>OY811992.1:2141071-2766071 GCA_963681505.1 Eunapius fragilis
GCGGCGGGCTTCTAATCCATGCCAATTTCCGCTCCTGTTCATCGTCACCCACGATATACAACGTTCAGTATTGTACTTTCATGCATAACTATGTATCTAATTGCGACATCGGTGGCTTCTACACTCAGGGTGGCGGCATCAATATTATTTTCGACGAATCGAGCTGCCTTAATCACGTGACTATAGCAAATAGCAATTTCAGCTTCAACCGGGCCGTGTGGGGCGGTGGACTTTATTCTCACTTCACTGGCAATGTGTCACATAACCACCTCGAGATTAAACTGTGCAGGTTTGAAAACAACCAGGCGAACGTATCTGGAGGGGGCTCTAATACGGGCTATTATTCTGACACTTCCTTGCTCCCACCAACTAACAAGAACAACACGGTGCGCTTCGAGGCCACAGAGTTTAAGAACAACTCTGCTTCATGTGGTGGAGGATCCACTATCTTCTCCAGTCACGGAGAGAGTATCCCGAGAGACTACGAGGCCACAATACTAGTATATAAGGATTGTAAGTGGACAGGAAACAGAGCGTATTTCAGCGCTGCTGTCGATGTGGCTCCATACGTCTGGGACACCCTGAAAGGAGGATACCTCCCCTCTCCAGTCTTCATAAATAGCACTTTTTTGGAGAACACAAACATTGACCGAGTATTGAGAACCACTGGATACGAATATATCGGCGTCTTTACCGTTACGGGTTTCACTGTCCACTTTAACCAGTCTGTGTCGTTCATCAAAAACTCACGCTCTGCTCTCTGCTTAATGTCTAGCGTCGCCATCTTTCACGACGGAATGATTGCAACATTCATTAATAATAGCGGTTCTCAAGGCGGTGCCATTAGCTTGAACGGGGCTTCAATGATAATGGTAAATAACCAGTCCATCTTCGAGTTCATCAATAACACTGCGTACTATGGAGGCGCCATCTCTTACAATTCCATTGATCAACACGATTACGTATCGTCAAGAAGCTGTTTCATTCAGTTTCAAAACAATGCCTCGACCATTGCACCCCACCGTTACAACTACCAAAAATCCAATAACATCACTTTTACATTTCGGGGAAATAAAGCGCATGTGTATGGCAATGCAATTTATGCGACCTCCCTGTGGCCTTGCTATTATGCATGTCAGACGATGATCGGCATAAATTCAACTGTGCAAAGCTTCAGTTGTGTGGGAAACTTCAACGGCATAAATGATAGCCGCGACATCCGTACGATGCCCACAAGTTTTGGTAGCCTGAACGGGACTCAACCGGTGTACTTGATACCGGGAATGCCTAAACGCATTAACGTCAAACTTTACGACGAAACAAACACAACCATCGAAACCGTATTTCAAACGAACTTGCGAAATAATCCCGACATTAGGGTCTGCAATAGCACACTATACACTGGCGTACCCACCGTGTGCGTCGAAGGACAATTGAACAAAGCTGCGTTAGTAACCATCGCCACTATCGGAGAACGTGTGTTAGAATTTAACTTTACTATCGCTACTGCAAGCTGTCCTCCTGGTTACTTCTTCAATAACAATAGCGAGTGCGGTACGGTCGGCATCTGCGTGTGCAGCGCCTTGTGCAAAGGTCGAACCTACGTTGGTATTGACGCGTGCGACACTTCATCTTTCCAGGCCTTCATCAGCCCTTCAACCTGGGTGGGCTACTATAATTATCCCGAAGGGGACACTCCGGATGAAAACAATTTGTATACTGCGCCGTGCGTCAGCCATCTTTGCTTCAACGCAAGTTTAGAGGAGCGCGTGAATGCCATCGCTCTTCCATTGAATGCTACAAACACGCATATCGAAGCTGTTGTGTGCGCTAAGAACCGCCAAGGCATTCTCTGTGCGAAATGCACTGCAAACAACTCAGCCTATTACCATTCGCCAGACTTTACGTGCAGACTTAATGATGACCACTGCAGCTACGGTGGCCTTTTCTATCTCATATCTGAGATCCTCCCTCTCACTGTACTGTTCACCTTGGCCATGGCTTTCAACGTTAGCTTCACATCCGGCGATATCAACGGTTTTGTTCTGTTTTGTCAGGTTTTTAACTCTTTTGACCTCACTGCCGGTGGGAGAATAACCATTCCACTAGTAGCGAGCCTGTTAAATGATGCGGCAAGAATAATCTATGGTTTCTTTAACCTTGACTTTTTCAGCCACCCAAAGCTTTCTTTCTGCATCTGGGAAGGAGCCACAATCCTTGATGTGCTGTCGTTCAAGTATGTGACAACACTATATGCATTTGGATTGATTATAACAGTAATCCTGGTCATGAACTACTGCAGTTGCACCATTATGCGCATAAGAAAGGTTCATGGAATTAAAAAGGTATCATTTATACATGGACTGTCTGCATTCCTGATCATTTGCTACGGACAGTGTGCACAAGTGACGTGTGCAATACTCCTTCCAGTGATGCTTTATGGTAAGAATGGAACCTTAGGTCCCTGTATGTCTAAGTATGGTGGAATCCTGTACTTCCATGACGATCACCTCCCATATGCTGTACCAGCATGTGCTGCAGCTGTGGTTCTATTGTTGCCTCCAATGATTTTGATACTTAACCCTTCCTGCAACAAGGTGTTGCAATGTATTTCTTGCAGTGAGTCATCGTGTTTGAGATCAGTGACATTTCTCTTCTGCAGCAAGCCTAAGCCATTTCTTGATTCTTTCCAAGGGTGTTTCAAAGATGACCTTCGGTTTTTTGCCGGATTGTATTTTTTGTATCGACTACTACCAACTGCAGTTTACATGTTCGTAAACACGCCTCTCCAGGGATACATTCTTGTAGAGTCTTTCCTCGTTTCATTTCTATTTGTGCATGCAGTGTTCCAGCCTTACGTCAAGAGAGCACACAATGTCCTTGATGGCCTTCTGTTAGCTATTTTATTGGCCATCAACAGCTTCACTCTCTTCAACTACTCTAATGCTAGTGATCCGGCTGAACAGTTGTCAGTGACAGCCCTGAGCTGGTCACAAGTGCTGCTCTCCTACATCCCCCTGTGCTACATCATTTGGTACGTTGTAAAGAAGTGTAGGCCCTCAACCTTTGTTACTTATAAAGTCATGGATGTGAAGAATCCTAGCCTCCACTCGATTGATCTCAAGTAATATTATGCACCAAACTATTTGAACAATTGTTGTGATTTCGTCCATCATTAGGACTGGACTTCTGAATGTCATTAGCCTTTTGCTAAATGAGTCCACCCTTTAAAAGTGTTCTAATCATATTTACATGCGTGATTGCAGTATGAGCATATTGATGTGTGCTAGACTGTGCTAATTTTGAACATTAAAACGTACTATATATTTCCATTAGCAGGATAATAAAATTGGTAATGGTAACAAGATATAGTCATGGGCGTCCAAAATCACTGTCTTTCAAAAGTGTAAATTTCAGAACCAACACCTAAGCAGAGGAATGAAGCTATTTTTTTTTTTTGGATTTGAGATTATGACTCAACGTAATTAAGCTTTTTTTTTTTGGATTTGAGGTGACGATGGCTCAACAAAATATATGTAATTAAGCAATTTTTTGGATTTGAGGTGATGATAGCTCAACAAAATATGCAATTAAGTGAGCAGGTTAATTAGAGGGGGAAAAAAATAATTTTCAAAGTGGAAAATTGAGATAGCAGTAAAGATTTAATAGATATAATAGATTCTGCTGCTGCTGGACTATGGGGAGTGAGGGAGAAAGAGAGAAAGAAAGAGAGAGGGAGAAAGAGAGAAAGTAAGAGAGAGGGAGAAAGAGAGAAACAGAAAGAGAATGAGAGAGAGGGAGGGAGAGAGATGAGTTTCAGATATATGTCTAGTGGAGCAAAATGCATTCATCTGCGGCCAATGCCCTCAACCGGTTTCCAAAATCGAACTGTCATCTCATTCCAGAAGGTGTGCTGGTGGTAGGAGTGAGGAACTAAGTTGATGACCCCCAGTGCTTTCCTCTTCCGAATCAGTTGAAGTGTCTGCTATAAATATATAAAATGTTGCCCTGAACTTGTGCAGTTTAGAATGTGTTTGGATGGAAATCCAATGGTTTGTCCTCTATGTCCCAACTGTGCACTTGACCCTCTGGGTTACCACTGTGTCACAGCAAAGGAGGAGGTGAAGTAACAACCAGGCACAACACTCTTCACAATGTGATCTATAGCACCTTTCAGCAAGCCCGTTTATCTGCACACCTTGAGGTTGGCTGTGGATGGGGTCATGATAATTCTAGAACACGGCCGGCAGACATCCTAGTGACCAGTTGGGATACACTATGTTGGAAGCGGGCATGTACCAGGGTGTTTCAGCAAAGGCAGCTGAGCACAAAAAATGATCCCAAGTGTGCTGAGTTGGGCTGGTGATGTGTACAACTGGCAGTGGAGAACTATGCGGCCTGGGGACCAGAAGTATTAAAGGCTTTCTCGCAGGTGGCTTCGCGGTTAGCCATTCGTGGTAACACCCCCCCAAGTCCAAGGTGTAGCTGATCTATATGGCCGCCTCAGCCTGTTATTGATTAGAGCTAATGCTCGATCAATCTTGGTCCGCTCCTACCCCCAATCAACCCAACAGGACAGTTATCTGTGCATGTAGTTGTTTGTGTGCATGCGTTTTGAGTGTTTTGAATTGAACCTGCCATAATTATCACAAGTTCTATTAATATGTTTCTTCACATATCCTTCACAAATGTTAATAAATGGTGTAGTGGACTAGCTGGGATAATGCGTTTAAGTTTGCATCACCATTTTGGTACCAGCTTTGAAACCAACGTCACTGTTAAATTTCCTGCATGTTAAGATTTGCCTGGTCTATATTACTGTATAGCACTAACCATTCCTTATTTCAGGAACAAGCAGTTTGTAATGCTAATCAATATTATTTTTGAACATTAAAAGATGGTTCCTCAGATCATTAGCAGTTCTCATTCAAAATAACAAAACAAATAGAATGCATTTCTCAATGTAGACACCATTAGTGTATCGTGCAACCCCTTTTCTTTTGTAATCTAGTAATAAAGTCCTAAATACCTTGCAAACTACATTACAAAGCACGCGTCGTCTTAAGCACTCTTAGAGAAATCGAAAATACGGTCACAATTTATGAGGAAATTTAGATCACCTGTTTCCGCCCACGCAGACGCAATTGATTGAAGTACCATCTCATGCTTCAGTATATTTTATCATAAATTGACCATGCGTTGGTGACTTTAAGATGCAGGTGCCGTATAAAAAGCGCTTGCCTGGCAAGCGGTCAGCCATGCAGCGGTGCAATCTTTGGGGTGTCGAAAAACCTCTGAAGCTCCTTCAGAAATTTAATTCCTTCGTAGGCCATAAACCTGTTGACAATAACCATTTCACAGCTGATTCATATCGAATAAGCATACTACGACTGTTGAGTCTGGCTGGCTGACTCTCGAA
This sequence comes from Eunapius fragilis, assembly GCA_963681505.1. Classification (NCBI taxonomy): domain Eukaryota; kingdom Metazoa; phylum Porifera; class Demospongiae; order Spongillida; family Spongillidae; genus Eunapius; species Eunapius fragilis. The sequence goes on from OY811992.1 coordinate 2,146,491, forward strand.
GAAGGCGTTTTCAGATGAAAACGAGATAGGAACTTTCCAACAGAAGCTATAGTTGCTGCGAAGAAGCTACTCTGTCTCTAGCCTGATAGTCGACACTATCGAGAAACCTACAGTTTTTGAATTAATCCATGCATGTCATGCATGCACGTAATTAAGATTTAAAATGATAACAACCCTGACTAGAAGTTGGTATCCAGCCTGGACGCAGATCATCAGTGTGCTGAAATTCTTCTTCAAGCTTGGTACCTCGATGATGAAGCCTTGGCTGGCTGGCATCCGTCCAGCTGTGCTGCGTTGCCTTTGTATCTGCATGATTGAGGGGGGCCCTGCACTGGGCCTACATGATCAAGTGTGAGCTATTCATCATGCAGGAAGGGAAACACCTCATTCTCACCTGACGCGAGGTGCTCACTCCTGCCCGGACATCCTTGGTGTGCTACACTATTCCAAGTTTATTACTGGGAGGTGTGCCGAGTCCTCCCTCCTTGGTGTATGCAAGGAGATGACGGAATTAAGTCAACTGACTGGCAAGAAATGTTCTGGATTGGCGGCTGACCGAAGGAAGCGCGAAGAATTAAGAATTGAAAGCGGAAGGGTACGTGCGTAGAGAAAACCAGGTCGATGAAGAGAAGCGGCGGCGAGATCAGAAGGTCGCAGGGAAAGCATCTAGAAATGGTAAAAGCGTTCGGGGAGGAACGTCGGAGACACCAAGAGGAGAGAGAGGCACTGAATGAAAGTAAAAATGGTGTAGCAGTCCAGCGTCACAGCAGGAGCAAAGACACTTGGGTAATCCGTATCAAATTGGTTGCCCTGAGGGAAAGCGACAGTAATGAAGCGTACCTAGTGACGGCGGACAAGGGTCTCGATGGCGAGCGCTTATTGCAGTACTACCAGGCCATCCTAGCGCTTATTGCAGTACTACCAGGCCATCCTAGCGCTTATTGCATGCAGTACTACCAGGCCATCCTAGCGCTTATTGCAGTACTACCAGGCCATCCTAGCGCTTATTGCAGTACTACCAGGCCATCCTAGCGCTTATTGCAGTACTACCAGGCCATCCTAGCGCTTATTGCAGTACTACCAGGCCATCCTAGCGCTTATTGCAGTACTACCAGGCCATCCTAGCGCTTATTGCAGTACTACCAGGCCATCCTAGCGCTTATTGCAGTACTACCAGGCCATCCTAGCGCTTATTGCAGTACTACCAGGCCATCCTAGCGCTTATTGCAGTACTACCAGGCCATCCTAGCGCTTATTGCAGTACTACCAGGCCATCCTAGCGCTTATTGCAGTACTACCAGGCCATCCTATAGCGCTTATTGCAGTACTACCAGGCCATCCTAGCGCTTATTGCAGTACTACCAGGCCATCCTAGCGCGGAGATTGCAACGCGATTATCAGATGTGACTATGTCCAGTGGAATGTGAATTGCGATAAGGCGTTCTATAGGTTGAAGTCCTTTTCGTGTGGTGAGCCGTGTCCTGATTTGGATCATTTATGCATGCATGCAGACTGATGCCTCTGACCGTAGAGTTGGAGCTGTATGCATGTCTGAAGTCACATATATATGAGGGGGAGATCATTCGGTGGCGTATTTTTAGCAGGAAATAGTTACCGGTAGGATAAATTCGTATAGTGGAGAAAGAGTGTCGATTGGGTTGGCTGCATTGCATGGTATGTTTGCTGGGAAGACCACTTTTACGGTACAGGCATGCTGACCATGTACAGGTCACATAAATCTATTAACCAATGACAATCTGCTGATCAGGTGGAGTTTGGCTTCGCAACCTTTTCAGTTCACGTGCGGCCTTTTCAGTTCACGTGCGGTACAACATCATGCATGCAGCCAGGAAATGCTAACACCGATGTAGACGCCTTGTTAAGACCTTTTGGCCCTGAAGCGGCTTATTGGTGGAGTGTCAGGGATCAAGGTCCGCCCTTGGCACTCATGAAAGGGTGTCCAACATAACGCAAGGACTTTGCAAAAAGAGCTTGATACTACATGAATGATGTGACGTCACCTATTGTATAAGAAGTGTGCATGTATAATTGATGTGTTAAAAAGACTTGTTCGTTGAATGGTGCATGGGTCTAGATGCAAGAGGTTACAACATATTCCATACATGGCCTGAAATGGTCTTAGTATTTATAATTTTATAATATGTGCTGCCAAATGCGTATGTCTAGCATGAAGCCATATGCACATATAATACTAGCATCATTCGATAGATACTTAAATGTATGAAATGGGCCCTTAACCCTTTGAGGTTTATAAGCTTAAGAATCAATCCCGGAAGGAAAGGGAACTTGTTACCAGCCAAACTGAGTGTAGTAAGCTATTGTTAAAACTGCAATATGATAGGAAATCTGAGAAAGGGTTGAAAGGTTCGGGTGATAATTCTTCATCACAGTATCTTTAATTGTTTTGTAGGAAAAGGGCGATCGAATTATGCTCCGCATGGAACGTCTGGCGCTTATTTATCAATTTTGTAGATGGGTTTCTTCTACGGACATGTTTTAGGTATGGAACCAAAACCAACAGGTAGACCATATTACGCATTTTTCATTAAGTTGATGTTCTTTACTAGTATTTGACCATATATATATATATAGATATAGATTACGGTATTGTTTAAGTAGGTTATGTTCTTCACTTATTCATGTATATGTTACATGATCTTTACTATCTTCCCGCCCCTTACGGCTGTTCATTTCATTTTCCTGATTTTTTGTTAAAAACAGAATTACATACATTGGAATGGTCATGTACATTGGAATGGTCATGTGAAACAACGGGTGTGCGCGATACTGCGTCAGCTATGGTTGTGTGCGCGATACTGCGTCAGCTATGGTTATGTCCAATATTTAAGGCAATGAGAGGAAAATGTTCGGCGGTGGATTGCATGTGCCCAATTGGATTTAAAATTGAATTAATGACTAGGCAGTTATAATTATCAACTGCGGACATCGGGTTGGTCAGCAACAACTCTAATCCAGTAATCCAGGTGCCTAGATGGCCAGCGACGGTGAATTGCCTGCTTGAGCTTGATATGCCACGTCTCGTCACGCCAATCAGTTATACGAGGACGGGAATCTGCGGCATCCCGATTATATGGGTGATCATAAACTATTTGAAACCAGTCAGGCTTCCTTGCACCAACTTGAACTGGTTTGTCATCGATGAGTACATCAGCATGAACCAGGGTTTTGTCTTCAGTAAAAATCATCCCTTCACTTGCTTCACGACCGAAGTGTTCCTCCACCCATGCTTTCTTCTCCTGCTTGATCTGGGGGAAATATTCCTTACTGCTGCCTGGTACTGTACAGAAGCGCACGTCGTAACCAAGCGCTATAAGTTTTTTCACAGCCGCAATCGCTCCAGGAAGTGGATCCATCGTTGAGTAAAACGTGGGTGTTAACGCCAGCGCGCGTGCCTGCCTGGCTTGTTCAACAGTGTATTCATCTTCTGCCTCGTAACGTGTTCGCTGATCCTTGGATTTTACCCAATGCATACCGTGCATTCGGCCAAATTTGCTCAACTGGGCATCAAAATCCGCTATAGTGTTGTCTAGATCAAGCAGGATCTTGACGCGCGTTTCCTCGGCCGTTGCTGTACGTCGTGCAGATTCGTTGTAATGATAGAAGGCCCACCACAGAACCATGAAGGGCGACAGTTCAGGATTTCCATGTGCCGTCGTAGGATCGGGATACGTCCATGGTTTTTTGTGGGTGAAATGAATAATGCGCTTGTCTTGTACCTGGTACCAACCCGGGGGGTGTCGATCATAAAGTCCACGTCGCGAGTTGTACTTGTACGGCATTGCGTACCATCTTCCTCCGAAATAGGCATTCAAAAAACCTTGATCTGCGTTGTCGTAGCTTTTGAGAGTCGTCTTCTTGTGCAACATATCTTGAAATACTTTTTGCGAAGGTGTCAGTACCATCATCCCAGAATTGAAAACATCGGGAGAAGAAGAATCAGGACAAGCCAAGACGTATGACCAATTGAGAATGATGGAACAAATCTCGAAAATCCGCACAGACAGTGTCGGTTCAAACAGATCGTCAGGATTACGGATCGCAACGGTGTCAGCATCGAGGTAAACGATCTTTGCAAAATCTGTCTGTTCCCATAGTCGAAGTTTGGTGAAAGAGTCGCCAAATTGTGCGTCGCCGCCTTTAATCCCCTGGACTTCGCGAAATACAACTTGCGCTTCACTCAGCCGCGCTCGTCCATTTTCTGTCACTTTATCAGTGACGAGGCATATCAATGGATACTTAACATTGCAGAGCGTAAGTGACTTAGCAAGACAGACGACGCCGGGAATGTACGAGTCATTCGTGATTACGGTCATGTAGCCCTGCTTTCTCCGAGCACGAATATAAACCCAGCAAAGAATTGTCATCACTGGCACGAAGCACGGCCACACAGCGTAGATTGCAGACATTTTGTCCGATCATATGTAGTCTTGGATTAGGCTTGGCCGCCTTTATATAATGATCATGTCGTATACATGTCCAGCAATTTCGGACATCCATAGACGTCTGTACATTGAAAACTCATGTAAAGTATTTGATTTTTTAAAAACATGAATGCAGTAGGATTATTTTTCAAAATATAAATCATGCATTCTTTTATTTTTTACTTTCATCTTGCGAGCAGAAGAATCAACAACAAAATTAATTACTTTTGCCAATTACGTAATAATCTTATTTTGAGCCAATAATGATTAATAACATGCCAATGGTGGGCGCGTCCTTATGGAGCAAGTTATAGCAAGGATTATTAACAATTACAGGTTAATAATCCTTGGTTATAGAGTGTGTAAGTGGGAGGAGCGTGTCGTTTTCTAAATGCTCGTAATGTGCGAAACGTTTGAAAATTTCTTTCATCGGCGTACCTATATCGACGAACATGCACTCGGCGTGTATCAACCTGTTCTCTACGACTGCGTAAGTTAACGGTCTGTTGCTATATATCGCGCATGACAAGTACACCACGCGCGCGCACACAAACATTCACACATACGACTAGATCTTTTTCCTGGGTGTATATTAGGAAGAATCTCTTTTCTTTAGCTGATGCAGATTAACCGGTTGGATTGGTCTGTATCTCTAGCCGCTAGTCATTTATGTCATCTGGGTGTGGTCTATAGCCTGGGCAGAAATGTGTGTGTATGTGTGTGTGTGTGTGTGTGTGTGTGTGTGTTTGTGTGTTTGTGTGTATGTGTGTGTGTGTGTGTTTGTGTGTATATATGTGTGTGTGCACTTTTTCCTAGGATGTATTAGGAGAATCTCTTTATGTAACCGGTTGGGTTGGTCTATGCGGACTATGCCCTGGGCAAGAAGGAGTTTAAAAAATACTACCGTAAAGTACCACGAATAAGCTCCCCCCCCCCCCTCCGCCCCCAACCCGAGAACTTACAAAAAGTTGTGTGTCATCTGGGTGTGGTCTGTACCCTACGCAAGAATTTGTGTGTGTGTGTGTGTGTGTGTGTGTGTGTGTGTGTGTGTGTGTGTGTGTGTGTGTGTGTGTGTGTGTGTGTGCTCTTTTTCCTGGGATGTATATTAGGAGAATCTCTTTATGTAACCGGTTGGGTTGGTCTGTGCCCTGGGCAAGAATGTGTGTGTGTGTGTGTGTGTGTGTGTGTGGTGTGTGTGTATGTGTGCTCTTTTTCCTGGGTGCATGTTAGGAGAATCTCTTTATATAACCGGTTGATTTGGTCTGTGCCCTGAGCAAGAAGGAGTTAAATATCTCTAGACGCCAGTCAGTTGTGTCATCTTGTGGTCTGTACCCTGGGCAAGAATGTGTGTGTGTATGTGTTTCAGTGTATACACACACACACACACACACACACACATACTCCCAGTTCTTTTTCCTAGGGTGTATATAAATCTTTTTAGCTGAAACCTGTTGGGTTGATCTGTACCCTGAGCAAGAATGGGTTAAATATCTCTAGCTGCTAGTCAGTTGTGTCATGTGGGTGTGGCCTTTTACCTGGGCAAGAATGGGTTAATGTTTAAATCTCTCAAGCTGCATGCTAGGCAGTTGGTCTGGGCAAGAATGATTCTCTAGTCGTTTCAATGTCTGGGTGTGGCCTGTACCCCAGAAAGGGCTGCTGGTCATTTTAATACCTGGGTGTGGTTTGTACACACACACACACACACACACACACACACACACACACACACACACACACACACACACACTCACACACACATGCTTTCCCAGCTATCGGGTGTTTTGTTCATATCCAAAGCCTATGTACGTATGTACATACAGTATGTGGTTGTGTATTTGTCTGTTCCAGCTGCCTTTATCTGATTGTGGATACATGTACTTTTATTTTTAACCACCCAAATATCACACTGAACCTGTGCTCTCTTCAGGATGGTGGTGGATGGCTGGTAACAAGGTTCTCTGGTTGTGAGTTCCATCTTTAAGCACAGTGTATGTGTATGTCCCAATCCCCTCCTCCCCTTTGAAGGGCTTAGTGTAGGAGAGGTTCACCGGACCCTCAGGGCTCTTTTTTATCGGCTATGTTACACGTAACCCCTCACAATCCTGGAAAATTCACCACACCCACAGGGCTCTTTTTAGTCCGTTCTATAACCAGAAAGTTCACCATAAGGTGTGAGGGGTTAAGTAACATAGCCGACTTAAAATACCCCTGTGAGTGTGGAGTACTTTCCTGGAGTGTGAGGGGTTAAGTTGCGTAGCCTACAAAAAGGGACCCCTGTGGGTGTGGTGTATTTTCCAGGAGTGTGAGGGGTTAAGGAAAATAGCCGAAAATTCACACACTCCTCACACACTCCTCACCACACCCACAGGGTTCTTTTTTGTCAGCTGTGTTCCAATTACAATAGTGCAAAGGGTCAAGCCAGTTAGCCAGACCTAGCAAAATGAGCCCTTTACTTTTTGAGTGTTTGTTCATATCGGGAGCCTATGTACATATGTGGTTGTGTATTTGTCTGTTCCAGCTGCCTATATGTATATGTACCTTTATCTGATTGTGGATTTGTGAGGTCTCTATTTACATGTACAGGGATATGGTATCTCCCAACTTGCTAGAGAAGCTTATTGTTTCTGGGGAGGAGGGGGTTGGGACATATAGAGGTACTAAAAAAAAAAGAAGGGGTTGGGAAGTGTAGAGTCAGTAAGCCTTCCAAAGCATATATGTGATAAGGGTAATGAATAAGAAGGAGGTCATGTTAGCAGCTGCCTGGGAGTTCACCCTTGACAGCTACTCTACTTTGTAAAATAGTAATGTAGTTTATAAGTACCTTTCATAAATTTGCATCTTGCATTTGTAATGAGGGCTCCACATCTACACGCTGTGTGTGCTTGTGTGTGTGTGCGCATGCTTGTGTGTGTGTGTGTGTCTGTGTGTGTGTGACATCTTGCCCTGCCAACCCATTGACAATGTGCCATATGTTATATGTTGGGCCATTTCATTCACCCTCCTCTTCTCATTCAACAGATTATCGTCCACTATGGCAATGAAGAAATGAGAAATCCTGTGCAACTGTCATTATAGGAACGTTTTCATTGTGAAACTGTACCTCCATTCGTTAACACACTTATTTATACATTTGTATGGTTATTGATTAAAGTTGTTATTGATATCTTTAAAAGGCACACCTACTGACAAATTACAGTGCCGTAGAGGCATGAGCTAGGTTACACAGGCAGGTCTTTTCATTGGCAATTCATATCAGAACAGCCTTAGGGGTTGTGGCACAACTACCACTAAGAATTAACTACACTCCAACTGTTGGCAGTAGGAGGTGGGGCACCTGTACATGTGTTACTGAAAATCTATTTTTATTTTTAATCATGGGCAGTGAATGGTTCCACCTACTCAGGGATGTGGTAGCGAGGGGGGAGGGGGAGGGGGGGGGGGGTGGTGCATGCCATTGGGCAACCTAAAATTGCTATTACCTGACTCCAATGGACAAAAGGTTTTCCCTAACCCTGGGTAGAACACTCCAATATTATTTTAGGAGCATGGCTATATATATGGGGGGGGGGGGGGGGGGGGGGGGGGGGAAATGCTACCTGACACTTATGTAATTACTTCTGACTCCAGCGATGGACAATTAGTACTTCCCCTCTGTACTGGACCAACTTGGGATTGCCTGTTGCTGTGTGTGTCTGTGTATGTGTGTGTGATGATGGGGGTGAATAGCCCTTATTTTCCCTTAGTGATGATGGGGGTGAGGGTGGTGAGGGTGGTGAGGGTGGTGATGGTGATGATGATGATGACGATGATGATGATGATGATGATGATGATGATGGTGATGGTGATGATGATGATGATGATGATGATGATGATGATGATGATGATGATGATGATGATGATGATGATGATGATGACGATGACGATGATGGTGATGGTGATGATGATGATGATGATGATGATGATGATGATGATGATGATGATGATGATGATGATGATGACGATGACGATGACGATGACGATGACGATGACGATGACGATGGTGATGGTGATGGTGATGGTGATGATGATGACGATGACGATGACGATGACGATGACGATGACGATGACGATGATGATGATGATGATGATGATGATGATGATGATGATGATGATGATGATGATGATGATGATGATGATGATGATGATGATGATGATGATGATGATGATGATGATGATGATGATGATGATGATGATGATGATGATGATGATGATGATGATGATGATGATGATGATGATGATGATGATGATGATGATGATGATGATGATGATGATGATGATGATGATGATAATGATGGTGGTGATGGTGGTGATGGTGATGATGATGATGATGACTACCACCAGTAACTAGTAATGTTAATAACGTTATTAAGCAACTTGATGTTCACCTATGTCACAAGGTGAGGGGGTGGGTCATCATAACAAATACTTTAGCGCAAGCGATAATATTGCCGAGCTGTATTAGTGCAAATGATATGATATGATATGTAGTAATATACATGTTTGAACCTGCATGGCATGTATACATCAGATAAGATGCTGACTATCATGTGCTGCTGACACTACTCTCAGTTAAATTGAATGGTTGCGAAGGGATTGAACATTCCTATATAGTCAATAGACAAAGATCAGTTTGATGCTGGGACTACTCATACTTGTAATGTCATTTTTCTTTATAGGTCAATAATGATTAATAACATCAAATGTGGGCGCGCCCTTATTGTAAGTGCTGGTGCGTGTGTGAGTGGGAGGAGCGTGTCATTTTCTAAATGCTCGTAAAGTGCCCTAGGTTCAATACGTTTTTGATTATTTCTTTCATCGGCGTGAATAGATGAACGTGCGCTCGGCGTGTATCTACCTGTTTTCTACGGCCGCGTAAGTTAACGCTACGTTCCTACATCTTGATACTTCATCCCATTATGCGTAATGACACACCACGCGCACACAGACACACACACACACACACACACATTCCCACATACTCCCAGCTCTTTTTCCTGGGGTGCACATTAGGAAGAATCACTTTAGCTGATGCTGATTAACCGGTTGGGTTGGTCTGTACGCAGGGCAAGAATAGGTTAAATATATCTAACCGCTAGTCAGTTGTGTCGTCTGGGTGTTGTCTGTATTACTAGTACCCTGGGCAAGAATGGGTTAAATATCTCTTGCCGTGTTGTTTGTGTGGTCTGTACTCTGGGTAAGGTTGGCTGTCCAGTTGCCTGGGTGTGGCCAGTACCCTGGGCAAGAATGGGTTAAATATCTCTTGGTGCTAGTCAATTGTGTTGTCTGGGTGTTGTTTGTTTGTAGTGTGAAGGGTTAAGGAACATAACCGACTAAAAAGTGCCCTGTGTGTATGGTGTGCATTCCAGTAGTAGGAGGGGTTAAGTAGCATAGCTGACAAAAAGAGTCCTGTGGGCGTGGTGAACTTTCCAGGAGTGGGAGGGGTTAAGTAACATAGCTGACAAAAAGAGTCCTGTGGACGTGGTGAACTTTCCAGGAGTGGGAGGGGTTAAGTAACATAGCTGACAAAAAGAGCCCTGTGAGGAGTGGGAGGAGTTTATTAACACAGCGGACAAAAAGAGCCCTGTGGGTGTGGTGAGGAGTGTGTGAGCTGTTAGCTGTGTTTATTAACCCCTCACATCCTTGAAAGTACACCACACCCACAGGGGTCTTTTTTGTTGCCTATGTTACTTAACCCCTCACACTCCTGGAAAGTACACCACATCCATTTTGTGGGTGTGGTAAACATTCCAATAGTGCAAAGGGTCAAGGCAGATCCAGCCCTGAGTTGTATGTAAAATGTTTTTTGAGCTTCTGTTTTGTTAATATTATAGCTATGTACATATGTGGTCATGTATTTGTCTGTTGCAGCTGCCTTTATCTGATTGAGGATACATGTATGTGTGCTGAGGTCTCTATTTCTTGTTACAAAGTAGTGGTATCCAGGTGATGAAGAGAGGCATATTGTGACCACCCAAATATTCTACTGACACCTGCTGTGTTCTGGTGAGTTCCATCTCTAAGCACTGGTGTATGTCCCAATTCCCTCCTCCCCTCTGACGGGCTTAGTGCAGGAGACGACGTGTGAGGCACTCTCTGCCTTTCATAGGGGAGGAGGGGGTGGGACTATAAGCCCTTGTGAATGTAGGAGGGGGTTGGAACATATAATAATGGTAATGAATAGAATGAGGTTATGTTAGTTAGCATGTACAATGCTGACATGCTGATGTATTGCTAATATGCATACATGTAGGACCTAAAAGAGAGTCCATTCTGCACTTTGACTATACACATCACACAATGTGCCATATGTTATATGTTGGGCCATTTCATTCACCCTCCTCTTCTCATTCAACAGATTATCGTCCACTATGGCAATGAAGAAATGAGAAATCCTGTGCAGCTGTCATTATAGGAACGTTTTCATTGTGAAACTGTACCTCCATTCTTATTGCCTTGCTAACACACTTATTTATACATTTGTATGGTTATTGATTATAGTTGTTATTGATATCTTAAAGGCACACCTACTGATAAGTTACAGTGCCGTAGAGGCATGACACAGGCAGAACTTTTCTGGCACCCTCAGCGACTCTGTTGTTTTTGGCAATGTCATATCAGAACAGCCTTCGGGGTTGTGGCACATACCAACTAACAACTGTACCACTAAGAATTAACTACACTCCAATCCATATCTGGTGTTGGCTGTAGGGGGTGGGGCACACAACTGTACATGTATTACTGAAAATCTATTTCAACCATGGACAGTGAATGGTTTCACCTACTGTGGGACATTCTCTGATGTTTAGGCAGCATAGGTCATGTGGTATGGAGAGGGGGGGGGGGGGGGGGGGGGAGGTTGAGGTGCATGCCAACTGACCTTTGTGTAACCTACAATTGCTATTACCTGACTCCAGCAATGGACAAAAAGACAGTTAATATGTCCCCCTACCGTGCAGGAACATGGATAGAACACTCTCTGATGCAATTTAATTATGCTGGGGAGGGGGGGGGGGGGGGGGGGGGAGGGTGCATGCCACCTGACACTTGTGTAATTGCTATTAGCTGCATGCTGACTTAAGTGATGGACAATTAATATTTCCCCTTAGTCAGGAACATGGATAGAACAGTCTCGGATGGTTAGATAGCATGGCAATATATGGATGAGGAGGTGGGTTGGGGGGGGGGGGGGGCGGGGGGGGTTCATGCCAACGAACATTTGTGTAACTTTAAATTGCAATTACCTGCAATGTCTCTGAGTAGTGGTTCACTGTTCATTTCTAGAGGCAGGTAATAGCAATTTTATGTACACAAGGCATGTACCCCTCCCCCCTCCTCTTCCGGTATATATTGCCATTCTATCTAAATATCAGAGGCTGTTCCTGGAAAATTGCACTGTTCATTGCTAGTCAGTTTAAGTTACATAAAAGTCAGTTACATGTACCCCCGCCCCCTCCCCCTCCCCTGCCACATATTGCCATGCTTCCATATGAATTGGTGGAAATGTTTTTGTTTTAGGTAGCATGGCAATATGCATTAGGGGAGGAGGGGGGTGGGGGGTACATGCCTTGTGTAACTTAAAATTGCTATTACCTGACAATGGACAGTGAATAATCTGACATGGATAAGGTGATAATATAGCATGCATACATGTATTGGGGGGGGGGGGACTCCTGGGTGTGGGTGTGGGTGGGGGTGGGGGTGTGGATGTATTTGCTAAAGGGCAGTGTGTCAGGGATCAGGGGTTAAGCATCATACGCATAAGCTCAATCACTATCTATAGCCCTAATTAATAAGTCTAAATAACTGGGGGAGTGTAATTTACTGCCACACCTCTCACTATAACTATTTTGCGAGGGGGCAAAGAGGAGGGGCTTAAAACACTCATGCTTTGGGCGTGGCTACCTCGTAAAAGCGGAGGAGCTATACAGGGGCGGATACAGGATTTTCCAAATTGGGGGGTTGAAACCCACGATACGAAAAGCGCGGGGGAGGGGGGGGGGGGGGGTTCTGTACGCTTTAGGCCCGATACGAAAAGGGGGAGGGGGGGGGGTGCTGTACACTTCAGAATGTGGGGGGAGGCTGCTTAGCGAAGATGCGGGAGGTACCTTCTATGAAAGGGGGTGTTGCAACCCCCAACCCCCCCCCCCCCCCCCCCCCCTGCCTGGAGCGACAGGGCGTAGTGTAATCGGGGACATAAATTATGCACTAATGGCGCCCCCCAACTCTTGCGCTGCGCTATTCGTACCAGAGGCGGATACAGGATTTTCAGTTCGCGAATAGTAGGTGGGGAGGGGGGGGGGGGGGGGGGGGGGGGGGAGGAAGGTGCTGTCCGCTTCTGGCCCGATACAAAATGCGTTCATGGGTTCGATCGCGCTGGGGCGACAATTAATAACCTCTCTTCTATTTTGGCCACCCCTTAAACCCCCCTCGCTACGCCACTGCCCCAAGCAGCCGCTCATTACAGTTATCAATTCACGTGTTCGTTGCGTTCGCGATCGCTTATTGTTCATAACATCATCGATCGTGACTTACAGTTACCGGGGACGAAACTCAGTTGCCCACCCCCTGTATCCGCACCTGCCACTGTCTCTGTTACGGTACCTTAAGGGCCTGCAGGGCCCTGCCAACCGAGGTCGGCTTAACAGTAACGCTCACCCCCGCAGTAAAGTTTGCCTCTTGCAGATACATATATATGATCTCTGTCTCTTGCATCTATTTATCTTTCGATCTCACACTTGTATAGAGTTCTTCTGCCAAACGTAGCTTTAGAAAGTAGCTGACATGCATTCACAACGTCCGGCCTTGTCGATCGGCTTTATACAGTAGGGTACTAAGAGTCATTATACACATGACACAGCAAAGTGCGCTCGTGTTCGCTAACATACTGCCATACTGCACGGTCACTAACCACATAGCTTTCAGCGGCGGATACAGGTTTTGGGGGGGGGGGGGGGCACGGATGGTGGGTGTGGCTGGGGGTGGGGTCGGCTTCTGGCCCGATATGAAAAGCGGGGGGGGGGGGGGGGGGGGTGCTGTCGGTTTATGGCCCGATACGAGGAGCGGGGGGGGGGGGGGGGGGGGGGGGTGCTGTCGGATTCTGGCCCAAAACGAAGAGCGGGGGGGGGGGGGGGGGGGGGGGTGCTGTCGGTTTCTGGCCCGATACGAAGGGCGGGGGGGGGGGGGGGGGGGAGTATGGTCGCGTATCGGGGGGCCCGGGATATAGTACAGTAGTAGAGTTCATGCGTGCGGATATCAATAGACAGCGCAATCGTGCAGCTATATTATAAAATGCGGCCCGAAAAGTTATGAATTTATAAATGAAGGGGGGGGGGGGGGGGGGGGCACGTGCCCCGAGTGCCCCCCCCCTGGATCCGCCGCTGGAGCCTTTGGTGTTTAGATCCAGCGCCAGTCGAGAATGTACGTCGTTATAAGTATGTTAGTTTATGGTGTACGCACAAGCTCCACTTAAATAAAAAAAACCCCGCCGGTAGAAGTTATAACTACATGCATCCACGTAGGCCTACCAGAGACAGAATGCGTTCGCTTGCAAAACTGGTACAATAACATATCCCTTAGTTCATACCGAACACCCATCTTGCGAGTACGGAACTATGCCAGATAAGGCTATGGTGTTAATGAAGTCTATTAGGCTAGGCACGGTCGGCTCTACCAAGCACCGATAATTAGCTCATGTGACGTCGGATGACAATTAATAATTTCATACAATTGTCCCAGATTTTGAAGTGCGGTTCATAAAAGTGCCTAGGGAATGTTGTGTGTAAGGGTCTAAAATACACCACTTGCTCCTACTAATGACTCAGTAGTTCAGCCTTCATATTCCAGGATGTAGACTTGAGATTTATGGCGGAGTGATAGGGAAAAAAGTTGAAGAAACATGACAATATCATGTTTCACGTACAAATGTACGTAGTAGCACAAAAATGCGTATGGAATTAGTAGTGAACACTTTTCTACAGAGACCAGAATATAGAAAAGATGATTCATCAGTATCCCTATCATAAACCGTTACGTAATGTTGTATTGTAGCTAATGTACAAGAACCGTGAGTGTTTTTACACATCTCTCCATACACTTCCCGTTCAATTAATTTTTATCGCGTGACGCGGGTATTCAATTATTCATGTCCGCTATTGCTGGACATGGGAACACTACACGATATCGTTACGTCATGTAAGTCTGGAGACGAGACTCAAAATGGACGACCTTGCACTTCAGCTGAATACGCTATGTGACATCATACAGCTTTTCACAGATCTCGTATAGTCCTCCCCAAAGTCTGTGGAACTTTCTTGAATAGCCAGACCAGTTAGCCTTTATCTATAGGCTGTGATTGTATTGCATGGTATAGCTGACGAATAAATAAATAAATTTAAATTTTGATAGCTATCAGTCTACTACACTCCTCTTTAACATGCATGTTCACATGATATAGCATCCTTGATTTCTCCTGTGTGAGAAATCAGCAGCTTCTTTCGCAGCTTCTTCCGCAATATTGAGGTGGTTTCATGGGCGACCAGCTTTTTATGGCACTTTGTACTGCATGCATATAATTCGAATGGGGCACCACCACAACCAATGTACATGTTCAATCGATCGCTGACTTGTTCAGTGTAATAATCGCCGCTATTTCGAATCGGGAGGCCACATATATGAGAGAAAAATGAGGTAGATGCAAGATGTTGCAACGTATTCCACAAGGGTGGCGTGAAATTATCCTGCTTCCAGTATTCTATGTGGTTCATAAACACCGCAGCAATGCACATGTCCAGCAACGAAGCCGTACGTACAATGTTAGCACGAGGAATTGCGTCAAACGCAGAAAGATGGGTTTGTGCTTTAAATGGGTTGAAATCGGCCATTAACACTTCGAGGTTAAGCTTGATAATCAATCCTGGAAGCGAACTAAACTTGTTACCAGCCAAACCCAGTGTAGTGAGCTTTTGACAATAACGCAATGTGATAGGGAGATCAGACAGACGGTTGTAGTTAAGAGACAATACCTCAAGGTTTTTCATCTTTCCAATCGAAGGGTGCAACCTCAAAATACTGGTGGCGTTCAAACTTAGCCTCTTAAGATTGCACATTTCCCAGAACTATTTGGAAACAAAGCATACGTCAAATAATACTAATACACTGCTATATCATGTTAAATACATTTAGGTTACCCAAACTGCATATCAGTTGGAATGTGAATTGAGAAAAATCAAGCTCCACAATACTTTCACATTGCACAAGGCACTTCTTCATCTCAACACCTAGAAATGCATAACCAATAGGGACATTAAGAGGTGTGCATGCAAAACACTTGATGCTTACTTGTAACCATACCCATACTGCAGGGTAGTGTTGGATTGAATTCATGTGCAGATGGCATTCCACACCTTTCAAAAGCCTTGAAATATAATCCAACCAAATACTGTACAGAGTAATGAGAGGTCATTTTCTGATGACAAAGCTTGCTGCATGCACGTAGATGGAATGGGACACTACTCAAACCAAAGTAAGAGACCTGTATATTGTCTTGTATTTGTAACACATAACCGCCATATAAGGATACAGATGCATACATTTTAAATGCAGGATTACCTTGAGATACTGGTGTGCCACATATGTCACAATGGTTCATGCTAGATGTGCTGTGTAAATAGGGCTGTTGTACAATATTGTATATGCCACCGTGTCTGGCGACATTATATATTGTGCATAATGTCTCCATTGACATGGTTAAATGCATGTTATGTTAAACACAACCTTTGTTACACAGTACAAGTATATCTAATGTTTTAAAAACACAATAATGACTCCAAACTTCTGTATGCATGTAGTTCATAATTACTGCCCCTTTCCTAACCTGTTTAGTGTGGTTGGGTTGAGCTCATATGATTGTCTGTTATGGTAATTTCACTTCCCACGAGAGGGTTGTGAGTGATTCTCAATTCCTTGAGGTTCTTCAGTTTCAGAACCACACCTGGGATGTGGGTAAATTTGTTCTCTGACAAACAGAGTGAGGATAACTTCTGGCAACACTCCAGAGTGCTTGGGAGTTCAAACAGATTATTGGATTCAACGGACAGCTTCTCGAGGTTTATTAGCCCTACAACTGACGATATTAGTCTTGACAAACCGATGTGGTCCATGCACAATTTGGTCAGATTAGGCATATTCCAGAACTATCATGGTAATAAAAAGCTAATAATATTTATGCTTTGTAGTGGGTACATGAAATTAACCTCAAACTAATTTAGCAAATCGTTTTGAATTCGAATGGAAGAAAAATCAAGCTCCACACAGGTCTCAAACTGCATGAGTCTGTACATAGACTCTATGCACGGGAATATAGAAAATCAAGGAGGCCACTTATTAGAAACACATACTTACGCTGTGGGTTGTCAGTGGTGTATACAATAGGTTAATGGAATCCGTTTTCACTTGGGGCCATGCTGCTCTTTAATGCATTCAGGTACAATCCAGCCATATTCACTTCTCTGCAATTGATAACTATATCTTGCATGCTGACACTTCAAACTGCATGCTGGTAGTACAAATGGGACATTTCTCTGCCAGAGTACTGAAATCGGAAAAGGCTGTACACCTGGTTCAACTACAGCTGCATGAGAGATGTCTGGCCTAACACACTACCAAATGGCAACAGCACTCTCAATTCATCAGCACATACGACATCCAAGGGCTGGACATGTTCGTACTGCTGGCACGAAGGTAGAATAACCTTACGGTTGCGCATGTAGTAGGGATTCAGGATCGAAACCATCTTTGTTTTTTTCGTCATCATAGTCCAGCCCTTATTGTCGTTGGTACGCAGTTATCCTTGTTCACGAGCCAACCTTGCGTGTTTTCTGGAGGGAGGGGAGAAATCTGTTTTAGACAGAGTCTTGCCAAAGATGCCGCGTTCACACGTACTGAACCCGGTAATGAAGTAGGATGCATTTCTAATATACGGTTTCCGTCCCCCAAATTCTACTACGAGCAGAATACATGATAAGCTGAGCTCTGTACATTTTGACTATTTTAACAGTGAGACTCACTTCCTGAGCAGTTGCTGCCAGGTTTACTTTTATCTGACCCAGTCTAGCATGATATTGTTTAGGAACAGCCATTACCTGGAGTGAGATCGATTTTGAAACACACACGAACACATTATAATAGCACATCTCTAAGCATTTTGTGACAGGTAACTGCACCACCACGCCTACTGGCCAGTGGTAGTTATTGAGGGTCGGGAGCCACATCTCCAAATAACAGGCAGATACTCTTGATCTTAGAAGTCTCTAGACCTTATCACCACTTGAATCTCATTAGGGTCAAAATGCAAATCAAGATCCATTGATGGTATTACCCTTAAACAAGATCAAGGCAGCAATGAGAACTGACAGAATATGAACTTTGTCAGCAGGAGAAACTGTATTCAAATAAGGAGTTAATTTTGCGATCTTCATTTCATTTTTTTCTGGCACCAAGATGGATTCAACAGAGATAATAGTAGTCAATCTTGTTTTGAATTTCTCTACATAAAGCAGCCACAATCACCAATGTGATTAACTCCTGAAATGCAGCACATGTGTTTGAACTTCCATGTAGTTGCAGTCACAGCTTTTTATATGTAATGAAAAGTGCAGAGAGTTAGGTCGGGCCTGAATCCCTCTGGTGGTTGTGCCCTGCTGTATCTTACAATATCTAAAGCATCGTAAGGGTCAAATTTAGTCTAGCTATCATAAATGTTACCTTTAGTGTTGTACTTGTGCTAACTCAGCCTATTAATATTACAGTTTAAGCTCTCTAATGAATTGAAATGATATTATTTTAAATATAAAACAAGTGCACCAATACACAAAGAGCTGTGGCTGTGGTCGATGTTATGAAATATAATAATAGTTGTAATGTGAATACTGCCATGCCTCTCGTTCACCAGGAACACAGTCCTCTGAAACACAGTTTGGGACTATGCGGATTCATCACTGGGCATGGGCAACAGAATGAAGATTTGTTTCCTTTAAGGCACACTACTGCTGACCTCAGGAATGCTTGCATCTTAACCAGCCCATGAGTGTGCTGTAAAGAAGTTTTCTCTCATGGGCAAAAAAAAGTCAGCCAGACACTTATATTATGTAGTTGCTGCCCTCTCCACTTCTCCAGAACAAGTGGTGTGAAGACATCAATGTGACCGTTAGAATATAGGTTTCTTTTACAATAAGGGCTGGAGAAAAGATGGTTTCGATCCAGAATCCCTACTACATGCGCAACCGTAAGGTTATTCTGCCTTTGTGCCAGCAGTATGAACTGGCCACACCCACAAGATCAAGTATCAACCTAATGATGATTGGCATACTTCCTGCTGAGCCTTTTAATTCTGTCACTAACCACAAGATTACTTTTGAGCTGAACTTAGTAATGTACCTTTTACCATTGTAAATATTTCCCTCACTGGATTTGTTGTTGCATTTTCTTGAAAATTGCTACATGCACCTACAGATGACATAACAATTTACTGGAAAGCTGCAAAGTGTGGATTAAGTCTAATTATGGATATCAATCTAATCATTATAGTTTCACTCTGAAAGTTGTAGAAATGTGCTAAATATAGGACTATTACATTTTCCCTTCTGATAAGACCTTTTTTACACCACCAATTGCCTTCAAATCCTATATACCACCAACTTTCTCGTAGAGAATGCCTTCAAATCCTATATACCACCAACTTTCTCGTAGAGAATGTTTTTAGTTACTTGTTTCCTTGATTTTTGTTCATACCCAAATCACTGAAATCACTGTGAATATTATGTATCGCTGTAGGATGCTCGTGCCGATTCTAAAACATCGTCTCGAACTTGAAGGTATTTCGCACGTCGTTTTGCTCGTTTCTTTTCCTGACGTGAAGGCATTTTGAGAAAAACAACTTCACTAAAAAAAGAGGTTACACCAAACGACGATTGAAGTACCAAAGCATTTACTCTAGTTGTTCGCTATTTATACAAACATTTATTTTTAGATATCTAAAATTACATCTTACATGTATCTAATTATGCTTCTTACATAAACCTGTATAGTCGATTGTTTACCAAAATATAACATCGACTATTTTATACGAAAGCGGCTCTTCCAGCCTATTCTGAAGCTATTGGTGAAATTTTCATTGTTTAAAAGTGTTCCTATCCCGAGTGGTGCGTTGCCAAAAAGGAGACCATGTTCCGGGACTGGGTACGAGGACGGGCAGTACCCTTTTGTTCTCTACAACCGCGCGGTTCTGTGACATAAAACAAAGACGAAACTGCTCATTTTTGACTTCTAGTTCGATTGCTATAACAAGCTAAACGATCCCATCGTCGGGAGTCTTGTTAGAAACAGGTCGCGTATTTTTAATGAGTTCATAGTCGGCGATTCACGATAATCGTTACGTCATGTAAGTCTGGGGACGAAAGCAAAATGGACGACCTTGCCACTTCAGTATTGTATGCTGAATACGTTATGCGACATCATACAGCTTTTCACAGATCCCGTATAGTCCTCCCCAAGGTCTGTGGAACTTTCCTGAATAGCCAGACCAGTTAGTCTTCAATAGGCTGTGGTTGTATCGCATGGTATAGCTGACGAATAAATATATAAATTAAAAATTTAAAAATAAAGACAGTTATCAGTATACTACATTCCCCGTTAACATGTATGATCACATGATATGGCATCCTTTTTTTCTCCTGTCTGAGAAATCAGCAGCTTCGTTCGCAGCTTCTTCCGCAATATTGAGGTGGCTTATCAGCTTTTTACGGCACTTTGTACTGCATGCATATAACTCGAATGGGGCACCATCACATTCAATGTTCAATCGATCGCTGACTTGTTCAGTGTAATAATCGCCGCTATCTCGAATCGGGAGGCCACATATATGACAGAAAAATGAGGTAGATGCAAGATGTTGCAACGTATTCCACAAGGGTGGCGTGAAATTATCCTGCTTCCAGTATTCTATGTGGTTCATAAACACCGCAGCAAAGCACATGTCCAGCAACGAAGCCGTACGTACAATGCTAGCACGAGGAATTGCGTCAAACGCAGTGGGATGGTTTCGTGCTTTAAATGGATTGCAATCGGCCATTAACACTTTGAGGTTCATAAGCTTAAGAATCAATCCTGGAAGCGCACTAAACTTGTTACCAGCCAAACCCAGTGTAGTAAGCTTTTGACAATACCGCAATGTGATAGGGAGATCAGACAGACGGTTGTAGTTAAGAGACAATACCTCAAGGTTTTTCATCTTTCCAATCGAAGGGTGCACCCTCAAAATACCAGTGGCGTTCAAACTTAGCCTCTTAAGATTGCACATTTCCCAGAACTATTTGGAAACAAAGCATAAGCCTAATAATACACTGCTATATCATGTTAAATATATTTAGGTTACCTGAAATCTAAACTGCATATCAATTGGAATGTGAATATGAGAAAAATCAAGTTCCACAATACTTTCACATTGCACGAGGCACTTCTTCATCTCAACACCTAGAAAAGCATAACCAATAGGGACATTAAGAGGTGTGCATACAAAACACTTGATGCTTACTTGTAACCATACCCATACTGCAGGGTAGTATTGGATTGAATTCACGTGCACATGGTATTCCACACCTTTCAAAAGCCTTGAAATATAGTCCAACCAAATACTGTTCAGAGTAATGAGAGGTCATTTTCTGATGACAAAGCTTGCTGCATGCACGTAGATGGAATGGGATACTACTCAAACCAAAGTAAGAGATGAGGACGACCTGTATATTGTCTTGCATTTGTAACACATAATCACCATATAAGGAAACAGATGCATACATTTAAAATGCAGGGTTACCTTGAGATACTGGTGTGCCACATATGTCACAATGGTTCATGCTAGATGCGCTGTGTAAATAGGGCTGTTGTACAATATTGTATATGCCATCGTGTCTGGCGACATCATAATGTCTCCATTTACATGGTTAAATAAATGTTATGTTAAACACAACCTTTGCTACACAGTCCAAGTAGATCTAACGGCATTACAATTTTTTAAACAAAAATAATGACTCCAAATTTCTGAATACAATTACTGCTGCATTCCTAACCTGTTTAGTGAGGTTGGTTTGAGCTCAATAGGATTGTTTGTTACGGTAATTTCACTTCCCACCAGAGGGTTGTCAGTGATTCTCAATTCCTTGAGGTTCTTCAGTTTCAGAACCACACCTGGGATGTGGGTAAATTTGTTCTCTGACAAACAGAGTGAGGATAACTTCTGGCAACACTCCAGAGTGCTTGGGAGATCAAACAGATTATTGGATTCAACGGACAGCTTCTCGAGGTTTATTAGCTCTCCAACTGACGACATTAGTATTGACAAACCGATGTGGTCCATGCACAATTTGGTCAGATTAGGCATATTCCAGAACTATCATGGTAATAAAAAGCTAATAATATTTATGCTTTATAGTGGGTACACAAAATTAACCTCAAACTGATTTAGCAAATCGTTTTGAATTCGAATGGAAGAAAAATCAAGCTCCACACAGGTCTCAAACTGCATGAGTCTGTACATAGACCCTATGCACGGGAATATAGAAAATCAAGGAGGCCACTTATAAGAAACACATACTTACGCTGTGGATTGTCAGTGGTGTAGACAATTGGTAGGTGGAATCCGTTTTCACTTGGGGCCATGCTGCTCTTTAATGCATTCAGGTACAATCCAGCCACATTCACTTCTCTGCAGCGGATAACTAGATCTTGCTGACACCTCAAACTGCATGCTGGTAGTACAAATGGGATATTTCTCTGCCCAATGTAAAAAAGTGTAGCCTTCACAATATGTTCTGGGATTGATATTGATAATGGGACATAAGCACACTACAAGCAATGTTACCTTACCATGTGAAACCACTTTGCTACACATGTGACAGATTATTATACGAGATGCAAGATAGTCCAGTGCTGCTTGAATTTGCGTAGGACAACCTGCTTCCTGTCTCAAGTAATCTACATGCTTCTCAAATACTGCTGCCATGCACAGGCTCTGTAGCAAACCTACATTTTTCTCTATACATGCTGGCTGTTCAAGAGGCATAGCCTTCACTGATATATCCCATAGATCTGCAGGATCCTTGCAGGAGTGTCTCAACTCTGTGAGGTCCCTCAGCCTCAGTACAATATCAGGGACGGAAGTAAAGTTGTTATTCATAAGGTTTAGTGCAGTCAGATTCTGACAAAACTCCAGTGTGATAGGAAGAGCAGATAGAAAATTATGTTCAAGAGACAGGGCCTCCAATTTTTTCATTTTTCCCACCAAGGGGGAGAGGCATAATATACCAGTACGGTCCAAACACAGTTTTTTCACATTGCTCATTTTCCAGATCTATTTAGAGATTAAGCGAGCATGTCTAAATTACACAAAGTGTTTGTCAATTTGTAACAGAAATTTAATATAGTACCTGCATCAGTGATTGTATATAGTGGGGAATGTGGATTTCTGACAGATTAAGTTCTGAAATGTTTTCAAAATTCATGATTTCTGCAAATAAATGTGTGTAATATATCCACAGTATGTGCATCAACACTGTTATTGGTCACAATCATTACCTGCAGAGTCAGTGGAAAACGATAGGGCATGCCTTTCATATATTTTGCTGAAAAGTACAGCTGCATAAGATTCAGTGCAATATGAGGCAAGCTCCTGATTGCAAATTGCACTGCATGTTGGTAGCTTGAATGGAGCATCACTTAACAATTTGAAAGAGACCATGAACACCTGTATAGAATGTCCTTCATAAGGGGATGGGGGGGGGGGGGGGGGGGGGGTTAATAATTGGAGAGTGTATGGTGATGGCTGTGGATGTGCTAATGTGTTACCTTCATGTGAAATTATTGTGTTACACCACAGACAAGCAGTTTGGCAGGATGCAGGATAAGCCAATGATACCTGTTGCATAGGGTCAAAGTTTTCCAACTTCCAATGATCCAGGAGGTCATTTAGCATTGATGCTGTGCACATAAGTGAAGCAGGCTGTTGAACTTCATCTGTTGAATTTACGGAGGTGGGCATTTCTACTAATTTTATCAGATGATTTCCTGCAACATTTAAATTCTCAATGTCCTTCATCTTGAGCAACACAACAGGTAAGCTTGTAAAACTGTTGTCCTTCAAACTGATTGTTCTTATCTTTTGGCAAAATGCTAAGGTGATTGGGAGCTCAAAGAGGCCATTGGAGTCAAGGGAGAGGAGTTCCAAATTTTTTAATGCTCCAATGGATGGAGATAAGCTAGTAATTCCAGTGAAGTCCAAGCGCAACTCTTTAAGTTTGCTCATATTCCAGAACTACAGGATAACGTTTTAAAGGCATAACTAAAGTTGGTGCAGGACACTTATACCTGTATTGAATTGACTGGAGGGCAGCAACCACGAATGTTCAATTCCACAAGGTCCTTGAATTGGGTGAGAAGGTGAATTTCCTCTGAACCTAAAATAGAATAAGGTAAATACGAAAACACTCCCTCAAAAGTCACCTTTGCGTTGGCCGAGACCACAGTGAAGTTCGCGCACTGTGAGAGAGGTTAAACTGGGAAATGGCCGTTCATCTGTGTCGGATAGATAAGCCCACAAAAATGACTCGTAGTCAAATATGGTCGTTCCGTTTAATTTTAACCCGGGATAATGAACGTTGTACGCTCTGTACTTGGCTTTCACGTCCAGGCATTTTTGGAGATGTGTGAAATCGAATAGAACAACTTCATACGTCTTCAGTTGTTGTCGCAAAGCCTCTGCATATGCGCTCTTTGCTTCCATGGTGGTTTTTGAAACAGCTACGTTTATAGTTACCTAATACACAGCCCAGTCTATGAGGAGTAAGGGGGGGAGGGGGAGGTTATTCTATTTTTAGTGTATCTCCTCCCTTCTTTATTTATAGATGGTTGCAGAGCGTAGGAAAGGTCGTGCCATGACATAATGTCATATAGAACATTCTATACATTACATCATGGCAAGTGAGACTAAGAGATTGGTGGGAGGGGCAAATAAATGGGCGTGTCTAAAGGCGGCGCACCGCCCCCCCGTCCCCTGCGAGAAAAGCGGGGAGCAAGCCCCTTTGCCACTTCTACCCAAAACTAGGAGCAAGAGCAGGAGTTGCTATGTGCGTGTGATTGTGTGGATGTATTGTTTATTGCTCACAGCTAGTCCTTGTACATGTACTGTGTGCACATCGTTATTACATATATGAATAACTGCCACTAATCCTTTCTAGTCTTATGTCCCTCTAACCTCCCCCCTGTAAATGTACATGTAGATCAGAGCAATGAAGTAATCTGAAGGGGGGGGATTGGATGAGAATTTTGTGTGTGGTGGCTTGAACCGTTGCCATTGTGCTAAGGTCATATCAGTGTTATCATTAAATACCTACCCCTCTCACACTGATGCACCTACTCCCTCCCACACTAGTGTTACTATTTCACCTGCCTCCTCCGCATTGATTAAAGAAAAGCCTGACTAGCTTTCATCGATGCACTAGTAGTTTTAACCTCTCTATGGCCCCCAAAAATGAATAACGAATCAAATCTGTAGGTTAAAAAAAAAAGCTGGATGCCAATGAATAGAAGAATGTAAACTAACAAGACAACACTATCAACAATACACAATTCTTTCTACTGAAATAAAAAGATTTGTCATGTTCATTACTTTTATTTTTTGACAGCTGACAATGATAAACCATGTTGGGTTTTTTAAGTCACAAATATCCAAACCAATGTAAAACATCTATGTAAAACTGAATTGCATGCAATATCATTGCCTAGTGTATGGTTGGTCGCTTTAAACTATAGTACCATTGCCAGAAGTTTGTAGATGGACTAAGATATTCCTTCACCAGAACAATTATACACAGAAATATAATAAATTGTTTCTTCATTTTATGTCTAACAAACATTTATTTTTTAAGCATACATTGCCTACACAATGGTCACATAATATAGCACCCTTTTTTCTTGTTCATGGAGTCGTCAAACACAGCACCGTACAGGTGATATTCTTGAGTGGCCAGCTCTGTATCGCACTTTGCACTGCATGCTAGTAATTGGAATGGAACATCACTTTGTCCTATGGAACACAGAACGGTGATGTTTACATAATTTGAATGGGGAAGCCACAAATATAAGTATGAGGTAGATGTGAGATGTTCCAACATATTGCATCGGAGTGCTCTGCTTCCAGTATTCTACGTGGTTCATAAACACTGCCCCTATACATAGACCCTGCAGTGAAGCTATGTCTGCAGCAGCAGTGATGACTGAACAATTGGGCTGTGATTTAAATGGATTGCTGATAGCCCTTAACACTTTCAAGTTGTTCTGCTCTCCAATGTTCTCCATACAGAACATCAGAGAACATTCAATCTTCTCCAGTGTTCACTATAAACAACATTTAGCATTTTGTTGAGAAGGCAATGTTCTCCAATGTTCTCCATAAAGAAGATCGGAGAACATTTAGTATTCATATGAGACGGCAAAGGCCTCCAATATTCTCCATAAAGAAGATTGGAGAACATTCAGTATTTGGATGAGACAGCAATCTTTCAATGTTCTAAGAACATTAGAGAACATTGGAGAACATTCAATCTTTTCCAATGTTCTCCATAAAGAAGATTGGAGAACATTTAGTATTTAGTTGAGAAGGCAATGTTCTCCAATTTTCTCCATAAAGAAGATTGGAGAACATCCATAAAGAAGATTGGAGAACATTCAATCTTCTCCAATGTTCTCCAGAAAGAAGATTGGAGAACATTTAGTATTCAGTTGAGACGGCAAAGGTTTCCAATGTTCTCCATAAAGTAGATTGGAGAACATGCAATCTTCTCCATAAAGAAGATTGGAGAAAATCAGTTTATTATTCAGTTGAGACGGCAAAGGTCTCCAATGTTCTCCATAAAGAAGATCGGAGGACATTCAATCTTCTTCAATGTTCTCCATAAAGAAGATTGGGGAAAAATCACCCTATGTTCTCCATAAAGAAGATTGGAGAACAGGGTTAGGGTTATTATGATGGGAGGTGATGATTCACACCTACGCATAAGGATGAACACACCTACGCATAAGGTGATCACACCTACAGATAAGGATGTCCACACCTACCCGTAAGAATTAACTCAAAAACGCATAAGAATTAACACATAAGAATTAACTCATCCATGCATAAGAATTTACTCACCTACCTATAAGGATGGCCACACCTACGCATAAGGTGACTCATAAGAATGATCACACTTACGTTTAAGGATGAACACACCTCAGTACACATAAGGATGGCCACACCTATGCATAAGAATGACATCTCTTACAAATAAGGATAACAGCACCTATGCATATGATGGCCACACCTACGCATAAGGATGACCACACCTACGGATCAGGATGTTGACACCTACCCATAAGAATGAACTCAACTACGCATAAGAATTAACTCGCCTACCCATAAGGCCAGACCTATGCATTAGGATGATCACACCTACGCCCACACCTACGCATAAGGATGACCACACCTACGCATAAGGATGACCACACCTACGCATAAGAATGAACTCAACTACGCATAAGAATTAACATACCTGTATGCATAAGAATTCAGATCGTTTAGCTAGTTGTTGTAATCGAACAGGACGACAAAAGTGAGTTTGTTTCATGTCGCAGTTCCAAGATGTCATTGCGTCGGATTACAGTGACCTTGGGCGTACTCGAATCGAATCAACATAGGGGATAAACAACCAGTCTGCCAGTGTGCACAGAGGCTACCCTTTCATCAGCAGCGAGAAGTACGTGGGTTACTTACTTGATGGCATGCTTTATCATTGAACCTAGTTGTGTGCCATGGGCATCACCCATTGTCATGCAAAGAAAAAAAATGGCACGACGAGATTTTGCGTGGATTTTCGTCGTCTTAATAATTGTACACGCAAGGATGCTTGGCCAATTACTAGGATAGATGACACGCTTGATGCTTTATGGGGTACCTATTACTTTTCAACACTTGATCAGCTACTGGCAAGTATAGTAAGGATAGAGAGAAGATAGCATTTGTATCTTCCAATTTGTGTCATGCCTTTCGGCTTATGTAATACGCCCACCACGTGGCGGGCGCATTACATAAACATTACAGAAGAGCTAGATGGTTACAATGATTTCACTCTTCACAGTATGCCTGGTGGGAGCAAGAGAGCACCTTGGATTCCCTAATTTTACAACAATCATTCTTAGCATACATTATTATGCGAAGCATTGATAACGTGCGATGCTACAAAAGTGTCTGCTATTGTTTTTTGTACCTAGTAGAAGAAAGACTTTATAAAGCCAATACTTGATATTCTTGTATTCACTTCATTGCATCTCAATAATAATAATGAATTCATTGAATCTTTTTATTAAATTATAGCTACTTCATATGCAATGTTGTAATAATGTGTGCACAGGTGTTCACATGCACAGTTATAGGCTTCGGGTGCGAATTGAAAATATGGCCAATCACACAATTCGAACAGATCCAGAACCAATTTTGTACTCCAATTAAACCCAAGCGCGCGCGCACACGCACATACGCACGCACACACACACACACACACACACACACACACACATACACACACACACACACACACACACACACACACACACACACACACACACACACATGTACAATGCCAGAGTACAAAATACAAACAAAAAAAAAAGTAGGGAGCGGACGTACTGACAGGCACACAAACACAGCGTACTATAGTCTAAAAGTTGTATTGAACCGCGCGTCCTTATAAGCGCTTGGCATCGAGTGCCTCATTTGTGAAGCTATAAGGCATTAGGTCCCTCGCCGTGCACCTGAATAACTCGTTGTTCGGTTTTGTGAGAATCACCTTTGTGTCAAGTCCAAACTCAACAATAACCTGGCGACATCCCCCACACGGGTAGCAGAACCCATCGGTCATGTCTCTGCAAGGGAGGCGAGAAATTACGGTGCAAGCGCGATAAATTACCCACAGCGGGAGCATTTCAGCTTACGATGTTACTGCGATCGCTTTGAACTTGGTGTACCCTTCGCTAACCGCTTTCGTGATAGCTACTCGCTCGGCGCACGTGCACATCGGATAAGAAGCATTTTCAACATTGCAGCCTGCATGTGAAACAAAACGCCCACGTACAATACAGCATGCATAACCCCAAGTTAATCAACCATGGTTTATACGACGTACCGCTGAAAACTTTACCGTCCTTAACTGATAGGACTGCTGCGCCAACCCGAAACTTGCTGTAAGGTACGTGTGCGAAGTCTTTGGCCTTCGCGCATGTCTCCGTCAGTAGCTTCAGTTCATCCTCCGTTATTTCGACGTCCCCCATTAGGCAAAGGTCGTGATGTGACCAATTATGGGTTGGTATGAGTACCTATATTTATAGACAGTCGTAACATGTATATCGCGAGCATAATTATAGCATAATAATACGTAAGGGGGCGTCTCCAAACTATTTTGGAAAAGATAACGTCATTTTGACGTTTCATTATAACCCCCCCCCCCCCCCCCCCCCCCCCCCCCTCATAACGTCATTGATATCGAAGGTTGTGGGAGTCCGGACGCCATTTTCGTTGGTCAGTACATCGGAAAACGTAATGAGCCTGAAACCCCCCCCCCCCCCCCTCCCCCTAACGTCAAAACATAGATATTATACGGAAGGGATTGGAAACGGAAGTCTTTAACACCAATCAACAGGTTCCATCCATGCAGGAAAAATAAAACAAAATGGCGGATAATATCTATGGTTTCAGATACTTTTTCGAAGAAAACCGGTCGTTGTGTATAGTTTGAGGTTTTTTCCTTTATTCTGTCACTTGCTTAAAAGGTATGGATATTTTTAGATATGTTTTTATGACTGTAAATGATTTTAGACCCGAGTTTTTTTAAAGACCCGCGTTCCGTGTCTTTGCGAAGCCTTTGTGGGCGTGTAGGAAACGTTAGCGTTGTCATATTGGCTACTTTATTGTAGAATCAAGTGGAGCTTCGTGAGACAAATCGAACTGGCTAGGTATTATCTCAAATGCGTGTTGTACACTCGTACAAAAGTTGGCAATAAAGATTTTGACATGAGACTGGTTGTGGGCGTATAAAGTGCGCCAAGAGCTTTTGAGATAATACCTAGCCAGTTCGATTTGTCTCACGAAGCTCCACTCGATTCTACAATAAAGTAGCCAATATGACAACGCTAACGTTTCCTACACGCCCACAAAGGCTTCGCAAAGACACGGAACGCGGGTCTTTAAAAAAACTCGGGTCTAAAATCATTTACAGTCATAAAAACATATCTAATAAGATCCATACCTCTTAAGCAAGGGACAGAATAAAGGAAAACGCCTCAAACTATACACAACGACCGGTTTTCTTCGAAAAAGTATCTGAAACGCAGTGGCAAAACGTGTTAATTGATCCTACAGTGACAGGCCGTAAGCCAGCCTATGCAATGTATTGCATCACGTGATCCGTTTCCAATCTCTTCCGTATAATATCTATGGTCAAAATGACGTTAACTTTTCCAAAATAGTTTGGAGACACCCCCTAATGTACTCGTATTTGCTGACACCTAACTTTGTCCACTCCAGACTGGAATTCAGTTTCCTGTCACTGCATGTCCGCATACTAAATAGCGGATCACCTAAAACCTATACAAGTAAAGAAAAACATTCTCTAACGAGAAAGTTGGTGGGATATAGGATTTGGAGGCCATGGTGGTGTAAAAAGGAAGGGAACAAGGTTTTTGGAAAAGGGTAATGTAATAAAATCCTATATTTAGCACGTGTAGATGTAACAGAACCAAAAGAAGTGCTAAATATAGGATTTTTGTCTCACTACCCTTTTCCAAAAACCTTGTTCCCTTCCTTTTTACACCACCTTGGCCTCCAATTCCTATATCCCACCATTTTTCTCGTTAGAGAATGTTTTTCTTTACTTGTTTCCCACAGCAAAAAAACGCGTCGAATCAAATTTTGATTTGCAATTGATTGATCAATGACATTCTGATACAGAATGTTGTACCAATCCTGTATCAGAATGTCATTGATCAATCAATTGCAAATTAAAATTTGATTCGACCCCCTTTTTTTGCTGTGTCCTCTATTTTTTATTATCATTTTTTTATCGATTATTAATACCTCCCTTCCCCCCTCCACCCCCCCTCACCCCCCCCCCCCCCCCCCCCCCCCGCTTCAATTACCATCACGAGCAGACGCCCGCTTTTGTTTGGGATCACTGTAAGGAACGCGAGAGAATACTAACACGTCGTCTCGTTGTTTAGCTCTCCTCTTTTGTTTGCACAATTCTAAATATACGTAAATGTCGCCATGGGAACGCTTCTATATATATATATGGGGCAGTGCAAGAGAAAACTGGGCTTATGTGATTTTTAACATTTCTTCAATTCATCTTGCAGTATCTTTGCGACCTTTAAAGCTCTGTCCTTCAAACTTACTACATATATTACCGGACCATTTTACTACTGCATTTTGTTGTCGAATGTTTTTTATTTACTCCCTGGGGGGTCCTCATGATTAAACAACCAGAACAGTTAGATTTCAATGGATCTCGATGAAAGAATGCCTTTTCGCGTTCAAATTTGCACCACATTTACAACACTGCACCCGCTATTTTTTCCGCCTTTTCGTTTGAGATGTGATGAGCGGTTACAAAACAGCGGTGTTTGAAAGTTGTCGTTCATTTGTCTTCCGATTGCTCCGCCATTGTGCCGTCATTGCTATTTTAACCCCGTGACTACGAGACACTGCCCATCAAGTGCCCCACCCTCCCTCGAATAGATAGCCCAGGCCATCCGGAGGTGGACATTTTGCAAGTTGCTTGTCACGTGAGCATCACTAGGTTACACCTGTCTGCGTCTCCTTCAGTTGCGTAAACGAGTTGGGAGTTTACGGTGGCGCGTGGCGACATGAAAACGTCGAATTGATCGAGCCTACGTGATCCTAAGGCTAAGACAACGTGTGTAAGCTCAAACCCTTGGTTATGTTGTACTTTCCCCCCCCAACCTCCGTAAATGCTTGGTTATTAATTAACACCTCGTTAACAGTCGATCCGTCAATTCTGTGCATATAATTAAACATGCTACATTACACTCATAGGGGGTATTGTTCTGCAATGTGTTTGATTATATTACAGAATGTAGTTGGCCCTCCGAAACGCCTCCTCCACATGTATTCTTGAAGGTAGGTGGGGAATAATTCAGCGTTTCTACCAGCATGCTCCTCACGCATCATGCGTTTGCACGCACTCCACAGTCCCTCAATACCTTGGGTATGAGCGCCTGTCTGCGGATCCACAAAGTGGATAGAATGGTTGACAGTTTGGTGTTGACATGCTGCTGAAGCAGCAAGTTGATTGTAGGCAGCCCACTCATCTGAATATACAATGCTTCCTGGCCTGACGAAATTCTGCACAATCGGTAGTAATGTTGCTGCATCTCTCTGCTGCACTTCTACTAAGAAGCATTCACCAGTTATACGCTCAACACCCCCGAACACCCAGTGGCCATCAACAGTCCTGCCTCGGTTGTATTTTCGTTTTCCGAATTTACTTTCATCAATCTCAACTTCTACATTGGGCCCTCCGATTACAGCTGGGTGATCTATATAATATTGAGCGCATACGTCGCGTACAAAATTGTACCAGTCCACGGCGGTTTTTGTTGATACTTCTACCTCTACCCTCATCTTGTTTAAAGGGGTCTTGGTGGACCACAAGTGAAGGATCCTTAAAATCTTCTCGATTTCCAGGTGACTTCCTTCGAAGAAAGTATCTTTCCTCAAAGACACCTCCCTTCTGCACCCCTTCCTTGGACACCGCCAGAGCACTCCCTCCTTTCCTGCCTTCTCCCTCTCCACCAGGTTCATTCCTCTTGCACATTTTTTAGTTGCAGTGAACACAATTTTTGCAAGATTTGACTGAAATCCTCCCTCTTTGTGTTTAACTGCAGATAGAATGCAATCAGATGACAGGTGCATCTTCTCTCAGCACTTATGCAGTTCCCCCCCCCCCCACACCCACTTCAATTATTGTGTTATAAAATGTGTATGATGTAGTCGAAAAAGTTACATGAAGACGATTTGGAATAGTACGTTATCCTAGTAGTTTACACCCATGCCAGTTTAAAATCCGGTATTATGGAGACTGTTGCCTGTGAGCAGCAAAGCGATGACCAATCCGTTTACACCACTGATGGCATAACATACACTATGCCAGTATTATATGGCCACAATGGTGCTGTAGACAATACTCAGACCCCCAAAATTTATGCCTTCAACACATTGGAAATCTTGTACACACAATTGTCTGTATGATGTGTACATTGACTGCGTAGTTCGTCACTACAAGTCACACACAAAATAACTGTGCGCACACACTCCCACACAAAAATATCACAGTTCTTGGGGTAAGCAGTATGCAGTGTGTCCCTTCATATGGCTTGCTTGCATTCAGACTTCATACCACTCGGGTATACTTGCTCCTATTAGATGCACTTGTATATGTTGCCTGTGTCTGCAACTGTGTCTCATTACATTAATAGATGGTCACAACATCTATACAAGCTAAGCACACCTAAGCGAGTAGAATCACACAGGTATGCACGCCATTCATGGTAAAGGCACATTGCTTACATTCACAAGCAGGACACTAGACAGACCACAAAACCTTAGCCTGTTGTTCTATCCCTGTAAAGAGTTAAGGAACCAGTCTCAAAAACTTCTACTGTTGCTGGGAGACATCCAATTCTAAGTCCCATGCCATGCTCATACTGGTATCATAGCAGATCCCATCCCCAGACAAAATGTCCACAAGCGAAATAAATGTCTCCCTCTTTCATAAAATGTTCTCCTTTTTCCCATCCGTTCAAAGAACCTGTGTATGCATGTGAGTGTACATGTGCATGCATGCATGTGTGTGTATGTTTGCTTTGTTTATGTGTGCATGTAATTAAAAATACAATGAGCCAACAGGGAATGGTGTGTAGTGCTGTGACATTATGTAGTAGTCCAAGTTTGATACAAAGCACCAATCCATTGGCCACTGGTGCTACCAAACTTGATTTCATAGAGCTCTTACAACAGTGCTACTTGTACAGGCCACATTAGTTTGGATTTTAGTATCCAGGTCAAGATGTTCTGTTGCAGATGCAGTTTAGTGAAAGGGGGCTGACTGTGGGCAGGTTGCTGACCTCAAGCATACAATGCACTATGAATTTATGTACAAAGGCAACCATAGAATGCTGTATGCTCCAAAGTCACATCTACCCCATCCCCATATCAACCACTGACAAACACATGGGTACAAGCTTGGCCTGTACAAGTACCACTGTTGTAGTTTGGCAGCACCAGTGGCTGTTGGATTGGTGTTTTGTATCAAACCACAATTGTATGGACTACTACATAATGCAATTTCAGTCAGAACACTACACCTATTGGCTCATTGTATTCTATCAGCTATGCAACAACATTGTGCACTGAAATTGTTCCCCTGGACAAAATCTGCTAGTAGAATCTGCACATAACCGGCTTACAAATCATGTCCCCCGAGGACACAATACACTAGCAGGTTCTGTCCCCCTCCAGCAGAAACAGAAAATATCCCCCCCACATACACACTTGCACACACAAATGCACACGCATACATTCATGCACACACACATACACACATGCACACATATGCGCACCACAGGTACACTCACATCCATACATGTACGTGTACGCTCTCACATGCATACACAGGTTCTTTGACTGAACAGGAGGACCCAACACATACAAGTGCATCTAATAGGAGCAAGTATACCCGAGTGGTATGAAGTCTGAATGCAAGCAAGCCATATGAAGGGACACACTGCATACTGCTTACCCAAGAACTGTGATATTTTTTGTGTGGGAGTGTGTCTGCACAGTTATTTTGTGTGTGACTTGTAGTGACGAACTACGTAGTCAATGTACACACATCATACAGACAATTGTGTGTACAAGATTTCCAATGTGTTGAAGGCATAAATTTTGGGGGTCTGAGTATTGTCAACAGCACCATTGTGGCCATATAATACTGGCATAGTGTATGTTATGCCATCACTGATCAGTGGTGTAAACGGATTGGTCATCACTTTGCTGCTCACAGGCAACAGTCTCCATTATACCGGATTATAACTGGCATGGATGTACACTACTAGGGTAACGTACCATTCCAAATCGTTTTCATGTATACCTTGCACAGAGGTGGATACAGGGGTGGGGGGGGGGGGGGGGTGGTTGGGGGTTGCAACCCCCCCTTTCATATAAGGTACCTCCCCCTCTTCTTCTAAGCAGCCCCCCCCCCCCCCCCCCCCCCCCCCCCCCCGCTTTTTGTATCGGGCCTGAAGCGGACAGTACACACGGTGACACCCCCCACCACCCCACCCCCCCCCCCACACACACACACCCTGCTTTTGGTATCGTGGGTCTCAACCCCCCCTTTTGGAAAGTTCTGTATCGGCCCCTGCAGTTGCAGTAAACACAAACGCTGCACCGGTCAGTTTAAGTAGGATGACGTGTAGCGATTATATCTCAGTCACAAATACACGAGCGACAGCACGTGTAGCCTGTGTCCGAGAAAAAAAAAAAAAAAAAAAAACGAATCACCCTCGTAGAAATGAAAAAACATACAAGCTCAACTACAATACGTGATTGCAAAAGGGTTTGAGCTTACGCACGTTATCTTAGCCTTTGGATCACGTAGCTCGATCAATTCAAGGCTTTCATGTCGCCACGCGCCACCGTAAACTCCCAACTCGTTTACGCAACTGATGGACACAGGGAAAATCCCAGCCTTGGGTTTTTTGTTTTTTAACAAGAAGTCATCCTGGAATTGAGCGTCTAGCATGCGAATATCGCAAAAACCATCCTGGGATTTGGCGTCCAGGGTGGGTGGGTATAGCTTAAAAACCATGCTGGGTTTGTCGAACAAAAACCGTGTTGAGCTCATTTTTATTCATTCCTTCAACATGGTTTTTGTTCGACAAACCCAGTATTGTTTTTAAGCTATACCCACCCTGGACGCCAAATCCAAGAAAGGTTTTTGCGATATTACCATACTAGACGCTCAATTCCAGGATGGCTTTTAAAAACCCAAGGCTGGGATTTTGAAACTTTTTCCTGTGGGAGACGCAGACCGGTGAACCAAGTCATACTCACGTGACAAGCAACTTGCAAAATGTCAGGTCCACCTCCGGATGGCCTGGGCTATCTATTCGAGGGAGGGTGGGGCACTTGATGGGCAGTGTCTCGTAGTCACGCGGGGTTAAAATAGCAATGACGGCACAATGGCGGAGCAATCGGAAGACAAATGAACGACAACTTTCAAACACCGCTGTTTTGTAACCGCTCATCACATCTCAAACGAAAAGGCGGAAAAAATAGCGGGTGCAGTGTTGTAAATGTGGTGCAAATTTGAACGCGAAAAGGCATTCTTTCATCGAGATCCATTGAAATCTAACTGTTCTGGTTGTTTAATCATGAGGACCCCCCAGGGAGTAAATAAAAAACATTCGACAACAAAATGCAGTAGTAAAATGGTCCGGTAATATATGTAGTAAGTTTGAAGGACAGAGCTTTAAAGGTCGCAAAGATACTGCAAGATGAATTGAAGAAATGTTAAAAATCACATAAGTCTTGCACTGCCCCATATATATATATATATAACACTACGCATTACGTAATGATGACGTGTGTCAGTTTTATGCTTTATTCATACATCTGATACTTGAAGATGTCCTTCCAGGAGATTCTAAAGCGATTCCTATCCCGAGTTATACTCACCCGAGAAGAATTAGACGACGACAACGACGACGACGGAGAAGAATTGGCCTGGGGACGAGGAAAAACACGAGCTTTTTTGTTCTCTTAAAGCAAACAGTTTGAAGACTGGAATAAACATTAAAATGACCGTCTTTGCCTTCTGGTTCTATAGCAACAAAGCGCAACACTATCCGTTTCTCGGTAAGCGAGTTATACGCGGGTCGCGTTTTTTTAATGATTTCACGACCCGGGTCAGTTCCTGATATGGCCATACACTTGCATTATTAAACTGTCAACTTTAATAAATCATCTGCTTAGAAAAATTATTTGCATGTCTACTACTGGATATTGTCAGCCAATTGCTAATTGAGAATGAAAAAGAAAGAAAACTGCTATTTTTTACCCTATATGATTCAGGTTAATTGTTATATTCTTTTGTACTTCAATTTAGGGTACGATTAGCAATTGATAATTAATTGGTATGCGTTTTGATTGGAGCTCGATATTTGAGTTCTTTCTGGTACTGTGATGTAAGGTTGTACACCAAGATTAATCATATTCACAATAATACATAATACAAATACACCACCCGCATCATGGAAGCGGGCAGACAGGAAATGGAATGGCCTTAGGATTAACCTGTAGCTAGCTACATGTAGTTACATTTATTATGGCTCTGGCATATATAATATAATACCCATTGACCTTTTAGGATCGGGCCGATGTAAAACAGCAGCTAGCTAGGCTAATTTGTTTTCTCTTGTATCAGAAGCATTTAAGCCTTATTTATCACGGCTCAAAATTAAAAGGCCTTGTTTGTACTACGTCAGTGGGATAGGACAATGGGCATTATTTAAAAACTTGGTCACATTATTGCAACACAATCAAGAGTCAGATTTGTAATGAAATTTTCATACGTGCATACATGCATAATTCAAAAGCAATTCAAACAGCTAATCTTAGGCAGTCAAACATGAAATGAATGACCTCATAACTTAAAAGTGATCAATCTTGCTGATATACACACGCATATATGTACCGGTATGTACAGATGCAGACACATACAAGTAAACATTTTCAAACACGTGCATATGACAATAATAGTTCATTTTTTAGTTGCAGTGAACACAATTTTTGCAAGATTTGACTGAAATCCTCCCTCTTTGTGTTTAACTGCAGATAGAATGCAATCAGATGACAGGTGCATCTTCTCTCAGCACTTATGCAGTTCCCCCCCCCCCCCCCCCCCACACCCACTTCAATTATTGTGTTATAAAATGTGTATGATGTAGTCGAAAAAGTTGTAACTTTTTCTGTTCAAATGAAAGACATACACAATTATAAAAAATAGTTAATAAACAAAAGTTGTAATTGACGCTCGCTATTACATTCCCTAGCTGGTAGGATGTGAGCGTCAAAGGTCAAGCCCTAGCTTACCCCTCACCCTCACATACTTCTGATGTTGTTGCGTAACACATGCATTTGTTGGGTGCATTCAATCTCGCCGCCTACATGATCAACACAACGCCTATGCTATGGACACTAAAGCACAGAGGGCAAAAGCCAACGGTGAGATTCTAAATGATAGTGGCGTGTCCGAAATGAAATAAATAAAAATGATGGAGGTGTGAAGTAGATAATGTTGCAAGTGTCAAACACAACTTTTTTTGACCCCTACATACACTTAGTAGAGACGTGCATCCTTTGTAAAATATTATGCTGTGTATAGTGTATTTGAAATAAATAATTGAAGGGCGGGGGAGGGAACCGCATATTAAGTACCCTTCTCTCACCTGAACCACCCTTGTCATCTACAATAAATTCTTCGTTCTGGAGAAGAGCTCCTTTGCTATCCTGCAAGCCGAGTGACCATCCAATCAGGTATTAGCTGCACACAACGCAGCTCAGCACTTACAAAGACTTCGGCTGTGTCAATAGCATGATCAAGAATAGATGCTGCAAAGCTTTTGAAGTATAGATACGAGGCTTGTTCTCCTGGTCTGAGAGACAGTGAGATGTATACCCTCAAGCTCCCTCATCATCTACGTGGGTGGGTGGGGATGGGGGGGGGGGGAACCTTACCTCTCAACGGTGCAGGTATATGTCTTCTTCTTAACCTGCTTAAGCTCCATGCTCCATTCCTTAGTTGATGCACACATGTATCAGAGAGTACTTATTGCCATTTTCTTTGAACCCACACACATGCCACACATACACATACACCCACGACTAGTCTAATTGATTCTAACCTCGTTCGTTCCTCCAACTGCTGAATAAGTAAATATGCATATAACGTTGTTCTCCTGAAAATACATACGCGCTATTAAATGCACACCACCGCACCATTCGATAGCCTTACCAGTTTTATCTTCTCGTGCGTAAGTTGTCCGGAAGGTTTTATGTTAATGGACTGTATGGCCTCTAACTTGGCCTCTGCAAAAGCAGATAAAAACACACACGCCAAAGCCACCACAAACATAGCAATTCAAAAAAACTTTTGCAAAATTTTACGATCTTTTTAGTCGTACAAAATACGAGAACACAAATGGTCTGGTAAACGATGGGTTCTTGACGGTTCTGGA
The DNA here is from genome assembly GCA_963681505.1 of Eunapius fragilis. Lineage (NCBI taxonomy): Eukaryota > Metazoa > Porifera > Demospongiae > Spongillida > Spongillidae > Eunapius > Eunapius fragilis. The sequence continues at coordinate 2,185,445 of OY811992.1, forward strand.
CTTCCTTCGAATCGTTAAAGCCTTCTGAGCCACGCTCAACAAGGTCGCGGTGCGCGGAAGGTTGGATGCAGTATTTTGGTTGCAGACGCTGGAATTCTCTGAAGTTGCCTCCACCGGGGGAAGGGTCGGCGATGCGTACGACCGGGATGGACTTTCGGCGACCGTATCTGCTGTTTCTGCTTTCATACTGACTCTATCTTCACTGCGGGTACTCGTTTTCGTATTCGCAATACGAGGCTTTTGAAGGTGTTTGGTCGTAAGGTCACGTGCTTCCGCTGATACCGCACTCCCAGACCTAATACTATGTCTGCTCTTCGTGCGTACTAAAACTGGTAGCCTTGGTGACCGGGATTGTAGATTGCGGGGCTGAATGTAGTCCGAATCATCTCTGTCCAAATCGTCGCTATTACCCTCTCCTGTTGCACGTGAGTGATATGACTTTCCCACCGCTGAGCTGGTCGATGGTGAGACCTCGGACTCTTCATCCCGGCAGCTAGTAGCTAGTTCGGCAATAGGTTCTACACTTCCATTAACGACCGAGTGGACTTCAATTCTCCCGCGCTGCACCGAGCGACTAATGAAAACGAACGCCTCGTTGGGTGCCGTTACGGTACGTCTGATGACTGGTCTGGGGACTTGCGTCTTGAGAGAAGTCAGTGAGGCCTTCCTTCTCTGCAACTAACAAAGCAAACGAGGTCGGACGTGAACGGGCGCGGGATATGCAAACAAATACGAAGGAAAGTTACGAACCGTACCAACGTGGACCTTGGGTCCGACCTCCAGGCCTGCCACATTTCCCCCCCGACGCTTAGCTATCACGTTCCCATCGCAATCACAGCGTCGCTTAACAGAGAATAAAAGAATACATACATGTATTATCCGCGCTAAGTTCTCATTTCACTGAGATGGGCCAAATAACAAAACCGAAGGGGGAAAAAAAAAAAACGAATAACTAGCGGAGCTCAGATAGGAGTAGTGCTAGGAGTAGACACTCCTGGGCTTGACGCAGACGTTTCGAACGTCAATCTGGATCCTTTTCTAAAACGTACTGCTTCTCCAGTGGGTGTTGTGGCAACGTTATAGTCGGCAGCAGAGCTACACGTGGAAAGAAAAAAATGACAAAAGCCTGTGACACAAACCAACCCCCACCACATTGGGCGTATCCATGGATGGCACACACACACACACACACACACACAGGAAGTTGGATCCATCAGACTCGTGATTTTAACGGTCATATGATCACGGTGATTTCAAGGGAGGGGGAGCAGTGAACGTAAAATATACAAAAACTTACGAAGACCTCCGGAAGTTAGCTGTGTTTGTGTTGATAGTGTTGGTAGGGGAAATGGAGAAGGGAGGAACAGTAAAACAAAGCTCACAACACGAGGCATGAATTCGTTAGTGCTATAACACATTAAAGATACATTAGATGCTTTAGATACAGAAAGGATGGCCTAGTTGCTAACAATCTACCACAATTGATACAGTACTTATGTACATACTACACGTAACATTCATCGTGAAATGGAAGTGGCTATACACAGATTAATTCTATGCCAGCATGTAAATGGTACAGTGTCAAGCAAAATCACCCTTGTGATACTTTTTAAATTTTCCAGGACAAGCTATAGAAAAGTAAGGCTCACATTGAAATGTACGGAAATTCAGTGCCTAATAACTTTATGATGGATAGTCCAATTTAGGATGTGTAAGGACCATTTGATAGAAGCTCTTCGGAGTTCACGGAAAATCAAAAAACTTACCCAGAAGGGTGATTTTGCTAGACACTATAAATATATAATAAACTACCAAGTGGAAACTTCCAGTTGTACGTGCAATAGATGTACTTTCAACCCACTATCACTTACAGGAGTATGTGACAGTCCCCAGACCTACCGTTGTTGCTTGCCTCCTTGGCCTTTTTCTTTGCAATGATGTCATCGACCTTGGTGCCAATGAGGATAAATACAGCAGTTATCGCAATACATGAGACAATGCCAATGGCAGGCCATAGAGGGCGAAGGGGATCTGTGTAGGAAGGAGTTAAAAGTCAAGACCTAGATATGTACATGAATATATACATGTACATGTACACATACAGGTACATGTACAATACATGTACACAACTCACAATCACTCATACCACAAGCTCTATTTTTGTATTTTAAAAATGATGAATTGCATGTGGTTGTTCACAGCTTCATTAAGCATCGTGACCACAATATAAATCCAAGATGGTAGATGAGGTCATTCACTACATGTATTTGAGCTGTAGCTTACCTAGGGCATCATGGCAGTAAGTGGAGATGGAGATAAGAATATAATGAGATACAGTTTGTATAAATCATTGGCGGGAATCAAGCGGGAAAATGTACCTCCGCACAGCTATGTCTTAGCAACTGGCAGAGTAAACAATATTGAGCAGGACTACTCAATAGCGACAGGTCTCTTCTACGTATATACCGATTCTGAAGCGATTTGAAGTCTGCCGCAGGATATATGTTCTGAACCCCCAGGGGTAACGCCTTTTGTAGGGACAGTAATAAAATGTGCCACAGAGAAATTGTGTGGTCGGATGTGCTGAAGTAAGACGTCGGTAGCTTTAGTTGTTTTGGAAGTTATAGCTATTTGAACAAAACTATTCATTATATACACAAGGTGAAATTTTTGATCCGATAGCCCATGGGGTTCAAAACCACCACATCTTCCGGTAGGAGTGTTCAAACGCCTGGAGTGTGCGCAGGTGTCCTGTAGCTATTGAATTTTTCTGTTCGTTAATTACTTTATCTGTTACTGAGGTATGCATGTAGTTGTGCTAATATATGGATACTTTATATATATTTGAAAATCTTGCAGAACGTTCCATATACATAGGGTGTTCCATATAAATACACATATATGGGGTGTTCCATATAAAGCCCACACCAACACGTAGACACATACCTCTGACGCGAAGCCTTAACTTAGTCGATATCTCCTTGAATCCATTGCTGGCCGTGCAGACGTAGATGCCAGCATCACAGTACTCAGCACTCTGTGTGGCATACTCAGACAGAAACTGGCGCGATGAAGGGTACTTGGTTGCAGTCTTGTTGAGCGTTGATACGAGGCAGCCACGGTCCTTGGGCTCAAAGGTCCAGCGTATGGTGGCGTTGGGTTCTGACTCCACTGTGCAGGAGAGAGTGACCTTTTCACCTTTGATAACAGCCGTGCTATGCACTAGGGAGGGTTCCTCCAGGTTCTCAAACTGCAAACCTGAAGTGGAGGGAAGAGGGCACCAATTTATTAAAAGTTATCAAAAAGGGGGGGGGGGGGGGATGCAGGAGGGGGGTTCATGTGGAAGCTTTTTTTGTGAGGAAGGAGGGGCACGAGTGGGAGGAGGGGCATGTGTGTAAAGAGGGGCATGAGCAGGAGGAGGGGCATGTGTGGGAGGAGGGCATATGTGGGAGGAGGGGTATGTGTAGGAGGAGGGGATGAGTGGGAGGAGGGGCATGTGTGGGAGGAGGGGTATGAGCAGGAGGAGGGGCACGAGTGGGAGGAGGGGCACGAGTGGGAGGGGCATGAGTGGGAGGAGGGACATGTGTGGGAGGAGGGACATGAGTGGGAGAAGGGGCAGAGAGCCAGGTGGGCAGGAGGTTCGTTAGACCAGACAAGGTTGGGTCTACATGAAGTATGTGAGCACATCTTCCATAGTGTCATTCATTAGTACACAACTTTTAGCTGCAGACACTGTTGTACACGTATCCTTGAATATACACAGTCATCACAGGAAAAATCAAAAAGACAAAAGACCTAAGTATTCAGGTGCAGCTACATATATATGAGACCCAACCATGCTGCTTCGTGGCTGTGCATCACATCCACAACACATGCACACATGTTGCACATAGCATATGCACCAGCCCACACCCTTTACCCCCCCCCCCCCCCTTCCCCCCCCGTGAAAGTAAACTACACAATCAGGGTTTTGTGTACCTCCACCACTAGCCCCGCAGTAACCCATCACTAGTCCCCCAGTAGTCCATCACTAGCCCACCGGTAACCCATCGCTAGCCCCCCGGTAACCCACCACTAACCCATCCTTAGCCCACCACTAACCCCCCAGTAGCCATCACTAGCCCACCACTAGCCCCCCACTAGCCCCCCACTAGCCCATCACTAGCCCATCACTAGCCCCCCACTAGCCCATCACTAGCCCCCACTAGCCCATCACTAGCCCCCCCCCACTAGCCCCCCACTAGCCCCCCACTAGCCCCCACTAGCCCCCCACTAGCCTACAGTTGCCACATCACCAGCTCTCCCACCCATGTACGTACGGTAAATCTGCTGTTCAGCCAAGAGCTTGGTGGTGTTATCGCCTGCCAGCTTTGGAGTATAGCTGCCAGCCACTTGGACGGTGGCCCTGCCCCCAATCTCTACACCGTTGTGGGTGACCCTGATGGTGCCATCAGTGGAGTTTGTCACCGTGACACCAGCGGGATTTGCACTGCTCCTAAACACCCAGTCCACGTGGACGTCGCCAATGGCGTTAGTGCTCCCGCAGACAACTGGCAGGCACTCAAACTTGAGTGGTGGGACCAGCTCCAACGGAAAGAGATACACACTGCAACCATACACTGGTGGATGAGAGAACCAAACGTTGTTTATAAAAATGAATCAGATGAAGGACAAGTTGCTATCTATCATTGTAAGCTTGTCAGCGTGAGCTTTGTGCTGTGAAGTACTTGCACTGCACGTACATGTACACATCAGAATATTTACACACTTGCAATACCAACGTGATGAGTATTTTGGTACTACAGGTAAATGCCTGTGGGCTTTTCTTATTTTGCGTGTAAGAGATGTGTACATTACATTTACAAAATACCAGGCATTGCAGGATGAATACTGATATCTGGGGGTACACCCACCATACCATATGGCACACCCGGAGTGTGAGTGTGAAATTGATATCTGGGGGTACACCCCCCCATACCATATGGCACACCTCAAATTGGGGGCACACCCCCCATACCCTATGGCACACCCCAAGTGTGAAATTGATACCTGGGGGCACACCCCCCATACCATGTGGCACACCCCAAGTGTGAATATTGATATCTGGGGGCACACCCCCCCATACCATATGGCACACCCCAAATTGGGGGCACACCCACCATACCATATGGCACACCCCAAATTGGGGGCACACCCCCCATACCATATGGCACACCCCAAATTGGGGGCACACCCACCATACCCTATGGCACACCCCAAGTGTGAAATTGATACCTGGGGGCACACCCCCCATACCATGTGGCACACCCCAAGTGTGAATATTGATATCTGGGGGCACACCCCCCCATACCATATGGCACACCCCAAATTGGGGGCACACCCACCATACCATATGGCACACCCCAAATTGGGGGCACACCCCCCATACCATATGGCACACCCCAAATTGGGGGCACACCCACCATACCCTATGGCACACCCCAAGTGTGAAATTGATACCTGGGGGCACACCCCCCATACCATGTGGCACACCCCAAGTGTGAATATTGATATCTGGGGGCACACCCCCCCATACCATATGGCACACCCCAAATTGGGGTCACACCCCACCATACCATAAGGCCTACCCCAAGTGTGACCCTAAAAGAAAACAGCAACCACTAAAGAATTCTATTCCTCACTTGTTTCGCTTTTCACCACAATGTTCAAGGTAAAAGGGGCCAGGGAAGGGGAAGCTGAGAGTTTGCTGATGTTGAGACTCACGTTGGCATTAGGACGAAGACAGCAGGAGGGTCCAACGCACTTCCCTCCGGTACAGTCGCTCACCTGTTATACGCCAACACAAAAAAAAAACAGCACAGCCCACCATAATGTGCATCACATCCATGAGGAGGAGCTACATTACGTGCAGGTGCACTCAACATATGCACCCCACACACTCACACATGCACCCCACACACTCACATATGCACCCCACACACTCACACATGCACCCCACACACTCACACATGCACCCCACACTCACACATGAGTAATTCCATATATATATTTGCCACCCTTTTAGCATCATAGTCTAGTTTGGACATGCTACTTTCCCTATGTGCTCTCCCCATAGGAACATGCAAAATAACGGTACATTTGTATACCCTATAGTGTACAGTTTTTTAAATGCAAGGAATTAAAATTTTCACTTTCTTTGTGACCTCGCTCATTTCGGTTTAGCATAACTTTAGCCTGCAACATTGTCGTCACATCAATTTGTACTAAAACATTGACAATAAAGAGGAGAACACAAAAATGATTCATTTTAATAACTTCTTAGCACGTACCATGAATGGGGTCATGAATTTGTAATGAAGTATGATGTATCCAAAAATATTAAAATACAATCCTTACCAAACTTTTACCATAGTTAGCTAATCATACCACAAACATGTTTAGCTAAACATCTTTCTGGGATACATATTCGCCGGGCTGGGACAGCTCATAAAATGGTTGGTAGCCATTTTTTCCCTCCTTACAACCATTTGTTTGTTTAGGTAGCTAAGGGTGCTGTCAAAACACTACAATATGATTATCATTAATTGCTTTGATTATGGTAGCTTCGTTGTGACAAGCATGGCCACTGCCTTAAAGGAACAAACTGTTGTAAGGAGGGGAAAGATGGCTACCAACCATTTTATGAGCTGTCCCAGCCCGGCTAATATGCAGCCCAGAAAGATGTTTAGCTAAACATGTTTGTGGTATGATTAGCTAACTATGGTAAAAGTTTGGTCAGGATTGTATTTTAATATTTTTGGATACATCATACTTCATTACAAATTCATGACCCCATTCATGGTACGTGCTAAGAAGTTATTAAAATGAATCATTTTTGTGTTCTCCTCTTTATTGTCAATGTTTTAGTACAAATTGATGTGACAACAATGTTGCAGGCTAAAGTTATGCTAAACCGAAATGAGCGAGGTCACAAAGAAAGTGAAAATTTTAATTCCTTGCATTTTAAAAACCGTACACTATAGGGTATACAAATGTACCGTTATTTTGCATGTTCCTATGGGAAGAGCACATAGGGAAAGTAGCATGTCCAAACTAGACTATGATGCTAAAAGGGTGGCAAATATATATATGGAATTACTCACATGCACCCCACACTCACACATGCACCCCACACATACACATATGCATCCCACACATATACACATGCATCCCACACCTACACACATGCATCCCCACATACACACATGCATCCCACACCTACACACATGCATCCCATACATACACACATGCATCCCACACCTACACACATGCATCACACACATACACACATGCATCCCACACCTACACACATGCCTAAACACGTGCAAAAACGTATGAATATACACACGGTACATCCTAGGGTGTACCCATACCACCCTAAAGGCATACACACACACACACACACCGTAAAGTGTCCCCATAGCACCCCATCCAGCACGGTGTTCCCACCACAGTACCCCAAAGACATACATACACTGTAGGGCATGCCCATTGCACCCCACAATACCCCATACGTTGTACTCACAGCAGAGCCGTCACTGGTCAGATTCCAATTGCAGGAGGGACCACACCCGGTGGCATTTATATACAGCTGGCACGACTGTGGTATGTACACGGTATGCTGATTTTGATTGGTCGTATTTAAGACAACTGAAAGGGAAGTGTGCTCATAAACGCTGCATTACAAAGGATTAAATTGTATGTCCCTTGTACGTAACGACATACAACTTCAACGTAACTGAATCCATCGCCTTTCATACATAACTAAAAGCCTGCACACTATAGGTTGAACGCCAAGCATAGTAAAACAGGTATCACCCCAAAGGGATAAAAACTGATTATGCCTCTCTCAAGAAGGCTATACTTTTATTTACACTAACCCTTCACACACACACACACACACACACACACACACACACACACACACACACACACACACACACACACACACACACACACACACACTCTTGCACCCATACACACACCGCACACACAGTACCTATTCCATTGAACAGAATATGATTGTGTGTGTGAGGGTTAGGTTTAAAAACAACCAACTCCAATAGGTTCCTTAGTTAGACAATACACGCTTTACGCAAGTAAGTTTGCTCTTTGGTATACATAGTGGGTGGCTGACGAGTAGCGGTCTAAAACGGCTTACTGATAACAAGAGGGCTGCAATTAGAATAAATACTTTGACAAATCTCTCGAAGCACACACACACACACATAAACCACACACACACACGCCACGCACACGCACGCACGCACGCACACGCACGCACGCACACACACACACACACACACACACACACACACACACACACACACACACACACACACACACACAACTACAACCAAAGATTCTTTATATATTATCGCTGCCACAAAGGTCCCGCAAATATTTCATCGCAACCCATGCCGATTGAAATATCAATATCTATCCTGTACCCAACCCAGCTCGGAGCAGAAGGCACCGGTGCAGTGATACCAATTGTTTACAAGTGCTTCGTAAATTACGGTAACCGATTGATAATCCGCAGAGGTCAGTATACATACCTGTGATGCTGCCAGCGTGTGAACCCTGCAAGCACAACGTCCAGAGTAATAGGGTAGAGACAACCGAGCGCGAGAGCATTGTAACAGCAGTCGTATCTTCTTTGCCTAACGGTGATACCGGAAGTTTAATTGAAGATTATGGTCCCAAGCCATGAAATCATTTACGAGACCGAATTACAATGTATTCGAGACGATTGGATAATTAGGGCTGTACACTCTCGTACCCAAACCACTATATGTTATGTGTTGGGGGGGAGAAGGAGGGAGGGGGGACTAACCTAGCACGCTGATGACACAGCTGGACTCAAGGCAACTTTGAACCGAGACTTCCAGCTTTCAGAGACTGCATCGTCTAGCTGTCATCAGCCAATTAGACTTCAAACTGAGAAGAAAATATATGACCCATTTGGTAGGTTTTCTATAACTCGTCCGTGGGGGGGGGGGGGGGGTATGATGGTGGCTGTCTCAGTAGATAATAGAGAAGTATGTTAATACATAGAGTTGTGGAAGTTCTGTTGTGCTATGTATGCAACTGGAGTCTCCTGCATGTTTCATGGTTCCAGCCAACCTTACCAGGTAAAAATGATCATTTACTGCTTATAACTATTGATGTTTGATGTTGATAAACTTTCCCACCTTATTGCACTAACATGAATAGTTATCATCGTCTGATGCACTTGTGCCTATGAGGTAATGTTGCCGTTGGCCTTTAGAGGTGGTGAGCCTCACAACTTCTGTAACATTAAAGTGTAGGGAAGGGATAAGTCTGGGATCATAACTAAACGTTTCCATACACATCGCATTTACTTCAGCGTTACTCACTGGCAGGTGGAGGTGGGTGATCATATTATGAGCACAAGTTGGGGGAGGTGCCACTCATGAGAGGTGGGGACAGGGAGGGGTGCCAATCATGAGAGGGGACAGGGAGGGGTGCCACTCACGAGAGGTGGGGATAGGGAGGGGTGCCAGTCACGAGAGAAGGGGACAGGGAGAGGTGCCACTCCTGAGAGGAGGGACAGGGAGGGGTGCCACTCATGAGAGGAGGGGACAAGGAGAGGTGCCACTCATGAGAGGAGGGGACAAGGAGGGGTGCCACCCATGAGAGGTGGGGACAGGGAGGGGTGCCACTCCTGAGAGGAGGGGACAGGGAGGGGTGCCACTCATGAGAGGAGGGGACAAGGAGGGGTGCCACTCACGAGAGGTGGGGACAGGGAGGGGTGCCACTCATGAGAGGGGGGGAGAGGGAGGGGTGCCACTCATGAGAGGAGGGGACAAAGAGGGGTGCCACTCACGAGAGGTGGGGACAGGGAGGGGTGCCACTCCTGAGAGGAGGGGACAGGGAGGGTTGCCACTCATGAGAGGAGGGGACAAGGAGGAGTGCCACTGGGGACAGGGAGGGGTGCCACTCACGAGAGATGGGGACAGGGAGGGGTGCCACTCGTGAGAGGAGGGGACAGGGAGGGGTGCCACTCGTGAGAGGAGGGGACAGGGAGGGGTGCCACTCGTGAGAGGAGGGGACAAGGAGGGGTGCCACTCATGAGAGGTGGGGACAGGGAGAGGTACCACTCATGAGAGGTGGGGACAGGGAGGGGTGCCACTCACGAGAGGAGGGGACAGGGAGGGGTGCCACTCACGAGAGGAGGGGACAGGGAGGGGTGCCACTCGTGAAAGGAGGGGACAGGGAGGGGTGCCATTCATGACAGGTGGGGACAGGTGTTGTGGGGACGCCGCTTATGAAATAAAGGTGGAAGAACCTTATATGAAAGGGGGGGTTGCACTTCCCCCACCCCCCACCCCGATCCGCCATTGAGTAGGGCCCGAGAATTTTGAAACCCGCACTGTGCGTACAAAACCCCGCCCCTACTTATTAGGGCGTGGTGTTTATTTTTGGTTAAATACGATCGATCTATAATAGTGGCTCGACCTGGAAGCGAGGGTTACAAGGATGTTCGCATCGTTTGTTCTTGTAATGGCCATAGCAAACGTGGGCCTCGTACGATCATTATCACAGCTATCTAGTGAGTTTCACCCGTACGCGTATCTTTTGAAGCGGAGGATTGAGAACGTACATCCCCCCTGGGCACTCCCGTTTGATTTTTTTTTGTGGTTACTCGGTGTTTTTATGAGTGAGAGAGTGAGTGTGAGTGTGTGTGTGTGTGTGTGTGTGTGTGTGTGTGTGTGTGTGTGTGTGCGGCGTCATTTAATATTAGGCGGTTTATTCGAGTTGTGTCTGTGTTTTGTGCCTTCGTAAGTTTATGCTGCATTGGCATGCATATTTCATGGGCTTCCTCTGGTTCTTGGTAATGCCTGCATTGTACACTAAGAACCAATATGCCATACACATTGTGTGGTGTGTGCTTGTGTGTGTGTGTGTGTGTGTGTGTGTGTGTGTGTGTTAGTGTGGTGCGTGCGTGTGTGTTTGTGCGTGCATATGTATTGATGCATGGTGCGCTCTTATTATGGAACCAATGTGGTATTGTTGTGGCTGGGACGGCTTACCAAAGGGTTGGGGTGGAATGGGGGGGGGGGGGGGGGGGGGGGGGGCGGAGGTGTGAATTTGCCGCCAGTGTGTGTACTCGTCAAGTCATCGTTTCTTCTTTTTTTTTTTATTTTGACCCAACATGGGCAAATTTGATATTATCGATTATATCCATGGCGATGTTTCTAACGTGTGCATTGCCAAAAAGCCATGCAGTGGGACATTTTAAATGCTGAAATTGATGTTGCATCTGTACTGTCTCGTTGTCACCCTCTAGGGTGTGCCCCCCCCCCGTCAAATGCAGGCCAGGGCATTAAAATGATCACTTGTACTTTCCATTATACAAGTTTGCATTTGAGATCTTTCAGTAACACACTCCTGTTTATCACGCAGCCACTGTGGTTGACGTGAACCAGCCCTCACAGCGTTCTGTCAGTGCTACCTTTGGGTGTGCGCTGGACCTTAAGTGTTCAGGATCCGGAACAGGAATCCAATGGACGAATTTTTTGAGCACCACACCCTTACAAAACACTACCAATACTTTTGTGACGGTGAGCCAGGAAGGCAGGGGGGTGGGGGGAGAGAGATGTGAGCATCATTTGATCAGATAGACTATTTCTAGGACTCATCAAAACGTTGCCCTGAATCTGTTTATAAATGCGCAGATAGTCTGTCCTTCTGTCTGTCTGTCTGTATGTGTTCATTTTTTTGAGAGTTTGGCTGGGCCGTTTTCGACATTAGTGGGCTCTTCAATTCCTTTCTACGATGTGATGACAGTGGCAGGCTTACTTTTTTGAATTTCACACCTTTTTCTCTCTGTGTTCCTGTTCCCGCTGTTAAATGAAGTATTTAATACACAGCCAAATTGCAAAAGCTGTTTCAAAATGTAGACATAATGTACCAATGTATGTTAATTTCATAACTGTACTAATGTATGTAGGGAAACATTATGTACCAGTTTGTCGTAACATAATTGCGATATTCGATAACTGAAAGAAATATCTATTTATTCGCATTAAAAACTGGTACATTATGAAGTCCGTATGTCAATCACTCTGGTACATACTGTCAAAGGAATGTACCAGAATGTAAAGACATTCTGATACATTCCGTAGAAACAATATGTACCAGCTTGTCCTTGCTGTCATATCTGATAACAGGCTGACGTAGTTGTACATAATCATATCTGGTACAGCTTGTAGCAATTTGGCTGTGTATCTAACATTTAATTATCCGTGTTGTTTTGTAGCTATGGCCTGCGAGTGTAAAAGAAATGAGTCAAAATCACGTCCCAGTTCTAACGCAAAAAGATTTGCACCAGCACCTAATTATAAATGCGCGGATAGTCTGTCTATTTGTCAAGGTTTGTTTCTTGAGCATCTGGCTAGGCCGTTTTTGAGGGGGAAAAAGTGGGCTCTTTCGAACTTCAATTCTTTTTCTACAATGCATGCAGACAGACTATCCGCACATTTCTAAATAGATGCGCAAACAGTGAGAGGCTTACTTTTTTCAAGATCACGCATTTTTCTCTCTGCACGTTGCGCGCATTCAAGTATTATGTACATGTAAACCAAAATGTCATTGCAATAGATTAGTAAGGGTGATATACTCACATGAAAAATGCATTCAGAGCTGCATCGGTCCTCTAGTGAATCTAAACAGTTGTGTGGTTTCCCTTACATTACCAGTAGTATGTGTTGTTGCCAGATGAAACCTTGTTTAGAAAATCTCAATGCTTCGATACACCCATGGCTCCATACACCCATGGCTCCATACACCCATGGCTCCATACACCCATGGCTCCATGTGCTTTGACAGAATGTGGGCATAACTTTTATAGCACCTGTCCCTGTGCAGGGATGGTGTGTCCCTGTGCAGGGATGATGTGTCCCTGTGCAGGGATGGTGTGTCCCTGTGCAGGGATGGTGTGTCCCTGTGCAGGGATGGTGTGTCCCTGTGCAGGGATGATGTGTCCCTGTGCAGGGATGATGTGTCCCTGTGCAGGGATGATGTATCCCTGTGCAGGGATGGTGTGTCCCTGTGCAGGGATGATGTGTCCCTGTGCAGGGATGATGTGTCCCTGTGCAGGGATGATGTGTCCCTGTGCAGGGATGATGTGTACAACACTGGCACATCTATGTAGATTATAAATTGTGTCCCCTTGGCTGACATCCTGCTTTCATCCCGCCTACATCCCGCCTACATCCTGCTTACATCCTGCTTACGTCCTACCTACAGTTAGCTAACATCCCTGCCTTCTAAGAATCACGATAATATTGTGCCCAAGACATATTGGCGATAACTAGTTGGCATAAAATTATAAAATTCCACCAACTGTATCACCATCAATTTACTTTTTTCTGCCGGGGGGGGGGGGGGGGCGGGGGGGGGCACACTAGTAATAGGGCTAACTAGGTGGGGGGCTAAGGGAGTACTAGGCTTAAGGCGACACTGGCACACATCTGTTGCGTACACTAACAAATGAATCAGATTATAATATCAGTTATGCTATAATTTTGTAGTTCAGGTTGCCTAGTAGGCATGGTCTATCAATCACATTTCACAAAGTCTTAATTGTTGGTGTGTCTGTAGGAGTATATATTTTGTTCTGCTTTTGTGGGTGTGCATATGTGTGTGCATGCGTGTGGTGTGTGTGTGTGTGTGCGTGTGTGCAATCTTTACCTGATTTCTGGATTCAGAGCCGGGGGGGGGGGGGGGGGGGGGGTGAGTGTGAGCTGCAATACATATTGGCCATACAAAGTTCCAGGTGGCTCATATAGAAATCACATTGTGAGCTCTTTGTTAGCTTATCAGCCCCAATATTAACATGTAGTCACGTAGATGAACACATAACACTACAGTGAATGCACTCCATAAACTTTTGCAGCGCACATGTAAATGTGGTGGAGTTAGAATGAAATATGAGGGTTTGAAGCAGGTTACTTCAGAAGCAATGCATCGTGCTTATTGGGACCTGGGGTAACCTTTTCAAGATTTAGGGAGGGAGGTCACACACCTGTTTTGAAGCGAAACAGAAATGTAAATGGTTGCAAACAGATCAAGAGAGAGGGGGAGGGTGAGCTGCTGGAACAAATGCACTAACAACATCACTTGCTTTTTGTTTCTACTATGATGCAGATATCAAACACCAACGGGACCTGGCAGGCAAATCTCAATTTCCGATTTTTGAAAATTTCGGACCAAGGATTTTACGCATGCAAGATACTAATGTCTGTACCAAAAACAATCACTGCCTATGTTATGTATGATCCTAGTAAGTGCTGCCATGTATGTGATGTACATGCCGGAACATGTACGTGCTGCACGCTGTGGTTACATTTGAGTACCAGCTTTTGTGTGTTTGTTTGTTTGTGTATTTATGTATGTACAATGTATGTGTGTGTTGTATGTGCATTCAAATGCTTGAAGTTTGGTGTGCATGTCTTGTGACCTTTATATATACATGTTACCCGTTAAAAAATCTTAAACCCCCACCATTTCCCTAATAGTATGCATATGGTCGTGAAGTTCGTGATTTAACAACCATTTGCATGTGTTTTACTTTTGTAATACTTTATGGCGGTCCTAGTCAGAGATATTACCCTCCATCACCACCCTCAGATCCCATCCTGATTGAACCAATTTTAGACAGGAACATCTCCACTGCAACAGTGGGGGATACCATCACTATTGGATGTCCCGTGACGACTTGTGCGTCAAACGTCACCCTGACCATGTCTCCTCCCATCGCTCAGAGAAGTAAAATTTTCTACGTCAACGACGCTGCAAACAGTGTGCAGAACTTCCTGGTGACGGCTGGTGCCAACATAGCTGGTGCTTACACCTTCACTGCCGAGGGTGTTTTTTTCGATGGATTGACCACTTCGACGTTTACGACAACGCAATCATTCAACATCGTAGGTTAGTAGAGGCGACACTGCTGATCTGGGCACATCATATGCATTCATGACATGCATACACGTACACTCATGTAAACTTTACACTTCTCTTACCCAACCAACCCCCCCCCCCCCCCCCCCCCCATTGCTCACAGGGACTCCGAAAGCTCCTACGACTGCACCACCAACAACTGTACCTTCAAAAGGCTCAACCTCTTCTCCCTCCACTGGTGGTAGCCCTGGGTCTGTTGCCAGCATAGCCGTGCAGCTGCTGTCCTTGGTTCTGACTGTATCTTTAGCTGCCTTGTTGTCAGTGAAGTTTTAGACAGCCACACCCCCATCATTTGCCATAATGGATTAAAGCAGAGATAACATATCTCTGATTAAAGGCAAATAGGAAATGTTGTTTTACCAGAGACCTTTGGTGTATTAAAATGTATATTTGTGTTGTTAGATGTTAATTTGTGCATGGTTGGTATTGTTCTTGGTCAGCGAAGTTTATTCACGGTGATGTTGGAAATGGTATTTGGATGTAATTTATTGTCTTGTTTAGAGTCCATTACCGCATTACCAAGTACAAAATAGCGGGAAAAAAGTTACGCTGGAGCGTAGCCTAGTTCACAAATTGACGCAAGACCCACGACGTATACGTACGTCGCAGGAATAGAAAAAATTTCTATTCCTGCGACGTCGCAGCGATAAACCACGCCCGATACTGGTGCGTTATTAAAAAGTGACGGCCGAGCCCAGTGCAGAACTTTTTTCATTCATCGCGGGGTCTTGCGTCAATTTGTGAACTAGGCTTAAGGAAGAAGAGACTTCTTTTTTTAGCGTAATTGATAACTGAAGACCTGCTGATATATATATGTCCGAGCATAGATATTAAATAAGGAGCTCTAAGAAACGAGGTTCATTATGACTGAGTTCGATAGGGGGGTGAGTATTTTTATTTTTTTTTTATGCATAAAGTTAGGCCTTATAAGGATTGTCTCGAAAGGAGTATATGGGGCAGTGCAAGAGAAAACTGGGCTTATGTGATTTTTAACATTTCTTCAATTCATCTTGCAGTATCTTTGCGACCTTTAAAGCTCTGTCCTTCAAACTTACTACATATATTACCGGACCATTTTACTACTGCATTTTGTTGTCGAATGTTTTTTATTTACTCCCTGGGGGGTCCTCATGATTAAACAACCAGAACAGTTAGATTTCAATGGATCTCGATGAAAGAATGCCTTTTCGCGTTCAAATTTGCACCACATTTACAACACTGCACCCGCTATTTTTTCCGCCTTTTCGTTTGAGATGTGATGAGCGGTTACAAAACAGCGGCGTTTGAAAGTTGTCGTTCATTTGTCTTCCGATTGCTCCGCCATTGTGCCGTCATTGCTATTTTAACCCCGTGACTACGAGATACTGCCCATCAAGTGCCCCACCCTCCCTCGAATAGATAGCCCAGGCCATCCGGAGGTGGACCTGACATTTTGCAAGTTGCTTGTCACGTGAGTATCACTTGGTTCACCGGTCTGCGTCTCCCACAGGAAAAAGTTTCAAAATCCCAGCCTTGGGTTTTTAAAAGCCATCCTGGAATTGAGCGTCTAGTATGGGAATATCGCAAAAACCTTCCTTGGATTTGGCGTCCAGGGTGGGTATAGCTTAAAAACAATACTGGGTTTGTCGAACAAAAAGTTGAAGGAATGAATAAAAATGAGCTCAACACGGTTTTTGTTCGACAAACCCAGCATGGTTTTTAGGCTATACCCACCCTGGACGCCAAATCCCAGGATGGTTTTTGCGATATTCCCATGCTAGACGCTCAATTCCAGGATGACTTCTTGTTAAAAAAACAAAAAACCCAAGGCTGGGATTTTCCCTGTGTCCATCAGTTGCGTAAACGAGTTGGGAGTTTACGGTGGCGCGTGGCGACATGAAAGCCTTGAATTGATCGAGCTACGTGATCCAAAGGCTAAGATAACGTGCGTAAGCTCAAACCCTTTTGCAATCACGTATTGTAGTTGAGCTTGTATGTTTTTTCATTTCTACGAGGGTGATTCGTTTTTTTTTTTTTTTTTTTTTTTTTTCTCGGACACAGGCCACACGTGCTGTCGCTCGTGTATTTGTGACTGAGATATAATCGCTATACGTCATCCTACTTAAACTGACCGGTGCAGCGTTTGTGTTTACTGCAACTGCAGGGGCCGATACAGAACTTTCCAAAAGGGGGGGTTGAGACCCACGATACCAAAAGCAGGGTGTGTGTGTGTGTGGGGGGTGGGGTGGTGGGGGGTGTCACCGTGTGTACTGTCCGCTTCAGGTCCGATACAAAAAGCGGGGGGGGGGCTGCTTAGAAGAAGAGGGGGAGGTACCTTATATGAAAGGGGGGGTTGCAACCCCCAACCCCCCCCCCCACCCCTGTATCCACCTCTGTGCAAGATATACATGAAAACGATTTGGAATGGTACGTTACCCTAGTAGTGTACACCCATGCCAGTTATAATCCGGTATTATGGAGACTGTTGCCTGTGAGCAGCAAAGTGATGACCAATCCGTTTACACCACTGATCAGTGATGGCATAACATACACTATGCCAGTATTATATGGCCACAATGGTGCTGTTGACAATACTCAGACCCCCAAAATTTATGCCTTCAACACATGGGAAATCTTGTACACACAATTGTCTGTATGATGTGTGTACATTGACTACGTAGTTCGTCACTACAAGTCACACACAAAATAACTGTGCAGACACACTCCCACACAAAAAATATCACAGTTCTTGGGGTAAGCAGTATGCAGTGTGTCCCTTCATATGGCTTGTTTGCATTCAGACTTCATACCACTCGGGTATACTTGCTCCTATTAGATGCACTTGTATGTGTTGGGTCCTCCTGTTCAGTCAAAGAACCTGTGTATGCATGTGAGAGCGTACACGTACATGTATGGATGTGAGTGTACCTGTGGTGCGCATATGTGTGCATGTGTGTATGTGTGTGTGCATGAATGTATGCGTGTGCATTTGTGTGTGCAAGTGTGTATGTGTGGGGGGGGGGGGGGGATATTTTCTGTTTCTGCTGGTGGGGGACAGAATCTGCTAGTGTATTGTGTCCTCGGGGGACATGATTTGTAAGCCGGTTATGTGCAGATTCTACTAGCAGATTTTGTCCAGGGGAACAATTTCAGTGCACAATGTTGTTGCATAGCTGATAGAATACAATGAGCCAATAGGTGTAGTGTTCTGACTGAAATTGGATTATGTAGTAGTCCATACAATTGTGGTTTGATACAAAACACCAATCCAACAGCCACTGGTGCTGCCATACAGGCCAAGCTTGTACCCATGTGTTTGTCAGTGGTTGATATGGGGATGGGGTAGATGTGACTTTGGAGCATACAGCATTCTATGGTTGCCTTTGTACATAAATTCATAGTGCATTGTATGCTTGAGGTCAGCAACCTGCCCACAGTCAGCCCCCTTTCACTAATGCAACAGAACATCTTGACCTGGATACTAAAATCCAAACTAATGTGGCCTGTACAAGTAGCACTGTTGTAAGAGCTCTATGAAATCAAGTTTGGTAGCACCAGTGGCCAATGGATTGGTGCTTTGTATCAAACTTGGACTACTACATAATGTCACAGCACTACACACCATTCCCTGTTGGCTCATTGTATTTTTAATTACATGCACACATAAACAAAAGCAAACATACACACACATGCATGCATGCACATGTACACTCACATGCATACACAGGTTCTTTGAATGGATGGGAAAAAGGAGAACATTTTATGAAAGAGGGAGACATTTATTTCGCTTGTGGACATTTTGTCTGGGGATGGGATCTGCTATGATACCAGTATGAGCATGGCATGGGACTTAGAATTGGATGTCTCCCAGCAACAGTAGAAGTTTTTGAGACTGGTTCCTTAACTCTTTACAGGGATAGAACAACAGGCTAAGGTTTTGTGGTCTGTCTAGTGTCCTGCATGTGAATGTAAGTGATGTGCCTTTATCATGAATGGCGTGCATACCTGTGTGATTCTACTCGCTTAGGTGTGCTTAACTTGTATAGATGTTGTGACCATCTATTAATGTAATGAGCCACAGTTGCAGACACAGGCAACATATACAAGTGCATCTAATAGGAGCAAGTATACCCGAGTGGTATGAAGTCTGAATGCAAGCAAACCATATGAAGGGACACACTGCATGTACTGCTTACCCCAAGAACTGTGATATTTTTGTGTGGGAGTGTGTGCGCACAGTTATTTTGTGTGTGACTTGTAGTGACGAACTACGCAGTCAATGTACACATCATACAGACAATTGTGTGTACAAGATTTCCAATGTGTTGAAGGCATAAATTTTGGGGGTCTGAGTATTGTCAACAGCACCATTGTGGCCATATAATACTGGCATAGTGTATGTTATGCCATCAGTGGTGTAAACGGATTGGTCATCGCTTTGCTGCTCACAGGCAACAGTCTCCATAATACCGGATTTTAAACTGGCATGGGTGTAAACTACTAGGATAACGTACTATTCCAAATCGTCTTCATGTATACATTGCAGTGAACACAAACGTTGAGCCGGTCGAGTTTAAGTAGGATGACGTGTAGCGATTATATCTCAGTCACAAATACACGAGCGACAGCACGTGTGGCCTGTGTCCGAGAAAAAAAAAATCGTCGTAGAAATGAACAAACATACAAGCTCAACTACAACAGGGTTTGAGCTTACACACGTTGTCTTAGCCTTAGGATCACGTAGGCTCGATCAATTCGACGTTTTCATGTCGCCACGCGCCACCGTAAACTCCCAACTCGTTTACGCAACTGAAGGAGACGCAGACAGGTGTAACCTAGTGATGCTCACGTGACAAACAACTTGCAAAATGTCAGGTCCACCTCCGGATGGCCTGGGCTATCGATTCGAGGGAGGGTGGGGCACTTGATGGGCAGTATCTCGTAGTCACGGGGTTAAAATAGCAATGACGGCACAATGGCGGAGCAATCGGAAGACAAATGAACGACAACTTTCAAACGCCGCTGTTTTGTAACCGCTCATCACATCTCAAACGAAAAGGCGGAAAAAATAGCGGGTGCAGTGTTGTAAATGTGGTGCAAATTTGAACGCGAAAAGGCATTCTTTCATCGAGATCCATTGAAATCTAACTGTTCTGGTTGTTTAATCATGAGGACCCCCCAGGGAGTAAATAAAAAACATTCGACAACAAAATGCAGTAGTAAAATGGTCCGGTAATATATGTAGTAAGTTTGAAGGACAGAGCTTTAAAGGTCGCAAAGATACTGCAAGATGAATTGAAGAAATGTTAAAAATCACATAAGCCCAGTTTTCTCTTGCACTGCCCCATATGTGTCTCTCTTGAAATATTACGGTCAATGAAACATTCTCACGAATTGTTCAGGCACATGACCATTTTCACTCCACCCAATCTAAATGAAATGTTTGGTTCTAATGTGTGAATTTATTCATGCAATAATACCTATGAAAACTGAAAGGAGCATGTAGCCAAACACACATGCACAAACACACACACGCACACACACACACACACACAAACACACACACACGCACACAAAATGTATAAACATGATATTTTTCCACGGCCGGTTAAATACGTGAGTTAATATTAGAGTAGTCCAAATAAGGAGACTAACCCTATACACTCTGAGAAACAACTGAGAGGTTCATTATTATGACAGAGTTCGATTATATCGGCTGTTTGCTGCTTTTATTCCAGGAATTTCGACGCGATGAGTCGTTTCGTCTCCCAGTTTTCACGTATTTAGGCCACACAGGAACACCAAACATGCCTACCCACGCCGTCCGACTGACAGCGACGTGGAGGGGAAGGGCACTTAGTGTGACGGAAAGAGCGCGAAACAAGCAAGATGCCAAAAGGAATGCCGCGGGGGCCATCTGTGAGATGATAGCGAGCATCGAAAACGGTGACGAAATAGATACGCCGGAGGCAGAGGTAAATATACGTAGAGTATAGGGTATAAATTAAATAACTTGCTGAACTGACCATGGATTTGGGGACTATTTTCTCGTACGCGTTCACGGCCCACGGCGCGCCACTAGCTAAGAGTTCAGTGTGTGTATGAAAAACGATTAGCATGTCCTTTTGCAGGGGTGTGTCATGCACTGTCTTGAGATAAACAGGAAATCGCGACGCATGTTATAGGACAGCAGGGAATAATTTACTTTGTAAAAATTGCATAGCAATTTTGCTATTCAAAGTCTAAGTTGATTAGCAACTCGGTTCAGTTGTATAGCAATTTTTTTTTCGGGGTGGAGATGTGTGATACTAACTATTCATGTACTGTACATGTAGGCAGTGATGTAGCATAAAATTTTAGACCATTTAGAATTCATGACATAAATGTGCGGTACATGTTATTGCAATGAATGTTCACAATGAATGGAGTTACAGGTACATGTATATTAAATGCATAAATAAATTGTTCCTGGAACTACAACTTTAGACCACCTTTAGACTCGTGCAGTCATTTGCGGGATCACGCGAGTAAATAATCACACCTATGAATAATTACATGTATCGTACATGTTCACTCTCCTTAATGATCGTTTCTCGCTTCGTGCACATAGATATTATATTAGACGCTTCGCGTAGCATGTGTTTGCTGTCTGCAAGCTATAGTACGTGTTTGAAACATTTAAACTTCGCATCGCAGTTTTCTGCGACGAACTTTTAAAGTTGCTTCGCATCTAGTCAAAATGACATCGCAAAATGCGATGCGATACCGGTTAAATTATTCCCTGGACAGGCACCCCACACATGCATGCATGGTTTCATTGGCAGCGTGTGTATGCAATTTTAATTTGTGACTACCGACACACCGCCAAGCCAGGGGACCGTTGAGCTTATTTGCTTACTAAGACAAAAATTAGCAAGCCTGCCAGCCAGACATACATGTGATACTACTAAATGTAAATAAATAAAAAAAACAGTACCGAATACGCTTTATTTTCTCTATGATCGAGCTGCTAAATTTCTCTGTGACCGAACCGCGGTATTGTACATGAATTTGCGTACACGTAGCAACGTCAAAAAGAAACGCGATTATCAGTTAATTATGTCACTACTCAATTATAACAGTACAGACATGCATATAAACGCTTATTAATCTATCAGAATTATTTATAGCACTATACTATTGAAAATTTGAAATTAAATTTATAGCACTAGCATATATCTGTTCCGCGCGCGCGAAGCAGGAGTATTGCGCAATCTTGCTTTGGCGCAATCCATGACTGATGGTTCATTTGAGCTATCGACCCGACCATCCACCTAATATAACTAGGCCCAACTCGAACCAGGCAAACGGCATCGAACCACACAAATTGTCTGGTTCGAGCTCGAGGTTGTATGCCTGGTTCGTGATGAGCCTAGTTATTGGTTCAGCCTTTTATAGGGAAGGTAGGGTCGATAGCTGAATTGCGCCGAAGTAATCCCGAGGATTGCGCAGCGCAATCCTCGGAATTCCTGCATGCTTCGCGCGGAACATATATACACTAAGTCCTAATGCGGTGCACAAGTATAGAACCGAACACCGTTTATCTGATCATGCAGTTTGTATCTCAGTGGTTTGTCTACTCCAGTAATCGTATATAGTTGAAACTATTATTCATAGTGACAATCCCATTATGGCCATGACTCTAGTGTACCTTGTGATTTGTATCAGTTGAGTTTGGCACAATGCATACGCCATGCACTGTTGCCTTGTATAACGTAAATAGAGCAATACCATTTCATCTCACACAACACTCCTTTCAAACTTCTCAGCAGTTTTCAATACTAGGCCACACCCACACATATATATGTGAGTGAAGGGTTTGTTCACACCATTATATATGAGCAATGTGGTATAATGAACAACTAGGTAGAAAATAAATTTGCAGCCACCTTTTACATACAGTATCTCCTGTTTATCAATAGCCATCTGACTCATCATCTTCTGCTATCCAAGGTTGCAATGATCTTGCAAAAAATGAACTGCAGGAGTTGGTTCAACGACAGCCCGGGCACCTAGTACCAGAATATGAGCTTGTGTCAAAAAGAGGCAGGCAACATCAGCCCAGCTTTTGTGTGAAAGTGAGCGTAGTCTGGAGGGGAGAACGGCTGACAGAGGTAGGAGAAGGGAGAACAGTGAAAGAAGCCGGGAAATGTGCTGCTGAGAGAATGTTACTTAGACTGAATGGGACGGACCCATCCTCACTATTATCAGCCAGGGGACAGGGTCCATCCCCAACCGGAAGTGAAGGTATGCGCTCCATTTTCATTGACAGATTTAAGGGCCAAAGGTAGTTTTCACATAGCAATTGATATCTTAGCGTTCACTATAGTTTCTTAACTGTAACCTATAGTTTCTACTTCAAATGATGTAAGAAGTGATGGTGACCAGCAGAGTGCATTAGATGGAGCAAAGAATAGGCTACAGGAGGTACTGCAGAGTCGAGGCTGTCGGCTGCCTTCCTATGTCTGCACACAGCGAGATGGCCCACCTCACTGTCCTATATTTACAGTCAGGCTCACTGTTGTTAACAGGGCCGGGAGGACTATACACACAGCGCAGGCATCAGCAATGCAGAAGAAGAAAGCGGAGAAACTCTGTGCTAAACTTGCACTGCTAGCAGTTCAGACTCTACTGGATGGAATGGGCAGCCAGGACCTTGAAATGGTATGATCGTTGGTTGCAGTTTTACTTAATAACTTATTACCATTAACACGTTTATACCTATATATAGCCTTCAAGTCCTCCTCTTGCTGCCAATACCGTAACGGCAGAATCGCCCACTATAATTCCAGACATCGATGATCGCCAATTACGGATACTTCGCAGATACACTGACCATACGCCTTACGTCTTGTGTGAGATGGAGACCAACAGTGTATTTCTGTGTCTGATATCAGTGCTAATGCAGAATGGTGATTACATCTTAGCTAAAGGCAGAGGGGTCACAACCGCAGCTGCTGTTTACGATGCAATGGATAAACTACTGCAGATGCTTAAGCGTGCAACGAATTATCACTAATTGCAGCCATGAATATTTTGTTATTGGTTGTTAATTTGTCTTCGTTACTTTTTTTTCTTCACTTTTCTGGTATGATATTGAACAGCTAAATTATTATGTTTAGAAGACGAAGGCATTGAAAGCAGTATCCAAGCCATGCGGGGACAGCTTCAGAACCTTTTTCATCAACATGATAGCGAGCAGCTCAGCATTCATCGGCCAGCAACCGCATAGCTCAAACTGAAATGCAGCCTACACTGTATCATATATATAGTGCGGCCGGTATATCAGCTAGCTTGGGCAGTTTCCCTCTCCTCAAATGCTGCACAGGTGCCTTCCGCTTCTCTGAGGGGTGGAGCTCAGTCGGCTCTCCTCGCGTGTCATAGGACATTTAAAAAACGGAATTACAAATGTCTGACGCTAATTCCTGCGCGCACAATATTCATTTATGGCATTCAAGACTACTTTATTTTTATGAACGTTAACACTAGTATGCCTTTAAAAAAATTATAAAGACCATCTCAGTATTTGAACCCGGCTATGAATTTAATGTATATATCTTCGTCTCAATAGCTAAATACAGGGTCTTGCGAAAGAGCGCAACGCTTTTAAATGAATATAATTTCTTTTAATAGGATTGCCAATCTAAATGATTTTATGAACGTACGTTTTGTCAAATACGAACCGCATTATTACAATTCGTGCATGCAGTTCAAAAGATAAAATCAAATGGCTTGCAATTACAAAACAATTAATGTATGACAACTTTTAATTTATAACGTGATTTATAAACTGCAGAATAAAATTGATGAAACTTTGAAAAAGTATGAAATTTGATTGGCGTTTTACTATTTAATATTCAAAACAATAAATCAAACTTGAAAAAGCTATATAACCACTACGTTTTTATTAACTTTGAGTTTTAAAATAACGCACCATTAAATAATCCATTACCAAATCAAATAGTGTTATGTATACAGGGATTTTTGCCTCTATCCTGTCATCAGCTGAAGAGGACATACAACGATGCAGCAGAAGCACAGCGTGCCTCATTTACTCCGCTAGGTGTATCCGTTGATGGAATTATGGGCCGAGAAACAGAATGCTTCATACAAGTCCTTGCTGATAAAATTGCTGAAAATGCACTGCCGGATGGAAATAACATATTCCGAAGTTGCAGGATGCATGGATACGAGCCAGCCAGGCTGTCCTTTGCCATTCTGAGGGCCACCATCTATATGTCTTCACGGATCCCGAACTCAATGGAGAAGCGGTAGAGGATTCGATGAAACGGAACTTACAAGTACATATTGAGATGTGTGTGTGTATGTGTGTGTGTGTGTGTGTGTGTGTGTGTGTGTGTGTGTGTGTGTGTGTGTGTGTGTGTGTGTGTGTGTGGGCGCGCGTGTGTGTATGTGTGTTTTCGTTTGTGGGTGGGTGCCTATGTATGCATATGTGTGACTGTCTGTGCAGTAAATCTATGTTTTAATAGAGCTCTAATATGTTGTATTTCTTGTTTGTTGTGTAAATTGGATAATAAGATGTTGTACTACATTATAATTAGGCTAATACCGTATTACAATATATATGTTCGTATAATATATGGCCTTGCCTGTCCTGATCTGGGTACTAACGTTTACAACGGTCGTGGTACGCCTTGCCCTACCTCAGACAAGTGGTGAGAGTCATCTCCATACATCATGCTCCGTGTCTATATACTAGTATACTGTTACAGTGTACATGAGGCTGATCGTTTAAATTAATATATGTTTTCCGTACAAATTATATCAACTTACAGCATGTATGTGTGTGAGTGTGTATGCGTGCGCGCGCGCGCGCCTGTGTCTACCACATGTGTTTCGTGCATGTTGCACATGTGCGTGCAAGTACGCATGTGTGAGCAATATGTGAGCGGGTGTATTGTTGTGCGCGAGCCTTAGGTTGTACTTACTATCGACATACCATCAATTTGAATGGCATGCAGGATCGTAAAAGCTATACGAACCCTACGACAGCCGTGGAAAGTGACTCACACCATTAACCCTGGCGGGGCCCTATACCTAGTAGGCCTACCGTGTATACCAAGTGCCTATTTGTGGGCTAGAAACTCGCGGGCTAAACTCAGGATGTGGTTAAGCCATATAAATGAAATCATGGAGATGTTGACTATACAGCACGTTTCTAACGATGCCCTACAGCTGCCAAGCCAGCGTCTTATACTTACATTGGTAAAAATAAATAATAATAAAACATGCCGTCTCATATGCAGACGGGGTATATACTTTCAAATCATATTTCCATTGGTAGATGATTCTGTATAGCAGTCTTATGTCAACGTATTTTAGTATGATCTGAGAACAAATGATTGAAGTGAAATGGATAGCGGTGTGCTGTAAGGCTTATAAGCCATAAAAGTGCTAAACCAAGCTCTTCCTTTTACTCATTTGATTTTTACTCTATTTTTATGTAACATGTTACCACTATATTGTTGTACACTTTCTATATCATGTAGGTGATGTGGACCTGGTATCAGACACGTTCATCACCTCCACCCTTGGATGCTCTCTAAATGTGGACTGCTATGGACAAGGGACAGCAATCCAATGGAAAAAATACTTGAGTCGTGTTGAACTTGTGAACAGCACATATATATCTGTAACGGTGAGGATACTGAGTACCCTATGCATAATGATAAAGAAGTATGTGTTGTAGTGCACAACTACCTCTTAATTATCCGTCACCTTAACTTGAAACAAAATTGCAACTAACTTGCTCCACTCCCGCAAAAAGATGAACCACTGAAATGTTAATCCCATTTATTGGCTATTAATAATCTTGAATGTGCAGTATAGGCCTCGACACTTGTTATTTCAAAGTGTACAGGAACATAGAATATACTGTACCAGTACAAGGGGACAGCAATCCAATGGAAAATATACTTGAGTCGTGTTAAACTTGTGAACAGCACATATATATCTGTAACGGTGAGGATACTGAGTACCCTATGCATAATGATAAGGAAGTATGTGCTGTAGTGCACAACTACCTCTTAATTATCCGTCACCTTAACTTGAAACAAAATTGTAACTAACTTGCTCCACTCCCGCAAAAAGATGAACCACTGAAATGTTAATCCCATTTATTGACTATCAATAATCTTGAATGTGCAGTATAGGCCTCGACACTTGTTATTTCAAAGTGTACAGGAACATAGAATGTATTGTACCAGTGTATGCATGTGTGTGTTCATGAATTGCACAAACTTGCGTCTAAACAATATATACCCTATCAAAAAAATGCTCCACATGTTGACAAACAAGGAAATAGTACTAGAAATACAATATTACAGCAACTATATAAAGGGGACCAAATGCCATAACCATAGGCAGCCTGAGGGGGGGGGAGGGGGGCCTTCCCATGGTTATAGCACACACACCCCTCATGTAACTTTAACTATGTTACAATGCATGAAGATTTCTAAAGTAAAACAGGCATTTGTGCCTACAAATAGTAATTAGTAATTGCAACATTGATAATGCTCCTCCCCATTTTGGCACCCTTTGTAAGCTTGGCCCCACCCCTTGATAAGTGCTGCCATCATCTATAATAGCTAGGGTCTCTGTGGTTTTCAAATTTTGGTCCTTTTGATTTTGACAGAGCTCTACCTTATTCCATTACCAAATGTTCTTATATCTACAATCTGAAAGGCATCAAAAGACGCTGCCAACGTTGCTCTTATTAGATGCTGAAAGAATTAACATTAATTTTCTAAGATTAAATGGAAGGAATCAAGGAACAGTTTTAACACAAATTATATATACTAGTAGGTCGTCAAGATTGAAAATTACTTCACTTTTGTCTTTTAATGATGGGCACATTTAATGATTAGTAGAGCCATTTGACAGAGACTGAAAGGACACAGAGCAACGCTCATTAAAAAGTAATTACTTGTACTGCATGGTAGTCAGTCCATTCTACCTCAATGTTTGGGACCTGTAATCTCCTCATACACTGATATTTGTGTTCTTTTTTTTTTTTTTTTTTTGAATCTAGAAATACTCCATCGGTCAGACATGGTTTAACAACATCAACTTTAATTTCTTTACTGAGGCAGATGCCGGATCATACCAGTGTGAATTAACTTTTCCAAGCAAATCGGTTCTGACTATTGGCATGGTTGCAGTACGTTACAATCCAAGTACGTTAGCGATGCACACAGATATGAGATGTAGATGTTATGGGTAGTGTTATAGGCACCCTGCATTGAGTTGCATGCTTGATCACTGCATAGGGTCACAATCCATGCTGTAATATTGATCCTCTCCTACCCCCCCCCCCCCCAACCCCCTCACCACACCCTTCCATCATCTCTGCGTCCTGAATGTCTATCCTGTGTAAAGCCCATACTTTGGTGGCCATTAGCTTCATTGTTCTTTCACCACAATATGTCTTTCAACTTCCCCGCTTACACAGATCCCATTCAGATTGCACCACTCCCATCTGTGGACATATCCCAGTACACAGTGGGCGATGCCCTCACCATTCGTTGCATTGTCACCACTTGTGCCCCAAACGTCTCACTGGCGATGTCTCCCGCCGTGGCGCAACAAAGCGTAATCACTTACAGCAGTGCCATCCCAACCCGCACGCAGCGCTTTGTGGTGATAGTTGGTCCCACCACTGCCGGCACCTACAACATCACTGCTCAGGGCGTGTTCTTTGACGGAACTACTTATTCCATGTACTCAGCAATGCAGACACTGAAGATTACAGGTAATTGGTAATAGTGAAATACACATGCATGCACAACAAATGATAACTGGGTACTATCATTCATGAATTCATTTCTTGAATAGGAATTCCCAATACTTCAGTGAATAAAGGGTAACAGTTGATACCATCAATGGACCTGGTACTTGCATTTACTTCTTTTGTTTTGAACTCAAATCATATGCATGAACTGTATCCTTTGGATTATTGTCTTGTGTGTCTTATAATATTGTATCAGTTTCTGAGCCTTCTTCCCTCCCCCCCCCCCCCCCACACACACTTCAGTTGGTACGATATATGAATGTATTAGTACGTTGAGTAAAACACACTGATTCACACAGTACCACTTTATGAGAACAATGCACGGGTGAGATTTAGGTTTTTTGTCCCCTGCCATTAAGGATGGTGGTGGTGGTGTGTGTGTGTGCATGGAAACTCTAAGCTTTGTGGGTAACACTGACAAAACCAGCAGCTACAAAATGACTTTTACGTTCATGAGAGCTTTTATCAGCAATGTGTATTACCACAAGCATGGATATTGCCTCGATTCACGTCTGATGATTTCAGTGAATCTACCTGAGTCCCACTTGAATGAATTTCTATATTGATTGCGACGTCTGACACTACTCCAATCAAAGGTACATCAGGCACACATTCATTGTACTGTCACCTAGGGGCGCGTAAGCAGTGAATTTCATCGGGCGGGTGTGGATTATGTATGCAGACCAGCAGGGCCGTATGGACTATGGAGGAGGGTTATTTCATTTCGTCATAACTGATTTTTAGTTAATAACCGTTTAGAACCGGACCTAAGGCTACGTCAAGGCGACCTGAATCAAAGAAACGAGGGAGGATCATATATGACAGAGTTCGACCATATATGCGAATTGCAGTTGTTATTCCAGAAAATTCGACACGATGAGCTAGATCGTTTCACGTACACGTATTTAGGTCACACAGGAGAACACCAAACATGCCTTAAGTATTATCGTATTTTGTGCAAACTCTTGTTTTATCAATCAGAGCAGTTAGATTGCTTAATTCAGGATTTTCCACAGACATTGAAAAGCTATCTGCTAACTGCATTGCTCCTCAAGTAGCTCACTACCACCCAAGAGTAGTTAGCAGATACCTTTTCAATGCACTTTATTTATAGTGCCATGTCATCACCAGCTTCAATCACAGTCCCTAACCCTTTCTTTGCTTCACAAACCACTTCAGATATTTCCAATCATGTTGTCATCAAGTGGTCTTTGTCTTCATCGCTTACATGTTCCGTAGCATATTTCTCCAGCATCCAAGCCAGGAGTGTATTCCATGCATGCATGTCCATGTGGCAATGAGTATCATCTCGATCTATATAGTAAAATGAAAAGAATTATGCCCTGAGCTGAATGCACTGTACTGCTATATAGGACTGAGAAAAAAAAAATTCAAAGAACAAGTCATTGACTGGTATCTCAAGGTCTTCAACTTCGTCCGCAGCAATAACCACCATTTCTTTTTCTTGTGTCGCTTGCGGTTGGATGTCCACATTATTCATATCTGCTATAGATTCGATGGGGGATTGATCATATGCTGTTTTCCTCTCTCTTTTGCAACGGGACACAGTGAAAACAAATTGTCTAGCCAATTACTATTCATTAGCAATGACGATAGCAAGCGGAGAACTAGCTTGGACAAGTGGGGTGGTCGAACAATCCCACCGAACCCACCCCCCTCAGCCTGCCGGCCTGAGTTTATCTACAGGCATCAGCGCGACGTCTCATTACCGACACTAGAACCTCTGGACCCCGTCCTTAGTCCTGCATAACGGCTCCAATCTGACCGAGCCTATAATACCTGACATCCTCAGCGAGGATACCCAGATGGTGCCAAATTACTGATGCATGCAACATATTTAGCAGATAGAATAATTGTTTCTATACAATCACATGGCATCAATCCGTTTTTGCTGTGCAAGTGATCCTGTATGCTGTACCTGGACGGTTAAAAACATTATGAGACCAGGAGTATTTACTTTTTTGTTGTTGTGCTAGTCAAGACTGGATTGGAACGTCATAGTACTGTATGACCAGTTGCCTAGCTGGCATAATAATAGAAACTATGCGATATTCTTCCTTTGTACTGTATTAGTCTTAGATGAAAAAGCATACCTGAAATTACTATGTACATGTAGGTAGGTTGTGGTATTGCTCAGTTGCAGGAGTTTTTTTCTTTTTCTTTTCTGTCTAGGTGATATCACACACTGTCAATGGCTGCTATATGCGGAGTTGCACATTTACGTCCTTGTCACAGTTTGCTCAGTGGGCATGATGTTACTCATTAAGCACCACTAACACCATGTATTAGCTGGTTTGATAGCACCATGCAAGGCCTAATCTGAAGCCTCAGCAGGCAAGCATAACAAGGAATGTGTGATAGTTTTTGTACACGTGTATGTGTGTCCAGGTTTCCATATTTGCATATGCAGATTCATTATGAAGGTACATGTACGTAGGTGTCTGTACACCTGTCTGTGTGCATGCATATATATATATAATTATATATATATAATATATATATATATATATATAAGATATCTACATGTACTGTGTGTGCAAGTGTGTGCATGTGTATTTATGCATCTGTTTCATATAGCTCATGCAACTTCGAATGGCCATCACACCCGTTCTCATATACCTTTGCTGCCATACATGTATGCCTGTCAGCTTGCTTTTTAAAAAATTACTTCTTTTTCCATTAGTGCCTCCCTCTCTGGCCCCTCCTCCTTATGACTGGACAGGAGAAGATGTGTGCATATGGGTGGATTGTTCCATGATGACCACATCCAGCCATTAACTAACTATGATATTGAAGAGGTCGTTATGACTCATCTGAGATACAATTATTACATGTACAATATTTGGTTACATATGTGACAATATTCTGCAAGGCAGTTCTGGCCATTTGCTGACTGGGTAACATGCAATCAAACAGAATGCTTCATCTCATCAGGATGGATGATTTGCTGTCATCTGACAGTGTGGGTGCCTGGTAGTTAGAAAAAAAGGTGTGCTATATTAACATATTTGGGGCTATGCCGAGTACCAGGCAGATGGTTCCCCCCCCCCCCTCCCCACTCTTACTTTAGCTTTGCTTTACTGTTCAGTGTAATAGCGATGCACGTTATGGTGTGCTGCAAATAAAACATATCATGATTTATAAGTTACTAGATGTATGCACATTTAACCTCTTCAAGCTAGATGATATTGTGACACAACATTGACAGAAGACTTGGAGCTGTTATTTATCTTGCCGGCCATTATACAAGCGTATACACTTATATGGGATTATTGCAGCAAAAAGGGCCCTAACTCATGCTTCGAAATTATTTGATATTTCTAAGAGACACCTATGTGTTCTCTACAACTTCTTTCTTACGCATTGGAAATTAGCCTGTCCATGGAGTAACAGTGGCCTAAATTTATTTATGCATACATTTCTAATTGCACACATCAACTTTCCTGGAAAAATTCTCTACAACTTCTTTCTTACGCACTGGAAATTAGCCTGTCCATGGAGTTACAGTGGCCTGAATTTTAATGATGCATACATTCTAATTGCACACGTCAACTTTCCTGGAAAAATTTTGTAATCTCACATTAGGTCCCTTTACAGTGATCCCATATATAAATGCATATGAATGCATAATAGCTTGCATATTGCCGGGTATTCAATTGCTGTGCATGTAAAATACACATTTATGTAAAATCTGAACAACCTCAGTATGCTGTAATCATTAGCAAATTTAGTGTCAGTAAAATGGCATAAATTAAATTTGAAATACCACATACACACATGCAACACACATCAAAAAATGAACCCTGCATGAGTATCATCATGAATTATTTTCCAAGGAGAAATTGTGAAAAAGCCGGCCTGACCGTCAACGTGCTATAAAAGTTGGTGCTCTCATTAATTAATTAATCCGTTTAGATGTATATGCCATCAGCCAGGTGCATAGACTGGACACTGGTCTTATGTTTGTGCACTCCATTGTACTGAGGTACTGTTGTTTCATTACAACATACACTGTGCCGCTCAGGTGGATCCACGAAAGATAGAGCATACAATAGAGCTACCTCAGTGCATTCAGCTAAGGTTACATAGGACATATGAAATGTCACCGATTTCTACAGTCCATACCTCGCACTAAGGGAAAATTAACACTTCGCACTAAGGGAAAATAAGGGCTATTCATAGGGAGTAAAGCTAACTGTCAGTGTTCATAGCGGTATCTAATTTAAATTAGATGAACACTGACAGTTAGCTTTACTCTCTATGAATAGCCCTTATTTTCCCTTAGTGCGAGGTGTTAATTTTCCCTTAGTGCATGGACTGTATTTGCCTTCCTTAACGTTTTTGTTAAAGCATTGGTCCATTCAACATGCAGTGTCACTATGTATACTATTACGTGGGAAACTGATCTAGCTCTATTGGTTTGGTACACAAGTGGTCTTATTTAGCCAGGACAGTTCCTAATATCGCCATGCTCTTCCAACCCCTGGAAGATGTGATTCATTCTAAGTTCATTCCATTCCTAACTGGCAGGGCACCACCTAATGATTTAGAACCCATTCTACTCTCACTACCTCCTAGATTGGGCGGTCCTGGCATCCCCAATCCAACTACTACTTCTGATACCGAATACACAGCCTCAAGATCAGTGTGCAAGCCTCTATACAACCTCGTCCTGTTGCATGATCCAAACTACCCTACTGAGGCTATTGAACAGCAGGTTGAGGCCAAAACGGAAGTTCACAGCTCAATATGGAAACACAGCCAGGGCAGTGCGTCCAACCTCCGTCCCCAGCTGGTTAACTCCACTCAACACTCAATGGATCTAGCTCAAGAAAAGGGAGCATCCAACTGGTTGACAACTCTACCTATTGATGAAAATGGCTTCACCTTACCTAAAGGTGCATTTCATGATACTATCGCTCTTAGGAATGGTTGGCTACCATCTAACATTCCCACCACTTGCACATGTGGAAAGTCTTTCACTGTTGAACATGCTCTCTCTTGTCCACTGGGTGGCTTTCCATCTATTTGCCACAATGAGATCCGTGATCTAACAGCTAATCTCATGACAGAGGTATGTCACAATGTTTCCATTGAACCACACCTCCAGCCCATCACAGGTGAGACATTCCCTGCTATGACAGCAAACACAGAGGATGGTGCTCAGTCAGACATTGCAGCTGATGGTTTTTGGGGTGGTCGTTTTGAGAGGACATTTTTTGATGTCAGTGTTTTCAATCCGTATGCCCCTTCTAATCACACTCCCACACTGTCCAGTTGCTATCAAAAACATGAACATTAAAAAGAGAGAATACAACCTTCGAATTCAAGAGATTGAGCGAGCATCATTCACTCCAATCGTCCTCTCTTCAACTGGAGGCATAGGTAGCATTGCCACTACCACCTACAAACATTTGGCATCACTGTTAGCTGACAAATAGGGCCCATCATACAGTCAGACAATGGGGTGGCTTTACTGTCGTCTATCTTCTCTCTTTTACGATCATCCATACAATGTATCAGAGAGGAGTGCGATCAAATCAAGGACATGAGATACACCTCCCACCCTCTATTGAACTGACAGTCAGTGAATCCATGATACCTCTAGATCTTGTGTAGCATTATTGACAAAAACCTTCCAATGTTCCTCTATTATGGTGTTACATGTATGTATGTATAAATATTGTGGGTTATTACGTAAAATATGTACGCAAATATAATGTTTCATGTTTTAAAAAAAGCTCTATTAGATGCGTCTTCTATGGCTTCCATCGATGACCCTGAGCTCAAATATCATCTACGGGATTAATTTATACCATGCACGTCGGTAATAATAGTATACTTGTAATGAACACTTACAAATACAGAGCACGGCTTGCTTTTGCTGCGGTTCGAGCTCTGAGTTGGGTTGTACCAAATGGAGAAGTGGGTCGACGCCTTCGCCGCATTCAGCTGTTGTATCTTTTTTCATCGTTACAACTTAAATTTGTTTCCAAAGAATAAGTGAACGTAAGTTTAGTCTAAAAGCGGTACACATTTACATTTGATTAATTATATAATTATTTAGGGATCCAAGCTACGTATATACGTTACATACGTATACGTAACAGGTCTGACGCCAGACGTCTAGGTTCTAAATATTAATAGCATGCACATGCCATCTTCAAAGCAGGCCGCCGGGAAGCGGGGGCGGCATGGGCGCATTATTCATTTTAAAGTACGTGTACTGTAACACCTTTGAACAGGACGCACGAGCAGTAATGCATTTTGTGGTCTCATAATTTGACTGTATGTGAATTGGAAAACCTATAACGAAATTAATAATGTATACGGTATAGGTACGGATTTAAAAAAAAAAAAAAAAGTCAATCGCAATGGTCTCTCTGCCCTCTCTGGACGAAGAGGACTACGTTGATGAAGACCTCGTCTGTCCCGTGTGCCAGGATGAGTTCAGAGAACCGAAATTCCTTCCGTGCCACCATTATTACTGCAAGTCCTGCATCCAGGCTCTCGTCACCCGAGGCAATCCCATTTCCTGTCCTGAATGCCGAACCGCAGCTCTGATTCCGAACGGCGACGTAAACCACCTGACGCCCGCTTTCGTTGTGAACAAACTGATAGACAGGAGGAAGAAGGAGAAGCAGAAGACCAGCAGCATAGTACCAGCTGCGGTAACCGCCACTGTGTCACTACAAGCTACGGTTCCCGCTGTTGTTTGCTCGCTACACAACGGCACACTGGACCATTTCTGTACACAGTGTAACGTTCCCATCTGTCGCGAATGCACTTCGAGCGTTCACAAGAACCACGACTACAACGATATCAGCACTCTAGCTGTCAATTATGCATCGCTCTTCGCTGAGCAAAAGAAAGAAGGTAAGTTTATATTCTTTCCACTAACGAACGCCGCGTAGCTTTCTTTCGGGGACACCGTTGCATTGCTTAGTCATATACGGGTCATTCCAAAAACGATTGTACCCCCTTAGTTTCAAATCTGTACGCCTTTTCAAACTGTTGTTCTCCTCAATGAAATTGACTATATCAGGGGCGAACGTACGAAGGGGGCGTGGCAGATAAAGAGGGGGGTTTAAATGATTTATTCACAACTATCAATGCAAATTGCCTAATTTCCTGCTATGAAAATATTATCAAAGGACTGGGAGGGGGGGTTTAACCCAGCCCACCCTTTACCAGTCCACCCATGACTTTTGGGCTTTAATACCCACCCATAACTTTTTGGGCTTTACTCAACCGGAAAAATTATATTGGATGGTACCGCATTTTATAGTTAATTGCGCTTCTCACCAGCAGTGAGGGCGTAATCTTTCAATGCGCTGCGTGATGTTAGATCTATAAATAATTTTATTTTTATTACCGTATAAACCGCAAAATGTTATACGAAGTACACGAAATGTTTGCATAGTGTTTTTTAGAACACATGTATTGTGCCACGATAGTCTGACCACTTACGCAGGGTAGTGTCGGGATCGAGTCTGTGCGTTTGCATAGGAATGACAAAGTGTTTTCGTCCAGGCACACGTAAATTAATCAAGTTTTTTCTTCTATGACGCAATTACTGGGTAAAATAGTTTTGCATCAATAGTGCATCGCTATGTATGTCAACACTGGAAATCAATTTGTATATGCTGTTGTTTATACATGTAACTATTACTACACTATGAATCGTGAATTGATTGCACACAATTGAATTCTGGCATTTGATATATAACTTCCATGGTTGACATAACCCACAGTTGCCTACCCACCCATCATAAATAAAAGTCAGATAAATCCCTGAAACCCCCCTAGATCCGCTACTGGACTATTTCACAATTATTTCGTTTATCCAATACACACTCCTGAATAATTAATCATTTTCCTGACTCTGCTTGGTTTGAATGACTACTGTTTGCACAGTACAAAGGGCATGCTTGTTATTGTGGCACAAAAAGGAAGGTTTTACAGAGGACATACCCTCAATATATGTATGTCACAAGGGGCGTGGTTATGCATTATCCTAAGGTTTGTGTGTAGCAAGAAAATTATGCTACCAATTAATTTTTTTACATAGACACTTGCCAACAGCATTTTACATATTGTTTGATTAACTTAGAAAATGATAAGGTGTCCTGGGATTTAGATTTAAAGACAAGGTAACCATTTTAAGTCCCCTAAAATAGTCAAATCAGTTTATTGCCACGCACTTGTCTTATCATAACACGCTGCCACAGAATTTATATGAATATCATATCCAGGCCACTTCACATCACACTGTTTACAGGTTACATAAAGGTGCTTCCGCACTCAATCCGCTTCAAACCGCATTGGATCCGCTTTGTAGCAAACTAGATCCAGTTGCGGTTTGGGCATTATAAAATTATTAAATTAAGATGGCCTCCAGGGGAATCAAAGAGATCCGTACACACTGGGCGGGAGTATGGGGGGCAGCTGACATCCTAGTCAAGTCAGCCGCATCAAATCAATCTACCAGGGGATCGTACGTCTGCACAATGAGTACGGTAATGTCAAGACATGGGAGCAATGCCGGGGCAAAATAAAAAACCGATTTCCATAAGTACATTATGCCCGCTCTTTTTAGCCAGTGCGTTATGCATAGTTCCATGAACGCAAACCAGCAAAACTGTACAGCAGATTCTATTGACACCGATTTTAATGTTCTTAGCCATTTTAAGCAACTATTTCATGAATGATAAAAATGCTACCTAGTGTTGTTTAATCTGTTTAGATGGCTCGGTTAGACAATGAATGTTTTTTTCAGGATATTAATACCCGAAACTTGCTTTGAAGTAGCGTCTACGTGTGAATGATTTTGACCAATTTCGTCTACGTGTAGATGGTGTGTCGATTTAACATTAACATGCCTGGAGCAGGGACTAAGATCTTGCCTATCAATGTTTGAAAGTTTACCAAAACATTTCATATTCATAGTGTTATATCTCATGAAATTAAAAGTCTCTTTTTTAAAATTTTTGAAGGTATGGGAAATTAAACTAATAACGTAATTGGTGTTCAATTTTTTTAGTGATTGACCCACACGGGATTTCATTTCACCATTCTATTTTTCATAGATCCTGTTAAACCATTGGCATGTATGGATGTGGATGTGAAGTTGCGCATTTTGAAACACCTTTCTGTTGGCATAAGCTCTGAGGTAAAAGGAGATGTGTTCATGTTCAAAGGAGGTAGCAATGTCGGAGTGGTGAAGATTCTTGAGCCCATGTCTCCCATGTTCAACTACTTTGAGTATGAGATTCTTGATCAAGGGGAGAGTTGTGCCATTGGAATAGGAGTGGGTGAACTGGACTACCCCCTTGACAGGATGCCAGGATGGAATAGCAATGGAATTGGCTATCATGCAGATGATGGATGTCTCTATAACCAAACTGTTCCCGGTATACGCATAGGACCAACGTGCTCTGTTGGAGACCGTATGGGATGTGGAGTAGACTTTGAAACCAATGTTGGGTATGGGTACGTGAATGTTTTCTTCACAAAGAATGGTCAGCAGGTCAGCAAACCCATCAGGATGAAGAGACCCACCTGTGGACTGTACCCTTTGGTAGGAATGTACAGTCATGGGGAGAAGGTTCGTTACCTTGGCCACTGTAGGAGAATGGCAGATTCCGTCTTACCTCGTACTATTGTATCGTCATGGGAACGTTCCAATGGTGTGATATTTCAGGATGATGGTCTCACAGTCGAGTACTATGGAGATGGGATGGTGTCAGGTGGCCAAAGTTTTGGAGTGGCCCAGTCATTGAGCTACTGTATGGATCGTGGAAACCACCATTTTGAGATGAAAATACTAAACACTGGTGAAGGCGGAATGCTAGCTATTGGACTGGCAGCATCAACACACCCCTTGCATCTCCCTCCTGGTTCAATCAAAGGATCCATTGCCTTCCATGCTAACATTGGCCAAGTGTTCCAAGATGGATTGCAGGGAGTGCCTTTTGGAACTACATGCATACAAAATGACATTGTTGGATGTGGCATCCAGTGTGAGGGTGTTATGCTGCCAGACAAACCACAAGGGTGTTTGTGCAATGTGTTCTTCACAAAAAATCATAAGGTGGTAGGCACTGTTCAATGCTTGATTCCTGAGGGAGGGTTTTACCCTCTGGTTGGTATGTTCAGTCTTGGTGCAAAGATAAGGGTGGCCTTTGAATCTTGGACTAGGTAAGATATGCAAACTTATCAGTACATATTTTATTTTACTGTAATTTATTCTCTTAGTGGTATTGAAAATGCACTGAATATGCTTTCTATCACAAAACAGAAGTCTGCAAAAATTTACCCTGAAAGTGAGTATTTTCGTACGTGCATCCCAGATTGGTCTCTTATATGTGCTGACCTGTATTCATCCATGCACTGTCATTCTCTTGTTGTGTCACCTAGCTCACCCTTGGCTCTATATGATCTCCCTTTGTGTGAGTCCACCTTTACATGTCATCTCATGTGTTACATTGTCATAAATTAGACAATGCAGCAATACACAATCCATAGTCCCCAAGCGAGTCCCCTAGTTCAAGCAGACTTTCTACTTAGCAATTCACACAGATTCACCAGCTGTACCTCACAATATCTTTGCGGGTATGAATTGTGGTAAACTGCCTTTTTTTTTTGGGAATGTCTGTTCTGAGATTACTGACACCTCTGCACAGGTATATTCGATGCTAAACACAACCTCAAAGTAGCATATACCATGATTTTGGCCTTTCATTGCCCACTGTATCAAGGATTGGCAGTTCCAATACCCTTCTCTTATCAGAAGGCTATGCATCTGACGCTGTGATTTGAAATACATTGTACCCATTTCTATTGCAATGATAACACACTACATTTAATTGCGAGACATTTCTATTCCTTGTGTGCGACTTGCCATAGCGTATGCACCTAAAAAGTGATTGATCATTGGAGAAACCTCTCTTTTGACCTAGCAAGGGTCACATCTTTACCTGCATTATTTTCCTTTAAATCAACTAGTCCTACCCGGCAATGGGGGCAGACGTATGAGGGGCGTAACAGGGGAAGAGGGGGAGGTTTGAAATTATTTGTACATGTGAACATCTTAAAGCTGCAGGGAATCACAATATGATAATCATCACGACCATAAATATTACACATACAAACTAGACATGATTTACATTTTCTCACATTGCATAAACATTTCTATATACTGAATGTTTGGTTGAATCATGTATGTGTAAAGATATAAAATGACACTGAAAGTCATTTATTATCTAACCCCTGGATATGGACACATATGGGCACTGAGGGACACAAAAAATAAATAATAATATTATTTGACAGTGTACCAACACATGTAGCAAGATACTGAGTATTTTTCTTTGTAGGTACCATTCAACCACTTTCTTCTATGGATGTGAATGTGAAGTTACGCATTTTGAAACACCTTTCTGTTGGCATAAGCTCTGAGGTAAAAGGAGACGTGTTCATTTTCAAAGGAGGTAGCAATGTCGGAGTGGTGAAGATTCTTGAGCCCATGTCTCCCATGTTCAACTACTTTGAGTATGAGATTCTTGATCAAGGGGAGAGTTGTGCCATTGGAATAGGAGTTGGTGAACTGGACTACCCTCTTGACAGGATGCCAGGATGGAATAGCAATGGAATGGGCTATCATGCAGATGATGGATGTCTTTTTAACCAATCTGGTTCCGGTATACGCTTAGGACCAACGTGCTCTGTTGGAGACCGTATGGGATGTGGAGTAGACTTTGAAACCAATGTTGGGTATGGGTACGTGAATGTTTTCTTCACAAAGAATGGTCAGCAGGTCAGCAAACCCATCAAGATGAAGAGACCCACCTGTGGACTGTACCCATTGGTAGGAATGCACAGCCGCGGGGAGAAGGTTCGTTACCTTGGCCACTGTAGGAGAATGGCAGATTCCGTCTTACCTCGCACAATTGTATCGTCATGGGAACGTTCCAATGGTGTGATATTTCAGGATGATGGTCTCACAGTGGAGTACTGTGGAGATGGCCAAGTTGTTGCAGTGGCTCAGTCATTGAGCTACTGTATGGATCATGGAAACCACCATTTTGAGATGAAAATACTAAATGCTGGCAAAGGGGAAATGGTGGCTATTGGACTGGCAGCATCAACACACCTCTTGCATCTCCCTCCTGGTTCAATCAAAGGATCCATTGCCTACAATGCTAACAATGGCCAACTATTGAAAGATGGAATGCAGGGGATGCCTTTTGGGCCCATGTGTGGAGCAGGTGACACCATTGGCTGTGGCATCCAGTGTGAGAATGTAATGTCCACCCAAATACGAGGACGAATGGGCAATGTGTTCTTCACAAAAAATCATCAGCTTATTGACACTGTTCTGTGTTCCATTCCTGACGGGGGGTTTTACCCACTTGTTGCACTGTTAAGTATGGGAGCAAAGTTCAGAGTGACCTTTGAGTCTTGGACAAGGTAAGATATTGTATTAATGTACATGAATAAAGATTTTTTGTGTCTGAATTCAGTGATATTGAAAGTGCACTGAGCATGGTATCTATTACCAAAGAAAGGTCTAGAGTGATGTACAGAGAAAGTGAGTATTTGCTTATGTGCATCTCATATTTGTCG
Organism: Eunapius fragilis; assembly: GCA_963681505.1. NCBI lineage: Eukaryota > Metazoa > Porifera > Demospongiae > Spongillida > Spongillidae > Eunapius > Eunapius fragilis. The sequence goes on from OY811992.1 coordinate 2,226,948, forward strand.
CTACAATTTGTGTCTTTGCCCTGTTTCAACCTGGCCTGTCATCACACCTTACTTTTGCATGCATTGCAAATTTTACATTATCTACCTCATATGCCCCTCCACAAATATAAGCCTCCTACCATCCGTATTGGAGGTCAATTGGCTGATAACAGATTTTGAAAACCATAGTCAGATTTTGAAAATTATTAATTTATAGTGCAAATTCTTCAAGACTAGTATATGTCTGCATTACAGAGCATAATGTACGCTTGTACCTTTTTTGGTATAATTTAGCGGTATGATGAAGTTCCACCAAACAGCCATCCATGCATTTGGAATGAAACTCTAGGCTGTTGATTTCAATGCAATCTTTGCACAACCATGCTAGGTTTAGTCCAATGCACACATCTCCCAAAGCGTCCAATTGTTAAATGTTTGTCAATCATTATACACTTACAAAATTTTTAATGAATAATTCATACATGTAGTTCCTGTTGAACCAATGTCTTCTATGGATGTGAATGTGAAGTTGCGCACATTGAAGCTGCTCTCTTTTGGTAAAAGTTCTGAGGTAAAAGGAGACGTGTTCATATTCAAAGGAGGTAACAATGTCGGAGTGGTGAAGATTCTTGAGCCCATGTCTCCCATGTTCAACTACTTTGAGTATGAGATTCTTGATCAAGGGGAGAGTTGTGCCATTGGAATAGGAGTTGGTGAACTGGACTACCCTCTTGACAGGATGCCAGGATGGAATAGCAATGGAATGGGCTATCATGCAGATGATGGATGTCTTTTTAACCAAACTGGCTCCGGTATACGCTTAGGACCAACGTGCTCTGTTGGAGACCGCATGGGATGTGGAGTAGACTTTGAAACCAATGTTGGGTATGGGTATGTGAGTGTTTTCTTCACAAAGAATGGTCAGCAGGTCAGCAAACCCATCAAGATGAAGAGACCCACCTGTGGACTGTACCCATTGGTAGGAATGCACAGCCGCGGGGAAAAGGTTCGTTACCTTGGCCACTGTAGGAGAATGGCAGATTCCGTCTTACCTCGCACTATTGTATCGTCATGGGAGCGTTCCAATGGTGTGATATTTCAGGATGATGATCTCACAGTCGAGTACTGTGGAGATGGCCAAGGTGTTGCAGTGGCCCAGTCATTAAAATATTGCATGGATCATGGAAACCACCATTTTGAGATGAAAATACTAAATGCTGGCAAAGGGGAAATGGTGGCTATTGGATTAGCAGCATCAACACACCCCTTGCATCTCCCTCCTGGTTCAATCAAAGGATCCATTGCCTACAATGCTAACAATGGGAAACTGTTCCAAGATGGAATGCAGGGTTTGTCTTTTGGACTCAACTGCACAGAAGGCGACACAGTTGGGTGTGGCATTCAGTGTGATGATGTAGCGCAACAAGGAAGTGTGTTTGTCACAAAAAATCATAAGGTAGTTGGCACTGTTCAGTGTTCCATTCCTGAGGGAGGGTTTTACCCTCTTGTTGCACTGTTAAGTATTGGTGCAAAGGTTAAAGTGGCCTTTGAATCTTGGTCCAGGTAAGATATATGGATTTTTTTTTTTTACTATGCATGATCATTTCTACCATTAGTGACATCGAAACTAGTCTGAATAAAATCACTTGTACTAAAGGAAATCCTTCATATTACAGGAAAGGTGAGTGGTTTTCGGAACCCCAACATCCCACTTAGAAATAAACTTTGGTCAAACTGATATTAGGATCATTCTTTCTATGTGCTACTTTTACATCAGATAATCAGGACATGCAGAACAAAGTATTGCATCCAGGAGTAACATGTGATGGCTGTTCAGGACCAGTTTATGGAATACGTTACAAGTGTACCATATGTCCTGACTATGATTTGTGTGAATGCTGCAGAAATATGAGATGCCATCTGGAGCACCCCATGACAGCAATCAGGGAACCGCAAGGTATCTAATGGTTGTTTGACCATATCATAATTAGATATGATGGAATATGAGGTGATACATACTATGTGTGATATATCTAATAATGGACTACGTCTCTAGTGTTAGCAAATTATAGTTTAAAACCACATTGGAGAATTGCCTGACTGCATTATGAGTCCACAAGGTTCATAAGCCTCAATACTACACCTGTACACTGGTGGAAATTAGTGTCAGAATGAAGTCCTGTCCAAAGTAGAGTAAGGAGTTTTTAATTACTTGTTTGTTTGTTATGTAGGAATTAGTTTTCATTTTTTGTGTTCAGGTATTGTAAAGCACTATGGAGACCAATTATAAATTTTCTGTTATGTATGCACTAGGGATTGAACAGCATAAAGATGAGGAGGAAGAGGAAGAAGATGGGGGGAATGTTTTGCACCCAGGAGTGAGATGTGATGGTTGTTCAGGACCAGTTTATGGAACACGCTACAAGTGCACAGTGTGTCCTGATTATGACTTGTGTGAACGCTGCAGATCTGTGGGAAAACATATCGAGCACCCCAAAATTGCAATAAAACGTCCACAAGGTATTTATAGTACAGGCATATATAGTCGGTAATGGTTGGAAGGTTGAGTAATCACATACAATGTATAAGGCATGTTTTTGAATACCCTGGTTTGTCAAGGATATGGATGACTGACCAATTTCTTGTGACAATGGCATCTTTTAGCTGTTGTCATGCACTTACATGTATCTATCTGACACATTAATTTTTTGGTTTGTAAGTATTTACCACTGGTGTCCTGCAAAGAACCTGCAAAGAATTATGGGATCAACTTGTAAATGTTATCACTTCACCAGAGGCGGATCCAGGGGGGGGGCTATGGGGGCTGTAGCCCCTCCCTTTCGGATAAGTAACGAAAATAATTACGACTAATTAACTACATGTATATGCGCGCTCACTGCATGTATTTTTATAATGCTATACCTGTATTAACTTATGCGCACAAAGTGAAGCATCGTTCCTACTTGAACCGAAATGGTATTTAATTAGTGCCCCATGCACAGATTTAGAATACAACTTTTTGATATTAAGCCCCCCCCCTTTCAAAAATCCTGGATCCGCCCCTGCTTCACCATTATATCTCTACATATGTTTCCTTTTAATTTTTATCAAGCAGTAAATTATTATTTGTTTTTTTGTTTTTTTAATCCCATAATGGCTTTTCATAATTCTATGCAGCAAAACAACTTCTAATGTTGCAGTCACTAATGAGTCATGTGTAGTTGTAGTATTCCATTTCAGGAGTCAACCTTGGTAACTTGTGACAACTAATTTCTTTACTGTAACTCCCAAAGGTTTATTTCATGTTGAGAAGTTTGAAGTAATTTTTGCTTGCTGTATCTCTATAATAATAGCAATGATAGAGGGGGTAAAAAGGTATAGCCACCTTGCATGTTATTAATAATTTGGTATATGAAATTTGCCATACTCATGAATAATTGATTAATTAAAGTGTAGCCGCCATGCAACTATGGCTCCCTCCCTTGCCTGAATAAGGACTTATATCTATCTAAACATGAGACATTCTCTGCCACCAGTATAGCAACTCACCCTGTTGCAACTCTTGATGATTTTACAACAGAATGTGTACATTTTAGATGCTTATGGACAGTGTGCATGTCATATGCTGACTTAGCACCTACGGTGTAGGTTTGCTGCACACTAAAAGATAAGAGCTATGTGGAACACAATTTCACCCAGTTACTCATGTAATTGTATGTTTGTGCGTGTTTTAATTTATTTTGTACTCATCTCTTCATCAATACTGGTTTTGACTTACATGTATTTTAACTTTAACATTTCTGTCTCAAAGCATTACCGTTCCAAACATTCTTGAATCTAACAACCCCTGGATCCAGACTTGGATTATTCTCAAAATCTCCTGCAAGGGTGCAGCGTAAGTAAGGGCTGGATGTAGCAATTATCTGTGGCTATTATTTTGTACTGCGTGGTGTGTGCTTCCTATATTATGTATGTACTTTGTGTCTGGGCAGGATGTCACGATGTCCAAATCCTCATCCAAGACTATGTTTAATGTAATACAAGGGTTTCTATATTCTATTGATATTATTATCACACCACTGAATGACAAAATGCATGTCGCTCGAATTGTGTATCTATTTTATGTAAGCTGTTTTAATCATCTGTTTTCAATTTACATACATACTCTAGGCAACACAGTTGTGCAAGATAAAGTATTGCATCCCAGGGTGACATGTGACGGTTGCTCAGGACCAGTTTATGGAACACGCTACAAGTGCACAGTGTGTCCTAACTATGACTTGTGTGAACGCTGCAAAAGTATGAAACGCCATTTAATGCATCCCATGACTGCTATCAGGAGCCCACAAGGTACATGCGCATGATCTTATGTTGTGTGTAACATGTTGTTGTTCTGTGATATGCATGTACATCTTCCATTCATAAATATCAGGCTGCAAGAATCCAAATTTTCACTTTCAATTGGTTATCTTTTTCCATAATCATGTACGCGTACCATTTTATTTCCAAGGGTACTAAACAAATTTGCTGCAACATTCGGAGTTGCACACATTTTACAATTTTTTGTTGGGGGCAGAGTTGAGGGGGGCTTATAAGTGGTACCTTAGGATAAATATAATATATGTGTATGGCTTTCCACCTGGTTATAAAACTGCCTGCCATAAGGGCAAAGCTCTGACGAGCATATACAGCAGGCTGAATTTTACCCTTGTTTGGGCCATGGCCAGAGCCTCCACCTTAGGTTTCCTGATCATGTTTTGGCATCATGTCACTTATTATTAATTTTGTACATGTATATATAAAAGACACATAACATAGAATGCAAATACACACATACATTGTACAGCATGCATTGTCAAACACATCGCCTAGAAAGAATGGTCCTGGAGTTCTGATAGGGTCATATTCAGACTACAACAATATGTTTTTTTTCTTTTCTTATCTGCTAAAGTTATGAAATTGTTTGGTTTAATTTTAGAGGGCACAATCAATACTCCATTGTTTCAACTTCATTAAAAAAAGAAGATTATGAATCTACACTGCACAATTTGTGATGTAACAGATTTGGTTTGAATTGTGATGTATGCACAATTATGTTTCGTCAATCTCTCTCATTCAGACCGCTGCCACAATGGAATCTTTTGTGATGCCTGTAGAGGCCTGGTATATGGTACTCGTTTCAAATGTCTCTTCTGTTTTGATTATGATCTGTGTTGGGAATGCCAGAGCAAGGGGTCCCATTCAGAACACCAGATGAGAGTTATTCAATAATCGTAAAGAAGTCTGCTAGAGCGCCAATCTTGATTTAAAGAACAGAGTTTAGTGCATGCATTATGATTTTTAAATTTATCCAAATGATAAGCTTAATATGTGCAATAATGTCAGTACAAGAAAGTTGGAACATTGTGTAGAAAAAGTACACTGTTGTATATGACAAATTGTGATCACTTTGATGTATGCTTCTTTGTGCAAGAGCTAAGCGTTTAAGCCACCTGTTTAACATTGAGCATTACTCCAGGACAGTTTTGAAGAAATAAAATGTTCCTTCACTTGTTTACATTTCTGTGGTTCAATATCATACAAGTGGAAAAGGCAAACACCATGTTTGGTCAGGAAATGCAACTGTCCATTATGTGATGGTTGAATCGCCAGCAGGTTATACAGCAGTCAGCATCCCACAGTATACGCGAACACATTGATGCATGCATGCAGGTTCCATGCATGTATGTAGGATTATGGATGTATTTAAAAAGTGCAGGGACTTGCGTCCAGAGGGACAATGGCACAACCTAAGCACTGGATCACTTCCCTCATTTTTGCTATTTTAGGACAACACAAAGAACAGTTTTTACGTTGGTTGAACTTGGTTCCGTACCATAATATCTGTAAACCATGCATCAACCTTAACATCCATGCTAAAAACTTTTTAAAAATAATTCTAGATTTGCATGCACTGAATACAATTAAAAAATTCAAGGTTCCAGAGTGTCGGCTAAATGCATGGCCAAGGCCACCATGCTGCAAGTGGGATTCCAAGATGCTCCTGTTGGCCATAGAGATGCTCCAGTCACATAAACGTTCTCAACTCCACGGAGGCGGTAGTCGAGTCCCACTGGCGCTGCTTTGTCCTCCTCGTCTCCAATCCACATCATGGAGGCTTCGTGAACAAGACCTGGCACTCGAATCTTGTCAGTTGGGGGGCGAATTGAAAGCCATTCTCCCATGTCGTCATCGTGCGGGGAAGGATGCCAGTACTCCACCCCCGTACCGCCCACGCCTTCCTCGAGGACGTCAAAGGTGGCCTTATCCATGACGTCCCACAACGCTTTGTCTTGATCGTTGGCTACGGCTTGGAGGTCTATGTTGGAGATCGGATCTGGCTGGCCGTTTAGACGAATCCAGTTTTCGGCGTTCCGCTCGTCCATCTCTCCGAGTGTGGCGCACACGAATACCACGTGCTCGGGTGAAGACACGACCTGAAGGTAGCTGGGGGCGGCAACCACATCGGGCATGTGACGGAACGCGTCCGCCACGTGTCTCCTGGGATGACTGGAGGTGACGGCGGAGAGCTGTACGTGGAATTGGGCCCCCGATGATGGGTCTTTACCAGCAACGTATATGGCCCCGATCTCGAAACATCCTATCTTTCCCCCATAGGAAAGTTTGTCTTTTCGAATGCGAGCGGTGACGGCTGTGATGAAGTGGGCAGTGTACCTCGTACCCACCCCAGCCAAAAGCGGGAACTGCTGCTTTGAAAATGAGTTGAGTACTAAGGTCGTGGGTGGTATGGCTCCCATCGCGAGTATGACTTTCGCCCGATCAATAGTGACGTCACCTTTACTGGTTTCGAGGGCAACTGCCTTTCCTCCTTCGTCGTGTTTGATCTTCTTAACTATGCAGTTGGTAGCAAGCTTCAGAGGCCATCCGTCTCCGGAGGCACTTTTATATTGCTGCGTGCTTAGTAAACTCAGCAGAGGTCCAGTCACAGAATACTTCTGGAAGTCAATAGTGCTGTGGAATCAAAATTGAAAAAGTATATAAATGACATCACGTTAATCACCCACACCCCTATGGAGCCGGAGTTGCATGGGAACCAAGGGTTTAATAACTAATTATTCATGCAGCGTAGGGTCCAGGAAGTGGGGTGCGAGGTTAAATTGATATATTTTGGTACCTTGACATGGGGGCGTTTACTGCCAAGGGAGCTGGAATGACCCTTGTCACGGATTCTGGAGTATTCTTTACGAGAGCTTCCAGAAGTTCTCTTTGCATAGGTCCATATATTGGCCAATTCTCCGTCACACCCTTTTGAGCCTCTTCAGACTGTATTTCACTGGCGGGAATCACGTGAAGAAGCTTGGCCGCACTCTCAAAGTACTTGTGTAGCGACTCTTTCACGGCACTCGGCCAACGGTCCATCTCGTCGTCTTGAGGCTCAGGACACCAAGCACTCCACAACATAGAACGCCCCCCGAGAAAGGGGTTCTGGCCATGCTGCCATTTGATGTACTCTCCATTATGCATTTTCTCTGTCACGGACCAGGGAAAGGTTTCCGCGATACCGCCTAACGTCTTCTTGAAAGGAATTGGCATGTTCTGGAAATGCTGGGGGAAGAAGTAGTCGCCATATTCCAAGATGAGGATTTTTGCAAAAGGATTGCGGTCGAGGACTTGATGGATGAAGCCCAGGCAGCAAAATGAGGACCCGACAACGATGTAATCGAAATCCCCTCTCTTGCTCAAGTCAGGCCAGTCTTTATCAGATACGGCAAACACGTCGCCTATAACGTCGAGAGCTGTGGGTGTCAGAAAACTGGGACCTGGGTATCCGAGCTTAGGTTCGACGTAATCGACATCTTCTTCGTTAAAGGAAAGTCCAGGAATGTCCCAGGAGTACGCGAAACCATGGCCCCCATGATATGATCTAACTTCGACGGCTCCTGTTGCCTGAGATGCGCAGAGGTAAATATCGGAACTGCCTTTCAGGTGGATTTTGCCCTCAGCGACGGCGATCCATTCCGCAGCGCATGACATATCTTTCAGAACAAGTTTCGAACTTGTTGCTGAAATTGCAATCGCGAGTCCACTTCCAGTTGACTCAGAGATAGTAAAAGAAGAACCATTGAACACAACATTCCATTGTTCAGCGTTTCGTAAACACGTCCCCTTCACTCCGAGATGAACTTCTGAGCTGTCGTCAAGGCGCTCTAGAATTCTATCGGTGCCCTTACAGTAAATGACTACTTTTTTGTCCATCACGAATGAAAAGTTTTACTGCATGAAGTGCTGTATAAGCATGCATATAAATGCACCCTTTTTATATACGTAACTGCTCAGCTAGTGGTTGCACGCGCACCTACCACCATCCGGCCAGTAAGTGCCGAGAATCTTGTGGTTGACCTCATGATATCATGATGTTTATGCAAGTAAGGGATTTCGTATCGCTGTTTACCGAGGCTACTATACTGATCGGAAACTGCGGTCCCGATAGTGCCAGTCCGTGATCGAAGATTAGAGCTATCAATAGTATTCAACACGCGCAAATCGCCCACTTAAAATCTGATAGTATATGTGATAATAGACCACATGTGTGATAACAGTATCAGATGAATACAAATCCGGATACCCGACCTTCCGCCAAAACGCGAATGTCGGGCTACGTCCAACTAGTAAACATGTGACACTAATCAAGTCCACCACGCCCACGTAAGAAATGACAATCCAATTTATGTGAGCGAAATTGAGGTGGCACAAGCTAACATGTTTACGTGTATAAGGTCTGTTTCCTACCTTTTTACACCACAGTGATAGCCATACAATAACAACCCACGATTGCATAAGCTATAACAATACTATTACATGGCATAGGTTCTTTCTTTCAGTTCTAGAACTTCAATTTCTCGTTCTCAGTTGGAGGCTTAGCTCAATACAGTTTGGGTAAAAAAATTTTCTTTGTCACAATTCTACCATATGGTACGCGACGGCATATAAAGTGCGTGGGTGCATCATCGCCACTCTCCATAAACAATTTTGTTGCAGCAGCGATTATCACACACATTTACGTTTACCAAAGCCATCGCGCGCGGTGGCTCCAATATCCAAAATGTTGCGGATGACGCTACAAAAGTAATATAACTAGGTGGTACGCGGAAACTAAAGTCCTGTTTGCATTTTGAACGTAACCTTGTGTAGCATGAACAATTTGGGGAAGGGACCGTTGCTTGTACTGTAAACAATAAGATGTGAAGGTGTTTTCTACAAAACAAAATAATGAGGAAGCAGCAAGGGCCATACGTGACCACAATTACGTTATTGGGAAGCGGGTCGCAGAATTGAAGCCATATAAGGTAAGCTGCCGTATTACCTTTACGCACTACGCCCCTAAGCGGTGAATTTGTTTTCACAAATAAAGGCCGGCATACACTGGTCGACTTCCTGCCGATTTATCGCCTGCAACTGAAATGAATATGCGTAAATACTCCGTAAAACTTTAGTTTACAGGATTTTCACCCGTATTCATTTGAGTTGCAGGCGATAAATCGGCAGGAAGTCGACCCGTGTATGCCGGTCTTGACAGTTAGTACAACTTAAGCTTCTTGGCGTCCATACACCGTATTGTATTAGCTTAGCCGAAAACAACGAAACTGCTGTTTTCCCGTCCTATTGGATCCTTCCTTATCCTGCGCCATGGCTATCCGCTGCTGTTACAGTATAGCAATATCTTTCTTTCGCTACATGCGTTTGATGAATGTGCAACTATAACATTTCCAGGAAAGCAGGCTTAGCCGTTGGGCTCATGACTGTCCACCAGTATCTCGTATTGGGACTTTAGCCGGCCAAAGCTTAATGACTTCCAATATTGCGGATTAATAACTATTGAAACGATTTAACTAAGTACAGGTAAACAAGCTTTGTTTTGATAAATTCTGGCGGTTCCTAAGAGGCTGTGGAAGAGTTAGGGATTTGAACCTCATTCTTGTTTGTGTATGTTTGTGAAGTAACCATAACTTAGCGATGCCAGTGTCGCCCTGACCAGTTAGGGCTTATTTTGTACTCACTTCCGGTCGTTTTCAATGGAGGCCAAGAAGCCTCACTTTGGCTTTAAGTATCTCTTCCGTCTAACAGCCAATAACAAAAGTCTACGCTTAAAAGGTATGCCTCATGAGTTTTGAATGGGAAAATAAGAAAAAGGAAGGCTCTTGCGATCTTTTGCAATGCAGGGCTTATTATTTTGATCGATTCCCCCTCGAATGAACAGAAAATGACCTGCTACAGGCAGGGGAGCCCCAATGTTGTATGTTTTGCATTTAGATCTTCAGCTAGAGTGTACCTGTATATGTTGACAGCGTTGTTGGTTGTCTGTTGGATTGGAAGTACTACTAAAGCTATGACACACCCCCCGTTCTAATTTGGCACACTTCGCGTAACCCAACCCCCCCCCCCCCCCCCCCCCACCCCTCGGAGGCGGGAGTAGATATGCAATATAGAAGGTGTTGAAAAATTTTTAAACGATGGTATGGTGCGCATCCATCAGTAGAGACACTTTCTGGTGTTAAAACGACCTCCAGACGATGCGTTAGACTTATACAGTCATTTTAAAAACCCGTTCTTATATGACAGCTTACCTTAGGTTGCGACCGTTATGTACAATAGCACTACCCAGACCCAGATTTTCACAGCAGCGGATGGATTACATCACCGCTATGTGAAAAGTGGGTCTGGGAAAATGCTCGAGTCTAGCCGTTCTGAGTGCGCCTCATAAAAGGCGCACAATCAGAATGCAGAGCACCCGTGACGTCACGTTTGGTGCTGCATTAATTAGCATTAACTCGTAATTATGGCAAACGACGACCTTGATGCTGTTATCCTACGTGCCGGAGCAAGATTGGGCTACACAGCAATTTATCCAAACCAGCACAAAGCTGTAAAAAGCTTTATAGAAGGAAGCAAGGTGTTCATCAGCCTTCCGACTGAGAGTGCAAAGTCGTTTTGTTACGTTTTTGACGGCCTCTACCAACGTGTTGGTAGCATCGTTATAGTTGTATCGCCTTTGATTGCCTTAATGAAAGACCAGGTACGCAGATTGCATGCCGCTGAGCCTCGTGTGTGGAGAAAGCAACACAGACCTTCTGGCTATATACACAGTGTTTACAATACAATTAAGTTACAGCTGCAAATTGGTCATCACAGGATAAGATCTTTGTTGATAACTCTTTTATGTCTCTTACTCCTTCTGCATGAATTGCAGCTGATATAACATGAGCTGCTGTGACTTATTCCATGAACTCCTCACAAACTGTGAGATTTTTGTGACATCCGACACAACATCCATTAAGGTATGTATAGTGTTAGGTGTGCACTATATAAGCAGGCATGAGAAAGGGAGGTCCTAGACACAATCTGTGAAGTAATGTGGTGTACCAAGATGTGTTATATGTGCACTAGGCATGAGAAAGGGGCTTATTGTGGTGTAGCAGTTTATACAATGTACCTATATGAATGCATTTTATATAGGGAAGCTGTACAAGTCTCGCTCAGCAATGGAGGGAGGGACACTATTTCAGCTACGGAACATCATCAAACAGAGGAATGTTGTGTCAGATGACACCAAAAATCTCACCGCTTGTGAGGAGTTCATGGAATAAGTCACAGCAGCTCATGTTATATCAGCTGCAATTCATGCAGGAGGAGTAAGAGAGTTATCAACAAAGATCTTATCCTGTTATGACCAGTTTGCAGCTGTAAATTGTATTGTAAACACACTGTGTAGCCAGAAGGTCTGTGTTGTTTTCTCCACGCATGAGGCTGAGCGGCATGCAATCTGCGTACCTGGTCTTTCATTAAGGCAATCAAAGGTGATACAACTATAACGATGCTACCAACACGTTGATAGAGCCGTCAAAAACGAATGGCAGTACAGAGTAACAAAACGACTTTCCACTCTCAGTCGGAAGGCTGATGAACACGTTGCTTCCTTCTATAAAGCTTTTTACAGCTTTGTGCTGGTTTGGACGAATTGCTGTGTAGCCCAATCTTGTCCCGGCACGTAGGATAACAGCATAAAGATCGTCGTTTGCCATAATTACGAGTTAATGCTAATTAATGCAGCACCAAACGTGACGTCACGGGTGCTCTGCATTCTGATTGTGCGCCTGACTAGACTTGAGCATTTATCCAGACCCACTTTTCACGTAGCGCTGTGAAAATTAGGGTCTGGATACGAGACTACTTCCATGGTTTCTTTGGATTGCCCGCGATCGGTCGTTGACAAAAATGCGGAGCGATCACATAGTGCGACGCCTTAAGTGTTAATTTCCCGGCCGGTCTCATTCTCTATTGTGGTGGTAGTACGGCCCAGGATGTGTGAGAACTCCAAATTTTGGGGGTCACAGCATGGCGTAACCTTATTAGCCTCGTCTCCAGGCCGTCAATTAAAGTTTAGGAAAAAAGTGGTACCTATTGCCACTATGTTAGTGCGCATGCGCTGGCCATTACCTCGTAATCGTATACTTAGTTTTGACATCGTATACGTATACGCTACGCGTATGTCAAAGTCTTGTAGGGTTTGTGACTGTTTTGTCTCGTACACATTATGTCGCACTTTTTTCAAGGGAATCTTCGGCATCAGATCTTGCAAACAGGCTCAGCAAGGTTGCCGATGTCCCAGGGGCTTCTGAGGATGGTTTGTCCAGGTTCATTTGCATACCTTGGAAAAACAAACTTGCCTCACGCGGAAAGGTTTACAAGCTAAGTATACGATTACGTGTTTTTCAGGTAATGGCCAGCGCATGCGCACTAACATAGTGGCAATAGGTACCAGGCCGTCTATTTTCCTAAACTTTAATTGACGGCCTGGGGACGAGGCTAAACCGTAATAGGCCCGCTTTAATTTAAAGGGTGTTTTAGGACATAAGATTGGGCCTGTATGCAACCCAATTGGAGCCAAACAGCAAGTTCGCAACACAAGCCAGCTGTTGAGTATACATCATGGTACATGGTGTATAACACTTTTCGTACAAGATTACAAAGGCTCAAGGTGTGTGGTGTGGTGTGGTGTGGTGGTGGTGTGTGTGGTGTGGTGGTGGTGGTGTGTGTGTGTGTGTGTGTGTGTGTGTGTGTGTGTGTGTGTGTGTGTGTGTGTGTGTGTGTGTGTGTGTAAAGGGGACTGATGTTACCTGTGGTATAGGGTTCTCAGACGTGTTAGGGTTCTCAGACGTGTGGTCAACAATCAGATGGTTACATATGTCAAGTTATTGCTAACCTCTATGGACGCTTGAATCTGCCATTGCAATGGCCATTCTAGCCAGAGCGTTTGGGCCATTAGGCTGTTTACTTAAGTACATAGAATTAGTTTAGAGTGTGCATGTTTTATTGTAACGGTAAGTGTAGAATGCAGGAATATTGTATGAATTTGAATAATATTTTTTAAAGTAATAATTTCATCAATAATAATTATTGCAACCATACAATTAACAACATGGCCACGCGCTGGGGCATTTGTGGGTCTGGAAAGATAGCACACGACTTTGTCGTTGCATTGCAAACACTCCCCGAGTCGGAACACCGCGTGGTGGCTGTGGCGGCACGCTCGGTCGAAGCTGCCGAGAAATTTGCCCAGGAGTACTGCATCCCGCGTGCGTACGGCTCGTACGACGACCTAGCCAGAGACGAGACTGTGGATGTTGTTTACGTGGCAACCGTAAACTCGACCCATCTCCACTGCTGTCTTCAAATGATAGAGGCCAAGAAACCAGTTCTCTGCGAGAAGACGCTAACGATGAACGGTAAGGAAACATCCTCCCTGATAGCTGCCGCCAGGGGGAAGGGCGTCTTCCTCATGGAAGGAGTCTGGATGAGATTTTTCCCTGCCATTTTGAAGCTGAAGGGCCTGATAGATGAGGGCGCGATTGGTGACGTGAAGTATGTGTCTGCCAGCTTAGGAATATCGAGATATGACTTTGCAGACCGGACGCTGATCGTTGACCCGGAGCGTGGTGGAGGAGGGGCTCTGGCCGTTGGCGTGTACGTGATCAATTTCGCTACGATGGTGTTCGGCGGTGACCGTCCCCAGTCCATCCAGGCCTCCGGGTGGCTTGCAGAGACGGGAGTGGACGAATTTGCAGCCATCACGTTGAAGTACTCGGGTGAGAGGGTTGCACAACTAACAAGCGCTATTGGGCTGAACCTCATGATGGACGCTGTTGTCGTGGGAACCAAAGGAACACTCAGGTTACCTTTTCCTTTTTGGAGCCCATCAACCCTAGTGACCCCCACGGGAACACTGGAGTTTCCATTGCCCAAATGCAGTAAACCTATGAACTTCTTAAACAGTGAAGGGCTGTCGTACGAAGCCAGTGAGATCAGGGCTTGCATTTTGAAGGGGGCAAAGGAGAGTGACCAAATGAACCTCACTCACAGCCAGATAGTGGCAGACATAATGGACGAGGTCATGAGTCAGCTAGGAGTTGTGTATTACCGACAATAACTAGTTGCAGTGATGTGTGCATGCATTTAACACTTTCAAATTATTACTTTAATTGAATTCTGTCAGCTGTCAGCTTGGTATATTCTGTGCTCGAGGGTGTGAAATGCAGTGCAAACATTAAAATATTTCTTGATTTTAGTTTTCCCGACAAAGTGGTAGTTAAAATGCGTATTGCAAAGCTAATCTTAACCTTCTGATAGCTAATTTTACAGTATACTACCTGAAATTCAAACCTCTGTCAATACTAACTGACAAAAGTAATAGCACCAAAAAGCAATAGCTTTTAACTTTCTGTATGAAACGAGAACTGTACTATTGCTGTTAATTTCTTTCACCATTTGACGTAAATTTTATTGCAAGGTAAAATGGTCCCACAACAACAAGGCAATATGAATTATGAAATTTTTGGATCATACAGGACTAATTGTTAGGAACGTATTCAGTGATAGCAAGGTGGGAGCGAGAATGCCATTAATATATCAATAGTAAAGGTTAGGCATGGCTAACATTGTTTCGAAGAGGCAAGCTCCAGTCATTATGCCTAGAGGGAACAGCTGGTGGATTACATCACCACTAAGAGGAACTTAATGTCATGTAGCGGTGATCTAGTCCTACTGAAGGATGATTTAAGACAAAAGTGCTTCACTTAATATATACATCAGTTACTCATCAACACAACAACAGAAAGTGTATGTTAATCTATTAATGTTCACATGCATTACATCAAGCACAGCAATATTAAAATGTAAAATCTTGGCAGAAGTTATTGTCCCAATACTCATTGTCAGTCACCACATACTGGACGGCTAGCTTTATCGTTCTTCCTTCAATCCTCTCAATATGAAATAAAAACAGATTTGGTTGTGTTTGATTTGCTGCTGTATTGGATAATGTGACCCAGTTGGTATCTGTCCAGCGAATTGTTACTTTTTTCAAACCCATGTGTTCACTGGTTGCAACCATTCCCTCAAGAGCATTGCCTCGAAGGGTGACATTCATCAGGGCAACGTTGCATCGCTCAAGCCTTTTGGAAAAATCTGGGAGGGTGATACATTCTCCCACCACCCCAGCCAGAGATTGCTCCTCTTCACAACCGCTACCAGCTAATGCATGGAGATAGGTATAGCATCACGTGAGGCATGGACATCGATGTGTTTACCTTTCTTTTCAGAAGTGAGGTCTGATGAAATAGTGCTAAAATCCGTTGATACAGCCATTTCTGTAGCTGCTAAGGAATTGCTCAGATGCATGTCTGGCTGGGAACTGGCATTAAGTATGTTAAATGCTTCTTCAGGCATTTGATCATCCTGGGAGGAATTAATGCAAAGTTACATAACCTTGATTAAGACCTTTAGTTCAAATGGAAGAAGTTCTTCCTGTTGCCTACTCACCTCCATCTCCACCAGTTTGTGAGACATTTCTTGTAAAGCAATACTGTTGACCTCTGATTCTGATGTAACTGTGGGCATTTGTAAAACCGATTATTATTTTTAAGCCTTTATACATGTATACAATACATATGGAACAGTGTCCAGCAAAATCACCCTTATGATACTTTTTCAAATTGACAAGCAAAAGAAAAGTAACTCTCTCATTGAAATGTATGGTTAATTATAAATTCAGTGCCTAATAACGTTTTCATGGATACAAATGTAGTCCAATTTAGGATGCGTAAGGACCATTTGATAGAAGCTCTTTGGAGTTCACGGAAAATCAAAAACTTGAAAAACTATCCAGAAGGGTGATTTTGCTAGACACTGTCCCATATAGTGCCTGCTTATTACAGCAGTTGTCACGCTAATTCGGTAGCATCATGGATATCAATGTGTTTACCTTTCTTTTCGAAAGGGATTATTGATTCTATGGATGAACCTATGTTGAGATCTGACGGTATTTCTGTGTTTTGAGCTGCTTTGTTTTGCTTCATCTGTACAATAGAGAAAAACGTTTCTTCTGCAAGCGCCTCGTCATTCAGCGTAATCTACATGAGACGTGAGGAACTCATGTGTGTCCTGCACCACACGAACTCAGACCTGCTGTTCAACTTTTCGAATTTCCACGTTGCATTGCTCGGTGATTCTTGGGATGGCGATGCATTCCCCCACCACTTCAGATTGCTCTTCATCACGGCCGCTACCAGCTAGCGGATCGAGAATACTATAGCATCACGTGAGGCGTGGACATGAATGTGTTTACCTTTCATTGCTGACATGATCATGAGATCTGACGAACCTTTACTGATATCCGATGGTATTGCGATCTCAGGAACTGTTAAAAGATGCATGTCTGGCTTATCAAAAAGGTTAAGCGTTTTGTCAGACATCTTGATTTTATGGTTCTCCTACAAAAAACATAAATCACTAATGCATGTTTTTACAGTTCTATTTCTGACCTCTACTTTGACTGGAAGTATTCTCTCTCCCTCTGCTGTGGAAGGTGGCTCACTCCCTACACTCTCTACCTGTACGATCAAATTCTCCACTAGGTTCACACTGTTCATCTCAGACTTTGTGAGGCTAGAGAATGACTCAGAGCCTGTGGGAATTTATTGATCATGATTATGAAAATAGTCATTTTTTTCGGTGTTGTATATAAAGTTACTGTTGCACACAGCAGTTCCCACTTATAGCATAGATACGATATTTTTAGCATCAGAGATATCTATATGTGTTTACCTTTTTTGAAAGTGAGGTCTGGTTCTACCATTGTATCTCTGCTGAGATTTGAGGGTACTTCAATCTGTGGAGCTGCATTGCTCGCAAGTTGCGAGGTGCCATCAACAAAAGGGTAGAATGTTCCTTCATTATTCCACGTTATCTATATATAGATGACGCGAGGAGTTAAATGAAGTCGCGTTTATGAATATGAACATGCACGTGTTCTCAGACCTCCTGTTCAAGTCGAGGAATTTCTTTCTCCACCAACTTGTCCACTGGCGGAGTTACACAGTTCACCACGGATTGTGTGGCGAAGCCCAAAGAAATAGAGCTGAGCGAACCTGTGCGGCGTTAAAAAGCCACATGCAATGATCATGCAAAAAACGAATTGAAGACACTGTACCTATTTTCCAACCATCGACGCAATGCGAAGTGAGCAACTGGTCAGATTCTTTGCACCTGCCGATTTAAAAGATGAACGTAACGATAATCATGCGCACAACATCCACCTACCTATCCGGTAGGGCAGGGGAACTGGTGGTTGCATCTGTCGACCGCGAAAGTGTAATTTCTCTTTGAAGCTCCGCGGTGTCATTCGCGGGCGCCTTTTGTACAGTTGGCTGCTTCTTTAAGGACGTTTTCCTTTTAATTAACTTCGCAAGTTTCCGAGGGCCAGACAGCAAACACTTTTTTGGGATGCACATTCCAGATTGCGAGAAACGATATGCAAATAATATGCTCACGCGTAGCAACGCCGTGTCGCCATGGAGAATTTGACGCATGCGCATTAATTGCGTAGCATATTTGAAATAGCTCCACTTTTGAAAATAAAATGCCTTTTCCCAGGGTATAGACTAGCATTTACGTTTAACGAATTTTGCATTCCTTAGCTCCGCTATTTCCGTAGGATGGTAGGAGTACTGTAAAGTCTTAGTTCTGAATTAATTGCAATGCGCATACAATATTAGCAGAACAGAAAACACGTATACCATTTTAGCATTCAGTGTCGCCATGGAGGATTTGACGCATGCGCATTGCAATTATTACTAAGACTTTACAGTACTCCTACCATCTTACGGAAATAGCGGAGCTAAGGAACGATGCAAAATTCGTTAAACGTAAATGCTAGTCTATACCCTGGGAAAAGGCATTTTATTTTCAAAAGTGGAGCTATTTCAAATATGCTACGCAATTAATGCGCATGCGTCAAATTCTCCATGGCGACACGGCGTTGCTACGCGTGAGCATATTATTTGCATATCGTTTCTCGCAATCTGGAATGTGCATCCCAAAAAAGTGTTTGCTGTCTGGCCCTCGGAAACTTGCGAAGTTAATTAAAAGGAAAACGTCCTTAAAGAAGCAGCCAACTGTACAAAAGGCGCCCGCGAATGACACCGCGGAGCTTCAAAGAGAAATTACACTTTCGCGGTCGACAGATGCAACCACCAGTTCCCCTGCCCTACCGGATAGGTAGGTGGATGTTGTGCGCATGATTATCGTTACGTTCATCTTTTAAATCGGCAGGTGCAAAGAATCTGACCAGTTGCTCACTTCGCATTGCGTCGATGGTTGGAAAATAGGTACAGTGTCTTCAATTCGTTTTTTGCATGATCATTGCATGTGGCTTTTTAACGCCGCACAGGTTCGCTCAGCTCTATTTCTTTGGGCTTCGCCACACAATCCGTGGTGAACTGTGTAACTCCGCCAGTGGACAAGTTGGTGGAGAAAGAAATTCCTCGACTTGAACAGGAGGTCTGAGAACACGTGCATGTTCATATTCATAAACGCGACTTCATTTAACTCCTCGCGTCATCTATATATAGATAACGTGGAATAATGAAGGAACATTCTACCCTTTTGTTGATGGCACCTCGCAACTTGCGAGCAATGCAGCTCCACAGATTGAAGTACCCTCAAATCTCAGCAGAGATACAATGGTAGAACCAGACCTCACTTTCAAAAAAGGTAAACACATATAGATATCTCTGATGCTAAAAATATCGTATCTATGCTATAAGTGGGAACTGCTGTGTGCAACAGTAACTTTATATACAACACCGAAAAAAATGACTATTTTCATAATCATGATCAATAAATTCCCACAGGCTCTGAGTCATTCTCTAGCCTCACAAAGTCTGAGATGAACAGTGTGAACCTAGTGGAGAATTTGATCGTACAGGTAGAGAGTGTAGGGAGTGAGCCACCTTCCACAGCAGAGGGAGAGAGAATACTTCCAGTCAAAGTAGAGGTCAGAAATAGAACTGTAAAAACATGCATTAGTGATTTATGTTTTTTGTAGGAGAACCATAAAATCAAGATGTCTGACAAAACGCTTAACCTTTTTGATAAGCCAGACATGCATCTTTTAACAGTTCCTGAGATCGCAATACCATCGGATATCAGTAAAGGTTCGTCAGATCTCATGATCATGTCAGCAATGAAAGGTAAACACATTCATGTCCACGCCTCACGTGATGCTATAGTATTCTCGATCCGCTAGCTGGTAGCGGCCGTGATGAAGAGCAATCTGAAGTGGTGGGGGAATGCATCGCCATCCCAAGAATCACCGAGCAATGCAACGTGGAAATTCGAAAAGTTGAACAGCAGGTCTGAGTTCGTGTGGTGCAGGACACACATGAGTTCCTCACGTCTCATGTAGATTACGCTGAATGACGAGGCGCTTGCAGAAGAAACGTTTTTCTCTATTGTACAGATGAAGCAAAACAAAGCAGCTCAAAACACAGAAATACCGTCAGATCTCAACATAGGTTCATCCATAGAATCAATAATCCCTTTCGAAAAGAAAGGTAAACACATTGATATCCATGATGCTACCGAATTAGCGTGACAACTGCTGTAATAAGCAGGCACTATATGGGACAGTGTCTAGCAAAATCACCCTTCTGGATAGTTTTTCAAGTTTTTGATTTTCCGTGAACTCCAAAGAGCTTCTATCAAATGGTCCTTACGCATCCTAAATTGGACTACATTTGTATCCATGAAAACGTTATTAGGCACTGAATTTATAATTAACCATACATTTCAATGAGAGAGTTACTTTTCTTTTGCTTGTCAATTTGAAAAAGTATCATAAGGGTGATTTTGCTGGACACTGTTCCATATGTATTGTATACATGTATAAAGGCTTAAAAATAATAATCGGTTTTACAAATGCCCACAGTTACATCAGAATCAGAGGTCAACAGTATTGCTTTACAAGAAATGTCTCACAAACTGGTGGAGATGGAGGTGAGTAGGCAACAGGAAGAACTTCTTCCATTTGAACTAAAGGTCTTAATCAAGGTTATGTAACTTTGCATTAATTCCTCCCAGGATGATCAAATGCCTGAAGAAGCATTTAACATACTTAATGCCAGTTCCCAGCCAGACATGCATCTGAGCAATTCCTTAGCAGCTACAGAAATGGCTGTATCAACGGATTTTAGCACTATTTCATCAGACCTCACTTCTGAAAAGAAAGGTAAACACATCGATGTCCATGCCTCACGTGATGCTATACCTATCTCCATGCATTAGCTGGTAGCGGTTGTGAAGAGGAGCAATCTCTGGCTGGGGTGGTGGGAGAATGTATCACCCTCCCAGATTTTTCCAAAAGGCTTGAGCGATGCAACGTTGCCCTGATGAATGTCACCCTTCGAGGCAATGCTCTTGAGGGAATGGTTGCAACCAGTGAACACATGGGTTTGAAAAAAGTAACAATTCGCTGGACAGATACCAACTGGGTCACATTATCCAATACAGCAGCAAATCAAACACAACCAAATCTGTTTTTATTTCATATTGAGAGGATTGAAGGAAGAACGATAAAGCTAGCCGTCCAGTATGTGGTGACTGACAATGAGTATTGGGACAATAACTTCTGCCAAGATTTTACATTTTAATATTGCTGTGCTTGATGTAATGCATGTGAACATTAATAGATTAACATACACTTTCTGTTGTTGTGTTGATGAGTAACTGATGTATATATTAAGTGAAGCACTTTTGTCTTAAATCATCCTTCAGTAGGACTAGATCATCGCTACATGACATTAAGTTCCTCTTAGTGGTGATGTAATCCACCAGCTGTTCCCTCTAGGCATAATGACTGGAGCTTGCCTCTTCGAAACAATGTTAGCCATGCCCAACCTTTACAATTGATATATTAATGGCATTCCCACCCCCACCTCCCACCTTGCTATCACTGACTACGTTCCTAACAATTAGTCTTGTATGATCCAAAAATTTCATAATTTATATTGCCTTGTTGTTGTGTGGCCATTTTACCTTGCAATAAACATTTATTACGTCAGATGGTCAGCTAAAGAAACACAGTAGAGTTCTCGTTAGTTAAGAACATTGTTTTTTGGTGCTATAACTTCAGCCTGGATTTTGCCAGTTGGTATTAACAGTGGTTTGAATTTCAGGGAGTATACTGTAAAAGTAGCTGTCATGTAGGTCGTGGCTAACAGGGAGTATTAATCTCTCTCTATGAGCATGTAGTGTGGCAACCTAATTTATTAATGAAACACTAATAATGACTGAGGTCATTAGTGAGAGTTGAACTTGGGATGTGAAATGAATATTAACAGCTAGAAATGCCTCCAAGAGTGATGGTCATTGCTACTTGCGTCTGGTTTCTGTGATCCTCTATTAAATGCACACCACAAGATCAGGTAGGATTGGATGATTTAAGAACCAGTGCTTAGGTTGCCGCAGGTTGGGAATTACTTTATTACCCATGTCAACAGCCACTAATCTTAAGTATTCAGTTTTAAAGGTTATGAACAATCTTTAGCTGTCCAATAGTTAAAGACATGAAAGGTCAAGTTGTACACCTTGAAATATTTGGGGAGCCTTGGGACAAGAACTATTCTCTCAATCAGCTTGCTTCATCTATACCAACTATCACAAAGGTTTAAAAACCAAAATGCTTTTTCCAGCGAGTCATTATCATTGCAGTCACTTATACCAAGACATGATCTCTGTATAACACAGTAGTCCCATGGCAGTTATGTACATGCATACAGGTACTACTGATGTGTGCATAAATCACAAAGCAGTCTATATCGGCCACCAAACCACATGATTCAAAATGACATGGAAGAAAAGGATAACAACCAAACAACATTAGACACACATGTACATAATTATGTAACTCAGTACACATGTACGTTCAGGACATTAGCATCCATGCAGTCATACATCTAAAAGCCAGTTCCTTAAGATACAACGGAACTTTCGGAACATGTTATTAACTGTACGTGTCTCGAATAGACCTAATAAATAAAAAAAACAGTGAGTTGGGATGAGGAGGAGAATGCATACAGAAATTCAATTACATGTACCTGATTGACAAGGCCAATTTGAAATCCGAGAGTAGGACAGGTTCCCATGAACTGAACACCATACCATACACAATGTTGGGCATCACCAAGAAGCCATTGTCACTGAAAAGTGGGAAATTTAAAAAACACGTCAGTTAGACAATTTTGTTCAGAACAAAATCATATATTGTCAGCCATAACACATTATTAAGCATCAAGACACTGTGTTCCTTTATTAAGTCTCCTTACTTAGTCTTAGTTAACTAAAGAGCCATTAGTGACATGCATGAGTTCTCATCTGCCCTCAATGTGCACACATTGTCACTGCTCATTGCACAAATCCCTTGGGTCAAACACCAAATAAGCCTCCCCTCTCCATCCACCAGTCCACGTGCACTACCTGCTACTGTCCATACCCCTCACTTATCTACACACATAACCCCCCTGCACATCTTACTTGAAGTTCCCAAGTACTGCTCCAGAGTCCAGAAACACAAACGGAGCAACTGCATCTGAAGACAGGGTGAACTGCCATGCAAAAATATAACATGCAACATTACAGCAGAAGTGGGCGATGACCTTACCTTAATGGTGTAGGCGTCAGCCTGCATGAAGCCTGTAGCAGTGATGTTTGCCACAGGAAGGCTAACGTCAGCCAGACTTGAGGGCAGGAAGACATTGTCAGCCAGCACTGTGTCTATCACCAGGGTTAGAGAAGGGTGTGCTTTGTGAGGCATGTCTCCATCGTACCCCCCCCCCCCCCTCCCCCCCCATGAGGTCAATGCGTGATCTAGGAAGGTTTTAGTACACACACACATGTGTGTGTGTAAATAGCTTTGCACTTGGCTCCATTATTTCATATAATGCACACAGGTCACTGAAGATGACAAGCACTCCTGCAAGCAGAACTCCAGCTGTTCAATGGTCCAAACACGCATATACATACATGCAATTTTCCACCTAACAGGCATCCATAGCCCTCACGTTAGTAACTTATTATAACCCATTGCAAATGCACACAACTGCATGAGTGCATGTAGTATCCATGGTTGGCTCACTTCCATTCAACATAGATATGTACAGGAAGCTTTCTGTTGTGCTGGAGGCTTTGAATATGTCTGTCACTGAGGCAGACCAAACCTGCACACCAGTGAAGCCATAACCTTGGAGCATCCCTGTGGTGAAGTTAGTCACAACCTCTCCCTAGAAGTACAGAGAAGCCACACCCCTTGTGAGCTGAGAGAAGCCACGCCCCTTGTGAGCTGACAGCGGCAGTGTGCCGCGATCTCACACAAATCAAACACACACCTCGCATAACCAGTGGAAGTAAAGCTGGACACAAGTACATGTAGGCTATACATGTACATAAACTTATAGTGGAAATACAGCCTTTCCCTAACAGAGCATCACTAACCCCTCTCCAACGCAAACATATACATGCACATGCACACACACACACATACACAAACACACACATACACACACACATACACACACACACACAAACCACACTCAATGTGTCAGCGGGACTGGGGAGTGGCCAAAATGAGAGGACCCACCTTCTGCCATGTGACCACCTCCACCTGTAGTGAGTATGAGACCACCTCGTCAGGTCTCTCCACAACCACATACACGCTGATGTTCCCGTTAAGCTCGTAGGCCGAGACCAGGGTGTCTTGGTAAACCTTGCGCATGAAGTGGTGAAGCACCTTCCATTTCCCAGAGTAGTCAATGGAAGACCAGCTTGGTGCCTGCCAGATGTCATTCTATATGCACACAACATACCCCCACATACACACACACACACACACACACACATACACACACACACACACACACACACACACACACACACACACACACACACACACACACACACACACACATACACACACACACACACACACGCACTCAGTGAAATGATAATATGCAGCACGGGTTCCATGAATAATTATTACAGCGAGGAAACTATATAAAACGTACAAGTAAAGAGTGGAAGACGTTCAATGGTGCATGTACATGTACATGTAAGTATAACATACGATACTGTAAAAGATATATAAAACAGACAGCAATAATTGTCACCTCTCCAATATAGATGTGAGAGATCAGCAAAAAGGGACCTAGCACATATTTTTCAAGTTTTCAAATTATTTCATATGCTAAGAGACACTTGTGCCCTCTATAACTTCTTTCTCACGCACGGGAAAAATTAATCAGTCCATCGTGGAGTTACGGTGGCCTGAATTTTTAATTATGCGTACAACTTGATGCTCCTTCCTGGAATATGCGCTAGGTCCCTTTTCGCTGCCACGACCCCAAATAATGGCAGTAATATATCAAAATATATATCAGATATCAACATACATCAAGGTCTACAACATAACAGATCTACAGACATTAATTGTACAGAGATAACAGGTACAGAACAACAATGCAGGGACACCACCACTACTATTTTATGACCACGAGCAAAAAAAGACCTATACCACAGCATCATAGTGCCAATACGTGTACGTTAGATATAAATTTTAAAAGATCACAAAAGACCCCCCTTACAAGCTGCCAGTAGAGGGTCCCTCTGGTGTAGGCGCCCGACTCGCTGAGCAGCCTACGGTAGTGCTCGGCCTCCGCCTTCATGCATATACCCTGGACCACCTGGGTCAGGTAGATGAAGTCCCTGAACTGTTGGACCGGGTCAGTGCTGAAATATAGGCGGGGCATTTAAAGAGGGGAGGAGACGAGTGAGTGGGGGGGGGAGGGAGGGGAGGGGGGGTGGGAGAGTTGGGTAGGGGTGGAAGGAGGGGAAGCGAGAAAGAATAAATAAAATTGCAGCTGCAGTTGGTACAAAGGAACACACAAACAAGTGCAAGGCACCACATCCATGCACCAGCACACACACACACATACACACACACACATGTACATATATAAACAAATCACTGAAGCATATGTAAAATGGTATATTAATAATGATTACCTCATCAATCGTCATTGCACTGACCTGTTAGGTATGTGGAAGAACCATCCTATCATGGTTAGCAACTGATCATTGCCACCAGCATGGTGCTGACGGTGAAACATGAAGGAAGAATTGAAGCTCCAATCCTGAAAAAAGAAGTCATTAATTATAAATGCTCCAATGGCTGCCTATGGTAGGCTAAAAGGCTCCAATGGCTGCCTCTGGTAAGCTGCCTGTACGGCTAAGGACTTCCAATAACAATGCAATAATTTAACTGTACCATCACATCCATGCCTATTCCCACTGACTCTGGACTAACACAGACAAAGGTTTGTCACATGTGTGAAAATTATTATCCCTAGCTACTGCCCCGTGTGATAACGTACGCTGGAAGTTGAAACCTCTTGAAGAGAAGAGAAAAATGGATAGCTTTGGTAGCCAAATTCACTGGTAAACCTTGGCTTTGGGAACTTGGTCACATCAGTACACACATCAAAGTAGTCATATCTGAGTTAAAAATTAGGTAGCGAATGGTTTACAAGATGGAGGTGCAAGAGGGGGAGGGGCAAAAACAGCGGTAATACAGGGTGATTGTAAAGTTGCGCAAAATGGTATTACTCCTGAACTGAACATTTAAATAAACTAAGCAGTAACTATAACTACTAACTTTATATTAATCACTGGCATGTTTTTTGGTTCAATAGCATAATTTTTCCTTGCTCAGCTCTGGAGTTATACCAGTTATACAAATTCAAAGATTTTGCGTGCCTTTCCAGTCACCCTGTATACACAACTCGGGCGTTGAGGGGGGGGGGGGGGGGGGGGCACTTAGGACTTGCCCCGACCCCTCACCTGTGGACGTCACCATAGGATGGGTCACTGGACGGGCCCCACCGCTGGACGTACAGACCCTCCTCTTTGATGTCAAAGAGGAAACCATTTGAAGGGCTGGCAGGCCAGTATGCTCGTGTGGTGTCCTGCAAGGGAAGACATTTGGGGTAGCAGTAAGCGCCCACCAAACAGGTCAGGGCTTCTCTTTCTGTGTTTTGTTTGCGATTTTGCATTTGTTTGTAAAAATGTGTGCAATTCGTTACGCATGAGTGTACACCTGAATACATGTACGTTCATAAAAGAACAGTCACCTATCATACCACCATGCCAAGCAGCAATTTAATCATGTGACGAAGTAGCAGCCAATGCGTAAAATAGGGGGGAGGAGGGCAGTTAAAACTCCCAAAAGCAACAACCAACTGTACATTGGATTTGTGCACTGTAAATTATCAGCTCTATACATCACCTCCATACTCACCTCAGCCCACACCACTATATACGTCACCTCCACACTCACCTCAGCCCACAACACACCTCCATCTCCACACTCACCTCAGCCCACAATGTGGTCCTCACCACACCATCATACAGTGCACTGTAGTCAACCAGATTCTGAGGAGTGCTGGCTCCCTCGTCCTTCATCATATTGAAGAACATCAGCATGTCAACACAGTACACATACACACATATTAATGCATGTACATACACACACATACACACACATACACACACATACACACACACACACACACACTCACACCTGATTTTCATTATTTCCACTCCACAGCACAATACTTGGATGATGACCTAATCTTCTGAATTGATGTGTCGCTTCTCCTCTCACGTTATTAAGAAAATTCTAAATAGAGAGCACACAGCATTGTTATTACATTGCTATTCCCCTTTTCATTGAATGGTATTAATGTCTAATGTCATCCCAGGGGTTCAAGTGTCACCCCTGGGGGTACAGGTGTCATCTTAGGGGTACAGGGGTCACCCCAGGGGGTACAGGTGTCATCCTAGGGGTACAGGGTCATCCCAAGGGGTACAGGGGTCATCCCAGGGGGTACGAGTGTCATCCCAGGGGGTACAGGTGTCATCCCAAGGGGTACAAGGGACAGTACAAGTGTCATCCCAGGGATATGGGTGTCATCCCAGGGGGTACAACTGTCATCCCAGGGGGTACAAGTGTCATCTCAGAAAGTACAAGTGTCATCCCAGGGGGTACGAGTGTCATCCCAGGGGGTACAGGTGTCATCCCAAGGGGTACAAGTGTCATCCCAGGGGGTACAAGTGTCATCCCAGGGGGTACAAGTGTCATCCCAGGGGGTACAAGTGTCATCCCAGGGGGTATAGGTGTCATCCCAGAGGGTACAAGTGTCATCCCAGGGGGGTAAAGTGTCATCCCAGGGGGTACAAGTGTCATCCCAGGACCGTATGTTTGTACACATGTACACTGAAGAAGGAATAGCATTACATCATCCCTTTGCCCACCTACTTGTCATAGACCCCTCTAAATAGAGCCCACCACCATGCCAGTGCCTTACAGTGTCTCTTGGGTAGAGGGCACATGCAAACATCATCTCCTGCCACACCATGATCCCCAGTACGTCGCAGAGCTCGTAAAACCAGTCCACTTGGTACAGCCCTCCTCCCCTGTGATGAGGTGTAATGTGGTGTGATGGGGTGTGGTGTGTGTGGTATTGAGTGATGGGTGTGATGGGGTGTGATGCATTATGTATATTTTGTGGAATATCAAATCAGAAACATAGAGACTACGGAGTGCATTATGCCTGTGTGTGACGGAAAACCATGTAATAAGTAAACGTGATACATATTAACCCCTAAAACATGGTAAGTACCATGTGTTATGGGGTACCATGTGTTAGGGGGTACCATGTGTTATGGGGTACCATGTGTTATGGGGTACCATGTGTTAGGGGTAGAAAGATTGTCATGGATATGATACAAATCTTGAATATCATGTGCATGTTCTGCATTCATCATAGTGGATGATATATGAGTACTTGGGAGGTCCCACAATAAATAGATAAAGAATTCAGGTTAGGTTAATTGTTCCATATAAAAATACTGGAAATCAAAAATTAATTAACTCAAAAATGAAATTAAATGTTTTAATTGATGGTATTATGATTTAACTTCGTGACTCAAAACACTAAATCATGAATAAATCAACACCAATGTCAAGTTAACAAAAATTATTAGTATCGTGTCATACATTAAGTTCAGATTTTTGAATTTTCGAGGGTTTTTGAGGTTTTAATTGACCACACCCAATGTTATCAGCATTCTTTCTCTCAATTGTGGGACACAGAACACACACACACACACACACACACACACATACACACATACACACACACTCACACACAGGCACAATGTACCCACCAAACACGGATCATGTTTTGGTTGCCTTCAATGACAGATGACAGCAACCTTTTCCCAACGTCAGGGGTAGCCCTACTCACAAAGGCATCCATGGGAATGAAGTTGGACCCTTTGATGTACAGAGGATAGGCACGATCTGGAGAGATATGGCAGGACTATTAGCAGACCAGTCCGAATGCTACTTGCGTCTACACACAAGGTATATACTCACACACACACACACACACACACACACACACACACACACACACACACACACACACACATGTGGCAACACAAACACACTCACACACACACATACACACACACACACACACACACACACATTGAACATCATACCAGATGTATTCAACCTGAAGTAGAAGGTTAGTCCTGTGCCGTTGTCAGGGGGTGTCTCCTGGGACAGAAACAACACTGCATGGTATTGTACTGTATAGCTACCATATATGGTATCATGCAGGCTCCACCCACTAGTACAGCATGTCCTATGTAAGCCACTCCCAATACTCCTCTATGCCAGATTGGCTTTCCCCACTCCCAAATATTGCACACCTGGCAGTCTCACATGCACACACACACACACACACACACACACACACACACACCCACACACACACACACACATACACACACACATACTGATTCACCTGCACAAGCTCAATGTTTCTGAAGCCAACTGCTTTGACCGTCGTCACCGTGGATACTGGACCACTCTAATGGAAGTGGAAATTACACTGGTGTTGGAGGAGACTACAGCAATCACACTGTTAGACAGTGTGTTTGTATCATCTTATGGCGGATTTGACTTTCCAACAAAGTTTTTGCTTAAAGGGATCACCTCTTTGGTGTGTGTTCCCTAGCTAGCCAGGTTAATGTATGCTATCATATTCTGTATTGGTTCTGAATATATTTTTTTAACATTATCTGATCTCATTATCTAATCCTGCTGGCACACACAGAGGGTGCTAATCGATTGAGTTTTTTTGTATGGGAGATGGAGGCATGTGCAGAAAGAGGTCAAAGGTCATGCAATACCAAGTAACTTTTATTTCTAAGTGTATCCTTTAACCGCAATAATTGTTATTTTAAAATTAATAATTGTAATTGCAATTTTTTAGCACAGTGTGCATATTTAAGTTGCTTCGTGGAGTTGATCTAAATAGGTACTGCGTAATTTGAAAACCAACATTCACGTATTCAATATCCCAAAATAGATATTAATATTAAGATTAAGAGAATAATGCAGTTTTATAATAAAATTTGTATTCTGTGTATACATACACTGTGCAGCTGTGCTGTATACACCAGGGCAAAGGTGTGCTCTACACACCAGGGCAAAGGTGTGCTCTACACACCAGGGCAAAGGTGTGCTCTACACACCAGGGCAAAGGTGTGCTCTACACACCAGGGCAAAGGTGTGCTCTACACACCAGGGCAAAGGTGTGCTCTACACACCAGGGCAAAGGTGTGCTCTACACACCAGGGCAAAGGTGTGCTCTACACACCAGGGCAAAGGTGTGCTCTACACACCAGGGCAAAGGTGTGCTCTACACACCAGGGCAAAGGTGTGCTCTACACACCAGGGCAAAGGTGTGCTCTACACACCAGGGCAAAGGTGTGCTCTACACACCAGGGCAAAGGTGTGCTCTACACACCAGGGCAAAGGTGTGCTCTACACACCAGGACAAAGGTGTGCTCTACACACCAGGGCAAAGGTGTACAGAGCACACCTGCACAGTGTATGTGGTCTGAAGTACATACAGGCAAAGCTAAATCATTACACATATACAGTGCACGCTAATCCTGGACCAGTAATAGTAGTAATAATATCAGACCTATGGGACAGTGGTGGTACCAGTATCAGACCTATGGGGCTGTGATGGTACCAGTACCAGACCTATGGGGCTGTGATGGTACCGGTATCAGACCTATGGGGCTGTGATGGTACCAGTATCAGACCTAAGTGGGTGTTACAAGTATGGGAATGTCCAATATCTACTGGTCCTACTGGAACAAAGCAATTGTGCTTACATCAATGTAGAGTGTCACGGTAACCATGGCATCATAGAGATTGGGAGACTTCTGGGTCACTGTGAAGGGCCACCAGAGGAAAGCGTCCAGCTGTGCTGCAGGGACTGGGGAGGAGGTGAAGTTGTTGCATGTCTCACCAGTGCCAACGATATCATAGAACTGCAGCAGGTAAGGTGAGGGAGGGAGGGAGGGAGGGAGGGAGGGAGGGGTAGGGAGAGGGTGAGAGAGGGGTGGTGATAGAGAGGGACGAGGAGGGAGAGGAGGAGGTGGAGGAGGAGGAGAAGGGAAGGAGGAGGAGAAGGAGTTAAAGGTGACGGGATGAGTGGTTAGGTTAGAGTAGGTTATCACACACATGTACAAACTGACCCATTTCTGAGTATTTTGGAACGGAGTACCAGGAATGGACAGCTGAACTTCAGCAATAAGTGCTATAATAAAATAAGGATATCACCACAACTCACCAGACACAACACACCCTGATAGATTACCCCACACTCCCCCCCACCCCCCCACCCCCACCCATTACCATCCAGAGGTTCAGGGACCATCCAGCACACCACAAGACTGACATAGTAGGACTGGCTCCATGTGTGGTAGTATGGCTTCGGTACCACATACGAGACATATGCGGCATCAAATGTGACAATGCTGGGATGGGGAAGAGGTGGATCAGCCAACAAGGCTCGCTGTAGGATACATATCACCATCACTTTCACAGCCTATCACCATCACTAACACAGCCTATACCATCACTATCACAGCCTATCACCATCACTCACAGCCCATCACCATCCCTATCAGCCTATCACCATCACTACACATGTAACCTGAAACTGGCTTACATATATAACCAAGTACAGTACATACACATGTAAACCTGCTGCACACTATATCCACATACATACAGCCATACATGCATTTCGACTATGCTCTACACGCTTCAAGAATTGTACATCATATCCACCTGTACATGTCCACCTGTACACCATGTCCACCTGAACACCATGTCCACCTGAACACCATGTCCACCTGAACACCATACCCACCTGTACATGTCCACCTGTACACCATGTCCACCTGTACATCATGTCCACCTGTAGGTGTCTACCTGTACACCATACGCACCTGTACATGTCCACCTGTATACCATACCCACCTGTACATCATGCCCACCTGTACATCATGCCCACCTGTACATCATGCCCACCTGAACACCACGCCCACCTGTACCTGCAGACCGCGCCCATATGGTAACAATACCTTATGTTTTGCCAGATGCCAGCAGGAACAAAGTATGGTCCCCAGTCCCATCCAAAATCTACAGAAAAAGTAGCAGGCTGAGTAAAGGTACATATGTGATGCAGCTAGCAATACAGGACCCATAGCAGCACCCTCCAATGGGTAATACCAGTTTCCCCTCCAATGAGTAATACTTCCCCTCCAATGGGTAAAACTTCTCCAATCCCCTCCAATGGGCAATACTTCCCCTCCAACGGGCAATACTTCCCCTCCAACGGGCAATACTTCCCCTCGAATGGGCAATACTTCCCCTCCAATTATTCCTGCTCCCTTAACAAGAAACATTAGCAGTACCTGACTGAGTCTTCCTAACGAAATTTCTCATAGTATCAGGGAAGTACAGATCTGAAATTGAGTGTTTAATAAGCAACAGCACTGCCTCAAAGTATAAATAGCTACATATAGCTGTAATATTAACCACACCCCTCAGCTCTTCAATCTAGCTCACAAACATGAGGACAAATTCCTTCAGATCATACAGCTGAAAACATACTGCAATATACAAAAGCAGGAATTCTATTATGTCACATAAATAGAATTTCTTGTTCTTGTCATATGCAGTACATAAGAGCTAAGACATTTCTATGCTACAATGCAGGTAGTTGCCAGGTCTGAACTTACACTGTGGATCAACAAAGTAAGGATAAGCATTTGCAGCTGCAACAGAATAGTTGGCTGCTGACTACAGGAGAGAGAAGTGGAGGAGAGAGAGGGAGATAAGGGGGGGGGGGAGGAGAAGGAAAGTGAGGGAGAGCAGAGAAGGGATCGTGGAGGTATTAATGGCTTGCCAGAGTAAAGTGTTACATGCAAACCTCAAATATGACTTCCAAGGTGTTCGTACCAACGTTGATGGATTTCTAGCAGGATTAAGATGAGGTTAATGAAGTTAGTGAGCACCATTAGGGTGAGGTGGGCATCAAAAGGGTGTGGTTAGTGGGCACCATTAGGGTGAGGTGGGCACCATTAGGGTGAGGTGGCCACCATTAGGGTGAGGTGGCCACCATTAGGGTGAGGTGGCCACCATTAGAGTGAGGTGAGCACCATTAGGGTGAGGTGGGCACCATTAGGGTGAGGTGGGCATCAAAAGGGTGTGGTTAGTGGGCACCATTAGGGTGAGGTGGGCACCATTAGGGTGAGGTGGCCACCATTAGGGTGAGGTGAGCACCATTAGGGTGAGGTGGGCACCATTAGGGTGAGGTGGGCACCATTAGGGTGAGGTGGCCACCATTAGGGTGAGGTGAGCACCATTAGGGTGAGGTGGGCACCATTAGGGTGAGGTGGGCACCAAAAGGGTGTGGTTAGTGGGCACCATTAGGGTGAGGTGGGCACCATTAGGGTGAGGTGGGCACCAAAAGGGTGTGGTTAGTGGGCACCATTAGGGTGAGGTGGGCACCATTAGGGTGAGGTGGGCACCAAAAGGGTGTGGTTAGTGGGCACCATTAGGGTAGCCGCATATTGGTCACACTTTCAACTTACAGTTACATCAAAGAAGTATCTCCGATGCATGTTGGTGGCTTGTCCAAGGTTTTCTCCATTTACGCTAAAAAAATAAAAAAAAGTAACAACATTCACTCGAGGGGTATGGTCCTAGGGACAGAGGGGTAGAGGGTTGATCTGAGGGAAGGAGGGGTAGAGGGGTGTGGTGTAAGGAAGAAGGCATAGAAGGGTGTGGTCTGAGGGACAAAGGGGTAGAGGGGTGTGGTGTAAGGTGGGGGTAGAGGGGTGGTGAGGGAGGAGTAGGAAGGGCTGGTGGGGAAGGGCAGGTGGGGGAGGAGGGGTTACAACGGACGTACATAATCTGGGCCACAGTGTCCAGTCCATCACACTTAAGCCACACGGTGTGTCCCTGTATGTCACTCGCGGAGAGCGAAAAGGTGGTTGTGTAAATCCAGTCACTGTATGCGACCCAGGCCTGGATATCGTCATTGAACCCCCCTGTGTAAGCACACGTACGCGTGCATAAGTGTGTGAGGTGTTTGTGTGTACATGTGGGTGTGTGCATGAGTGCAAGTGTGTGTGTGTTGATGCGTGTCCATGATGCATGATTTGTGCAATAACACAGGAGGTATTCTCACCATGGGTTCAGTACCACCAAAAGTGTGAGGTAACTTACAATACGGATCACCGATGATACCGGCACGCCTAAGAAAGGGGGGAAAAATAAGGTTGATACATGTACATGTGTGTTAGAGTGTGTGAGAGTGTGTGGGAGAGTATGTGGCTGTGTGCATTCTTTCCCTTCCCCCTTTCATCTCCCCCCCCCCCCCATCCCCCGCTGCCACCTGTTTTGCTTGTGTGTTAACTCCCGGAGGTCAGCCAACATTGATAATGCTATTATGTGCATGTGTGCAGATGGTGAAAGGGTGAAGCATGTGGTGGTGTTGGTCACATATGAAGGCAAGGTAGTGGTGTTGGTCATGAACATAAGTAAGACACGATTGGTCCATTTAAATTCCCCCCCCCCCCCCCCCCCCGTGTTAATATAACAACACACACTTGAGAGGCGGCCCCCCTCCCTGCTGCAACCACTCCCATCCCTGCTGCACCCCCACTCCCCACCCCTGCTGCACCCACCCCCATTCCCCATCCCTCCTGCACCCACCCACCCCTGCTGCACATGAATTAGTAAGAAAAGGGTGAAACTCTGCGCGCACGTCGAAAGTAGCTAGATGAGGATAAACAGCTGGTGTGCCCGCTTACGTTTATAACCCCACCCTCCCACCTCACCAAAGGTCGAGGTGAACTTGACCCGGCACCGTGGCTTGGATCGAGTTGACGCGTCCTGAAGTATCCGAGAGTGTCCACGAGTCTCCGTTCAGAGAGATCTCGACTTGATCGCCAGCGCAGAGGCTGCAAAGTACCAACACGATGGCCAGGACGGCAGATCCCATCATGTTTAATTAATTAATGTAATATTAATAATAGTGGGGACTACGTCACGTGGCCGTGGAAGTCCGAGATGATAACTGCGCCATTGAGTCCTCCATTAATTCTTAATGGCATGCAAGCATGGCTGGCCCAACAGCAGTTTCCGCTCAAACCCTTTGTCTGCATTATAGTATTTCCATGCTCCTAGCAACTGAAGAGTGGTCACATCATCTGCTAGGCAAGCGCAACATTTTTGCAAAATTAAGTAAACTAATGTTTCACAGAAAATGTACTTCGATTCGTTGAGTTGCACGCAACCAATAGTGGCGCGTAAATTATTCTACATGGCCAGAAGTACATTACTAATGCTATCCTCATTAAGATTTATATTTTTCTGAACTGTGTACTTATTAATAAATTTATGAACGGGATGGAATTGCGACATCCTTATAATCAGTGCATACAGCCATTTGGCCCGGGTCGGATTGCATGACCATGTAGGTGTCAGCACCGCAACAAAAGTTGCAAATCACTTGAATGCATATGGTCACACATGAGGTTTTGTGGTGTTTTAGTCAGTAATCTTGAATTTGGCCTTACTCAACCACAGTCTACTCACTCACTCACTCACTCACTCACTCACTCACTCACTCACTCACTCACTCACTCACTCACTCACTCACTCACTTCACTCACTCACTCACTCACTCACAGACACACACACACACACACACACACACACACACACACACTTACCAACTCACCAGTGTCAGATACTGAAATTTTGAAGAGGATATTTCAATGTGAATTTTTAATTGGGGGTACTCCTCCCACTGCACTCCAGCTAGGGGGGGGGGGGGGGGGTATGGGGAGCACCATTGGGGTCTGTGATGGAGTCCTATTCACCTCACCCACTCATCCTAGTTTCACTCGCTCACTCACCACTCCATCACCGCCTCACTTCACGTACCCACTTCTGGCCCTGTAGGGTGCTTTGTATTGAGGCTAAAATTACTGCTTCAGTTAGTACTTCGCTCTCAATTGAGACACCATTCATCTGTAGGATAGACTTTATAACCTGCCAACATCACCATCATACTGAGTCTTTTCAAGTTGGGGGTCTACTCACTTCTCTCTTCTAGCTCTCAAGAAGTGTCCTCACTCAGTCACCAGATTGGGCCCAACGCATGTCGCTCTCCTCTATAGTCGTCAGTTTGGGCCACCTTATGTCAGCCTCCTCTCTCCATGCTTCCTCCTGCAGGGCCGAAGAAAGGGAAGGGGAGGGGTGCGGGCTAATGCTGAGGTCATATTCCATCCATATTCCTCACGGGGGTGCTCTCAGCCTGCACACTGAGCTTTTCACCACATAATCATATATATATATAATTATAATTATATAATAAAATTATATATATATACAAGAACAAAAGAGGGCTAGGTGGTTTCAGGTAAGTGGCTGTGATGCAGTACAGATACACCTTTTGAGGGTGGAGATTATTGTTTAACGATGGATGGGCGGATGATGGGAAACAACGAAATTTACTGTGCTGAGTTGATCAAATAATCAATGGATGTAATGTTGATGATGCATGTAATTATATAAGCACTCGGGCATCATTATATTAAACTGCCTAACATTTTTGATAGCTATAATTTATTTCATTTTTGGCGTGTGTAGGATTAATCTAGCACGCATGCGCAAAAATCATAGCAACGCGAGAGAGGTTTGTATTCCGAGTGGTGATTATCGTGGCTGAGTCCAAATCAATTACATGATCAAGACCGCTGGTGGATATCTGAGGTACAGTTTCATTTAACTAATCTTGACATGTCTATGTAGTTAGTGTGCTACTATGTGAACCTACTACCAATCACTGCCTTAGGGCAGAGGCGTACTCGGAATTTGGGGGTTAATGCATGTGTATTCGCTTGCATTGTATGGCCAGCCTAGTTGTAATCACCCTTTTGTGCTAATTACCCTCGATTATCGCATACCAAATGTAAAATGAAAAAAAAGGAGGTAGCCCGGGCCCAACTCCTCGTGGATGACTGCACTACGGCGCATGCGTGGTCCCTGCTAAACCGCGTTTACCACAACCAGTGTACAATGTAACCATATTAGCACGTGTCATTAGCACATATACATGTACAATCATATAGTAAAGGGATTGGAAACGAGCCCAATCAACACTAATTAACACCGGCAATCCGCACATTCGGGTATAAATATTTGGTCATGGATTGTGAACAAAATCAGAGATGTATGTATGATCTCTGACAAAATATAGATGACGGCAAGACTCCTATGTGTACGGCTATCAAGTCGTAATACATCGTTCTTTACAGTGTACGATGTATGAAAGTAGGAGGGGAACCAATCAATTGCGCAATTAATGAAAACACTTAGAAATTCATATGAATTTTCCCATAATAGTTGTACAAACAAAAACGAGAGTGTAAAAATCTATGCTCTATCAGGGAATGGTTTTGTATTATTTTTAGCAATCGACCTAATGATTCTATAGCCGCAAGTTTCAATGGGTGTCGAAAACTGTATTTTACATTAGTCGCGCTGTACCTTATTTAAAAACATCACAAAAACTACATGTTGCAGTGTATAAACATGACCACTATCTCTTTTACTTAAAAAAGGCACAAAAAGTAATCCACTAGGCCGAAACACCCGTCCCCTTTACACACTCCCCCCTTCCCCTTCAACACTCTTCCCTCCCTTTACGCAGCTAGCTCCCTCCCTTCACACACTCCTCCTCCCCTTCACACACTCCTCCCTCTATCACTCACTTCTTTCCTCCCAACTCACTATTCTTCCATCAAAAACTGATGAGACACTCAGATCACGAAAAATACCATATCTTCCCTTCTGTACATTGTGTAACAAAAATACAAACGTTTCCGAAAACCTACTCACAGCAAGGAATCCGCATCTGTAACTGGTTTCAACACAGCTAAAAAATACCAAAGGGGAGGATAGCTAGACACTCAATCAACACTCAATTAGTAAGTGGGAGATTCCATGAAGTATAGGCGTCTATGGCTCACGTGCGCCGTTTCCAATCCCTCTATTATAATATCTATGGTACAATGTAACCTCAAAGCGTTAGCACGTGTAATGCATTCCTTCTAATTTTTGTATACCATACTTATTGTGGCCTGTTGGGCACTAGGGAAGGCAATACTACAAATGAGTTTAGCCATCTCATCTATAATAGC
Organism: Eunapius fragilis; assembly: GCA_963681505.1. Classification (NCBI taxonomy): domain Eukaryota; kingdom Metazoa; phylum Porifera; class Demospongiae; order Spongillida; family Spongillidae; genus Eunapius; species Eunapius fragilis. The sequence continues at coordinate 2,265,027 of OY811992.1, forward strand.
CAGCATAAGTTTAACATTGATTATGATCACCTTCACTCATATTGTAGCTTTAGATAGTCAAATTGTTTTTTATTTATTTATGGCTTTGACTTAACTGTGCACATTGCTTGAAATACATACTCTAGCTGGTTGCCAACCTTCCGAGAGGCCAAAGTTTTTTTTAACCTGACTGAACGCGTTGTTTGCCTCAAAGAGAACATTTTACAACCTTTACAGGCATCTCCTGTGGCCAGCACCATAACTGCCTTGGACTTAGTTGTGTGCATTGAGGCTTTATCCAATATTATTGGTTTCTCTGATTTTCTTCTTTCCTTGGTCAACCTAGTCTACAGTTGGCAGGTGTAACACTTGTAATGTGGTTATTTTCTGTGTCACACTGATCACATACTGCAATTTTATGCTTTGACGAACATGCAGATGGCAAATATGCCAGTTGTTTCGAAGCACTTCTTCCAAGACTAAAAATCAGTTAAAGTATCTCCATAGTTCACGTGGGAGGCAAAATAACTGCAAATGAGTTTCGCTGACAAGTATTATCTGTTGTTGCTTCAAAGATGCACCAAAAGAAATCCAAACCTGCTCTAAAATGGGAAATGTAATGGTCGCAGCAGCAATGCTTTGGACCGATAAAGTTAAAACCTTGTGGCTGTCATATCCAGTAACTGGTTTTTTCCAACTAACTTTCACACAATGTTGGGTTTGACAAAAAAGTGATTCATGTTCCAGTGGTAAAATATATTACAAACTCTTCAAAGACACTTCCTCCTCCACACCTTTCATATTGTGTAATTCAGAACCACTTCCCACAGGTCTTTGCATTTTGCCATCATTCATTTCAAGCTTCAAATAAATTTGCTTATCAGCATCCAAATTTTTTTCCACAACTCTACTGCAACTCTCTTGTTCATTCAGTGAATAGTTCTTTGTTGTCTTTGCTTGGGAATTGGCCGAACTGCATATGACAAAGGTTCTTTAATGATATCACCCCCTCTAGCTTTGTGTTACTTACTTGTAAGTGGGTTGACATAGGCGGATCCAGGATTTTCGGCTAGGTGGTGCACATGAATATTAATGAAGGGTGGGGCATGGTAAATTATAAGCGCAATAACCGTAGCGCTCATACGGTATCGTGTATCCCCGCTCATACGGTAACGTGTATACAGACAATTGGCTGAAGCAACTTAAAATGCTACTTTGAAGTTTCATAACACGTGCCACCGAGGATGTGAACATAGAAATGAAATTCAATAAAGTACATAGTTAATGAATTAATTATTCACTGGAACTTGGAGGGGGTGCCCGGGCACCCTAGGCACCCCCCCCCCCCCTGGATCCGCCTATGGTTGGCATGTAATACTAAGACAGACTTAGAAACTTACGAAGCCACCCACACACCCATATGATTGTGTTATGAATTTGAAAATTTTCACTTTGATTATGTTGTAAACAAAAGCTTCTGAAAGTGTATTTGTATGGACTGTTTGATACTCAGTGATGTACCAGGTACTGAATCTATGAATGTAGGAACAATCTCTGGCAATATGGTATCCTTATGCTGCATTGGCCTATATATGAACCAATTCATGCCTATAAGACCAGTGTACCCCTGTATGATCAAGGTTGTTAAGAATCCCATCCAACGTCATTTCTTTGCTAACTGGTTCTTAGTTGCAACAACCCTGATATGGATGCAGTTTTCTCCATGAAGCAAGCATCTAGCTATTTTCTTCTTCCTCAGTAGAGAAAAGTGTTGTTTCAGTTTGAGGATTCGATTTATCAAGTGGAGCAAATCTACTGGTACTCTCTTCATCCAAATCTAGGTGTATTCCTACAATGCACTTGCTCTTTTTTTTTCGTGGTAGTGTCATTGCATGGGAAAGCAATTTTCTATTGATTGATCAGAGCAAGGGCAAGCACAATGAATCTAAGTTTATTCAGATATTTGAGTTTTGCACGATTCATGTTACACATTCCAGTTTTCACAACACTGTTCGCACGTGGCATTAGCAGCATCTTTATCTTCCATTTCTTTAAAATGGGCAATGGAAACTCATAACCTAATGAAGCTTTATTTTCAATTCAAAGGTGCAAATCATCCCTCCTTTATATTTGGGTTTCTAGACACATAAAATCTACAGTTTGGAAATCCATGGTCCACAACTCAGCAGAAGGTGTGGAGGCCAGGGACTGGATGGATTAACTGACTGACTGACATGTTGACCACTAAACCCCCCCCCCCCCCCCCCCCCATCACCCAGAGTGATTGGTCAGTGGCTGTGTGTGTCATCTCCTTCACCAGGGTCGAACGGTGTTTGGGTCACAAAGTGTATTAATTCTCCGGTCAAAGCTTTGTAAGTCATGCACTTGAACCAGGATGAGCTGGTCTGGGTTTCTTGCAGGGTTCGTGGAATCCTAGGGAAGTTTGTACTAATCATTTAGATGTTTTCAAGGGCCAGGATAAGTTTTGAAATGTGCCTAGCTGTGAACATATTTTTAAAAGGACACTGCCGATCAACTTAATGAATCGCACTTGTCATATTTTGGCGTTATTTAGAGAAACTTAATTCTTTTTGAATGCGTAAAAAAGAAAGTCTCCAGGTATGATAGCACTACATGTAATGAAATGTGATGTACTGTTTGCATGTACAGTACCGACTAAGAAAACAAATTAAAAAGTTGTGAGTAGCTCTTCTATCAATCGCACGTATGCTATTCAATACCAGTATCTGCATTATTTGTTATAAGTTTTGTACCATCATTTTCCCTATATAGTGTGAGCTTGTAAGCGTGTGCCACAATGCCTGGGGTTGTGTTCGTTTAATGATTCGTGGCTAACAGAAGACGGTCTTAAGGATTGGGTTTACAGAGCATCTGCACCCAAGTTGATTTCAAGTTTTGTGTCAGGGAATGATGATCTTTCTGCTGGGATATTGTGGGCATTGAAAAGCATTATTCCTACATTGTGCCAACATAAGTAAGCTATTCAGGAAAATGTTTCCTGACAGTCATATAGCCACCAAGTTTACCTGTGGGGAGATATTATGTGTGCATTTTGGGCTTGCTCCACACATTAATTCTATGCTTTCATCATCCAGATATTCAATTCTGCTGTTTTGGTACAAGGGAGTGGGAGGGTATGATCTTGGAAAACAGCTGCCAATATTTGTGAATAGTTGTGGAAAAGTTTTGAAATTAATAAATAAGGAGTTGTATGGACCCTGTTCTTGTTTCAGCAATATGCAACATTGCCTGTTAAGTACCATTTGCCCATTTCCATCACCCCTGCTGGTGTGCAGTTCAATTTGTCAGCAATACTCACCATTTTAACTATATTGTTGGCTTTTATTACCACATGCATATTGGATTTTGTATATCAAAAGTTCAAGGGACGGAGGGGGGGGGGGGGGGGGGGTAAGTGCAACCAAAATTGCCTGCTCTCATCGTATGGTCTTAAACAGTGATTGAGCTTATGCCACCATATGTAAATGCATTGTGCCCAAACCTCCCCCAGTGCCCAGCCCAATGCTCAGGTATGATTTAAACACATGGTCTTGTAATGTTGGTGTGGGTGGGACTGTTCAACATTGGGTTTATTAATAACTACTCACTAACTTAACCTTATTGCCAGTGCACTTATAAAGCTTTTTATTTAGAAATGTCTAAAATAATGACACCATCAAAAAAGGCTGAAAGTAAGGAACCATCTAAGAGTGAAGAGGGTCAAATTCCTGAGCACCTGTTATGCAAACTGTGTGCTGATACATACAAAGAGCCAAGGATCCTGCCATGTCTTCACTCATTCTGTTACCAGTGTTTGCAGAAGGAGATGGAGAAGGTTGGATCTCAAGACAAAATGAATAAGGCAGGTCAGAGCGAAAGAAAATCTGGAAAGCAGATAAAATGTCCTGCATGTAACAAAAAATTTACTGTTACATCTCTCAATGATCTTCCTCAACATCTTTACCTGGGATTTGAGGTAGAAGTAGCAGGCCTTGTTCAATATATAAAAAGTGCTGACAGAGCAATTTGTGATGGATGCTCTGGTGAACCTGATACTAATCCAGTAGTGGGCTTCTGCTGTGAGTGTCATGAGTTTCTCTGTAAGACTTGCTTAGACTACCATAAACGAAATCGCAAGCTTCAAAAGCACAAAATATCATTAATTGATGAAGTAGCATCAATTGAAGAAAATTTGAAACACATGATATGTGAATACACCTGCACAGAACAGGGCCATGAGAAGCAAGCTTTAGACTTCTACTGCAGAACATGCAATAAACCCATTTGCAATTACTGTGCAGTTTCAGAGCACAAGAAGCACTTGTATTGTGATCTATCTACAGCTGCGGATGAGCAGCGTGCTGAAATGACAACACTGCAACAATCTGTGAGCAATATATTACGCAAGTTGGAAAATGCTACTAATAGCACTGACAAGATGAAACAACAGGTAGAAGCCTCTAGGAAGGGTGCAGCATCTTTGATTAAAGGCGCATTTGAGGAATTGCATCATGCTTTACAAGAAAGGGAAAAAATACTCTTGACTCAAGTGGAAAAAATTGCCTTATCTAAATCAACAGCACTACAGTTGCAAATAGATGGATTTAAATCTTTGCATAGTGATATAGTGCGTGGTAATGACATGATAACCCGTGTTCTTCAGACAAACAGTGCCCAACAAGTGGTGGCTCTGAGGAAAGTACTGCATACTTCAATGACAGAGATGATTAAAGACCTAGCGCTATTGCCAAACCAACATAGCAGCATAATTGTTCACTTTTATGAAGAACTTGTGAGTGAAGAGTTGTCAGACTTCGGCTCTGTGGATGATTGTGACCTATCCAAATCTACTTGGATGTGGTCATCTCCGTCAACACCCATTCTGACACCACATATCAATGTTAAGTATCAGTTGAAAGTTGAAACTAAGAATGCACTAGGAAAAAAGCTCTACAGTGGAGGCCTTCCTTTGGTTGTTGAGTTCACCACCATTGCACAAAACCAAAACATCAATGCACTTATTGAGGATACCAAGGATGGCAGTTACATTATAAGCTTCACACCAGCATATGCTGGTGAGTACAAAATGCATATCACTGTGCAGGGCCATTATATTAAAAATAGTCCATTTGATATCAAATTTGTTAAGCGGAATTACCTCACAGCCACAACATTAAAGCCCAGACCAGCAGCAGCTGGTTGCAACCAAAAATCCACGTGGCAGTGCGTTGCAGTTCACAGTGATGGAAGTATAGTTGCAGGTACCTACAACGATTCCTACAGTCACATACATATTCACAGCCAGCAAGATAACAAATGCATGCGCTCACTTGGAGCGGGGAATTCCAGCAATAATGGTAGCTTTTACAATCCACGGGGGTTTATGATTAAAGATGATGTATTGTACGTTGCTGATGCATTCAATAATAGAGTCCAGAGATTTAAGGCCAGTGGATCATATGATTTCCAAAATGTACTGGGTGCAGGACATGTATCTCAACCGTACAGCTTGTGTGTAGATACGGATGGTAAGATCTTCATTGCTGACTATGGTAACAGCAGAATTCAAGTATTTGGTTCAAATTCAAATCTTTTACACACAATACCAGGCAATGGATCAGGAAATCAAAATTTTGTGAACCCTACAGGAGTTGCTCTTGATCATGCTGGGAATATTCATATTGCAGCACAAGGAACAGGTTCCATCAAGGTGTTTTCCCCTCAGGGTACCTATATCCGCATGTATGGAGATGGACTGCCACTTAACAAGCCAACGGCTATAGCTATTGATTCTTGTGGCTATAGCCTCGTTTGTGAGAGTGGAACCAATCAACTTCGCATCTTTAACCCTGAGGGAGTCTTGGTAAACAGTTTGACAGGTCTGAATAACCCTACCAGTGTTGCTGTTGATCAAAATGGGAACGTCTATGTTGCTAACTTTGGAACAAACCAAATCCTGCAGTGTTAATAATTAGAACTACTCGTATTGCATACTTGGACTATTCTATTTACATGTATGAATGTACCAATATGATTGTATCAATATGATTGTACCAATATGATTGTACCAATCTGATTGTATCAATATGATTGTACCAATATGATTGTACCAATATGATTGTATCAATATGATTGTACCAATATGATTGTACCAATATGATTGTACCAATATGATTGTATCAATATGATTGTACCAATATGATTGTACCAATATAATTGATTGTATCAATATGATTCTGCTGCAATTCAATATGATTGTATCAAATACCAAATAAAGTGAACTTACTGTTATTGTGGTACAGTTGATTCATTCAACATAAATTATAGCGTGCATGTACATGTAGCCCCACCCATGCAGTACAATAACAACGTGGCTAAGCTGCTTTGAAATATTAGCATATATAGGGATAGATATATGAGAGTATTGCTGTACTAATGATATTTAGACATGCAACCTGCTGGGTGTAGTGAGCAATCTATAGTAAAAATGCTTTACTTTGATGTGTCACTTCAGAAGAATAGAATTTTTTGACGACAATCTAAGTTATAACAGAACATAATCAAATAGAGAAGTGGCAATAAGTAGGCTGACTTTTTGATCATGGGCATGGAATGAGGTATCCCTCAGTTGAAAAAAATCTAATGTTATGCAGATTACAAGGTATTAATTTTATAGAGCTCTTGAGTGTTCGCCTCAGTGCATAAAGTTTGAACACACAGTAAAGAAATTAAACTGCCTCATAAGACTTAGATAGGTTCAGTTAAAGACCAGTGTTACCTCGGTTGTACCCAAACCTACCTATCTGCATCATTATGGTAAAGGTTTATGGAATGTGATATCACTTACCCATACCTATGTGAGTGGTTAATGTTACCACTTCATCCATCTGGGTCATATATACTTGTGAAATGTTGAATACTACCCGCAAGTGTCTCTCCTCCCTTGCTCCCCCTCCCTCTCTCTCTCAATTTACAGGCTCCCACAATAGTGTCTACTGCAAATAGTTATAACAGAGCAAGCAAAAGTGTTTGCATTCCTATATAGCCTGCAGTATGTAGCCAGAAAATGACGATGAGGAGGAGAAAGAAGAGGGAGGAAGGTAAACAGTTCAGGTACTAGTAGAGCGACCTGCAAGCGCTTGGTTCATGGGATTATCCGGCGATTTCTGCCATTCCTTCCTAAGCAGCTGCTTCAGCTGGGACAGACGCAGATTGGGGTTTTCCTCCTTCAGTTTGGGCAGCTCCCTCTCCTCAAAGGCTGCATAGGCGGCCTTCATCCGCTTCTCTGGGTGGAGCTCCGTTGGCTCTCCTCCCCCAAGGACGGCGATGGCAGAGTCCACTCCACGCGCGACAGCTTCCCCCTCCATGGCACTCTGCTTCAACAGCTGGTTGGGATTCTCCTCCAGCTCCCCTTCTTCTTCTCTGGGGGTCTCCACCACCTTGGCTGGGACCCTGCTGGCCGCGGCCGCTAGCTCCAGCTGCTCTCTCTTCTCCTTTGCCTCCTCCGCTTGCGCTCTGGTGACCTTTGGTGGGGGTGCCATGGTGCCACGTGCTTTGCCCCCAACCTTCTCTTCTTCCTCTTCCAGCAGCTTCTTCTTCAGTTGCTTTTTCTCCAGCTGTTCCTGTCTCTTCTTGTCCCTGTCTGCCTGAATAAATGTAAGAAAAGCAGTTTCATCTTTTAAAAAAATTTGCAGCACCCAGCACTAGAATGTCTAGGGCATGCAGGTCACATGCCACATTTGAACATTTAAAAAGAAAAAAAAAAAACAGTACATGGTGTGAAGGTAAATGTGAACAGCAAGGCCTAGAGGACACATAGAGTGCACCCCACCCTCCCCCATGACCATGCAGTTGCTGTCAATCTATTTAAATTTTTAAAAGTTCACACCTAGGTATAAAACAAGCAGAACGCTTAATGCAAGTCAGAATTCAATACGAAAACCAGAAATAACACCCTCGCCCCCGCCTTGTGCATACACATGTACGCGTGGAAATAAACCTTGTGTGTAAGCACAAGGATACGCACACTTGTAACCCTTGTACGTACACAAACAAAAAAGTATCATCGTAACAGCACGTAACAGTCACACCAACCCCCAAGCGCGTCATTGCGTGCAACTATAGACCAACCCAACAACGTAACAGGGTGGTTTTCTATGTGCTACTACAATTCCACCTTTCTCTCTTCTTTTCTTGCTACATGCTTGTCGTCATCCTTCCAATATTCATCTTCTTCCTCCTGACGCTTCTTCTCAGCGGTGGAGTGTTTCGCTTCCTGTTGTCTCTCCCTCGCAGCCTCTGCTTTGGGGTTAGAACCCCACTTACTTTTTGGCATGTTTATTGTTGATGTAATGGTTTACTCTATTTATTGAGCTCCTCGATTAAGTGTATTCATTGCAGGCTAATAACAAAAGTTCTTCTATTTTGAGTGGCGTACTTTTGAAGGCCTGGCTGGTTAGTTGAGGGGCGGTAGAGCAAAAAAAAAAGCGCCCAGGCATGCATTTTATAACACTGCTAAAAAGTACTAAATTGGTTCATGCGCAGCAGCATGCATAGACAGCTCCAGTGCTTTTCGAACGAGTTTTAACTATTAAAGTAACATTATTTAACCATTAAAAAGTAAAACTGTGATATTAAAGCACAGATGACCTGTTTAGTATGTATATGTAATTGGGTAGTTACTTCTCCTCATGAACAAAGGTAGCGTAGGTGCGTATATTTATAGACGGCCTTTATTATACTGGTTACAGTAATTGCGAAATGTACTCCTCCCAGGGCACCACTGGTACCCTGCAGGCTGCAATGTGGCTAGCGCTGGTTGGGATTTTCTCCTAGCTAGCTCTTCTTGTCAGAGATCTCTGGGCGTGGTAATTTTTGTGTACTCTGAACTATCAGATCTTTGGACCTGACAATATAAAGCTGTCAAGTTACCCATTATTATAGCCAACCAATAGTTATTTGACGTATACTAATAAACAATTTTATTTGCCAATTAGATATATAACGGTGCTGTATATATAATAGTCTCAATAACCTAGCTCATGTCTCTAATTGCGAAGCTCAGAAATATAGCGGTTATAAGATGTAGGCCCAGTTCGATGAACTACACCACTCACAGGCCTCCTCACGACGAAGACACTGAAGAAAACCTGCCAAAGGAGAGGTTAGCACTTCACGGTGAGGAGGGCTGGCGAGGTTCGGCTCAACTGATGTAACCTGTCCCCGTTACAGAGCTTCACCTAACTGGAAAGAACGCAGAAAAGACGCGCGATACGGCCACAGCACGTGGAGACCGTTGAAGAGGCTGTCACGTGATCAGATGGAACACTTGAGAACCTTGCACAGCGAACATCCAGATACTTGGACAGTGCCAAAACTTGCGACAGGATTTGGCATCAGCCCGTCGGCAGTGACGCGAATACTTAGAAGCAATTTTGAACCCTCGCAAGAAGCCAGGGAAAGACAGGATGCAAGTGCTCTGAAGCGCAGAGCGGAGCGACGTGTCAAGTTCGCGTTAGAAAGCGACCAGCGTGGTCTCACAAGTACATGAGCGTGTGCTTATGCGGATCTGCGCGCGTAGACATGTGCTATTGTGAGACACATGTATCTTTAAGTATTTTACATCTGGAATAGAGCAAAGGTGGAACGCACCCCTATTAAGGAACACTAAATAAAAATCTTAATCAACATTATGTTTTAAGATCATGAGCAGATCAACGAATCTGATCAACCCATTAAGTTTACAGATGTTTTAACTAGTGCTGGATGCACTGTTTCTACTATAGATATACATTCAACGCTGATGTCGAGCACAATAAAATTAAACGAACATGCAGCCTTCCTCCTCAGGCTCTAGAGCCTTTGCAGCTTCGAACACCCCTTCTTTCGTCACCCCACACCCCTGAAGTTCAAGAATACTATGGCTTTCATAGCTAGCGACCTCAGGAGAATAGCCTTTATGCTTATCGGCCATAATTAGACTACAATGCAGTTGAAGATTTCATTTTTAAACAGGTAGCACCCGCCCCCCTCCCCAAGGCAAACCCCATGCAGCTCAGCTGTGTGTTTATATAACAATGGTTGTTCCTTATTCGGTACCTTTCCCATGCATTGAGGTATGTTTGCTGAAATGTGAGTTTTCATGGTTGTAATCTCCGTTGAATTCTCTATCCAACAGTGTTTAAATTATCTTTCTAGCATGCATAGTTTGTCTGTATCAGACAATGGAAGTTGGTTGTTCCTTAATAGGTTCCTTTGCTCTATAGGCATGCAAAGAGAGTTTAGAGTTCGAGTATTTGTATACGAATGTTTTTTCTCCGGGCATTGATGATACACAGCCAGTTTTCCACGTCACACAGATCCTCTACTCAAAAGAGGTGAATCGGCCCTGCATGAGGCTTAATTTCACATGGTACCGAACTGTGTCAGAGATCTGTCCACCTCAGGCTGAATTACTTACTGCCTTTGGGTAGTGGAGTAGTGGATCTGCATTTAAAAAGTGGCTGTGTATCAGAGATAACCTATTGCATATATGTATAATCCTTTCATTTGCATTGAATACCATGCAACTATTTTCATACATGTGTCGGATTGTTGATTAAGTTATGCACTTATCAATGGTAACTGCAAACCCCCCCCCCCCCCCCCCCCCCCCATCCGGGACATATGGGGGATTTGACATTTATTAAATCAAATGCCCCACTGTTGGGGACTAATAACTGGTCAAATGACCCCTCCTCGACCCAGTTCCGTTACATGTTTGATACCTTTTATAACCTACGGTTTCGTTCCTGCTATTCAAAACGAACGCGCGTTAGCCTTTGTAGGTATACAGTTGATTTTGTGCCGCTATAAGAGTTGTAGTTATATAATTGTACTAGTAGTTTGGTTTTAAAGCGCATGTACTTGTTTCCGGTGAGGTACAGGCTAGGTATGATGTTGCGTACCTACCGTGAATGTGCCAAGGTCGTCACAAGTTTTGAGCTGCAAAACACGCCGATAGGGGGAGGTCACAAGCTGTTATACGAATTTTCCGCGGTCGAGGTCAAATCCCCGTGTACGGCACCGCAATAATCTGATTAGCCGGTCAAATCCCTCTAATCCCCTATATGTCCCGGAGGGGGGGGGGGGGGGGGGGGGGTTTGCAGTTAGTGCATTAAGAACAATTGATCATGGCGTCACATGATATACACTTTGGCTTTAACCACGCCCACAAGCAGTCCCTAGCACTCTTAAAATTGAAAACATGGCTGCCGACGAAGACGTAGTCACCGTTCGGGACCTCGAAGAGGAGATCATATGTCCAGTGTGCCACAACGAATTCGAAGACCCGAGGTTCCTGCCATGCCACCACTACTACTGTAGGCAATGCATCCTCTTCCTCGCCAACGCGGTCGATGAGAACAAGCCCTTCTCGTGTCCGGAGTGTAACGCCCCCACCAGCTTGCCGCAGAACAACCCGGACAGCCTGCCCCCGGCCTTCCTGGTGAACAGGGTCAAAGAGCGCGTGAAGCAGGCCCTCGCGGCCGAGAGCGTCTCTTCCTCCTCCCGCCCCTCTCCATCCCCGCAGTACGTGTGCCGCGCGCACAAGATAGCCCTGAAGATGTTCTGCGCCGACTGCAACCAGCTCATCTGCCCCGAGTGCGCCCTCTCGCACAAGACGCACGCGTACGAGTACGTCAAGGAGGCGGGGTCGGTCCGGCGGGAGGCCGTCCGCGGGAAGGAGGCCGAGCTGCGCGCGGTGAGAGAGGCAACGGGGCGGGCCATGGTCGACGTCGCCTCGCGCAGGGACGAGGTGGCAGCCCAGGCGCAGAGCGTGTCGGACGACGTGAGGAGGTCGTTCGACGAGATGCGGAAAGTCCTCCATCACCGGGAGGGCGAGCTGCTAGACGCCATCGGGAGGCTGAGCGAACAGAAGGCTGCCTCGCTAGAGACGCAGGAGAAAGAGCTGAGGGCGGAGAGCCTCAAGCTGGACGAACTGATCGTCCTTGTCGAGAGCACGTGCAAGTCCAACGACGAACACCTGTTCATCGTGCAGAAGGGCCTGCTCGCGCTTGCGCAGAAGGCGCTCGATCTTCCGCGCTTCTACAACCCGCTGGAGATTCCCAACATCAGCGCCGAGGTGAACTGCACCGCCGACGTCAAGAGCGCCTGCCACACCAAGACCAAAGTCTTCATAAAGAAGGTTTACGGGGCGGGCATCGGGAGGGCGGAGGTGGGGAAGCCGGCTTCTTTCACGATCCACCCGTCCGAGTCCGACGGGCCGAATCCAAAGATCACAGTCTCGCTGGTTTCGGCCCTGGACACCGGCAGCAATGCCTCCGTCTTCACCAAGATAGTGAAGCAGGCTAGTCCCCAGGCCAAGCTGGTGTACGAGGCTACTTACCAGCCCCTGGTGCGTGGAAACCACAAGTTGAACGTGGAGATTGACGGAGTCCCCATTGAAGGAAGCCCGTTTTCTATCCCAGTCAATGTGTCCCCAACTCTCCTCGGGAAACCTTGTAGAGTTTTGAAAGGGTACAACAAGCCTTATGGCATAGCCTTCAACAGCGCACAGGAAATGGTGGTCTCCGAATCGCACTTCATCTTTGAAACGAACCAGGTCACCGTGAGGGACAAGACCGGAGCCAAGCTGAGGGACCTTAAGGGTCACAAGCCTTGCCACCCTCAGGGCGTTGCCGTGGACGACGACGACAACATATACGTGAGTGAAAACGGCGGCCATTGTGTATCCAAGTTTAGCCGAGACGGCCAGTTTGTGAAGGTGGTGGGCAGACAGGGCAAACAGAACACTGAATTCCATGCCCCGCGTGGCTTGTTCGTAGTCAAGGAGGAGGTGTACGTCTGCGATAGTAGCAACGACAGAGTGCAGGTGTACGACCGTAACCTCCAGTTCCTGAGGTCTATCTGTGGGCCTGAGACCAAGGGAGTGACCGACATTACCGCCGATATGAGTGGCCTTTTGTACATAGTCTCCAACAGTGCCTCGGCCATCCAGGTGTACGACCCTGTCAGGCAGGTCTCTGCACAGTCAATACAGCACCAGTTCTTGTCAAAGCCCTCGGGGATCTGCTTTGATCCGATGCTCAAGCTGCTCTACGTCGCCGACTCTGGAAACAATTGCATCTGCGTGTTTGGTCTGGACGGCTCCTTTGTTGCCAAGTTTGGGAAGGAGGGAAGTGGGGACGGTGACTTTAAGTTTCCCTATGGTATAGCTACTGACAGTGATGGCTTTGTGTACGTCTGTGATTACCTGAATAACAGGATTGAGGTATTTTGAAACTATTTTTTAGCCGTGTTATGTATTGTGTTGGTGTAATATTAATATAATTTCATTTTTAATAATTCGATTACATAGTTATTAATTTTAAATGCGCGGTATTAGTTTTATATGTCCGAGACAGCAGTGCAGGTACAATTGTACGTAATTGATCGGTGTTCTCCGCCTTCAAGCGAGCCTTGCTTTTTAGTTATTTTCTCGGCTCGGAGCGAAGGAGAGCCTTGGAGATGTCGGACTTCCAATCTTCTCTCACATACCAGGGGGCCTGAGGCCATCCGACGTTGTTGAATTCAGCGGGGGAGAAGGAACCGGGAAATCAGAACTTCTGCTGAACATTGTGGCCCACTGTACACTCCCAAAAGTGGTGGGCGGTAATTCGAGTCTCGGCAAAGAGATGGAAGTTGTGTACGTGTGTACAGACCACAAGTTAGACCTGCTCCGGCTCGTTACCATCATGGAAGCAAAAATAAGTGAGGCTTGGGTCAGCAGTGGCGAGGCTGTGTGTACAACTAAAGTAAAGGATACGGTCAAGACGTGTCTGTCGCGAACTCACGTGGTGCACTGCACTTCCAGCTCAGAGTTGACCGCATCCCTTGACTACCTACGTGTGACCTACCTCCGTGCCCACCCTCAAGTGGCGGCTGTCATGCTCGACAATGTGGCAAGCTTTTACTGGATCGACAGGTCGCGATTAGGTAGAGCTGCTGATAGACCTTCATTGGAGCCGTGGGTTAGGTCTCTCCGAGAACTGGTCAGGGATCAGCACCTGGTTCTGTTTGCTGCAAAACCTCTCCTTATTGGAAGGTTGGAGGAAGCTCCCAACTTGAAAAAGGTAATATATCATGCACTTGTCTGACAGTCAATTGTGTGCACACACTTGCTCTCATCACTTTTGCTTCCCTCTCAATTCATTCCCTTAGAGTTGTAGCTCTGATGATTTCATGTGCAGGCAGTGGAGACCGTTTGTCAAGTACAGGTTCTTACTTCAAAAGGGTGGAACTCTACAAGGAGCACACCCTGGTACCACCTTCAGATGTACTCCTCTTCCACCTCTACACGTCCCACCACCTTCCAGCTGCTACACGTTCATTGTCAAAGAATCTGGAGTTCACTTTGTGTCATAAACAAATAATTTATTTAAAATATTTAAAAATGGGATGCACACATAATAGTTATGTAGTAATGAGGTGGCTGATGGGGCCAGTGGTCAGTAAGGCATACACCAGTAGCACACAGAGGTCTGTAGTAGCTTGGAAGGCTCCTTCGTACATGAACCGCGGACTGAAGACACCCCATATCATGAGATGTCTACGATGAAGGGAGGCAGCAAACACGGTCACCATCATCTTTTGGTCGGGTTGAAATATGCAGAAAGAAGGGCGTTGTTTGTGTGCAGAGGTGGAGGAGGGTAAACATTGTCTCAGCGTTTTAATGGTTACAACATCTCTTCTTAGACCTCACCTATATTCCTAGACACACACTTACCTTCAGAGAGTGGAAGGCTGTATACTGAAGGGATACTGTTAGTAACCGAGCGGACAGTGGTTCTGTGCAGCTGTGGTCCCTACCAAGAAGCACCAGAAGTGGTAGACCTAGGGCAAAGAGGACCTGCCATATATGGAGGAGGAGGGGGGGGGGGGGGGTAGGGTGGGATGGGGAGGAGGGACAAGAAGAACAATTAGATTGTATTAAGTACACAGGAGATAGGGTACAGAAGAGAGGTGGGGCACAGGAGATAGGGTACAGAAGAGAGGTGGGGCACAGGAGATAGGGTACAGACGAGAGGTGGGGCACAGGAGAAGAGAGGAGGTGGGGCACACCTGCGATGCCAAAGTATTTAATGCAACAATGATGCCGGCTGCTAGCAAGTTAAAACCACTGATGTCTCCATCAACCACTGTAAACGCTGCCTCGAACCTCAAGCTGGTAACGGTGGGGGTGTGCCCCAAGCAGTAGAAGTATTGACATGACATCAACCCCCAAGAGATGACCACTGGCCAGCGAATGCCTGCTGAGGTCAAAGACATGATGGTATCGATGAGGTCAGGGGAAGGAAACAAGGTGACATGATGATTCTAGCCTGATGCAAAAATGAATGCATGCCATCTTAGACCGATGCATGCGTTGGACAAACGACACGCTCAATGACTTTCCCATTCAGCACATGCAGTGAATACAATTAAACATGAACTAAAGCTTTAGCTGGAACCTGATGGCATACTATGGCCACATGACAGCATACAGCACACTACGGCTACCACGACAACATACGGCATGCTATGGTCACCATGACAACATACAGCACGCTATGGCCACCATGACAACATACAGCACGCTATGCTCACATGACAACATACAGTACACTATGATTACCATGACAACAAACAGCACACTATGGTACTACATGCAGCTGTATACGCTCACCTTGCAGACCACACCTGACAAATATCCACAGAAATATGGCTACCTGTATCACCATCAGTGCAGATGAAAGAGCCACCCCGTCATTGAGCACAAGGGTAATAGGTATCCATAGCGACATAAGCAATGTCAACAAGACAACAGCGGGGACAGCAGGTGGTCCAGGGGAAGTCCCCTTCAAGGCCGACACCCTCAAGCAATCGTACGGCTTGACAATGCACACGACAGCTGCCCCACCGCACAGTGCAAAGACGGCCCTCGGCAACAGGACACGCCCCAAGATGGACGCGACAGCACCACCACCACCACCTGACCACAGGAAGGCTTCCAATGCCCACGAGACGCAGGTGCCCAGAGAGGCCAGGGGCAAGCCAAACCTTACCAACGCGCGGAGCGGCAGACTGAGGTGATGGCGGCACGCGTCCGGCACCAGGTACGCCAGCGAGAGGGGCGCACCGCAGGTCAGGGCACAAGAGAGGAGGAACCGTGCGACGGCGGAGGGTTCGTACACGTTGGGCAGCACAGAGAGGGGGGAGGTGAGGGTGGTCCCCACGCAGCCCACCTGCAGGTCCCGACACGAGAAGAACGCCTTGGCAGCCCTAACAACCGCCGCCAGGGAGAGGAAAGGCACGAGGATTGCAACGAGAGAGGAGGAGAGCTTTGTTGGACCATTCCGAGACGCAGCCTGCCGGAGTGAGTGGACGGCCAACAGGGCCAGCACGGACTGCAGGAGGAACGCGACTACATCCCCCTCGTACAGGATGAAGCTGTTTGAGAGGAGGGAGAAGCAGTGAAGACCCGCCGTCGCCACGACAACCAGCCGCACGCCTCCTGCCGTGGTGGTGCCCAGACCTGCCACAGCCGCGACCCACAAGGAGGCCCGAGAGGGGAGGCGGAGCCCGGAGTACGCCGCGGTACAGAGGAGCAGCAGTAGGGAAAAGGTCACCAAGCCAAACACGACGCTAACAAGGAGCTCGACGTCCGATCTGGTGATCACAGCGGCAACGACCGCAGCTCCCGGGAGCACCACAATCGCAAAACGTTCCAGGGACAGCAGTCCCGCCCCGCCGCGCTCCACCAATGACAGGAGGACGTTCAGACAGAGCGTGGCAAAGAGGACCAGCATCCCCTTGTTGATGGCACCGTCGTCAAACCTGGCCCACACACCCTGGCACATTGCCCTTGCCTGGTTCATGTACGTGGCATAGGCGTTGGCCGCGAGGTCGCCCTGGTCCACGTGGGTGTGGCCTGCGACGAGGAGCCCGCCGTGAAGCCGCCGCGCCTTCGCCAGCTGCGCCTCCAGCGAGTCCAGGAGGGAAGGCGGGAAATCCCCTCCCGCGTACTCCTGGTACGCCCTGAGGTACCTGCGTATCTGCTCGGAATTGTTTGACAGGATGTGGAGGAAGTCTGGGGTCACGTGACCTACAAACCCGCTTGTCTGGGAGTCGGTGGGTGATGGTAGGGGTGGGGTGAGGGAGGAGGGGGAGGGGAGGAACACTTCTGGGATGACCATGCCCAGGTTTGAGTATGGGATGGGCATACCGAGCAGTAGGGCTGTGGTGGGGACCAGGTCTATCTGGTAGACCGTACGAGGGAGGACCTGCGGAGGTGAGAGAGGAGGCTTAAAGAACAGTGGAGATGCAATCCACAGCATCCAATACTCACATTGGCATGAGGATTATATACCCCTCCCCCCCACCCACCCCACAAACCAAGTAAAGTGCATGGGGGACTATGGAATACTTTTTCTGACCTAAAAAGCGTTGAAAACGGTGGGAGCCATATCGTTATCCCACTAGCTGGATCCTGGATATGCACCCTCCCCTCTCCTAAAACCCCCTGCACACACCATCATGTTGAAAAGATATGTGCATAATGATAAATGTGTAAATTCCTACCTGACATATTATATAAACATGCTGACGTTTACGTTCAACAGAAATATTTGAAATAAGCCTACTGGTAGGGGTGTACCTGCTGGGCATCAAAGATGGGCCTCTTGGTGTATACCAGCAGGCCTGCCTCCGTCTCCAGCTGCCCCTCCCCCCCGTGGTCGCCCGTCTCCGTCATGCCATGGTCTCCTAGGACAAACACAATGGTGTCCTCGTCAACGGAGGCGAAAGTTGACCTACAATGGTAACCAATGGCAACGTGACTTACAAAGAGAGCACGTGTACTTCAGATGGTTTAAAATTTTAAAAAAAGTAGTTAAACGCACCGAAGGACGTCGTTCAGCTGCGAGAGTTTATCGGCCATCGTAGGGTGGGTCGGGCCGTAGGTATGCCCAACGTGGTCGACGCCGAGGAAATGTCCCACGACAAAGTCCGCATCGTACTTGAGGAGTTCGGGGACGAGGTGGGCCACAACGCCGTCGTCCACCGTGTGCAGGTCCTTGACGTTGAGAGAGGGGTAGTCGAAGGCTTTGGTCAGGAGGCGGCTAGGGTAGAGACCCAGCCACGTGTCGTCTCCCATGAAGGTGACGTTCCTCCCGCTGGCCTTGGCCTGGTGGAGGAGGTTGTCCTCCAGGATCTCGTGACTGTTGAAGTTGCTGCTGATGTCGATGAACGTGGGGAGGCCGCCGGTCGTGAGTGCCTTCAGGCGCTGCATCGTGGTGGTAGGGGGGTCCGCCATCAACTTGAATATCTTGGCGTGGCGAGGCTGCTCTCTGAGAAGGTCTCGTATGAAGGGCATCTTGTTCCTGTAAGGGGGAGGCGCTGGGTCGAGGGACCCGTCGTAGACGATGAAGTCGTATCTCAGTGCGTCTATGAGTAGCCACACCACCCTTTTGAATGTCCGCGCATGGCCGTTACATGTGTGAGAAAAGTGTGCGACGTCGAGCGAGTCGGCCGGACCGTTGGGACAAACGCTGTAGTCTGGTATGACTACTCTTTTCAGTAAAAACCCTTTGCTGAAGATTAAAAATCCCACGATGCGGCAAAAGAAAATGAACGCTAGAAGAAGCAACCCTCTCCGCGCATTCATATTTATAGAACACAAGGCGCGTTCTAATTAGAACTTCTGTGTACGTGCATGTATATAAGCACGTGTCATGAGGCTTGAGAAGTGTTACTTTTGTTCGTCCACTGTGTATCCTGGCCACGGGATCAGATTTTTCAGGAACGACAGCAAGGTACAGTACTGCTCACCGCTGGCATGTATGCTTCTGCGCTGCCTCCGCACCTTTGTACGGCCATTGATACGACAGTGCTGTCAACTTCAGGATGGATGGGCACTATAATTTATTTGTTCTATCGTAGCCTGGCAAGTATAGAGTCTGATTGAGGGGAGTAAAGGTTTGCTGCTATAGCTTAGTAGGTCTCATAATTTTATATTAGCACTTAACCATTGGGATGTTAAATGCCATCCTGTATGTATGTGTGTGTGTGTGTGTGTGTGTGTGTGTGTGTGTGTGTGTGTGTGTGTGTGTGTTTGTGTATTTTTGTGTATGGGTCAGCTCCACCACTGTCACCACCACTCATGTTTGTATACTATGCATACATACATGCACACTTCGTGTTTCTGTGTGTGTGTGTGTGTGTGTGTGTGCGTGTGTGTGTGTATTGTTCACTACTGAGTGTGTATGTGTGTGTATGAGTAAGCTATCAACCATTACATCATCATAAGAAGGTGTTGTTTTGTTAATAATTTTCCTTTACAGGTACACTCCCTACCCCCTTTTCCCTGGAGCATTAAGTTTTTATGACATATATGATGGGGTCATTGTCTACTGAAGTAAC
Organism: Eunapius fragilis; assembly: GCA_963681505.1. Classification (NCBI taxonomy): domain Eukaryota; kingdom Metazoa; phylum Porifera; class Demospongiae; order Spongillida; family Spongillidae; genus Eunapius; species Eunapius fragilis. Next base: position 2,284,464 of record OY811992.1, read on the forward strand.
TTCTGTTTGCATGCTTTTGTGGTTTTATACTTCTGTTCCAGATTTGTTTTAGTTCAGACAGTGGTGGTAATTAATAAGTACTGCAAACTCTGTCATTCCACTTCAGCATTAATCATGGTGTTATTAATAACAGTGGGTCAGATGAGTTTCCCCTTTTAGTGGATTGACTTGTATTGATGTGTCTTTTCAGGTGTTTACCTTTTGTCGGTCAAAATGCCGAGCTGCCTTCAAGAAGAAGCGCAATCCTCGTAAGACCAGATGGACCAAGGCCTTCAGAAAGTCCCATGGCAAGGAGCTCACCATGGTATGTACATGATGGTGCACATGATGGGGGGGCATTTGGGGTAAGCAGCTGTGTGTGTCATCCTTTATTTATAGGATGCAACCTTTGACTTTGAAAAGAAGCGCAATGTTCCTGTGAAGTACTCCAGAGAGCTGTGGCAAAAGACAAGTATGTGGTATTAAAAGTGACACCCGGCCCATTTCAAAACCTTACAATACCTAAACTCACCAAAACACTATAGAACTGACGTACAGATAGACAGTGAACCAGACGAGAATTTATTAGTGTTATATACATATAGATATTATTGAATTGCTACCAAAATGTGCAGTTGCTTATCAATCATGCTGTAGGGCCAACTATTTTGGAACGGTAGAACACTAATTCCATAACAGTGTCAATTTTCAGATTTAACATTGTTAGGGATGTAAGGATGTAGGTACACAACACAGGTACCTCTAAAAGGGGATGTGTTCCAAAACACGCTATGTACAACTGCTACCAAACCAAAAATTGTACCGTTCCAAATTCGCTGGCCCTACAGTATATGTGCATAGCAACTCTGCAAATACCCAGCAAATAAATTTTCATAAGTATTTTCAACATTGAAGAACAAGGTTCAAAACATCATGCAACTACCAGAGGTCCCAGCTGCCGTAGCTGACGTACCAGTAGCACCCCCTGCCGCCCTTCCATATACAGCGCGTCGAGGGACAATTGTAGGGGGTGCTACTGGTACGTCAGCTACGGCAGCTGGGACCTCCAGTAGTTGCTCAGGAGTCTCGGCAAGTGGTAGTGGTGCCGCGGGTTGTTCAACTAATGGCACCGGGGGTAGTGGAGCAGCGGGTAGTTCAATTAGTAGCACCAGGGGTAGTGGTGCCCGCGGGTGGGATCCCCGGTACGCTGTCATCCGGCGTATGAACAGGTTGAGGGACCACCACTTCTTGAGCTGGTTGAATAGGTCCCACCGCCGGTTCATTTAAACCTCGTTGTTCCTTTTTACTTCCAATCAAAAGAAATGAACCACTTATGGCAGTAATAATGAGCACGCTTACCTAAGCAACGATCCCATTAGAAGGCTTAACGGTTTCCATTAATTGCACAATTCGATGTACTAAAAATCATTTTTTAAAGTTGCCAACACTTACTGTTGTGGTAGTTGAGGACAGTATTATGTAATACCCTTGAGACGTATCTAAACAACACTTACTTCTCATTAGTGATAAAATCAACCATGAAGAAATTAAAAATGGCGTCTTGCCCTTTAACCTTCTGCAGTTCCCCGAACTAGCTGATACTCTAACTTTTTATTATTTTTTTAATGTAAGGACAATGAACAGTTTTCATATACAAAAACAAAATTCTTGAGTATCACCCTGCAAGTGACCTAAATATTGAAAACTGTGCTGTATAAACATTTATTCTTTAACCCTTTTGCCTCTCCCGCAGAAACATATTATAGTCGGATTATACACTAAGAGAGCTGCCAACAATAGCCATACACGCTCTGTGAGTAGGGAGTTATGAGTCTTCAAAGTGGAAAACAATTAATTATTCATGATGGTGTTAATTCGTAAACCACTCGTGAAATTAATGCATTAAGGTAACATCCATATTAAGTCAAGCAAATATGCACACAAATCTGAGGGGTGCTGTCCAATTACTTCCTGACAGCCCATGGAATTACCCAAAGGGCATATTTTCAGTTCCTTATGCTTGTGCATTTAGGAGCCACATCAATTAATATTAAATAGAATCTCTGCTTAAATTGAGCAGCTAAAAATACTATGTAATTATGGTGTGTGTATACATACACTTGTAGGATCATTTTTCAACAAGGTGTGATCAATCTGTGTTGTTTATCATTTTATGTTCACAGCACAAAGCATTTCCAACTTTTAGGACATAGAAACACACTTCAATGTATTGAAATCATCACTTAGGAGAGAAAATATAATTTCTCATTTTCAAAACATCACAGCAATTGATTTTAGTTTTGTCAGCCATTTTGGGGGCTTAACACAACATGACAGTCAAAACTTGCGGGATGAATTTGATGGGCCAGATCATTACAACATTTGTTCTGGTACTCATGTGGAAGCATAAATAAATCTGGGTGCACTGTGTGTGTAAATTGCACTAGTAACATAGGCTATCCGATGAAAGCAACTTCTTTCCTAGTCACAAAATTATTATTATTTTTTATTAGCATGGTTTCTGATATATGGTGCTTGTCACCTTATGAGCTTATGACATCATCTTATACAGTTGAAGCTGTCAAAAGAGTGGAGACAATTAGGGCTAGGAGACAGGCACAGTTCATCAGAAACAGGTTTGTGAAACTGGATGCAACCCACATAGAATTGCTGTGTGTGTGTGTGTGTGTGTGTGTGGACTGTTGGGATCTTTATATGGATTCACCATGTTTATTTAACACTCAGTTGCTATTGCAAAGGATGACTTGCATTTCCATTTGAAGGTTGAAAGCTGGTCTGAAATTAAGAGATGAAGCCGAGAAACAGGAAGTAGAGAAAGGTGTGCATCTATTGGAAGACAGCTCTGGTAAGTGCAGTTAATCTCTTTCTTGTGAGCAGTGTGCTTAGCTGGTTGGGTGCCCACAGGCATAGCAGAGAAGGCAAGAGCAGCTCAGAGACAGAGACAGGCAGCCAAGAAGAGAGAGAAGGAAGCAGAAATGGAGACTGATGACTGATGGCATGGGCTGTATTTAATCATTTTCTCAATCTGTATTTTGCCAGCATGCAGAGTGTGTTGAACATAAGAGGTGATAGCCTGTAGCATAGTACTGTTGCCATCATATACCTCGCAATGTGCTAGACACAAATCTGTCACAAAACATGGCCTTGATGCATGCAAAATTTTCCACTGTTGGGTTATAAAGCAAGCTTATGGGTAATCTGCCAAGGTCATATGGCATCCTTTATACATCCGTAAGTTTATAAGGCATAGTTTAAATCATAACAAACTAACCATTTCTTTTTTGGATCTCTTCTGCTGCTGCCAGTGAGATTGCTCACTGGTATTCCTTATCACCTGAGCACTAAATTAGAATTCGTTATACGGGTAGCAAACGTTTACAATTACGGTAATCAGCGTTTGCAGTATGCTGGAATTACAATGCTCTGGCACAAAACCTTTTCTACATACATATATATATATATATATGATCTGGTCCCCGGACTAACCTAATTCAGTTGCTTTCGCATAGATACGTATAGAGTTGGGCTTAGAACAACCTTATCGTCTGTACGCAGACGATAAGGTCGGGCTACGCCCAGCTATGTCTTACGGTCTACCAGAAAACGCATACCGGTAGCTTACCACACTCAGCGCACAGTACGTCCCACAAAACATTTAGAAGAGTAACACAAGTTTAAAAATAGATACAAACGTTAGGCTCACTGTAAGCTACCAGTCAAACACGGCCAAATCGTACATTTTATTTTGTGCCTCCATCAATTTGGATTCAGACGTCATTAGTGATCCACCTTTTGCAAGCTTACATGCAAGCAGGCCCTGTTAGTGTTACAGAATGACTGCTAATGAAAAGAGAGATATCACTGATGGCCTGGGGACAGGCACATTGTTTTACGTTGATTGGTTTAAGCGGTAAGAAATTTGATTCATAAACCAAGCTGTCCCATTCAACAATCAGAAGTGCAGAGAGCTAGGTTGGATCAACATCCCCTTGGCAATAGAGACCTATGGTTGTTGGGGTGTCATTTCACATGAAACAGGACCACCCTCAAACCATCACCATCTCATATCCTTAAGCTTGGATTGGGCTGGGAGGCCTGCTTTAGGTATGTGGGTCCTAGTTAGCCACTCATGGTGGAGTGTATGTTGCGTTGATCTTGCATTTTGTGTATATTCAAAGATGCTGTTGAAATGTGTACCTTGGCGTGGTTTGAACCACTGACCAAGCACTGTGATTACACCGATGTAACCACTGTGCCAATCTGACCACCCCCTACCCCCTCCCATTTAGGGAAAGAGCCATGCTTTATGGGACATCACATGCCATAAAAAGGGGTGCAAAATTGGAAGTAATTAAACGGACAGTTGATATAACACACACAATTTAAAATTAAAATAGGAGGGTCAGTATAAAAATACAATAGAAACTGAACAACTAATAATATTGCTGGCGATGTGCAAGTTTAGAGCATGATCACGGCATTTGCCCCCACGGCCCCCGTGCTTCCTACCCCACTGACACCAGCCTAATACATGCAACACACAGTCCAGTTACATGCATGAAAAACACATCAGTGACATGGAGGCCTTTGGACATGACCATGTAGAGGAGGCCATGGGATATGAGCATACAGTGGTGGGCATGAGTCTGACAAGACATACTACCATTTTGTGCTGATACAATTATGACCACTAAAGAAATAGAAGGTAATGGAATATTTGCACATGTAGGACCAAACATAAAGAGAAGAATCTGAATATAAATAGTTGAGAAAGAGGTTGTATATTAGGCCAGTGAAAGCACTGTAACTGAAAGACATAGAAAAAAAAGTTCAAATTGACAAAGCATGAGTGAATCCATGTAGCACATAACATAACAATTTACAGGGTTTACAGCAAGGGGAAAAGAGTAGTGTCTTATGGTGGAAAGAGTGTGAATAGTCATGACATGAGACATGTGTATGTTCATGGGTGTGGTTCATGGGTGTGTGTGTGCCAGCCATGCAGATGAAATGAAAAACGGTGGGCATTAAAAATATATGTGCCAGCAGAACGCAAATCCCGACAATAAGGAAGGGTTACATGTGTTCCAGCCTAGCTGCGCTGCATGTGTCTTTAATTCGACCACGCCTCTCCCATAGCCTAGCTGATACACCATGCACTATATCTCATGGCTCTGACATACTGTTATAGGTTGTGAGCCTATAAAAGGACACGCAATGAGTGGCACCCAAAGAGTATGACCGAATCGACAGGGACACGATTTCTACATGATGTTATGCGCGCGTACTGGTAGTACGTACCGTGCAATCCTTGTCAGACATTACAAAAATATATTGCACATCCTCCAAGAAAGAAAGGTTCCAATGCTACACACACACAAACACTCATACTCACTCACACACACAAACACACACACACACACACACACACATACGGAAATTCCAATGCTACTTAGGATTAGTGGTTCTGGTGAGGATGACTGTCATGTTTGCTACACATATGACCAAATCCAAAAGCCTATGGAACTCATAGGTCTGTACCATGTTTGGAAGCGGCACTGCCCCAGATCCAAAAAAAAATCATAAAATATGACACCAACTGCTCTGATCCTCGGGTGGGTATGTGACCATATGTCTCATTAATGGCAGAGTCCTAAACACAAAGGTATTAGCTTATATATTTGCCACCATCTGATGTAAATCAACATTCAATGGGTGACTTCCATGGGTGGCTGTGCATCTGGTCATAGCAAACTGACAATCATACCCACCATGCAGAACCACTAATTCTAAGTAGCACTAGTTTGTGTGTGTGTGTACGTGTATGTGTGTGCATGTGTGTGTGTGTGTGTGTGTGTGTGTGTATGTATAGCATTATACATGGGCCTTCTCTGGGAATCTGTGCTATTTATCTTTTGTGATATTACCACTCTGTAAACCTACTTTTGTATATAAGCCCGGCAGGAATATTTATCCCTGCTTTATCCCTAAAGATAAAGATCAGGGCCCTGGAAATTTTATATAACAAAGGAAGGTAATAAATAGTACGTCCTATGTCTTTTTAAACCTCTCAATGGTACACACTCATATCTGCAACGTTTATAGTGATTTGTGTCTGTATTAGTGTGTGAGTGTGTAAATGGATGCATGTAATGGAATATGGGACATGAGGCATGGTACGTCATGATGTGGCAGGTACGGTGAGACAGGAACAAATAGTCCAGTACATATAACACATTAACCCAGTACATACAACCAATGGGGGGAGGGGTTGGGAGGGGGGCCTTCCTCTGAAAAAATTGTTGGGGCCTTTGCCCCCATGGCTCCCATGCTCCTATACCACGGTGTATAAAACACACAATCCAGTTACACACGTGAAAAACACATCAGTCAGAATATAAATAGTTGGATAGTAAGCCAGTGAAAGCACTGTAACCAAAAAAAGTTCAAATAGACAAAGCTTATGGGTGAATCCATGTAGCACATAGCAATTTACAGGGTGTACAGCAAGGGGAAAGAATAGTGGAAAGAGTGTGTATAAGTGTGACGTGAGACGTGTGTATGTGTTGGTTCATGGGTGTGTGTGTGTGCCAGCCATGCAGATGAAATGAAAAACGGTGGGCGTTTAAAATATATGTGCCAGCAGAACGCAAATCCCGACAATAAGGAAGGGTTACATGCGTTCCAGCCTAGCTGCGCTGCATGTGTCTTTAAATCGACCACGCCTCTCCCATAGCCTAGCTGATACACCGTGCACTATATCTCATGGCTCTGACGTACTGTTATAGGTTGTGAGCCTATAAATGGCCACGCAATGAGTGGCACCCAATTAAAAAAGAGTATGACCGAATCGACATTGTTGTGCGCGCGTATCGGTACTGATAGTACGTACCGTGTTTTGTATGGTGATGGTAGCTGAATCCCACGCATTTTGATCGCTTAACAAATCTTGTTCGTTATAAAAGAGAACCACTGACGTTTGTAAGAACGTATATTAACGGTGGTACTTCAGTTGTACATGTAGTGGCATGGGCACGAAAGGTTATTGTATATTCATGTGCTCGGAGTAGGTTGTAGTAGGTTAATGGCGCGAAATGAACGAGAAATGTGCAATTACTTTGCACAGCTGTATCTCCGTAACGGATCAAGTAAAAATTAACGAACAGGACAAATCGATAGGTACAGGACCCCTCTGCGTATAAACCGAATTTGAAGTTAATTGAGATGTCCTGCCGAAAGATATGGCCAGTTTGAACCCCAAGGGGTATCGGACATTGCAACACTGGCACGAAGCTAATGCAAGAGCCCAAAATTTATTTTACCAGAGAGAAATGATGTAGTATGAAGTGTTGAAAATAGGAAGTCAATAGCATTTACGGTTCGGGAGATGTAGCGATTTTAAAGTGAATCATTTTTATAACTTTTATATATATATAGCGATACGACATTTTCTCAGACCCTGTCCCATATATATGCCGTGCATGAAAAAGCATCATGGATATCCAGGTATTTTATATAACTTCTTTTTTACGCACTGGACGCTGGTCTATATAGCATGACAAAACAAACCGAAGCCACGCGCACGTGCTAAATTTAATTTTTAATAGTAATACCTCTTCATGAACGTGCGCGTGGCTTCGGTTTGTTTTGTCATGCAGAAATTCTTCGTGTATGCCGCACAAATATCACATTTATCGGTAGCAGGTTTTAGGCATTAACAACACCATTGGAGCCGTTTTATTAGACATGCATGCATTACTGATTCCATTTTTTATGTTACTGATAAAAACCACGCACGTGATATTTATAATCATACATATGCATTTCGCACATACACAATTCATATAGTGCGGAAAAAATCAGCTCATATATATAAATAGAGTCAATAGACGGCAGGCATTTTTAATGCAACTCAGTATTCAGTTCAAAATGTAGGCTGCATGCACGTCATGCACGGCGGAATCCAGCGTCGTATACAAGTGGCCTCTCCCCATTGGATGTTGTGTATTGATTATAATATACGTCCTGATACAAGCTAATGGAGAAATGCATATGCATATCAGTGCCGACTTGCCTATCAGCGATATAAAACTGAGGACTCGTGCTTGTGCCTTTTGGTTAGTTCGTACCTTTGAGCACCTTCAGAATTAATTAATTGTTTAGTGTATAGCGATGTACAGGATGGGTGGTTTAACACAGTGTTTCTTTTTCGTCACATTGTCGATGCATGGGAGCGCTTTTTTCTGCCGAGGCCACCGCTCCGATATCCGGGACGCGGTTTGCCTAATCAAACCTATATCTATGCAAAGCGACTGATATTTACTAAAATTCATAGTGTAACATGTGTGCACAGAGTCCATTTATCTGCTGTATAATGAATGATTTGCACATGCGAGTTGACAATAGAATCTTCAGGTATATATGTACAGTTCTACTGAAGTGAACAAATTTTTACAGCAAGGGAAATATTTATATGAAGTGCACAACTATATACGTACAGAGTGGAAGATGTTCTATTGTGCAGCTGCAGAACAAAGGCTAGGGGTTAACAGTGTGTGATATGATTAATATCCAGGGGTTAACAGTGTGTGAGATGATTAATGTCCAGGGGATAACAGTGCGTGATATGATTAAAATCCAGGGGTTAACAGTGTGTGAGATGATTAATGTCCAGGGGATAACAGTGTGTGTGATAGTTAATATCCAGGGGATAACAGTGCGTGAGATGATTAATGTCCAGGGGTTAACAGTGCGTGAGATAGTTAATGTCCAGGGGTTAACGTTGTGTGAGATTATTATGCCTAGGGGTTAACAGTGTGTAAGATGATTAATGTCCAGGGGTTAACAGTGTGTGATATGATTAATATCCAGGGGATAACAGTGTGTGATATGATTAATGTCCAGGGGTTAACAGTGTGTGAGATGATTAATGTCCAGGGGTTAACAGTGCGTGAGATAGTTAATGTCCAGGGGTTAACGTTGTGTGAGATTATTATGCCTAGGGGTTAACAGTGTGTAAGATGATTAATGTCCAGGGGTTAACAGTGTGTGAGATGGTTAATCTCCAGGGGATAACAGTGCGTGAAATGATTAATATCCAGGGGTTAACAGTGTGTGAGATGATTAATGTCCAGGGGTTAACAGTGCGTGAGATGGTTAATGTCCAGGGGTTAACAGTGTGTGAGATGATTAATACCTAGGGGGTTAACAATGTGTAAGATGGTTAATGTCCAGGGGTTGGCAGCAGTCCAGGGGTTAAAAGTATGTGAGATTATTAATGTCCAGGGGTTAACTGTGTGAGATGGTTAATGTCCAGGGATTAACAGTGTGTGAGATGATTAATGTCCAGGGGTTGGCAGCAGTCCAGGGGTTAAAAGTATGTGATATGATTAATGTCCAGGGGTTTACAGTGCATGAGATGATTTATGTCCAGGGGTTAACAGTGGTCCAGGGGTTAAAAGTGTGTGAGATGATTAATGTCCAGGGGTTAACAGTGTGAGATGATTAATGTCCAGGGGTTAACAGTGTGAGATGATTAATGTCCAGGGGTTAACAGTGTGTGAGATGGTTAATGTCCAGGGGTTAACAGTGTGTGAGATGATTAATGTCCAGGGGTTAACAGTGCGTGATATGATTAATGTCCAGGGGTTAACAGTGTGTGATATGATTAATGTCCAGGGGTTAACAGTGCGTGAGATAGTTAATGTCCAGGGGTTAACAGTGTGTGAGATGGTTAATGTGCAGGGGTTAACAGTGTGTGAGAATATTAATGTCCAGGGGTTAACAGTGTGTGATATGATTAATGTCCAGGGGTTAACAGTGCATGAGATGGTTAATGTCCAGGTTATCAGTGTATGAGTCATTACCATCCTGAGCAATCTATGACAATGGAGTTGAATGACAAGTTACACACACACACACACACACACACACAAACACACACACACACACACACACACACACACACACACACACACACACAAACAATAAAACTTACACAGAAGTGGAAGGAGACACTACTTGAGGCAATAATGATTCCAAACCCTATGTCCACCAAGCCAAACAGATGAAACAGTACCTTCACTGATCGTCTTATTAGCACAAAGACCAGCAAAAAGTCTACAGGGGGAAGGGGATAGGTGAGGAGACTTGTGGTATGAGAGTGAAGTGTTCAGAGATATATGAGGAAAATGAGGAAAGGCTGGGACAGAGGAGGCATGCAAGGTGAGGCTGGGACAGAGGAGGCATGCAAGGTGAGGCTGGGGCAGAGGAGGAGGCATGCAAGTTCCTATATCCCACCAGCTTTCTCGTTAGAAAATGTTTTTCTTTTCTTGTAAGTATCCCACAAAACTATTAGGAATCAAGTATAGTCAGTGATTCGAAAGAGCCCACATTCAGTTACATTTGGGTCTGGATGTAGGAGAGATGAGGGACTAATCGCTTACATTGGCCACGCCCAACTAGTTAACGCGTGGCTATATAAGATTATGAACAATTACAAAAATTTGTTCGTTTTCGTTTGAGAGATTGAGAGAAATAAATGGCAAATGTTCTTGTGAGTTCACGTTTTGTAGGACTTTTCCTGGTCATTTTATACCCCCCTCCATGTAGCCGTTAACCCGTGTTGGGGTCAAGGACCTCTTGTTTGACCTGTTCCGCCGTGGAAACACTGATGGGCTCTGCTGCTTCCAGTGCCGTGGGGCTTTCACCATCCGCTGGCAGGTAGGGGGGAAAGGGAAAGGGAAAAGGTGTAGAAGTGAGTGTTTTGCAAACATAGCCCTCCCCCCCCCCCCCCCCCCCGACCCAACTTAACAAAGTACAATTGCTTAATTCTGGCCTATGATATAGCTCATACCCTTCCTTCCCCCTTGCTTGTATTAACCATTGCATGCACGCAGGGCACAAGGATGCCGCTTCTGACCGCCGCCTCATCGGGCGAGGAGGTGTACAGGAGATGCGTCTCCCAAGCCCAGCGTTACATGAGGCATATCTCTGTCGCCCACGGTGAGCTAAGAGAGCAGTAATATGTGCATGCTAACAGCACTTAATTATATATATACACGTGCGAGTTAAGTAATCTTCACTTAAATACAAACAGCCTGCTCAGACGCGTCGTAATGTGTTTTAAAGCTGTGTGAACATGCATATACGCGTACAACACTTTTATAAAAAAACGTCTGACCGGTTGGTACAGCCCTTGCGTTTTATGGACATATTGTGACGTACGGTGTTAATATTACTCAGCTGAGTCATGTATAGCTAATTAAAATCTACATGTACCCAACAATGGGTCCTTGTAAAAATGGCCGCCTGAGTGCCATGTTCTAACTTCCCATGAAGAGTGTTCACAACACCAAGCAACAACCCTTGCAAACACTTATAACGCAACAAAAATAATTACTGCTCCTAATCCATTTGCATAGAGAAAAGCTGGAACAAGTGTACTTTGAAAAGAAAAGCGTTGAATGGTTGCGAAGATGTACACTTGTAACATACAATTTTGATATATATATATATGTATATTTAAAGATATATAAATGCATCTTCCGATGATCTTCGTACGCTAATTTTGGTGCTCCAGTGTGTATCATCAAATTTAGTCTCGCGCGTAGATTACATCACCGTGTGAACCTGGGTCTGGGTACGAGACTACATCACATTCGAGGAGTGCGGAAGCTTTTGGTAGGTAGCTAGCTATATTGCGCGACTATTAATAGATAATTAGACGAACGAAGGGGGAATACAGCGCCCTCCCCCCAGCGGGATAGCGTGTACACTTAATTTGCACAGCAATATTACGCAACGGATTATATTCTACTATGGAAATAGCTTTTTTTTTTTTTTTTTTCCAATAATTTTATTATATTAGTAAGCAACTATACACATAAATGAAAAGGAAACAAAATATCAATTTATGGTTCAAGTAGAAGGGCTTCACTTGACACCAGGTCAAGAGGAGGTTGTGTAGCAGACATATAATGGCCAAGGTGAGAGCGTGCCCCTCGAATGTACATAACTGAACTTCGCAGCAATGAATAGGCAAGGCGGCATCTCAACCACATGATGGTTAGGCTATAGGCCTGGTTCCATTTGGCAGAGAGCAGAGAGGCCAGACGCTTATAGCTTGTTGTGGCTTGAGGCCCAAGGCCACCAGTGCAAGAGAGAATAAGTGGAGTGAAAGAGGCATGTTCAATTTCACTATGGAAATAGCTACGGTACCCAATGGCGGATCACGTTGGGGGTGGCGGGGAGGGAGGGGGGGGGGGGGCGCGATTCGCGCCATTGATTTAAGCCAGTATGCGGGAGGCGTGTGCTTTGGCTTAAACATAAATTAGACTAGTCGGTCAATCATAGAGAAATTTCGCAGCTTGATTATAGAGAAAATAGAGCGTGGTTTCTTTAGTTACCAATGTGTACGCTTTATTTTCTCTTTGGGATCGAAAAATAATGCAATTTACTGATAAAATCGTAACCCCCCAGAAGGACGATTTAACTTTAATGGACACTAGTCCATCTGTCCCATATTAAACGACTATTTACTTCTTATTATTCAGGCATCATCCTACCAACAGACGACCATACTCCCAAGTCCTTGAGGGGTACGTTGCTTTTTTGCATGTGTATGGTAACCATATCAACTGTGCTACAATTGCCCAAGTACAATGCCCATGGTTCATAGGTGCATGATGTGAAAGTGCAATTGCATTTTAGAGAGATATAGGGTGTGTGTGTGTGTGTGTGTGTGTGTGTGTGTGTGTGTGTGTATGTGTTTCTGTGTATGTGTGTGTGCGTGCATTGATTTTGAAGAGGTCTGTAATATCGCAAAATGCCCCTTTGGTGTGCACAGCATTTCAGAGGGAGGACCGTAGGCGTGTTGGCCTAGCTCAACGCTTGGCTGCAATAGAGAGGGCCATGGCAGCTGCAGCAGCACCACCACCCCCACCAGCACCAGCTGCAGCACCAGCACCACCACCACCACCAGCTGCAGCACCAGCACCACCACCACCACCACCAGTTCCAGCACCAGCTGCAGCACCACCACCACCACCACCAGTTCCAGCACCAGCAGCAGCACCACCACCACCAGTTCCAGCACCAGCAGCAGCACCACCATCATCAACTGATGCTGAGATCATTGCACTGAAGTTGCAGGTGGGTTGCTTAGAGGCTCGGCTGCGTTACTTGGAAGCAATCATCTCCACCCACCTGCCGGCACCACTCGCTGCCTCCACCCCTGCTGCCCCCCTAGGAGGGTCTCCCCCAGCCAATTCAAGCAGGCCGCCCTCCTCCTCTCGAGACGTGTCCCACCAGTCCCCTTCCTCGCTCACTGACACCGAGGCCACCCAACACCTTGTCACTGATGTTCCCTCCACACCGGCCCCTGCTACGCTCCAGTCCTCGCCTGACCTGCCTCTCCCCAGCTCGGCTTCTGAAGCCACCATCTCGACCTACCATACTGCCCTAGAAACCTCTGTGGCCAAACCTGCCAGCACCCCCAACACCTCATCTCTGCTAGCCGCTGTTATCACACCTTCTGATCCATCACCTGTGCCCCTCCGTCCTGCCCCATCTCGCAGGAGACCTTCACCTTCAGGTGAAGCGCCCGGTCCTTCTGGGTATGTCCCCCCCTCCTCGTCCCCTTCGTCTTCTTCCTCTTCCTCCCCCCTCCCCCCTCCTCGCCGTTCCATTCGTAGGTCGGCAAGCCCGGATGTAGATGCCCCGCCCCCTAAGCGTCGTAGGGGTGGTGGTGTGTGAGGGGTGTTTGTGGTGTGTGTGTGTGTGTGTGGTGGGGGTGGGGTGTGGGGGGCTTGCCGGCCCCACATGACCTGGTGCTGAAAAGTAAAGTGGTGTGGAATTAAAAACTGGAATCTCATGTGTACCTTTAGTGGAGCATTTCAACAGGGATGGAGTGTCCCTAGCAGTAACACAAAAAGTGTACAGTGATACCAAGTATACAGTGATACCAAGTAAACATGTGCAAAGCATAGTGTATGCCTGATGTATGGTGTTGAAATGCACTCCATCCCCCGCACCCACAATACTGAATATATTGAATCGAGACGAGGGTGTTGGTGACCTGCTTGTGGTGTGCAAGGCACACACCCACCCCTCCTCCCCCTTCCTAATCCCCATTGCCGTGGTACCGGTGCACTGGTGCCTGCCGTCATGTCCACGTCAGGTGTACCTCTGCTCCAATGGTCAGTACTGGTACGCTGTTGCAGGGTAGGGGAGGGTGGGAGGGTAGGTAAGGTGGGGTGTGAGCAACAGACCAGTACTAACCAACCAGGGCTCCCCTTACTGTTGGCAGAGGTGGTTGCCATGGTCTCCATAACCGTGCACTAGGGGACAAATGTCCTCTGTTCATAGCTGCACTGCCTCAATGATGGTATTTAGCAACTACATTATCGAACGCTTCTAAATTTGATATAGCACACTTTTAGACATTAAAAAAAAGTAGTTAGTATGTTTGAAGTCTTAATCTTACTAACTAGTGGTGTTCTAATCATTTTAGTTTTTTGCTCTTCTGATCACATGCATGTCGATACCGCGGTCATTAAACGCTTAGCTTATGATGTAGTTCTATGATGCCATCATTGATGCGATGAAGCTCTGACAAAAATAAGTGCAGGACATGTGGAGATCAGAGGCACCTCCTTCATGCTATAAGCTGATCCACGGCTAGCAATGGTTGCCATAACAGTGGAGGGGTGTGGTTTGGCTGCCATTATGGGTGTAGATGGTGTTGCAATGCACACGAGTGTTGTTGAATCACTTCTACCCCATGCATCCAAACCTCACCCCTGTCATGAGCTATGTTGCCCTACACCCAGGGGGGTGTCTCCCTCTGGATATTAGGTGTTGGATCCACTGGGAGACACCTCCTCCATTGCCCACTACAGGAATACTCTCAAGGGTGTCACATGACATTGTGTCATCAATTGGCACTGCTGGTCATGTGACATTCTTATACAGTATTCTTGTGGAAGTGGGTCATTGAGGTGGAAGGCAGCATGGCTGGGTTAAGGCAACCATTGCTTGCCCTATCCCCACCTCTAAGGAGAGATAAAGTACCAACCTCACAGCTCCTTATAATACTTCTGGCAGTGACTGTGAGCATCATGGTTGTCAATGAAAGCCGCTAGGGTTTGCATTGAACCATGATGATCCTCACACAGCTCTCAGGAGTGCTATACGTATGCTGTAAGGTTAGAACTATCTCCCTGGGATAGCTGTGGCAGCTTGAAAGGGTGTGGCTCTCTGACTAGCGTGGTCACCGATGGGACACAGGTGTGCAGGCGGCAGTGTACCGGACCAATGGTGGTGGGGAAGGGGGAAGGGGAGGGGTGAAGGTGTGTGCCCACACCATGAGAGGTCATGTTGTTATGCTCCACAGCACCAGGTCATGTGGAAAGTGATGAGAATGGAACGGCTAAAAATTGTCCCCAAAAAAAACAGTCTAAAAACTTCTTTTCCCGATCCCTCCCTCCCTCCTCCCTCGTCCCCTCCCCGGATATACCCGAAAGGACCTGGCGTTTCATCGCGGGGGTTGGGGGGCTTCTGCAGGTGTGGGCGGAGGAGTGTGAGCCGGGGGAAGGTGTGGTAATGGTGGAAGGTGTGTGTGCTGGGGAGCATGGGAGGTGAGGGCATGGAGGCGTACAGTGGTGGAAGTGGAGGGATGACGGATGTTTGTGGGGAGAGGGAGGGAGGGGGAGGTGGGGGAGTACGGTGAGGTGGCTGGGTGGTGGTTGAGCAAGGGCGAGGTGTTTGGGTGTGGAAGGGTGAGGGGAGAGGGCGATGGGGAGGCCATCCATGGGGCGGCAAAGAAGATCCTACTATCCATCCAGGTGAGGGTTCAGCATTAAGGAGTACTTCATATGAAGCTTTGTATTTGGCCTTCCACAGGGGATGCAGTGGCAGTTGGTGTGGTAGCCTTGTGACCTTCATCTGAAGCTGGTTTGGTAGCCTCTTGTGCTGAGACCTTCATCTGAAGTTGGTGTGGTAGCCTCTTGTGCTGAGACCTTCATCTGAAGTTGGTGTGGTAGCCTCTTGTGTTGAGACCTTCATCTGAAGTTGGTGTGGTAGCCTCTTGTGCTGAGACCTTCATCTGAAGTTGGTGTGGTAGCCTCTTGTGTTGAGACCTTCATCTGAAGTTGGTGTGGTAGCCTCTTGTGCTGAGACCTTCATCTGAAGTTGGTGTGGTAGCCTCTTGTGTTGAGACTTTCATCTGAAGTTGGTGTGGTAGCCTCTTGTGCTGAGACCTTCATCTGAAGTTGGTGTGGTAGCCTCTTGTGTTGAGACCTTCATCTGAAGTTAGTGTGGTAGCCTCTTGGTGCTGCATCAATTGAAGGCTTATGTCCCAGGTGAGAATTTACATGGTTTATTTTACTATCATGTGACCCAAGTGTGGACTTTTTCTGCAGTGGCAATATACTCCCTTGGGATGATATGGCATCCAGTTGAAGCCTTATGCCCCTGGTGAGGATTTTTATCTTCCCTTCGTATGATGTCATGTGATCCAAGTGTGGTCTTTTTCTGCAGTGGCAATAGGACTCTGGCATCCAGTTGAAGCCTTATGCCCCTGCATCTTACCTTCGTATGATGTCATGTGACCCAAGTGTGGATTTTTTCTGCAGTGGCAATATGACTCCCTTGGCATCTGGTTGAAGCCTTATGCCCCTGGTGAGATTACCTTCGTGTGATGTCATGTGACCCAAGTGTGGACTTCGTATGATGTCATGTGACCCAAGTGTGGACTTTTTCTGCAGTGGCAATATGACTCCCTTGGGATGATATGGCATCCGGTTGAAGCTTTATTCCTCTGGTGAGAATTTTCATCTTATTGTTTTTTATTGTCATGTGATTCAATTATGATTTTTCTCTGCAGTGGCATAATGATAATGATTGACCCCTGGTTAATCTTCCAGTTGTTATGGTGGTGTGATCCTGACATCCATTGGCTCCTGGATGTGTTGCATCATATTGGTTCTATCGAGCAGTATGGTGTGACTAGTGGGGACGCCACGTGATACTCCCTCCAGGCTCCTTGCATACCCTGAACTATGCAATACAAGTGTTTGATTGATATCTCCAGGTGAGGATTGACAGATGTGATGCAATTATACTATCTTCAAGATTGCTTCCGCTTATGAGGTTAAATCCTTTTATCTGTATTCCCTTTTGTCAAAAAGATATCCCGAGAAGGAATCATTAGCTGCTCTTTAAATTCAATGAGCCTATTAGTTCTGATGTGAGGTATCTCAGTCTCTTTCGAGCCTTCAACTGATTTGTTCTGAAGTTCGCTAGGTACTGGATTTCAACTGTTTAGATTTCATTGAAATCATATCGTCATGAAAGGGCCAATCGATAGTGAAATACTGTTGCTCCATTTTTCCTAGCAGTTCCTTTATCTCACTTCTTAATTGGCGTGTCTTCTTGGTCAGAGGTCAATTTCCTTTCTATGAATAAAGAGAGACTCTCATCTCTCCCTCCTCTCCTCCCTCTCTCCCTCTTCTCCTCCCTCCTGCCTCTCTCCCTCCTGGATGGGAGGGAGCGAGGGGAGGAGAGGAGGGAGAGGACGGAGAGAGGGCCTCTCTCCTCCTTTCCTCTCTTCTCTCCCTCTCTTTCCTCCCTTCTCTCTCCCTCCGCTCCTCCCCTCTCTCCTCCTCTCCCCCTTCTCTCCCTCCTCTCCTCCCTCCTCTTTCTCTCCCTCCTCCTCCCCTTTCTCCCTCCCCTCCTCCCCTCTCTCCCTCCCTTCCTCCCCTCCCTCCTCCCCTCCTCCCCTCTCCTCCCCTCCTCCCCTCTCTCCCTCTTCTCTCTACCTCCCCTCCTCCCCTCCCTCCTCCCCTCCTCCCCTCCCTCCTCCCCTCCTCCCCTCCCTCCTCCCCTCCTCCCCTCCTCCCCTCCCTCCTCCCCTCCTCCCCTCCCTCCTCCCCTCCTCTCCTCCTCTCCTCTCTCCTCCCCTCCTCCCCTCTCTCCTCTCTCCCTCCCTCCTCATGTTAGGTGAGAGAGACAAGAGGAGAGGGAGAGAGGACCTCCCCTCTCTTCCTCCCCTCCTCCTCCCCTCCTCCCCTCCCTCCTCCTCTCCTCCCCTCCTCCCCTCCTCTCCTCTCTCCTCCCCTCCTCCCCTCTCTCCTCTCTCCCTCCCTCCTCATGAGAGGAGAGAGAGACAAGAGGAGAGGTGGAAGAGGAGGGAGAGAGGACCTCCCCTCTCTCCTCCTCCTCCCCTCCTCCCCTCTCTCCCTTCTCTCCTCCCCTCTCTCCCTCTTCTCCTTTCTCCCTCCTCTCTTCCCTCCCTCTTCTCTCCCTCCTCTTTTCCCTCCCTCTTCTCTCCCTCCTCTCCTCCCTATCTCCTTCCCTCCTTCCCTCTCTCCCTCCCCTCCTCCCTTCTCTCCTCCTCTCCTCTCCTTTCTCCCTCCTCCTCTCCTCTCCTTTCTCCCTCCTCCTCTCCTCTCCCTCTCCACTAGAGGGAGAGAGCAGAGGAGAGGATGGAAAGAGGCCTCCCCTCCTCCTCTCCTCCCCCTCCTCCCCTCTCTCCCTCCTCCCCTCCACTCTCTCCCTCCACTCCTCTTCTCCTCCCCCCTCTCTCTCCTCTTCTCCCCTCTCTATCAGCAAAAGACTACACCATCACCATGGTATTTTTGCCATGTCCTTTTACCCTTTTGACCTTATGGTGTTCTTTATCTCGGGAAAAATCATGATCTGTGCTTGGATGCTATCATTGATGTCTGTCTTGTTTAAACAGCAGGTTTACTTTCCGGGAAGCTGCTTTTTAAATTAAATGAATTTGTTGTGAGGCATCTCACTCTCTTTCGAGTCTTCAACTAATTTGTTCTGAAGTTTGTTAGGTACTGGATTTCAACTGACTAGATTTCATTGTAACCATTTTTCTTGATTTGAATTCTAGCCGAACAGTTCCTTAATGTGCGAGTCACAAGCATTTTTGTAATCTGGCTAAATATATGTGCAAATCAATAGTAAGACACTGTTGTTCCATTTTTTTGTTGCAGTTCCTTCATCTCACTTCTTAACTGGCATGTCTCAACTTTAGCTATTCTTGCATTTGTTACTATCTCTTATTTCATATGAGCGACTGACCACATCACTACCGTGGTTTTTTTTTTGCCTCTTAAGGTGTTCCTTATCTCCGTATAATGCTGTGGGAATAATTCAGCATAATTACAATCTTGTTAGCTTGGATGTTCATGCCTAGATGTCTGTCTTATTTAAAACAGCTGGCTTATAATTACTGCTGATTATTTGTTCAAATTTGTACAATCTATCCTTGTTTCTCCTTGAGTTAGTATGTTATAAAATTAATCATTACTAAGCAGTGAATGTCTATTATAGTTATTAATGCTGCTCAAGCTTCATAAAAAAAGACATCTATGAAGTGTTAAATACTCATGTGATTAGCCTGTTTTGTGGTGCAGCAGAAAGAGCATGGCATGTCAGTTGTGCCTCCTTGCCACAACTCAGTGATTCACTCTGCAATATCTTTTGATGCTCATCATCTTCATTCCAAATGCATTGAACTGGTTTTCCCATCCTGATTAAAGTATACTGGAGCCCACCAAAACAGTGCTAACCTTACCTCTCATCATTAGCACCGAAGGGAAGAACTGTGAAAGGCTTTATGATCTAGAACACAGTCAAAGTGTCTACCAATAAAATTGAGCACCCCATACAAAACTTCAGTTTTAAGCACACATTGCCAACGTTGCAGCAACTATTTGAATTGGTGAAAGGAGATTTATCCGTGGAGGCCATGGAGTGCTCTATTGTGATTGGTGCATGTATCATTGTTGATGACTTTTACAAACACCCCTACTGCTGTGCAACCTATTCACACTTGATGGTGCGGTTCCCTTTAACAGGATGATGTGGCCGTCAGTGCCTTGTAAGCTTAAGGACACTGGCACTGAAGAAAAAAGTCACCCTGATCACACGATATCTTTTAAAAGACAATCTTACCAAGGTCACAGGACATCGATGAAGTCACATCTTACAGGACCCTGATGAAGTCACATCTTATTAAGGTCACAGGACATCAATGAAGTGACATCTTACTAAGGTCACAGGACCCCGATGAAGTCACATCTTATCAAGGTCACAGGACCCCGATGAAGTCACATCTTATCAAGGTCACAGGACCCCGATGAAGTCACATCTTATCAAGGTCACAGGACCCCGATGAAGTCACATCTTATCAAGGTCACAGGACCCCGATGAAGTCACATCTTATCAAGGTCACAGGACCCCGATGAAGTCACATAATCTTACGTAGGTCACAGGTCACCAATGAAGTCACATCCACAAAATTGATGCTGCTGATACCAGAGCAAAAGGTTTGGTAGAGAGAACCAATGAAGCTGAATGGGCAGTGAAAACGTTGCAAGAAAGAATCTCACCTTCACAATAACTGGCACATACAATATGCCAGTGACCGAAGTGGTATTGTGGCACCCTTCCAATGAAGTATCATTTGTGGAGTGCTTATATGCTGTCAAGTAGGAGATTGCAGTTCCATGCAGTTAATAAAGCAGGGAATCAGACAGCCAATCAGCAGGTCCAGATGTAAAAGACAAATGATAGTAATGTAGCTTTCTCACTTTACTAGCAGCAGTCTGATCAATTAGATCTGTTCTGCCATTACTTAACTTATTTATTTCCTGTGAATGCAGCTACTATCTTCTGACCTTTGCTTCATGTGGAGGTACTGACAGGAGATGGCAGCCAAATATTTCTGGACAATAATGCTGTCTGAAATGCAATAAATGAAATATTATTAGGGGACGTCAAGGTTAGGAATATTGTGAAGTGCTCATGCAATCGTCTCTTTAGACATTAGAAGTCTTAGTAATTAGTGGCATCTGTAGAGGTTAGGTGACATCTGTAGAGGTTAGGTGACATCTGTAGAGGTTACTGACATCTGTAGAGGTTAGGTGACATCTGTAAGGTTACTGACATCTGTAGATGTTAGGTGACATCTTTAGAGGGTACAAGTATTAGGTGGCATCTCTGTAGAGGTTACAAGTATTAGGTGACATCTGTAGGAGGTTACAGGTATTAGGTGACATCTTTAGAGGTTACAAGTATTAGGTAACATCTGTAGAGGGTACAAGTATTAGGGGACATCTGTAGAGGGTACAAGTATTAGGTGACATCTGTAGAGGGTACATGTACTAGGGGACATCTTTAGAGGACAAAAAAAATAAACCATCTCACCATCACTTTTCTTAGTTGGACTGAAGTAGGTTCCATAAATTCTGCTGAACCATATACTTGTGACACTGATTCGGATTACAGTGATAAGCCTGATGCATTGGCTGCAAATTGCCTGTCCTTGCCTCTTGCCGTTTGTAAATGTCTGAGGTCTGACAAAGACAGGGCTTGTGCAATATGCCACCTCCAAATGAATCTTTAACATGTATACACAATACAAAATCCACCAATAGCTTTTATAGGTGGTTTCCATTAGGGGGTACATGAGAACAGATCACTCTATTGGTTCTCCTGTAACGTCCAGTCAAGAGCAGCTTATATAATATCTGATGACAAAATTTACATGGAAGACACTCCTCTTCCCATCTTCTGCCAACAAGCTGGCTTGTCCTGATAAGGCATCTGCATTGCAGTTGAGCCTTCACTCCACTTTGAAAGGATACAGCTGCAGACCCAGACTTCACCTGATGTGTTTTGTGTTGTCCTCCTTTCAAGCAGTCGAGCCACTGCAGGATGTGATGGTCAGTCCATACTGTGAAGGATATCCATAGGAGGCATACCCGGAAGGCATGGGTCCATGGGTCAATTGCGATGCACTCCTTCTCAATGGCGAAGTACCACCTTTACCATGGTAGTAGCTTCTTGCTGAAGTAGGCCACTTGAGCGCTTGTTTTCAGTAACAGTTCAGCTCCAACTCCCCAATCTGATGCATCCCTCTTTAGTGCAAAGGGACACTTGAAGTTTGGACATTTCAGTATGGGACTTGTTTACAGGTGCCGCTTTAACGCCTCACATTCACACCAGGCAATTGGGCTGCTGCTTTTTGGTCAGCCAGCGGGGCTGCGAGTATGGTGTACTTCCTTTTAGGAATGATCTCTCTCATCTACTACATCTTGAGCACTGGGAATGCCTCCACTGCAGTTACTTCGCCTTTCTCTGACTGAATGTGCCCATTTCTCACTTGGCCCAGTAGTGCATTCTAGGTTTGGCCCTGGCTCTTGTCCCTCTACAACCAACCTCAAGAGCAGCTTAAAGCAGTATATCAATTTTGAAGTAATAATTGATGACATGTAGAAGGGGTTACACCGGTTTAAAACCACTGCATAAAAATACTCCACTGGTCCTTTGGATGCAAGGTGGTACTTCCAATACTCCACATAATTTCTTCAAACTTCTTATTGACATTATTGGATGCAAGGTGGTGCTTCCAATACTCCACACAAACTACTTATTGACATTATTGGATGCAAGATGGTGCTTCCAGTGCTCACACAATTTCTTGTTAACTACTACTTTTGTAAGTAAATTTTAACAAGGCTTGAGCAGCATTAATAACTACTTCAGATAAACATTCTTAATATTGATTAGTTGTATACCATAATAACTTATCCAACCTGTGGCATTTCACTTGAATGAAAAAGCATATGCAGTGTTTTTATCTGCTTCAACTCCATGCCTCGACTTTAAAAAAAAAAGCTTTTTGTCTTTCCCATGCTTGTGAATAACCATTGATTAAAATAACATCCATCAATACTCAATACTATAGTCTCCAAAACATCTTCTGATCCATCTCATCACAGCAGTTCTCATTGCCTTATTTACCTACTTACCATTTCTTTTGAATGCCATGAAATATAAAGCAAATCACATTGTTCTACAGAATCACACTTGTCACTACAGAATAAAGTCACACTTAACATGATGGTTGTAACAGGACAATACTCACCATGGACACCGACTACTAAAGAGAATTACACCCATCACTGCAGATGCATCTGCAGGATTGGATCCAGCCAGCCATCACTTGTGAAGACTTAAAAACCTGTATCACAAATGGTAGTCCAATAATGCGAATTGTCCTTTAGTATCAATCA
Organism: Eunapius fragilis; assembly: GCA_963681505.1. Lineage (NCBI taxonomy): Eukaryota > Metazoa > Porifera > Demospongiae > Spongillida > Spongillidae > Eunapius > Eunapius fragilis. The sequence goes on from OY811992.1 coordinate 2,307,560, forward strand.
AGCAGCTAAATGACAAATGAACTTCCAGTAGGCCTAAGAAAACTACCAACTGCCTTCACTTTTGCTTCATCTGAGGCAAAACCTATATTGATAGAGGTACTGACAAGAGGTGGCAGCCAAACATTTCTGTAATGCTGCCTGGAATCTTTTAGTCGATAGCAAGTGGTATTAGGTGACGTCAAACAAGAGATATGATTAGGAATATTGAAAAATACTCTTCTTTCTTGACGTTAGATGACTAGGTGATATGTTTGAGAAATATCTAAGTATCAAGTGGCATCTGTAGACGTTAGGTAACATCTTTAATAGGTGGCGTTAAAGTAGAGGATAGGAATATTGAAAAATACTGATGCAATCTTCATTTTATATGGCGAGGTACCAGTTGGTGTTTTCAACAAATTAAAGGTTTCATCAAGTTCTAGTTGAATATTTTCTGTGGTATGGCATTATTGCCTTATATGTCCATGTCTTCTGCTTTTCTGATTCCTGTTAGGAGGTCCTTATTATTCTGCACTGCATACATTTTGCGTCTATCATTTCTCCAATGAAGATTAAAACACAAGTATTGAATGGGTTAGCCCATCAGATGTTTATGAAACTGCATATCCTTTATCTCAAGAGAAAGTTCACAACATGCTATACTCATCTTCATCCTAATAGATTATATGTCATGCAGATGAACCAGATGATTTTAACAGCAGCCGGCACAAAGGTTGATGAAATGAAATTAATGTTTATAGTTCCGACAAAAAAAAAACCTCTGACAGGACAGTCATATCATTTGCTGTTCTTCCATGAGATCTTATTCAGCCTTCTGTAAATGTGATGATTGATATCTTCCTTTTTATCCCTGCCCCGCATTTCAAAACCTTCTTAACACAACAGAATAGGCACTATCCATCTTCCTTTGTATCCCTGTCCTTCCCTCTTCAAACCTTCTTAACACAACAGAATAGGCTCTATCCATCTTCCTTTGTATCCCTGTCCAAAATAGGCTCCATACATCTTCCTTTGTATCCCTGTCCAGAATAGGCTCTATCCATCTTCCTTTGTATCCCTGTCCTTCTCTCTTCAAATCTTCTTAAGACAACACATCACAGGCTCCATCAATCATTTGCTAGTTTTGCTTGTTCAGCGCCATTTTCTAAATGGCTAACAAAGTAGGTCCTTTCACACCCTGCTGTATCATTATTTGTGTTATACTAATAACACTGTATGATTACGTTTGCTTGCCTAGCTCTTTGCTGTTTAAAGCCACTGCACAAATGGTGCTTCACTGGTCCAGCCATACTTTACAAGGATTAAGGCAGCATTTAATAACTACACCAGATAATCATTCACTGCTTAATGTTGTGTGCCATACTAACTCTGATCCTACGAGGACAAACATCTGGAGGGCATTTTTTAATCGAATAAAAGTCCAGTTCTTGCACCTCTTCATAACTCATAAGTCTATGCCCACCTTGATTCACTATTGATTGGACATTCAACATCTTTTAAATTCATTTTCACTCCAAATACAATAGACTAGGATCTCATCCTGATTGAATTTTGGATCTCACCACAGCAGGGCATTAGCTTTTACTCCTTGCTATTTTCAGTTCACTCCTTAATGCTCAATTTCATTCTTCAGCTTCGCTTGGCACTCAGCTCAGCACTCTTTCAGTTCATCACTTAAAATACTTCTCAACACTCTTTAAATTCATTGCATATACATATCTCAGCTCAGCACTCATTCAGGTTGCTTCTTTTGCTATTTTATTTCAGCATCACTCAGACCTTATTGCTTACCTGACCACAACCTGCTATTTATATACACTCATCATAATTGCTCTTTTTTTTCTGGTAGAATCAGTCATTGGTACTGGTCTTTTCTCACCAGGGAGATACTGTAACAGCTCAATTTTCAGAGCAAAATGAAATATCAACCAAAAAGACGCAGATGAAATTAAACTGCATACTACACTTCAATTAGCCAAATGAGTAGAAAGGTACATACAATTTGCCAGTCTCGTAATGTCAACAGCAACTATTTAAATGGAATATCACAAAGCCTCGTAATCTTATAAGATGGCTTTTCTTGTGGTAACCAGTTACACACATTAATCCACTATCATTTCCATTGTTTTCTCTTGTCCTGAAAAGAGACAGCGATTCTGTCTAAAATGGAAATGGTAAAGCCATTTGGCATCAATCCTTCCACCAGTAGCTTAGCACGAACATGTAGTCCTTTTTCACCTTCGCTAAGGTCCCGTGAAGTCTCCTTTGAGCAGGGTTGGAGGTTTGTTTCACCTCATCATTCCAGCTGTTCACCACACTGCCTATCTTAAAATCCTGAAACCACTCAATGGCGTCCCCAGAAATGAAGGGTTACAGTACAATAATCCCAGCGCCTAATACAGCCATTCTCTGCTACAAATGTGACCAAGGGCTACTAAGTCAAGGGTGAAAGGAGGACATTCAATCCTTTGATTTCATTATGCCTGTGTTTTGACCTGATAGTAAGGACATGCTTCAATCAACCTGTTGAACATAATTGCACTGTCACTAGAAAATATTCACATCTTAAAATGAAGGAAATGAATACCACAACCCATGAAGGAAATCACACAGTCTCTGCAGAGAAAGTACTGTATGTGATGCATCATTTTGGCGATGTCAATCAAAGGAACCTGCTAGTGTGGAGGGTCCCATAAGCTATCAAGCAGGGGATTCTATGGAATAATAAAGAAGGCTTATACTGAATGACCAGACATTCACTTGGCAGGTCCACATGTGCAAAATCAAACACGGTAGTCATGCTGCTTTCCCCCTGTGCTAGCAGCAGTATGAAGGTTTGGATCTGGTCTGCCATTACTTGTATCATCTGCCCTTTCGCTTTGTGTGGAGGTACTGAGGGGAGATGGCAGCCAAACTCCAAGCAGTATTTGTCAAGGTTAGGAATATTGATAAGTACTCCAGCAATCTTCTTTATGGACATTACGACTACTTAGGTGAGGTGTTAGAAATATAGGTCTAAATATTAGGTGACATCTGTAGAGGGTACCAGGATTAGGTGACATCTGTAGAGGGTACAAGTATTAGGTGACATCTGTAGAGGTTACAAGTATTAGGTGACATCTGTAGAGGGTACAAGTATTAGGTGACATCTGCAGAGGATCATCTGTAGAGGATTTAGAGGATTAGGTGACATCTGTAGAGGGTACAAGTATTAGGTGACATCTGCAGAGGATCATCTGTAGAGGATTTAGAGGATTAGGTGACATCTGTAGAGGGTACAAGTATTAGGTGACATCTGCAGAGGATCATCTGTAGAGGATTTAGAGGATTAGGTGACATCTGTAGAGGATTTAGAGGATTAGGTGACATCTGTAGAGGATTTAGAGGATTAGGTGACATCTGTAGAGGGTACAAGTGTTAGGTGACATCTGTAGAGGGTACATGTACACTATCCTACACTCTTACCTGCTTTCTAATAATACAATGTGGATGATCTCTAACAGCAACCTGTAAAAGATGGTGAAACCAGATAAAGAACAACCTGGCAGAGATTGATTTGGACAGTTGTAATATATTGTGCTGCTCTTACATGAGATCCTGTTCTGCCTTCTATATCTTTCCTTGTATCTCTGTCCCTCTTTCTTCTCCACCACAACAGAATACTCCACCATATCTTTCTGTTGTTGCCTTTATACATGCCGCTACATTATATACAATATGTGGTTACATCATATACAATATGTGGCTACATCATATACAGTATGCAGCTACATCATATACAGTATGCAGCTACATCATATACAGTATGCGACTACATCATACACAGTATGCGGCTACATCATATACAGTATGCAGCTACACCATATACAGTATGCGACTACATCATATACAGTATGCGGCGGCTACATCATATACAGTATGCGGCTACATCATATACAGTATGCGGCTACATCATATACAGTATGCGGCTACATCATATACAGTATGCGGCTACATCATATACAGTATGCGGCTACATCATATACAGTATGCAGCTACATCATATACAGTATGCGGCTACATCATATACAGTATGCGGCTACATCATATACAGTATGCAGCTACACCATATACAGTATGCGAATACATCATATACAGCATGCGGCTACACCATATACAGTATGCAGCTACACCATATACAGTATGCGGCTACATCATATACAGTATGCAGCTACATCATATACAGTATGCGGCTACATCATTTACAGTATGCATCTACATCATATACAGTATGCATCTACATCATGTACAGTATGTGACTACATCATACATAGTATGTGGCTACATCATATACAGTTACAGTATGCGGCTACACCATATACAGTATGCAGCTACACCATATACAGTATGTGGCTACATCATATACAGTATGCGGCTACAGCATATACAGTATGTGACATATACAGTATGTGGCTACATCATATGCAGTATGCAGCTACATCATATACAGTATGCGGCTACACCATATACAGTATGCGACTACACCATATACAGTATGCGGCTACACCATTTACAGTGTGCGGCTACATCATATGCAGTATACAGCTACATCATATACAGTATGCAGCTACATCATATCCAGTATGCGGCTGCACCATTTACAGTATGCAGCTACACCATTTACAGTATGCGGCTACATCATATACAGTATGCAGCTACATCATATACAGTATGCGGCTACATCATATACAGTATGCGGCTACACCATTTACAGTATGCGGCTACATCATATACAGTATGCGGCTACATACACAGTATGCGGCTACATCATATACAGTATACAGCTACATCATATACAGTATGCGGCTACATCATATACAGTTTGCGGCTACATCATATACAGTATACAGCTACATCATATACGGTATGCGGCTACATCATATACAGTATGCGGTTACATCATATACAGTATACAGCTACATCATATACAGTATGCGGCTACACCATTTACAGTATGCGGCTACACCATATACTGTATGCAGCTACATTATTACAGTATGCAGCTACACCATATACAGTCAAAGCAACAAAGCTATACATCATATACAGTATGCGGCTACATCGTATACAGTATGCGACTACATCATATACAGTATGTGGCTACATCATATACAGTTACAGTATGTGGCTGCATCATATACAGTATGCAGCTACATCATATACAGTATGCGGCTACATCATATGCAGTATACAGCTACATCATATACAGTATGCAGCTACATCATATACAGTATGCGGCTACACCATATACAGTATGCAGCTACACCATATACAGTATGCAGCTACATCATATACAGTATGCGGCTACATCATAAGCAGTATACAGCTACATCATAGACAGTATGCAGCTACATCATATCCAGTATGCGGCTGCACCATTTACAGTATGCAGCTACACCATTTACAGTATGCGGCTACATCATATACAGTATGCAGCTACATCATATACAGTATGCGGCTACATCATATACAGTATGCGGCTACACCATTTACAGTATGCGGCTACATCATATACAGTATGCGGCTACATCATATACAGTATGCGGCTACATCATATACAGTATACAGCTACATCATATACAGTATGCGGCTACATCATATACAGTTTGCGGCTACATCATATACAGTATACAGCTACATCATATACGGTATGCGGCTACATCATATACAGTATGCGGCTACACCATATACTGTATGCAGCTATATTATTACAGTATGCAGCTACACCATATACAGTCAAAGCAACAAAGCTATACATCATATACAGTATGCGGCTACATCGTATACAGTATGCGACTACATCATATACAGTATGTGGCTACATCATATACAGTTACAGTATGCGGCTACACCATATACAGTATGCAGCAACACCATATACAGTATGTGGCTACATCATATACAGTATGCGGCTACAGCATATACAGTATGTGACATATACAGTATGTGGCTACATCATATACAGTATGCAGCTACATCATATACAGTATGCGGCTACACCATATACAGTATGCGGCTACACCATATACAGTATGCTGCTATATCATTTACAGTATGCGGCTACATCATATGCAGTATGCAGCTACATCATATACAGTATGCGGCTACACCATATACAGTATGCAGCTACACCATATACAGTATGCAGCTACATCATATACAGTATGTGGCTACAGCATAAACAGTATGCGGCTTCATCATATGCAGTATGCAGCTACACCATATACAGTATGCGGCTACACCATATGCAGTATGCGGCTACATCATATACAGTAAGCGGCTACATCATATACAGTACATCATATACAGTATGCGGCTACTTCATATACAGTATGCGGCTACAGCATATACAGTATGCAGCTACACCATATACAGTATGCGGCTACACCATATACAGTATGCGGCTACATCATATACAGTATGCGGCTACACCATTTACAGTATGCGGCTACATCATATACTGTATGCAGCTACATCATATACAGTTTGCGGCTACACCATATACAGTATGCGGCTACACCATATACAGTATGCGGCTACACCATATACAGTATGCGGCTACACCATATACAGTATGCAGCTACATCATATACAGTATGCGGCTACATCATATGCAGTATACAGTTACATCATATACAGTATGCGGCTACACCATATACAGTATGCGGCTACACCATATACAGTATGTGGCTACACCATATACAGTATGCAGCTACATCATATACAGTATGCGGCTACATCATATCCAGTATGCGGCTACACCATATGCAGTATGCGGCTACACCATTTACAGTGTGCGGCTACATCATATGCAGTATGCAGCTACACCATATACGGTATGCGGCTACACCATATACTGTATGCAGCTACATTATTACAGTATGCAGCTACACCATATACAGTCAAAGCAACAAAGCTATACATCATATACAGTATGCGGCTACATCGTATACAGTATGCGACTACATCATATACAGTATGTGGCTACATCATATACAGTTACAGTATGCGGCTACACCATATACAGTATGCAGCTACACCATATACAGTATGTGGCTACATCATATACAGTTTGCGGCTACAGCATATACAGTATGTGACATATACAGTATGTGGCTACATCATATACAGTATGCAGCTACATCATATACAGTATGCGGCTACACCATATACAGTATGCAGCTACATCATACACAGTATGCGGCTACATCATATGCAGTATACAGCTACATCATATACAGTATGCAGCTACATCATATACAGTATGCGGCTACACCATATACAGTATGCAGCTACACCATATACAGTATGCAGCTACATCATATACAGTATGCGGCTACATCATAAGCAGTATACAGCTACATCATAGACAGTATGCAGCTACATCATATCCGGTATGCGGCTGCACCATTGACAGTATGCAGCTACACCATTTACAGTATGCGGCTACATCATATACAGTATGCAGCTACATCATATACAGTATGCGGCTACATCATATACAGTATGCGGCTACACCATTTACAGTATGCGGCTACATCATATACAGTATGCGGCTACATCATATACAGTATGCGGCTACATCATATACAGTATACAGCTACATCATATACAGTATGCGGCTACATCATATACAGTTTGCGGCTACATCATATACAGTATACAGCTACATCATATACGGTATGCGGCTACATCAAATACAGTATGCGGCTACACCATATACTGTATGCAGCTACATTATTACAGTATGCAGCTACACCATATACAGTCAAAGCAACAAAGCTATACATCATATACAGTATGCGGCTACATCGTATACAGTATGCGACTACATCATATACAGTATGTGGCTACATCATATACAGTTACAGTATGCGGCTACACCATATACAGTATGCAGCAACACCATATACAGTATGTGGCTACATCATATACAGTATGCGGCTACAGCATATACAGTATGTGACATATACAGTATGTGGCTACATCATATACAGTATGCAGCTACATCATATACAGTATGCGGCTACACCATATACAGTATGCGGCTACACCATATACAGTATGCAGCTATATCATTTACAGTATGCGGCTACATCATATGCAGTATGCAGCTACATCATATACAGTATGCGGCTACACCATATACAGTATGCAGCTACACCATATACAGTATGCAGCTACATCATATACAGTATGTGGCTACAGCATAAATAGTATGCGGCTTCATCATATGCAGTATGCAGCTACACCATATACAGTATGCGGCTTCATCATATGCAGTATGCAGCTACACCATATACAGTATGCGGCTACACCATATGCAGTATGCGGCTACATCATATACAGTAAGCGGCTACATCATATACAGTACATCATATACAGTATGCGGCTACTTCATATACAGTATGCGGCTACAGCATATACAGTATGCAGCTACACCATATACAGTATGCGGCTACACCATATACAGTATGCGGCTACATCATATACAGTATGCATCTACATCATGTACAGTATGTGACTACATCATACATAGTATGTGGCTACATCATATACAGTTACAGTATGCGGCTACACCATATACAGTATACAGCTACATCATATACAGTATGCGGCTACATCATATACAGTTTGCGGCTACATCATATACAGTATACAGCTACATCATATACGGTATGCGGCTACATCATATACAGTATGCGGCTACACCATATACAGTATGCGGCTACACCATATACAGTATGTGGCTTCACCATATACAGTATGCAGCTACATCATATACAGTATGCGGCTACATCATATCCAGTATGCGGCTACACCATATACAGTATGCGACTACACCATTTACAGTATGCGGCTACATCATATACAGTATGCAGCTACATCATATACAGTTTGCGGCTACATCATATACAGTATACAGCTACATCATATACGGTATGCGGCTACATCATATACAGTATGCGGCTACATCATATGCAGTATACAGCTACATCATATACAGTATGCAGCTACATCATATCCAGTATGCGGCTGCACCATTTACAGTATGCAGCTACACCATTTACAGTATGCGGCTACATCATATACAGTATGCAGCTACATCATATACAATTTGTGGCTACACCATATACAGTATGCGGCTACACCATATACAGTATGTGGCTACACCATATACAGTATGCAGCTACATCATATACAGTATGCGGCTACATCATATACAGTATACAGCTACATCATATACAGTATGCGGCTACACCATATACAGTATGCAGCTACACCATATACAGTATGTGGCTACACCATATACAGTATGCAGCTACATCATATACAGTATGTGGCTACATCATATCCAGTATGCGGCTACACCATATACAGTATGCGGCTACACCATTTACAGTATGCGGCTACATCATATACAGTATGCAGCTACATCATATACAGTTTGCGGCTACATCATATACAGTATACAGCTACATCATATACGGTATGCGGCTACATCATATACAGTATGCGGCTACATCATATGCAGTATACAGCTACATCATATACAGTATGCAGCTACATCATATCCAGTATGCGGCTGCACCATTTACAGTATGCAGCTACACCATTTACAGTATGCGGCTACATCATATACAGTATGCAGCTACATCATATACAGTATGCGGCTACATCATATAATACAGTATGCGGCTACACCATTTACAGTATGCGGCTACATCATATACAGTATGCGGCTACATCATATACAGTATGCGGCTACATCATATACAGTATACAGCTACATCATATACAGTATGCGGCTACATCATATACAGTTTGCGGCTACATCATATACAGTATACAGCTACATCATATACGGTATGCGGCTACATCATATACAGTATGCGGCTACATCATATACAGTATACAGCTACATCATATACAGTATGCGGCTACACCATATACTGTATGCAGCTACATTATTACAGCATGCAGCTACACCATATACAGTCAAAGCAACAAAGCTATACATCATATACAGTATGCGGCTACATCGTATACAGTATGCGACTACATCATATACAGTATGCAGCTACACCCTATACAGTCAAAACAACAAAGCTATACATCATATACAGTATGTGGCTACATTATATACAGTATGTAGCTACATCATATACAGCTGCAGAGCCAGACTCCACCTCATGAGTCATGTGTTTTTCTCCTTCAGTGAAAGAACTCCATCCACATCCTTCAGAAGAGGGAAAGGCACAACACAATGACATAGAGGTATTTGTTCATTGGATCATTCAAGGTATCCCAGCTTCTGACAAGATTCGTGACCAGATACATCAATGCCAGAAAAACGACAGTGCATGTATGTAGGCAGGTGGCTGCATACAGCTACAGAGGTTGGCCGGACAGGAAGGAAATTCCTGAAACTGTTAAACCATATTATTCAGTAGCTGGAGAGTTGTGCATTGAAAATTTAATGCACTGAGGACAATTCTTCACCAAATCTCTTGAGATATTAGGCCACCAAACACTTGTGGGCTCACTCTCTACATGTGGTTGTACCTTGATGAGCACTATATGGAGTTTTTTCCAGAATTTCCACTCACAATGGCTCTAGAACTGGAACTACCACCTACTTCCTACAGCAAACCTAGTCTCTGCAACATATTGCTGCATTCCAGATCCATCAATGCAAACATGTATCTGCTCACCAATCAAAGAGATGCCCATGAATGCATTATTCAGTTGAAAAACACTGCATGCATGTTTCTGATGAGTACAATTCAGGTTTTATATTCTTCAAGGATTGATAGAGGCAAATACAGGGTTAAAGAGATGCCTGTTGAGGAGGGTCAAAAATCGGTACTTTTACCAAAGAGCCATAGTTGCAATTAGTTTATCAGCTTCACCAATTTGCTAAACTCATATTTTCAGATGATCAATCACAGTGTGTGAAACCTTAGCCTCGTCCCCAGGCCCTATTTTTATATTAAAGTTACTGGTTTCCAACTGGGTACGGGAAGTCAATTTGCTACCAACTCCTACTGTTCATGTTTGACTTCAAACTGAAGCGCACCACTCTAACAACACCATCCTGGTTAACAGAGACCTGGTCAACTATCAGGGAACTAGTGGTGAAATAACTAGCACTGAGCTACGTTTTGCTTGTGGAGCAGTGGTACGCTTCAGCCAAATTAAACATATACAGGTAGTCTCGTACCCAGACTCACACTCGCAGCTGCGGATGGATTACATCACTAGTCGGGGCCGTTCATAAATTACGTCACGCTATTTTTGACCCCCCCCCCCCTCCCCCCTTCCCCCTCGTCACACATTATCCCATACTGATGTATGCTTAATGTATGCATCGTCACATTGGCTGATACCCTCCCCCCTTCAGCGTGACGTAATTTATGAACGGCCCCTACGCGAGAACTGGGTCTGGTAAACTGCCTAATAAAATAGATTCTAGGCACCATTCGGTAACACACATTAACGGTCATAAGCGATCGAAGGTCAATTGAGGGAAGAATATTAATCAAGCACTCCTACTTTAGAGAGCAGAAATAGGAGGCAGTCTGCTAGTCCGCCAGCATAACACTTGTAGAGGTCAAGGAAGGAATTGGTGAATGAGTATGGTCGAATCGTTATGCACAGATGGCTATCACATAAATGGGCTGGTTAGGTTAGTGTAGGAGGCAGAGGCCAGTGGCACTGGTTTTTGTATGAGAAAATATTAGTTTGTTGACCATATCCGGTGTAATTAGAATTAACCACCGATATTCTGGATAATCACTTACGTACTACATGTATTCTAATAGGAAGTAAGGTAACGCCGATCCATTGCTTGATATGATCCCTCAGCATTAGCATGCTTAGGAGCGGTATGAGTCGGGCTGAACTGTGATTATTTAAAGCGTAGCCAACGAAATTATGAACCGTAATGCCAGCCGGCATCACAATATGTTTGGAGTTTTTTTATATGATTTAACGGGTATGGAAGTTGTGTACTGTGTACAGACCACAAGTTAGACCTGCTCCGGCTAGTTACCATCATGGAAGCAAAAATAAGCGAGGCTTGGGCCAGCAGTGGCGAGGCTGCGCAGCGCGGATGTTTTAGGGGGGGGGGGGGGGGGGGGGGGGGGGGGGGGTGGTGCTGTCGGTTTCTGGCCTGATACGAAAAGTGGGGAGGGGTATGATCGCGTATTGGGGAGCCCGTGATATAGTACAGTAGTACAGTTCATGCGTACGGGTATCAATAGGCAGCGCAAGCGTGCAGCTATTATTATAAAATGCGGCCCGAAAAGTTATGAATTTATAAATAAAGGGGGGGGCACGTGCCCCCCCCCCCCCCCCCCCCCCCCCCTGGATCCGCCGCTGCTGCGTGTACAACTAAAGTAAAGGATGCGGTCATGCCCACCCTCAAGTGGCGGCTGTCATGCTCGACAATGTGGCAAGCTTTGACTGGATCGACAGGTCGCGATTAGGTAGAGCTGCTATAGACCTTCATTGGAGCCGTGGGTAAGGTCTCTCCGCGAACTGGTCACCAGTAAGAAATTTGATTCATAAACCAAGCTGTCCCAATCCACTACTATTATCTATGGTTATGATACAAGACTATAACGAATTCAATTAGCAAGAAAGACAGCATCTACCCATGAGAGAATAACAATGAAACCATGCAAGATTCATCCCGCCCTGGAAACTACAAAAACAAATACAAGTACAGAACAACCAAAGGTTTGAAATGGTACTTGTATTGAGTCGACGTCATTATAATATACGTCCTGATATAAAAGCTAATGCAGAAATGCATATCAGTGCCGACTTGCCTATCAGCGACTCAGAGATATAAAAGGACTCGCGTGCTTGTGCCTTTTGGTTAGTTCGTACCTTTGAGCACCTTCAGAATTAATTGTTCTGAATCAGTGTATAGCGATGTACAGAATGGGTGGTTTAACACAGTGTTTCTTTTTCGTCGCATTGTCGATAAGAGCGCTTTTTTCTGCCGAGGCCACCTCTCCGATATCAAATGTCGATATCGCCAAAGAGATTTCAAAGCACTTTTTAGAACGTCAATCACGGCAAATGAGCTGTCTGGATTTTACGCAGTTCATTAGTATTAATTTCGACAGTATTATCTCCGGGGAGTGTAAAACCGCTGCTCAAAATCATCCCTTGGATCAGATCAACGGAGCGATTTGTACATCTGCCTGCAACGAATTATACCAGCTATTTGCCCAGTGTTTTGGAGCGGAGTACACTCAAACTGCTTACAAACAGCTGTGTTCAAATGGCTACCAGGGAGGTACAATTCGCAACCAGAGAGGACCGGACCTGCAGGCCAAGCGACCGCACAGCCGTACGCCATGGTGTGACTATCGCTGGTCGCGCCGCTGCCGCTGCCTTTGCGCGCCGTGCGCGCGCAATGCTGTAGAAATATACATGTAAGACTGAACTCAGTGAAATTATGCTACATATACAATTAAACTAAGCTAGCTGCTGTTAAATTAGAGTAGTCGAATTAGCTTTTTGTAGACATATACTTTAAGTTTTTTAAATGTCGTATACATGAACGAGGCCGTATATCGCATGGCGGAATTATATGCGGTTGGCTTTCTTGCTCTGATGCAGTTAGGGATGACGAGTCGTGGGACAGCTACATATGTCCACGGCATTAGTTAGGTACTCCAATAACGTGCGTATCACATGGCAGAAAATTGTGACTGCATGGCAGAGAATTATAATAACACAACTAGAGTACATTATAGGTAGAGCACTTCAAAAGATAGCACTGACATGCATATGTCTTGAAAGGACATTGAACGAGACAGCAGTGCTCGAACAATTGAGTCTCCCATACAAATTGGAGATGGTCTGGGACTTAGGGAGATTGTATCGTGAAGCCAGGCGAGAAGCCCAATCGTATATAGAATGTATACTTAACTTCTGTCCCCCAACACCCATAGAGGCACAATCCAACGCTATAGAATTTTTCATGCATCGTTAGCATGATGGTTTCGCTGTTCAGCTGCCATGCTAGGCTGCTGACCCTGCTGCCACACTGCTTTCATTAAATGCATTTGGGTTAAAAGGAGGAGATAGACACGCAAGCCTGCTCAAGCGCACTGCGTTCACTTCCGCAATAGCCCATTTTGTGAGATGCAGAATTTAGGGGGAGACGGGTCCATCATAAATGTGATTATGGGAAGCGTGTGGAAATGGATGCAATGAGTGAATTGAACAGATGGGAAGGTGTGAGTAATGCAAAACGTTGACTTAGGATGAGGTGTGAACTACAATGTGCCTATGCTAGGATTGTAACCTATTATATGCCCACACAAGAGATTTTCATTCTACAATGATGCATTGATGAAGGATTGGAAGGTAATAGTGGTGTAAAAAGGAAGGAAACAAGGGTCAAATAATAAGGAAAAATGTAATGGTCCTATATTTTGCAACACAAACAACATAATGTCCTACAAATGGGCAAAATATAGGACTATTACATTTTCCTTTAATATTTGACCCTTTTTTCCATATAGACAACTTCAGGATCTGATTATTCTGTACTCTGGATGTGATGTCCCCTAGACATTACGAAGAAGTCCGCTGTTGTCTCTATATTTTATTGGGCCCTACAATGATGTAACTATGTGAGGCCCAATAAAAGCTAGAGACAACAACGGACTTATTTGTAATGTCTAGGTGACATCACATCCGGCCGGAGTACAGAATAATCAGATTGTGATGTTGTCTATTTAGAGAGTAGTCCTTGCCCCAATATCACCATATGTTAAGGGGTATTCAGATATGACCCTTCATGTCATTAACCATTCGGTCAGCTGGTGCAGCAGCCCTCATGCATGCACCAAGCACAACGTGAGTGGGGAAACGGCTTTCAACAGGACATCAACTGTAATGTGTGTCTTCAGATTGGTGTAAGGCAACATCAGCCTCCACCTTTATTCCTCCAAATGGGCACAAAGATAGAGATTAACAAGAACATCCACTGTTGATCATGATGTATAGTTACATCATCACCTCATCTGCAAGGAACTACATGATGACTACAGGTCAAGGATAGTGTTTGGGCAGAAGGTCCACTTCAAAATTTACAGGAGTGCAGATGAGGGCCAACCATAATTTTTTTCTACTAGCAGGCTAAGTGAGAAATGGACTTCAAAGCGGTCTGTCTCCAACAGTGAATGACAAATGAGTGGATCGCAACTTGGAAAAATTCTGGGAAAGGATGAACATGGCTGTCAATATCACTATTACAAATGGAGGGAAGTATTGAAGGGTGCACACTAACAGTAAAAAGCAGATTCTCAAGCCCCAGGGCAAGACAGATTTTTAAAAATTTAATGTAGCAGTACAAATTTGCAAATATTTCTATGAGTCGCCAAATGGAAGATGAACTCAATCCCATTTAGCTAAAACCTATAGTCTGTTAGGTTTGACTAGGGGTATTATCACAGGTGGCAGCATCATTTTGATTTGCATACCTAATTATCTATGCATATTGTAAATCAGATATTTAGAGAGCTTGCAGAGTTAAGGGACATACTGAAGATATATACGACACAAATGAATTTTTTTGACATAGTTCATTAATATGTAAATAAAACTGCCTCTGTTTTAGGGCTGGCTAGGAGTATGATCACAGTTTGCAA
Source organism: Eunapius fragilis (assembly GCA_963681505.1). Lineage (NCBI taxonomy): Eukaryota > Metazoa > Porifera > Demospongiae > Spongillida > Spongillidae > Eunapius > Eunapius fragilis. Next base: position 2,323,279 of record OY811992.1, read on the forward strand.
TATTATTGTGGTTTGCATTTAAAAAGAGAGGAAGGACAAATTGAGATTTTAGTGAAATTTTTATCAGTAAGTAAATATAGTTCAAATGAATACACATAAGAAACTCAGTTATAATAATGTCACAGCTACAAAGCAGCAAAGGTGAATGGTTTGTATGCAAGTATATACTACTTTATGTGCACATTATACATTTAGGGCTCTACATATTGCTGTAAATATTTTTTTCACCATGTCTGTCTTCTGGGGTCTTGGTAGCAGGAAGGATGTCAATAATATTAGCATACTGTTCCTCACTAGGAGAAGAAGCACTGGGGTCAGCAAGATGACATGAAGCACGCTCTGACATTTGTATTCCAGGTACCACACTTTGGTTCCGAATGCTAAACAGTAATGATGCACATGAACACATACAGTTAACTCCCTGTATATAGTTTGATTTCACCTTCTGGCCAACTTCCTTGTTATATATTTGTAGGCAATAAAGACCACGATAATGCAGCAAACAATTGTGACAGCACACATAGCACCAGTTATACCAATCACTGATGTGGTTGAAGATAATTCACCAGTGGAAGCATCCAAAATGTTTTCTTTTGTTTGTGGAAAAAAATAAAGGTCAAACATACATTTAGATCATTAGTTATATGTATACCACCTAAATGTTATTAAATAGGAAGATGAATTACCAGACCAGCATGCATAACACATGGCAGCCTAAATGTAAAAGCTATGCATTGATAAACAGATAGTCATAAAACTTTGTCCTTTGAGATTTCATAACGCTGGAATACTGATGCAGATATCGTGATGGATAATGTATTTCTTATTGCATAACAAATCAAAATTTTACCACATACCGATTCCCGACATACTCCAGGGTATATAAAGGCCCCACGATTTAAAAAGAATGAAGAAAAGAAGATAGAGTGCAAAGGAAAGATTAAACTTAACACATGTAACTTCTTATATAAAGTAAAATACTTTCTCACTGCCCTAAAACTTAAAATGTTGCATGTGTAGTAATAGTCTGTATATAGCAACATCTGATCTACACTTGATTGCTAAAATCAACCAATTTTAAGTTGTTTTGGTAAGAAATATGGCTTTGTCTTTGTGATGAATAATTAGAACGGAGTCCTTTCATACAATGTAAAGTGAGTGGAGCTTGATTGTGGCACCGCATTTGGCTCCTTGTTAAGCTGTGAGCTAATGATAATGTATCCCTCACATGGCAATACTAATCACATACATAACACATGGTATCAAGTTGCTAAAGTCCATAGAAGGGATGGATCATAATTATGAAACTTTTATGGTGGATCAGCTTTGGTTCCATGCTTGCATTTGTGGCATGAAAGGAATGAGTTCATGCAGTCACATTGATAGTAAAGTGAGACATATTTGCTCACTTGTATCCGTGCAAGTCACATTGTTTGACAGAAGTTGATATCCATGATAGCAGTCACAAACGTAGCTTCCATTTGTATTGCTGCAAATTTGACTGCAATCACTTGTACCAGTTGTACACTCATTGATGTCTGCATACAGGGAGAAGAACGCATCACTTAAGCCACTTCATTGCATCTAGTTTACAGTGATTTGGTTATACATACACAAATACATGTATTATAATTATACATTCCGGCTGATAGCTAACAAGCCACATAAGTTTGTTATTGTGTTTTTTGGTCCCTCAAGTTTGTACCTAATCAACTAACCTTACTAACCTCTCCTTAATTCAACCTTATAATTATTACCATCTGCTCACCAACACAAGTTTTGGTGTGAGAAGAAACTTGGTATCCAAGGTAGCAACTGCACATGTAGCTTCCATTGGAGTTTGTACAAATCTGACTGCATCCACTTACACCCAGAGCACATTCATCTATGTCTGCATGATTGAAAGTTGTCCAACTAGGCATACATCATAAACATTTACACTAATCCTAATTACAACCGATTTCTGTGTGAGAAGCTTACAATAATAACTGGATATGTGCTTACCTAAACAGGTTCTGTTGTTTGAAGAGATTTGGTATCCAATGTAGCAACTGCAAGTGTAGCTTCCAATGGTATTGGCACATATGTGATAGCATCCACTTATACCCAGAGCACATTCATCTATGTCTAAGTTTTTTTTGCGGTTGTACACAAGATGGTTGGTAAACGAAATGCTAAACAATGATTCCTACAAAATTAAATTCCAGGCTATATGCATACCTGCACATGTTTTATTACTTAAAGAGATTTGGTATCCAAGGTAGCAACTGCACATGTAGCTTCCATTGGTATTGGTGCAAGTCTGATTGCATCCACTTACACCCAGAGCACACTCATCTATATCTGCATGTTTACAAAATCAGACATATGCATGCACATTAATATGTTACCATGGTTCACAAGCACTGGTACTGACCACATTGTGGTGCTTACCAGCACAAATTCTATTGTTTGATGAGATTTGGTATCCAAAGTAGCAATGGCACATGTAGCTTCCATAGGTGTTGGTACAAATCTGATTGCATCCACTTATACCCAGAGCACATTCATCTATGTCTGCATGTATCGAGGTAGTGAAGGCAGACATACATCATAATCATTATACAACAATTAATATTAATGCTCACCTGAACAGGTTCTATTATTTGGTATCCAAGGTAGCAACTGCATGCATAGCTTCCATTGGTATTGGTACAAATCTGATTGCATCCACTTATACCCAGAGCACATTCATCTCTGTCTGAAAGATTGGAGGTTATGCACAATAGTATTGGCCTGTCATGGTAATATTGGTCTGCCAAATATTTGACCCAGACTAAGTCTTTCTCAACACGTGTGGAATCATTAATTAAATGAACCATTGTTCCAGATCCAAAGTTAAATAATTATAATGATCCACCTGATCCATTTTAAAACTGGTTATGAAAAGTTTGTTTCAATGCAAAGTGAGGGAGCATCTACTGTAAGGGATTGGTGAAGCAGTTTTGTCTTCTCCATTCAGATCAAAAAGGCAGGCTTCACAAGTGGTAAGAAAAGAATTTCTTGCTCATGTATGATGCCAAATGAATAATGATTCTGTGTGGAAAATGCAGATATTGTTGCGCCTTAGATATTAATGCCCTTTTTAAACAAGTTTTTAGTCAGACCTGAATCTCTAAAACGGGCCTGAATTTGGTGCATCAGAATACGTTCATCTGATTCAAGCTGCAATTAAAAATTTTAATATTATCGTTATGTGGAATGTGCTTTTGTAGTGTTAGTTCAAAATTTTCATTTCTAGACCGGAAACATTTTCATTGCTGTTCAACCTTTCTACAGTTTCTGAATTAAATTTTATTTTTGATAATCTGTATCCGCAATTGATATTTAATGTGCTTCTGGGCAGACCAAATATAAATCCCAGTAACAGGCCAGGAGTTATAGATGCTTACCCACACATGTTCTGTTGCTTGATGAGATTCTGTATCCAAGGTAGCAACTGCACGTATAGCTTCCAATGGTGTTGGTACAAATCTGATTGCATCCACTTATACCCAGAGCACATTCATCTCTGTCTGTTTGTTCCGTAGTGCATGCAAGCAGAACAGAGCTGTGTGCTCATAATGCACCAAATGCACCTAAACCATCCCGGTAAGGTAAAGGTTTAGAGATTAATGTGTCAGATGAATTCTTAATTTCCAATTGATTTATCCCAGGGATATATGCAAACCTTTTTATGTAAGTGATAAATAAATTAGAAATCGAATGCTATGATGTAGTTATTGTATCTCATACATGCATGTACGGCCAGCACCCCTGTTTCATGTGTATCATTTTGTATAAAAGTCATGTGTACTTAGATATAATGTCACTTGTTGTATATACTTTTGAGTGTGAAGCGTTGTTGCGAATACTACACTGGTTACAGAGAATCGGGATACAAAAATTAAGTGCCATATACGGCTATCGAGTCATTTCAGAGAGGGATTTTATGGACCGGCTTGAACGGTTTGAAATATGTGCAGCGCCAACAGATGGGATGAAGATACAATAGAACAAAAACTATCAACATTGCTGGAAAAAGAAACTTTGGCTTCATGGCAAGAGATACTGAGCCAGACGCGGAATGGTCACTTAAACTGAGTCCTGCTCCACCTGACTACTATGGCTTAGGCTGCTAAATCCCTCAAAGGAACATTAAATTCAGAGGTTTATGCATATATCATCACCTAATAGGTGCTCTGCATGTGATCTACAACAATGACATGCAGGTCTGTCAGTCTCTGATGTACAAATCTGTCTAAAAAGTAATACATTTTATCCTTTCCTCTGGCAATTTAACAATTCTCTCTCTCTCTCTCTCTCTCTCTCTCTCTCTCTCTCTCTCTCTCTCTCTCTCTGTCTCTCTCTCTCTCTCTGCTCTTTCACTTTGGGCTTAAGCCACATTACTGCTTACCCATACAAATTCTATTGTTAGAAGAAATTTGGTATCCAAGGTAGCATCTGCAAAAGTAGCTTCCATTGGTGTTGGTACAAATCTGATTGCATCCACTTACACCTAGAACACATTCATCGATGTCTGCATGTTTCAGTGCATGCATAGATTTATAACTTGACATAATAACTTTGTCCTTACCTACACAGGTCCTATTGTTTGAAGATATTTGATATCCAAGGTAGCAACTGCACATGTAGCGTCCATAAGTATTGGTGCAAATCTGATTGCAGCCACTTACACCCAGAGCACATTCATCTCTGTCTGTGTGCACATTTTATTCACAGCCACAGACGAATTATTTTTAGGTGCAAAACATCTCTGGGGTATGGGCTTACCAAGACAGGTTTGATTGTTAGAAGAGATTTGGTATCCAAGGTAGCAACTGCATGTGTAGCTTCCATTGGTGTTGGTACAAATCTGATTGCATCCACTTATACCCAGAGCACATTCATCTATGTCTGCTGTATGGAAGTTGTCAAGTTAGACATATCATAATCATTGTACAAAGTCTAATTAATTTTATTAATGCACAGCTAAAAACGATTTTATTCTTAGAAGAGATTTGGTATCCAAGGTAGCAACTGCACATGTAGCTTCCAATGGTGTTGGTACAAATCTGATTGCATCCATGCACTTACACCCAGAGCACATTCATCAATGTCTCCAAGTTTTAACATGGTGCACATTTGTACACTACAGAATTGATATCTATGTTCTGTGAAATCCATAAAAACTTTATAATTGCAATGCATGATTTCACAATTTGGATGCCTCTATTAAACTGTTCTAAATGATGGTCACATTTCACGATTTCAAAAAATTGCATACATACAATCAGTGCATTTAAAAACTTTGCAGCTTGCAATATAGTGAAGCCACAAGAGTGTGATTGGCAATAATGGGCAAGGTACATTCTTCATAGAATAATGACAGATTTATCACTCTGCCAAGCCAACTTCAAAGAAAATAAGAGAAAAATCACGCAACTCATAAAGTCATCACACCACAACAAACTATTTGCGAGCGTTGCAATGCACATAGCACTGATATACGAGATCAAGTTACAAAAGCATCAACAATCGAAGAGTTGTACATGTAAAGCGATTGCTGCGCTAATGAGCCTAGAATAACATTGCTGTTTTAAGACACGTGTATGCAAGTCCAGCTGCAAACGATGCTGCAGCAGCTGCATTTCCTTAGGTTTCTTTTTTTGTAGCTAGTTAATGCAAGAGGAATGGGAACAAATACATTGCTAAGGACAATGTGGCAATTTGTAGTATAGTGAATTCATGCGCTTCATTATTATTCATTGATAGGTGTGGTCAATAATCGATAGCATAAGGATTTTTTTAGGGGATGTGATCGAGAGAATGGGCCTGTCGTAGGCGCGCGGGGGGGGGGGGGGAGGGAACATGGCCTTGATTTTAGATGGTGTCTATAACTTTTTTTTTTGCCCCTCGGCTTATTGCATGGAAAATAGGAAGTCGATATCTCCAACGCCTTAAGAAAATGCATTAATTATAATGGATCCTTGCTGTGAAAAAATGGACATAAAAATAATACATTATCAAGTTTGCAAGCGGTCCCTAGGTCGTCTATAACTAGATCCTTTATTATTTTTTTACTGAAACACTTTCATTTATTAAAAAGAACATACTCATTGCTTAAACATACCTTGATTAACTTGAAACACCCACTTCCCTCCTATTCCAACATTGCTCATTAGAGTAATGTTTAGAATACTGGGCGTGGATGATCCTGGAATGTACACATAGGACATGCTGCCACTCAGCCCAACTTGTGCTCCTGATGATGGCCACTGTATCAAACCATCCGCATACAGGAATATTATGTATGACCTGATATTGTCTGTGGCCAGGATACATTGAAATGTGTTTGTCTGTGTATGATATAACACTTTAAAAAAAATGCCGCACAAAAACATTTTGTTACAATAACATCCATAATGATCTTAATTTGTTGTCTTGTACAAATCAGCTCATTTTGTGAGATGCAGAACTTAGGGTGAGAGAGGACCATCATAAATGTGACTATATATATATGGGAAGAGTGTGGAGGTGGATGGGTGGTAAAAGGAAGGGATAGAGAGATGCAAGGTTGAGGTGTGACCTTCAATGTGCCTCTGCTGGAATGTAACCTATTTTATACCAAGATCAAGAATCTGACTAATGCATTCTGATTGTTTTAATAGTGCATGCATATGCAGATTAAATATAAGACAAGTTTCATTTTGCGTACCTTATCAGTTCCCATGTTGTAGTATCCAACATGATCCCAGGTTGCAATGAACAACCACAGAGGACTAAAGGTTCCAGACAAGGACTGTATGTCATTTGCAGCCTTTGCCATAAGTGTGGGGTCTTGTGTAGTTCTGTACCACACACTCCCAGTACCTCTGGTGTCGACATCAGCCTGATAGGTGTAGGCTGACGCTCCTCCAAAGGACAAGTAGCCATTGTTACTCACCTGAAATTACATAATGCATAATGCAAATTCTATAGCAGGTTCAACTCAAACTCTTAGCAGGTTAAGTTACTAAACCCAATGTAAGTATTCATAAACATCCTTAGCAACTAATAGTATACCTCCAGAACTTTTCCCACTACAGTTTTAATCGCAACCAGTTCCCATGCACACAATATATCAAGTTTGCCTTTAACCATTCGATTAACTTCATCATCTAACATTTCCATTGTACACATTGATAGACAATGCGAATAATCCATTCATTGTAGCCAATGTATGCATTTATTGCAATAAATATATATAAATAAAAGCACAACAGGGCATTCCACCTCTGTGCACTGTTGTGTATATGTATAACCTGGAGTCCACTACAAGTAACATACACAGGATATCATCACCAACTTACAGACACTGTGCTATATTTGGTTCCAAAAAAATTAAATGGAACAGGCAGTGTGATTGAAGGAGAAGAGTCATCATCATTTGGAGGCAGTGAAGTATCACCAGCAGCTGATCCATAAGAGTAAAATGAGCTCAATCGAACAGCAGTTCCATAAGGCATCATACTGCTAAGTAGCAAGGTCAGCACAGCAGTCACCAATGCAGTCAGCATTGTTATAGAGCTGCATAAAACAGTCAAGCATGTAGAGACATCATTAAAGATACCACACACCTCATCACGCAATACTTAATGCCAACCTCAACTGACATGTATCACAACTACTGACTGAATGCACATACATGTATGCATCATACTCATGCATATACAGACCTAACATTAAAAACCCTAACCAAAGTGTACTGCAAAATGATGTGCACAATAATTAAATGTAATTGCTTCAAAGGCTATAACAATTACTAGCTCATGTGTTGTAAAGAGGCCAATAAAAAGAGAGGCTATATAGCTGTTCCCCATTGTAGTGTCTGGGGGGGTGGGTGGCAGTAAACCTTTAGGTGTACAGATGTGGGGCAGTGGATGTCCAGGTGTGGGGACAGTGGACATCCAGGGTGTGTGGGGTAGAGGACCTCCAGGGTATGTGGGGCAGTGAACATCCAGTTGTACAAGTGCATGTGTGGGACAGTGGATGTCCAAGTATATGTTGGGGGGGGGGGGGGGGGGGGAGGGACAGTGGATCTCCAGGTGTATGTGGGGAGGGGGGGGAGTGGACCTCCAGGTGTCTATGCATATGTGCAGATGATCCAACTAGTAAGGTTTACCCCACCCAGCCTGGTTCTGAGTAATGTTTTGTGCTGAGCTCAGCAATTAAATTTTGTTATAAAGTGCACCTGGGGCCAGGCATAGCATGGTCTGAGGTTTGTCTCTCACTAACATAACATGCAGCTGTTGTTAAAGGGCATAGGGGAGGCTTACTGTCAGTATCCCTGCCAAAGATTTTCACTGCTAATAGTAGAAGCAAGTCTACTCCCCCCCCCCCCCCCCCCCCCCCCCCCCTGCTCCCAATCTCTCTGCCCTTAACATTAACAATTACAGAAACTTTTCTTAAACACACTGTAGCCTCTGTAGCCACTTGATTAGACTCCTGTTGACTCATGATGGATAGATATAATGAACGTCAGGGTCACCAATGTGACGAGCTATCATGCAACCAGAAAATATAATTTCATAATCATCACTAAATTTACATCACGTGCCATAGCATTACACGTGTATTTGAATATGTACGCAACAACACTATAACTGCACTAGTTATTACATAAACACACTAACTAAGCACACTAGATAAACACACTATTGCATAAGTGCACTAGTTATTGCATAAACACACAGCTAGGAGCCCGACTGGAACAGTTGTAAGATACTGACATACATGTGTTCCACTGTCAGTCCTGATGAGGGAACTCCTGCCATCTATACTGTAAAAGTTATTGTTTTTATAGCATGAATTCTAACCAGTGTGCATTGGTCAGTGGCGCAACCTTCATATTCATCATCCATAATATTGGTTATTCCCCACACTCATGGTACACAATGCTACTATAATACATAATTACTGACATAAACATCCACCGAGAGCAACATATATAGCAGTAATGGCTTTAGTACACATTAGCACATTTGCACAGAAAAATAACAACACTAATATATAGATACTATTGATCTATGCAGCTTGTATTATATTATGCAATTCATTTATACGCCCGTGCAACTGCTAATACTGACAGGTCTGGCATTTGGGTATGGGTTTTCAGATTTTTGAGAGCTCTGAGAGCTGTTTGGTTTCCTTCAGGCGGCACACATTTTGTGAGCCAAACCAAAACCACATTTACACAGCTCCTGATGTGACATCACACTGTCACTACAGGATGATTTTAAAAATCTTGTTTAGAATCAATTCTTGATTTTCACTTTCTTATCTGGTATACAATGTCAGCATTTAGATCTTTAAGTGACAAACTGACGAATCAAAATTTGAATCGAAAACTGATTCCACACTTTTTTTTGCAATTGTATTTATTTTTGTATAAAATATAAATGATCCACTGATGGGTATTTTGCTCTTCTAATACAGGAATGTGATACGACAACTCATTGGATGCATTCTGTGAGAGATCAGTCAGCTTGCTGGATGCTGCAAATGCAGCGATATAAAAGTGGTTGCATTGTCATACTCACATCAATTAGGCATGAAGGGATAATGCCTCTTTCATGTATCGTAGGCCTTGATAGCAGGGGTTTCTTGAACAAGGTCTTCAAGGTATTTTATGCACTCATCTGATAGTGCCTTTCCTACCTCTTCGACCATGGTCGAGGTATTCCTATGCCATTGTAGCTGGTGTGTGCCTGCAAGCGTCATGTGTGTCATAGCCCGTGTGTATTATCAAAACTTTCTCATGCAGGGGGATAAACCAGGATAATCCACTCCGGAATTATCTAACCCCAGAGGATTAATTATTCCAGAGGGATGAAATTATTGGGTGATAAACAATACTGTGACACCGGTTTGCATGTCTGTGACGGTGCGAGTGCCCCGTCTTCAGTAAGGTCATCCAGTGCAAGCGTCAGCAGGTATACAGCGTATTCAGGAGGGTTACCCAGTGGAGAGGGCACATCACAAGACTGAACCGTTATTGTTAGGGTTAGGGTGCATTGGGTGTGTGGTATAAAAATGAGCACAATGTTGTTCTTGACGAGAGTAGTTGTTCCTAGTTCTAGTGGTTCTGTTGAAGTCTTTGAGTGATTAGGATTGGAGTCATTTAATGCGAGCGGCGATCGCGCTAGCAAATCGTTGTCGCAAGCGCGTGGGAATACTGACTGGTGGCAGCATTACCGAGAATCCTTCACAATGTCATCTTTTATTTTGTACAGATGTAGGACACACAGTTCCACCAAAAGGGGTGTGACCCTCACACCAAGCTGCGGTGTGAGAAAGAAAAAAAAAACTTACACAAGTAGGGATCGAATACAAGGTACCTAGTATGTAGAATTGCATTTTAAACCTTTACCCACCAGGAATAATCGTTAACTTGCATACATAACCCTTTGTATGCCTGATGTGTATCCTTATTGCACAGTAACGCATGGTATTGAACGAAGTGTCAATCAAATGGTAAATAGCCACTCATGAATTATTGAGGTGGGACTCCATAATATGCAATCTTCACACAATCTCACAGATAGTAACTGCTGACATATATACAGCCATGTGCTAAACCAACATATCACCTCTCCTCCAATTAATGGTGAAAACCTGTTTATGTAGAGCAGTAGTAATTTGCAAATTATTGCTATAGTTGTAACCACAGTCCACACATCTACTTCTTTATCACAACTCCCAGATCCTGATGGAGTCCTGCATGGTGTACATGTTTACTTCATCAACCACAGTTACATCCCATCTCTTTCATACCAAGTAGCCGATTAACATGCTTTAATTCAGAAGAGTTGAAAGAGACATCAACAAGCCTTGAATAGCAATGAAGATGTGACATTTAATAATGCCATGAGAACAGATTGTCATGTATATAATTATGCCCTTGGCCTTTAAAGGGTTAGAGTACAATAACACTACTTGTGAACAGAAACTAAAAATGACTCCACGGGATTGTATGTTTTAGTTGTTGGAATGCGCAGGAATAAAATTCTGAATGAATCACAAGAATAGCGGAGTGAGTCACCCAATGGCGGAGTGACATCACTCCAAGAACGTCACACCACTGCAAACGCTCACTTGTTTGAATGATATCACACCACTGATAAATTATCGCGTGACGGTGACCCGATTTTAATCGTCACACTGAGCTACGATGGGTGACGACAGGTGAGTCGGTGACCCTTACACTTTTGTATTTACTGTACATACTTCTTCGAATTGGCAGGCGGCGGCAATAATCAATAATCAAGCCACCTATCGAATATTTTTATAGTCGCGAACACCAATACCCACCTCACTTACTTTTATTTTCCACGTGCATACTTAGACCCATATCAGTTCACGCTTATATGGAATTAGGCGGATCACGTGGAATTTGCATGTTGACTTTGTGAAGTGATTCCTTTTATCCGTGTGTGCGTGTGTGAGTTTGTGTGATGGTAGGTGGGATGCAACTAGAGTGTTTGAATGTTTCAAACGGTCGATGTGTACTATCTTACGTCACTGTTTTTTAAAAAGGTTACTGTGTGCGTTAGTTAGTTTATGTGACCCAAAAGCTTCACCAGCTATCGATCTGAGCGTGTCTGATAAAATTATTTTGGACTTTCTCGTCTTTACTGAATTTAGTGAAACTACCTAGGCACGGGTGAAGGAAGTGCACTGTCGGGAACACACAAATTGATGCATTTGAATAGGTGTCCCTGCAATTCTTTGCTGGGGGCCGTGGGGGGGGGGGGGGGGGGGGGGGGGGGGCAATATTCCATACAAGCCATCGTTGGACGTGCGATGGACTGGAAACGAGGGAAACACGTTTCCATCGTCCGCAGTCCAGCATATGTATGTCTAACGAAATACAAATATCGCCATATCGCCGCAGCCACTGCGAAGGATATATGGTTCGTGAGCGCATATCTCCGTAATCGTTTATCTATTACGGTTTAAGCTTGTGCACAATTTTTAACACCGGAAATCGAATACTTTTTTCGCCTATTTTGTCGAACTCACTTTTTTGGAAAAATAGCTGGAAGGGTTTTGATTTGCCAAAAATATAGATTTTGTTAGAGTAAAACTCTCTATATGATGTTTGGAGCTATTTCTAGCCTTGCAACTACTTCCGCTCAGAACCAGAGTTCGTTTAGAGCCGACAGGGTTAGATCCGATACCGGAAACGGGACACTACGTTTCTGCATTGATAAATGCAGATGGGGACACATAAAAGGACAAGGCCACGAAATGGTGAGATCATATTTATGTGAGTAATAATACCCTGCATACAACGTTGAATTTAAGTACTATTTCAACCGGGTGCAAATTCAGCCCAGTCTGACCCCTAATCCCTGCTGTCCTAGGTGAGTCGCTAAATGGAAGATGAACTCAATCCCATGTAGCTAAATCCTATAGTCTGTTAGGTTTGGCTAGGAGTATTATCGCAGGTGGCAGTATCATTTTGATTTGCATGCCTAATTATCTGTGCATATTGTAAATCAGATATCTAGAGAGCTTGTAGAGTTAAGGGACATACTGAAGATATATACGACACAGAAATGCATTTATTTGACATAGGTAAATAAAACTGCTTCTGTTTTAGGGGTGGCTAGAAGTATGATCACAGTTTGCAGTATTATTGTGGTTTTCATTTAAAAAGAGAGGAAGGACAAATTGAGATTCAAGTGAAATTTTTATCAGTAAGTAAATCATACAGTTCAAATGAATACACATAAGAAACTCAGTTATCATAATGTCACAGCTACAAAGCAGCAAAGGTAAATCGTTTGTTGTATGCAAGTATATACTACTTTATGTGCGCATTATACATTTAGGGCTCTATATATTGCTGTAAATATTTTTTTCCCCATGCCTGTCTTCTGGGGTCTTGGTAGCAGGAATGATGTCATTAATAGTAACATACTGTTCCTCACTACGAGAAGAAGCACTGGGGTCTGCAGGATGACATGAAGCACGCTCTGACATTTGTATTTCAGGTACCACAGTCTGTTTTTGAATGCTAAACAGAGATACAGTTGTTGTACATGAACACACACAGTTAGCTCCCTGTGTGTAATTTGATCTCACCTTCCGGTCAACTTTCTTGTTATATATTTGTAGGCAATGAGGACCATGGTAATGCTGCAAATTATTGTGACCACACACATAGCACCAGTTATGCCAATTACTGAGGTGGTCGAAGATAATTCACCAGTAGAAGCTTCTAAGAAGTTTTCAATTGTTTGAGGAAAAAGAATAGAGTTCACAGCATATGATAATATCAGTTTAGACCATTATACTGCCCCACCCTAAATGCTATTCGATAATCACATCAATTATCAAAGATTTGTTCTTTGCAAAAGTTCTTCCTTATTATATTTTTATGTACAAAGTACAAAAGCACAAAATTTGTGTAATAGAAAATAAGTGGGTATGCAAACCCTTCACGATGTACATTTCATGCTCACATTTATATATGTAACAATGCAGACAAGCAGGTCAAGCAGGGGATGCTACAAGCATCTTGTTAAATATTCACAACAAGCAAAAATAGAATTACGTCATGTGTAGTGAGGGGAAATAATTTTCATTATTAATCTCCCTGCAATGTTCTTGTGCTGGGCCGACCATATATAATAATGATTTTTTCAAAGCAACTGTATAATATGATTATTTAATAAGCATCCATTTGAGCTTGCTTTGGTATGATCCTCAGAGACACAATTGTATAATAGGCAGTGTACAGCATTTCTCAAAGTGGTTCTGAAATGAATTTCATAAAGTAAATAAGTTATAACTATCCTGTTTATCTCTGCTGAGATATACAGTTTTTTGAATGACACGTTGGCTATCACGCATACCTGTTATGGGCACAGGCCTTACAAATAGTATTTTGAATACTAAAATAACAACATTGTAGAAGATGGGCTGGAAAGCAATGAGGAGGAAGATTAAACTTAGCAAATATAACCTTTTAGAGGCTAAATGCTCACTCATGCCCCTACCATAAATTTTGTGCGTGTGATAATTGTCTGTATGTATTAACATTTGATTTTACATGAATAGAAGTATACCCATCAAGCAATTTCAATTGCTGAATCAACCATTTATGTGTACTTTCATTCGCTTGGCTTTGTATATTTTTGTGATGAATAATCATATTTGGGATTCTCAAGGACCACATTTGGCTCCCTGTTGAGAACTTTTATGGTACTAATGGTACTAATGTTGATGATATGATGTTACATTGGATAGGAAAACAAAAGTTATGCAATTGAAATTAAATTTAGAACTTGCATTCGACCGGGGGGGGGGGGGGGGGGGGGGGGGGGCAAAGAAATCTGTATGGACTCCATCGTCCAATACTGTAGAGCTTGAAGAGAGAATTGCGAATCTCCTTTTAAAATAAAAATCTGACTTAAGAGAAAAAAAGATACGAGGGGAAAACGAGGGCGTAGGGGGGTACCTCCATTTGCCCCTCCGCCCCCCTCGCTTGCATGACACAGAAAAGCAATTTTATCACATACAGATAAAGGCATCAAGTCGCTAAAGCAAGATACTTTTTAAATAAGTGGGTCACAATCACGAAACATTTTTTCTTGGAGGATCAGCAAGTACTTTGGTATTAATGACAATGTAATGAGTTCTTGCAGTCACACTAATAATAAAGATCTTGGACATTTTAGCTTACTTGCGTCCATGCAAGTCTTATTGTTAGACAGAAGTCGATATCCATAAGAACAGTCACAAACGTAGCTTCCATTTGTGTTACTGCAAATTTGACTGCAATCACTTGTGCCAGTTGTACACTCATTGATGTCTGCATACAGAGAGAGAGGGAGTATTACCACTTAAAAGGTTTCATCATATTATAACTGTATCTAGGTTATAGTGATATGGTTTTTTTCACTTACATATGTATACTACACCTAATCAAACTAAACATACTTCTACAACCTTATAATGTATTACTGTCTGCTCACCAATACAAGTTTTGATGTGAGAAGAAACTTGGTATCCAAGGTAGCAACTGCACATGTAGCTTCCATTGGTGTTTGTACAAATCTGATTGCATCCGCTGATACCCAGAGCACATTCATCTATGTCTGGATGTTAGGAGGTAGTCAGGTCATAGAAATTCTACTGACATATACTTACCTGAACAGATTCTATTGCTAGAAGAGATTTGATATCCAAGGTAGCATCTGCAAATGTAGCTTCCATTGGTATTGGTGCAAATCTGATTGCATCCACCTATATCCAGAGCACATTCATCTATGTCTAAGTATTTGGAGGATGTACATAAGATGGCCCAATAAAGGAAATGTTAAACATTGATTCATAAGCATCAATTTTGCTATTTGTGTACCTATACATGTTTTTTTATTTAAAGTTCTTTGATATCCAAGGTAGCAACTGCACATGTAGCTTCCATTGGTGTTAGTACAAATCTGATTACATCCACTTATACCCAGAGCACATTCATCTATGTCTGGATGTTTGGAAGCAGTCCAGATAAACATTCATCATAATAATTTCATTATTGCTGACAAATGGTTACCTAAACAAATTCTATTGTTCGAAGAGATTTGGTATCCAAGGTAGCAACTGCAAGTGTAGCTTCCAATGGTGTTGGTACAAATCTGATTGCACCCACTTATACCCAGAGCACATTCATTCATGTCTGCATGTTTGATAAATCAGTCATGCACATTATTATTATTATATGGTTCACATGTACTGGAACTGTGTGGTGCTTACCAACACATGTTCTATTGTTTAAAGAGATTTGGTATCCAAGGTAGCAACTGCATACATAGCTTCCGTTGGTATTGGTGCAAATCTGATTGCATCCACTTATACCCAGAGCACATTCATCTATGTCTGGATGTTTTGTCAAATAATGGCTAAGCACCATACAATTGTACTGGTTATTTACTTGACTCACCAACACATATTCTATTATTTAAAGAGATTTGGTATCCAAGGCGACAACTGCACATGTAGCTTCCATTGGTATTGGTACAATTTTGATTGCAACCACTTATACCCAGAGCACATTCATCTCTGTCTGTTCCGTAGTGCATGTGTATATACATGTAGATGAGCTCTTTTTAACGTAAAAATAAATATAAATAAAAATACAATATGCGCGCAATTCTACTGGCTACCAAAAAGATAGGTCTATTGTTCGAGATGGAGCTTCTGCAGGTATTGGTGCTAACCTGATTGCTGCCATTTGTACCCAGAGCACATTGATCTATGACTGTGTATTTGGAAGTTGCTGGTGCGCATTAATTATTATAATTTCCTGCAAAACTCGTGTAATAATTTACCATAAAAATTGTGTCTTACATAATCTCAATGCTTTTTTTCAAATTCCTACACTTGTATACTCTTTTGTGCACATGAGGCATGTTGAATCGGTCTGCATGCTACTGCAGGATGATATTGAACACTGCATGGCTAAGTTTTTGTACGTTCAGTGGGAGGAGGGGACGACGTCGATGATTAAACGATAGAGAAATAGTGTTGAAAATAAGAGATCGATAGATAGCACTTTATCGTTTGGAAGTTATATAAATTTTAAGCCGGGCAAATTACTTAAGGCCGGCATACAGTGACACGGGGCGACTTCCTGTATGCATAATTGCTGATGAATAGAGCAATGCACGTGACCTATCATAACTATGAAAAGTCGCCAGCGACAACATTGATGTAGAACTAGACCAGCGTGTGCAACCATTATAATGGCCCTGAATATAAAGAAGCGACAGCGAAGAAGAAGGAAAAGGACTTAATGGGTTAGAGAATGGATACGACACAGGCAGAGATACGGAGCATACCAACCCTCCCGAGTATATTATATGTTTAATGAAAATAGCTCTGTAAAATACTGGCGTGCAACGTGATACGTGGCTAGGCCGGCCTACGCGTCATTTTCAAAGCAGTTGCAAATGCCTCCCTTCTTTCTCACGATTATAATTCTCTTTAAGTTTTGTGTTGTACTAACACTCTTTGCTATAGTAGCTCTAAGGTCTGTATTAGCGTTGGTCCATATGTACGACAAGTAAATAAAAACATTCTCTAACGAGAGAGTTGTTGGTATATAGGATTGACCAATGGTGGTGCAAAAAGCATGGAAACAAGAGTGACAGAAATATTATTGGAAAATTGAAATAGGCCTATATTTAGCCCATTATTCAGGCATGTGTGTTGTATTGTGTGCTAAATATAGGCCTATTTCAATTTTCCAATAATATTTCTGTCACTCTTGTTTCCATGCTTTTTACACCACCATTGGTCAATCCTATATACCAACAACTCTCTCGTTAGAGAATGTTTTTATTTACTTGTTTCATAAGTTTTTTTTCACCCTGTCATAGCAGTATCATAGTCAATAATCAAATGTAGGAAGAGGATGGATGATCCCCTTTATCTCTTAATGCAAGAACAAATAACTTTAATAGTACTGCTGGTGGTGGGGGCAGCACTGATGGTGCAGGCAGGAGTGCCGGTGGGGGCAGCGCTGGTAGTGCCGGCGGGAGTAGCTGCTGGTAGTGGTGTGGGCAGTGCTGCTGGTGGTGGTGGCAGAAGCGGGGCTTCTGGAGGTGGTGGGATGAAGGGGAGAGGAGTTGGAGGATGAATGTACTCTTCCTCCTCCGACCCCTCATTGGTGAAAAACCCGCAAAGGTCGTCAGCCATCTACATATACGTAACAGAGAGTATGATTAAATTTTTACTTCTTTATTTAGTGCAGAGCCTTTACACATCTGCATAGAGTATTATTAAATTTTTACCTCTTTTTGCTAGCGGATGAGTGGCTTTTATACCTGCAAAGCCTTACACGTGTACAGACTGTGCTATAATTATATTAGTCCAATTCCATCATATTAATGACAGGGAGGGAAGAAGTGTATGCGTGTCAGTTGTGCTAAAATTCTATTGGTCAAATTTGATCCAGTAAAAATGGTCCCATCTAAACATGGAGGTGTAGCCTACATGCAGTTAAGTTGTATAGATGGGTAGTGTGGGAACTAAGGAAGTGAACTACATGGCAGTACATGGCAGCATGTAGATCGATCGATAAGGATATGTTCTCAGGTGAGGTCCTATCTGTGGACAGGGTCTGCAGCTTTATAAGTGTGGGCAGAAGGTCTGTTTTTATTTCACTACATAAATGTGAGTGTGCTGCTAGAAGTAACTGATGGTGGCTTATCTTACTTACTGCTGCACAGGCAGATCACTACCCCTAAAAATAGCTTTTTCAAGACCACCATTATACTCCATTGGTGCATGAGATTTGGGTTAATACAAGGAGTAGCTATATGGGAAAAGGATACAGTTGCAGCTATTTAGTTCTCAGCCCTTGCAACTGTAACTATATTCATACAGTTGCGGCTAGACAAGGAAGTCTTCAGATAAGGAAGCTTTATCAGATTAAAACAATAGACACTACTGTACACACAGTTGAGTCACCATGCATGCTTTACATGTAAAGTGAATGGTTTTGTGCAGATCCGTGCTGTACATAGTCGGGCGGGCCCTACTACCCACAGGTAGTAGGGTGACAAACCCGACCAAACGCGGTAGTAGGGCCGCCCGACTATGCTGTACAAATGCTGCATGCACAGCTTTTTAATGTTAATACAACATGCCATAACATACCTTTGGGTGGTAGTGGTAGTTCTGTGACCCCTGCGATACCGCGTCCTCTCGGCAGCACATTTAGCCAATCAGACAGCGGGATCATTTCAATACCGTCTCCTTTCAGATGCTTTAATGGTAGCTGATACTTCTCCCTATTAGCAGCGCGATTTCCCTCGAGGTCCTCTTCATATCGCCGCCTTTAGTTTTAGCAGCACGGTTCTCCTTGAGGTTCTTCATATCGCCGCCTTTGAGCAGCACGGTTCTCGATCCTCGGGGTCCTCTTCGTATCGCCACCTTTTAGCAGATCGCTTAGATTCAATATCGGCCTTGTAGCTGTCGCGTACAGAGGCCTTCTTCATTTCGGGATCAGCCTTGTAGCTGTCGCGTACAGAGGCCTTCTTTTTTTTGGGATTGGCCTTGTAGAGCGCTCGGGCTTTAGCTTTGTTCTCGTATTGCTTTGGAGGTATTCCGCTCGTTGCTTAGATCTCTTCTTAGAAAAAGAACTTCACTATTAGCCAACGTAAGAACTAATATATTAAACTGGATAAATTTAGTGCAGGTTAGAGTATTCATAACTGCCTAAAATTATTAATAAATAGAACTTGACATATGTATGTCTATATGACATGTAAGGATAACGTGCCGGTAAATTTCGAAGCGATTGGTACTATTCCCGTCCTCCAAAACCGTTCCTAGCTCGAGTTATACCTTCCTAAGAAGAAGACGACGACGAAGACGATGGAGAATTATTTTGGGACTGGGCACGAGAAACAGGAAATTGTTTGTTTCTCTATAACCACACCGTTTTATGACACGGAACAAACGTAGAACTGTAGATCGTTGTGCTCTCAGTCCATCGCGATAAAGAGATAAGCGATCCGTTTCTCCGTTGTCCCTCCAGACGCTAGCGAAGTTTTTTTAATGACATTCATCAACCCTCAATCAATCCTATATTGAACCTGCTGCCGCAGGTTCAGATGCCATTTAAAATACAATCAGTGGTAGATCTCTTTGAGGTTCTTGCGACTTGTCATCGCAAAATATGAATGCTTTCTAATTTTGGGCGACTAATCGACTAGTTGCTATCGACTTATCATACACGAGTCAACAATGCAAACCACAAAATCCCATAATCCACAAGTTGCATGCGACAAGTCGAAGTCGCCCCGTGTATGCTGGCCTTTACATAAACTAGTACGTGCACAATTATGTCGCGAACTGTCCCATAAATTATTATAAATCATTGCATGATGGTCCCATGTGTAGATTATGAAGACTGAATATAAAGATGTGAACAAACAAAATTAGAGAAAACAAGTAAATGAAAACATTCATGAATGAGATATGATACAAAGGAAAAAGCTGCCTATATATTAGCAGGTGAATGAAGCAGAGCTAATAAAAATAGATTTACTTTGTTCCTGTGTATCTCTCATTAGAGAGTGTTTACATACTTCATCACTTTACTTGTTGAATAATTCAAATCGTTGATTGAATGTTGTCAATTCAGTGGAGTACAAAGTATGTGCACGCGAGCCGTACCAATCATTTTTAAAAAGCAAACTCTTATTCTATGTAGTTAAGTGGGAGGCTGCATCGGCGTGAGCGGTAAAACCTCTCGTACTATAATATTATTATTATAATTATAAATATACAGAGCGCTGAAGTCAGCAATCTGAACAAATCAGCCATAGTGTATGTACTCTATACTTTATGCTGCAGCTCAGCGTACAGAATAATTCCTCATTACACTAAACTAGATTGTCCACCCCACCTAAAATAATCAGAGCTAGTGGAGCGCCGAATGGGGGGGTGGTAGTTGGGGATTTTGTCCACTTTTAGTTCCGGGGTAAAAGCGTTTTAAGGGACCCCAGCGTCTGCCTAAGGGGTTCTAGTGTAAAGCGGAGGAGTGGCCTGGGCTTTGAGGATGGGGGTACCTCTTTACTCGATCATGCATTGAAACAGTCTGAACCATTAATTAATGTAGATAGTTATTTAATTACTTATTT
Organism: Eunapius fragilis; assembly: GCA_963681505.1. Classification (NCBI taxonomy): domain Eukaryota; kingdom Metazoa; phylum Porifera; class Demospongiae; order Spongillida; family Spongillidae; genus Eunapius; species Eunapius fragilis. The sequence continues at coordinate 2,343,999 of OY811992.1, forward strand.
GAACTTTTGGTCTGTATTATGTGAACTGTTTATTATTATTATATATATAGTCACATAATAAATCAATACTCCGGCTGCGCACAAATCTAAACACTCCCACCAAAGGATATTATAATGTTTTCCTTGAGAGAAGACATATGTGAAAAAATATATAGAAATGATGTAGCTTGATCTATGCTAAATGTGAAGCAGATAGAGCCAGGCATTCTAAGGATATAGCTATCACACATCATTTTGATGCTTACCCACACAAATCCTATTGTTAGATGAGATTTGATATCCAAGGTAGCAACTGCACATGTAGCTTCCATAGGTGTTGGTACAATTCTGATTACATCCACTTATACCCAGAGCACATTCATCTCTGTCTACATGTTCAGTACATGCAGTAATTTACAACTTGGCTTATTATGTGTCCTTACCAACACAAATTCCATAGCTATAGGAGATTTGATATCCAAGATAGCAACTGCACATGAAGCTTCCATACGTATTGATACAAATCTGATTGCATCCACTCATACCCAGAGCACATTCATCTCTGTCTGCATGTATTTATTCACATGCAAAATGAATTTGTTTTATAAACAAAGCCTTATAAAAATTTTCTGGAATCATGCTTACCAAGACAGGTTCGATTGTTCAGAGCTATTTGATATCCAAGGTAGCAACTGCACATGTAGCTTCCATAGGTGTTGTTGCAAATCTGATTGCATCCACTTATTCCAAGACTACATTCATCTATTTCTGCTTATGGATTTTGATGTGGTACATGTAGGCAGAATTAATTTTTCTGAATCAAGGCATCATATAGTGAACTTAATCATAAAATTGACATTTCAATAGTATACAATACTAGTTTGTACATACCTCCCCTCACACCCATAACTATTGGTTAGATAATGCCCAGAAGGATGGGGGGATGGGAGTAGGGTAAAAACCTGGGCTCTGATGCATTATGTGGTTACATTCCCTTTGCTGCGAAGCTCAATTATGCATGGGAAAGGGAAAATGTGAAAGGGAAAATGAAATGACCTATATTAGCATGGCATAGTATAAAAAATAAACATATATAAGTCTGTTTGATTTTTCCTTTTGAGTCAGAAGCATTGTTTCCTTGCTTTTACAATACTATAGCCTTCCATTTCTATACCACCAATTTTCCCACAGAGGATTTTTTTTACCACTTGAATTAATGTATTACCTGGGAAGCATGCTGGTGCAGTATTCCCTTTGTAGATTACTTTCCTCCACGTTTGGTCATTTAGCCCAGTTCTACATCCAGCTCTCCATCCCCCACCACTTTGGTCCAGGTGCCAGCACAAACGATGTGCACAGTCATCATTGCCTAGACCACTGATGTCACAGGTATACAAGTTCACACTTGATGAGGATGCAAAGCCAAAACTGTATGATGGATATCGGTACCAGTAAGCTCCTCCAGGGTCGTAGTAAGCTGTGCTTGTTGAATATGTATTTGCAAGGATTTTTGTTGTGCCAAACGCTCCAATTGCTAAGTGTGTTGAATAGCTACTGGTTTTAGCACCAACAAAGACATACTGGGAACCATTACAAGCATCTAAATCTCTTGAGCTCGTAAATGATGAATATGACTGGTCATAGCACTTCACAAAACCATTTAAAAGCAGTAGACTCTCGGAATAATTGTACAAAACACCACAAGGTTGAACTGTGTATATGTGTAGAAAGAAATGAAAAAGCTCAAGTATGCAACTAGAATACGTCTCATTACCCACTCTGTCTACATTAATGTAAAATAGACTTCTGCCAATAAGCTATTTTGGAGGATTTTAACATACTTGTTAGTATGATCTAGATGACCGCAAATATATTTGTTTAAATTTACCTTGATTCACTTGAAACACCCACTTCCCCCCTATTCCAACATTACTCATTTGAGTAATGTTTAGAATACTTGGTGTTCGTGATCCTGGAATGTTCACATAGGTTATGTTGTTTCCAGCATTTAGTCCAGCTAGTGCTCCATCAGATGGGCGCTGTATCAATCCATCCGCGTACAGGAACAGAACATATGATTTGACATTGTCTGTGGCCAGGATACACTGAAATGTATTGTTCTGCATACGAGCAATATCCAAAGAAAGCAATGAACAGCAGTGAAGAATTAGCCATACATTCTTTCATTTAAGTACGCATGCAATGTTGCACACAAAACACACACATCCACATACTTGAATAATTGTAGTAAAGGAATGTTTATATTTCAATAGGCTCAGATTGACTGAAAAATGTGTTTTGAGTCAGTTACATTACATACATCCACTTATCCAATAGTTTTATTGAAGTAGATGAGTTACATAGCAATGAATTGTATGAGGGAGTGGTGAGGCTTAAAAGTATAGCAAACCCACCCCACCACACCACACCCCTACATGTGTTAATGTCTCAATGCAAATAAATGCTCTTCATGTATACCTTATAAGCTCCATTGCTGTAGTATCCAACATGATCCCAGGTTGCAATGAACAACCACTGAGGACTAAAGGTTCCATACAAGGGCTGTATGTCATTCGCAGCCTTTGCTAGAAGTGTGGGATCTCGTGTACTTCTGTACCACACACTGCCATTATTAATATATTCATCAGAGTAATATGGTGCTACCAACTGATAGAATTGAATGGGAAATGCTGATGGTATCCAGAGATACCATAACTCTTGAAAGGACAAGACACCATTGCTCCACACCTATGGTATAGTGATTGCATCCATGATTTGCATTCCACCAAACAACCATACATTGGCTAAGGTGAGGCTGTATCAACTAAATTCACTAGCTTTACAACATGCACTCAGTACAAATTTAAGACTGATATTTGATAGGGCAGTTGAGCCCTATGATAATGCATGTGTTTTCTCATGTGGGAAGTGGCTTCATAAAGCAAAACTAAGCTAATCAGTTCTGCAAGTTCTCAAAGGGTTCATTTATTGAGACATAACACTATCATGAAAGAAATGAGGCTCATCTGCGTGATTCAATTTCACAGGCAGAATTGTCCAATTAGTATACTTGAATGGTAGGCTAGGAGGGCCACTATTAATTTAATTGTGATATCAGTTCAATACAAGCATTGCAGGAGTAGGGTATGTCAGGGATGTAGCTTGGTTATTAATGCAGTGAACTACAAACATGCTCGTAATTAAATTAAACCCTCACATACATGTGTATAGCTCCTCAAAACCTAGGTTATCTATTAATTCTGATGCAAGCTGGGGTTAATTGTAATGGTTAGGACGATCCTATCATCAAACATAAACTTATGACTCTGGAGAGTAAATAATTTTACAGGTGTGCACAGAGAACATAATTTCAATTGGTGCTAAAGTATATTCGTTACTGTATGCATGTGGTGGGCTCAGAACACACAACTGACTCACTTGTATTGTACTATAATTAGCTCCAAAAAACGGAAATGGATTTGGCAATGTAATCACAGGACAATTATAACAATAATAATAAGAATTAAAAAAATAATTCCAATGATTATAATAAGGATATGAACCACTATCACCAGCTGCCAATCCATAAGAGTAAAATGAATTCAATGGAACAGCAGTTCCAGAAGGCACGATGCTCAATATCAGCGCCAGCACAGCGCAAGGTACCCAAAGAGACATTGTATATGTACCTGTATGTATACAAGCAGCAACAGATGCACATTTATCATATAGTATGCATGTTGGAAAACGTTCATTACGTACACTGCAAGTATATTGTATAATGCAATCATGAAATCATACAGAAAACGCGAACTATGTCTACATTGAGACCCCGATGAAACGGATAGCTAACTTTTTGTTGAAATCGAACTAAAGTATAAAAATACTGAAAGGACTGGTTTATACTGTGTTTACACGAGACAATTTTTCCGTGCCAGCCCGGCATGGTACGGCACGGTTCGGTAAAATTACAAATGTAAATGTTTTTATTTACTTGGGAAAATGTAATAGTCCTATATTTAGCACAGAAACAGCGTATGCCTTAGTCGAAGTGTGCTAAATATAGGACTATTACATTTTCCCTTCTGATAAAACTTGTTTCCTTGCTTTTTACACAAGTATACTATTTGCCTGCAAAACCTATATCCCACCAACTTTCTCAGAGAGAATGTTTTTATTTACTTGTGTTCACATATCATTGGATTGTTATTTCAGTGCACTGGGTCTACACGTGCAAAAGTGTAATTACTCCGCATAGACACATTCATGTACTCTACATACATGTGCACGCCGGATGCAAGGACGCAAAGAAAGTAAGGATGTTTTTTTTAAAAGGAAAGTGGAGCATCTAAAATTCTATTGCACGTAAGTTATCTTTTGTTTTGTTGATTAAACTTCACTTGCGCTAATTAATATTCATTAGCATCACGTTTGCGGAGGGAAAGGTAAGAATTCCATCGCATTCCCAAAGTATCTGATCAAAGGTAAATAAAAAATGAGTGGGTGTAGTAGCTAGCTCGATCCATGACAAAGAACACTAACAGTTTTCCTATGAATATGCCTTATACATGTATTTTCCCCATTTACGAGGTGTTATATCTGCGAGCGGCCCGGTTATCTGTAACCCCCCATTTCTATATCCCACCATGTTTCTCGGTAGAGAATGTTTGATTTCTTGTATTTTCTACAATTGCAATATGACTACGAGATACCATCACGCTTCATGCGAATACAAATATCATTTATAAAGGCAAATAACAGGAACCGAAGGTTCCTCGATCTGTGTATAGTACCATGAGCAAAAGCTATGGAAGGCAATTTGATCTATCAACAACAGCATGGTATTCTGGCATGTATACAGATGGGCGTATTACCATTGTAGAGCTCAAGTAATTAATTGCAATTCACTTCGATCGCTGGGGTTTTTTCCCCGATGGAAATAGTTAAATAATTAACGACGACGCCCAACGTTACGGCACGTATTTTAAACAACTATAATGTTGTAATTACCGACATACCATCCGCCGAGAGCAATATAGTTGTATAGCGGAGTAACGGTTCAGTACATACATTAGGGTATTCGTATACAGGGAAAAAAATACATTCACTGAAGAAACTAGCAAACCATATCTATCTGCATGTGCAGCTTGTAATATACGTGTAATACCGTAAAATCCCAACTAAACGCCGCGGCGTCTATTTAGGACAAAAACGCTTGCGTCGAAGATCTGGATACTCGCCATAGAAATACCCGCACTGTTGTAAGGGTGGTTGAAAGGTTGCACACATGCTCGGACAATCGATGATTGCAATCAATCCAAAAACCTGGCGATGTCAGGGTATCTGAACCTGCGTCAGCAGGTTCAATATAGGATTGATTGAGGAATGATGAATGTCATTAAAAATTTTAAATCGCGTCGGGAGGGACAACGGAGAAACGGATCACTTATCTCGTTGCAGCAATCGAACGACAACACCAAGATCTACGTTTTCATGCTAGTTTCATGTCATTAAACAATGCGCTTCCAGACAAACAAAGAACCTGCTTCTCGTGCCCATTCCCAAAAAAATTGTTCGTCGTCGTCGTCGTCGTCTTCCTTAGGAAGGTATAACTCGAGCTACGAACGGTTTTAAAGAACGACAATAGTACCAATCTCTTCAGAATTTACCGCCACGTTATCCTAGCATGTCATTTGGACACATATCACATCTAGAAAGAAACTACAGCGAGAAATACCCTATTTTGTTGCAAGTTCTATGGCCATCTAGCAAGTTCTAGCAAGTTCTTAATAAAAAAAAGAAAAAAAAACTTATGAAACAAGTAAATAAAAACATTCTCTAACGAGAAAGTTGGTGGGCATATAGGATTGACAATGTTGGTGTAAAAAGCACGGAAACAAGTGTGACAGAAATGTTACTGGAAAATTGAAATAGGCCTATATTTAGCCCAGTCACATTTAGGCAGCGCACGCCTGAGAAAATGGGCTAAATATAGGCCTATTTCAATTTTCCAGTAACATTTCTGTCACACTTGTTTCCGTGCTTTTTACACCAACATTGTCAATCCTATATGACCACCAACTTTCTCGTTAGAGAATGTTTTTATTTACTTGTTTATAATGTTCGATCGAGCCAAACCAAAGCCACATCTACACTGCTACTTTGACAACCAGGAAGGAAAAAAAAAATTCGCACATACTATATATCTATAGAGACAAATCAAACGTGAATCAAGAATTGTTTTCCCCCTTTGCACTAATCGGGCTGTATTAATTTAAATCGTCACAAATCGTCAGGGTACAGCGCAGTGGTCACATGCACGACTCGTTTGTATGCAGGCATGTAGTATTAACTAAGCCTGTAGTTGATTAGTCGACTGTCCGGCAAAAAGTAAAAATAAAATTCTTGGATAATCTATGCAGATCACTAATGACATACATTTATGAATTGGCACAGCAGGCGGTGGCAATAATCAAGCTAGTGCGAATTCGAATGTGATTCTTAGTCACGAACACTAATACCCCCTCGCTTACTTTTATTTCCACTTGTAAGCTCTGATCAAGTCTCATCTCAGTTTCACGCTTATATATGTATGAGTATATGTTGTATAAAAAAATTGTAGTTTTACGGATCAAGTGAAGCATGCATGTTGACTTTGTAAAGTGATTCTTTTTGTGTGTGTGTGTGTTTGGTGTAGGAGGGATGCAACTATGCATTGAAGAGTGTTTACAACGGTCGAGTATACAGTGTGCACTTAGTTACGTCCCCTCAAGTTACTGTATTGTGTGTATTTAAGTTACTGTGTGCATTAGTTTGTTTTTATTTGTGCATGTGTGTATATGGATACTACATAGTGGTGGGTTATTTCTGTGCACTTAGCTTTTTGCAAACAACTGAAAAGAATGCACACAGGAAAGCTGTTCATAACATTACAGCCGCCAAATTGCTATATATACGTAGAAGAGTCCTGTCGCTATTGATATATGTTAATTTTTACTCTACAGCCGTGGAAAGATACAGCTGTGAAAAGTGTGCACATTTTCCCCGTTGATTCCCGCCAATGATTTACCTCCCATACATTTGATGGCCGGGACGCGGTTTGCCTAATCAAACCTATATCTATGCAAAGCGACTGATATTCACTAAAATTCATAGTGTAACATACATGTACAGAGTCCATTTATCTGCTGTATAATGAAGGATTTGCATAAGTGAGTTGATAATAGAATCTTCAGGTATACAATTCTACTGAAGTGAACAAATTTTTACAGCAAGGGAAATATTTATGTGAAGTGCACAACTATATATACGTACAGAGTGGAAGATGTTCCATGCAGCTGCAGAACAAAGGCTAACAGATACCATACAACGCATACATTAATTGGTAATGCGTTAGATTTGTTGATGCAAAAGCAGACACACACAAACAAATTAGTGGCATTACTCCAGTATAGATGGCAAATATGAATACATACAACAAGACCACTCCAATCATACAACATTGCAGGATACAGCCATTGCTTGTACAACAGAGTAGGGATACAGCCCAAACACTCTTACAACAGAGGAAAAATACAGCAATTACCTATGTAACAGACACACCACTTCTTCAATTCATAATAGCAGTTTGTGAACCAGCCATTCAGCATTGGCATATTACCTATCACATGAACACTTCATATAGTACGTCTAACTGATCATTATTTGAAAGCAAAGGACAGACAGAGATGTCTTGACCCAGTTGTCATGGAAACATAGCAACCTCTTGTTCTCCTAATGTAGTTGTTTCGTATATATGTAGATGGATATGTTTGTATGTTTGGTAGTTACACACCTCACTGAGGACAGCATGTGTTGTTACATAAGTTGTCTGCTATTCATTGAACTGATTCACAGGGATTGCATCATTTATCATTTGCATGTCTGGTTTCTGAGTGCCTGTATAGTATAGTTGGAGATATCTCTTTTTGTATACAAACTTGCTCCCAGCATAATCTGATACATTACTTTTTATGCCGCATTTTTCCAGAAGCATAGGTAATCCAGTCCAAGGCCATTCATTAAATTTGCAGTAAATGCTAAACATGTAAACTTTATTGGAGAACATATGTAAATGTGTTTTAGAGATCCTGACTTTGTAATTGCTTGAATTTATGCTGCTTGCTTTAAATAGATACAGTCTTGCGATTACGAACTCTGTAACAGAAGCAGAAGAAGAAGAAGAAGAAGAAGAAGAAGAAGAAGAAGAAGAAGAAGAAGAAGAAGAAGAAGAAGAAGAAGAAGAAGAAGAAGAAGAAGAAGAAGAAGAAGAAGAAGAAGAAGAAGAAGAAGAAGAAGAAGAAGAAGAAGAAGAAGAAGAAGAAGAAGAAGAAGAAGAAGAAGAAGAAGAAGAAGAAGAAGAAGAAGAAGAAGAAGAAGAAGAAGAAGAAGAAGAAGAAGAAGAAGAAGAAGAAGAAGAAGAAGAAGAAGAAGAAGAAGAAGAAGAAGAAGAAGAAGAAGAAGAAGAAGAAGAAGAAGAAGAAGAAGAAGAAGAAGAAGAAGAAGAAGAAGAAGAAGAAGAAGAAGAAGAAGAAGAAGAAGAAGAAGAAGAAGAAGAAGAAGAAGAAGAAGAAGAAGAAGAAGAAGAAGAAGAAGAAGAAGAAGAAGAAGAAGAAGAAGAAGAAGAAGAAGAAGAAGAAGAAGAAGAAGAAGAAGAAGAAGAAGAAGAAGAAGAAGAAGAAGAAGAAGAAGAAGAAGAAGAAGAAGAAGAAGAAGAAGAAGAAGAAGAAGAAGAAGAAGAAGAAGAAGAAGAAGAAGAAGAAGAAGAAGAAGAAGAAGAAGAAGAAGAAGAAGAAGAAGAAGAAGAAGAAGAAGAAGAAGAAGAAGAAGAAAGAAGAAGAAGAAGAAGAAGAAGAAGAAGAAGAAGAAGAAGAAGAAGAAGAAGAAGAAGAAGAAGAAGAAGAAGAAGAAGAAGAAGAAGAAGAAGAAGAAGAAGAAGAAGAAGAAGAAGAAGAAGAAGAAGAAGAAGAAGAAGAAGAAGAAGAAGAAGAAGAAGAAGAAAGAAGAAGAAGAAGAAGAAGAAGAAGAAGAAGAAGAAGAAGAAGAAGAAGAAGAAGAAGAAGAAGAAGAAGAAGAAGAAGAAGAAGAAAGAAGAAGAAGAAGAAGAAGAAGAAGAAGAAGAAGAAGAAGAAGAAGAAGAAGAAGAAGAAGAAGAAGAAGAAGAAGAAGAAGAAGAAGAAGAAGAAGAAGAAGAAGAAGAAGAAGAAGAAGAAGAAGAAGAAGAAGCAGACGTCCCGCCCATTATTTTTGGAAGGGGAACGAGGACAGTAGTATTTTTTGTTCTCGACAACCACGCAGTTCTACGACGTGAAACAAAAACGAAACTACTCAGTTTTGACTTCTAGATCGATTGCCGCAACAGGTTAGACGATCCGATCGTCGGGAGCGAAGCTACGGTAGGGTCGCGGGATTTTAATTAAATTCATAGTCGGGGTCAAAACCTATATGGAAGTCTCTAGCGAGACTTCCGATAATGACCAATGATAAAAACTGTAAAAACTTTAATTGCCATTTGAAGACAAACATCCATGTCATCTCTTCAGCTATGAGTCCTCCTCATCTTCTGCTTTCTCATCTGCTAGTTCCTCAACTGCTACCTCTACTGACTCTTGGACTACAGTATTGATTTCCTACACAACGTCATCATTGCTTGCTTCTGCCGCATCATCAGTAATACTTCCTGGATAAAATGATAATGATAAATGAAATGTCATTTGCATGTTCTTTGGAAAGAGTTTTTAATTAATTATTGGACAAGAGGATAAGCAGATTCCCAGGTCATCATTAATAGATCAGTACTTCACAAATTGTGTGGGTATGTTAGTGTAACAACACAAATCATACATGTTTGCTGCTCAACTGAAATGCATTCCCTTTATTCGTATTTGTATGGTTGTCATACAAACATGCCCACACAATTATTGGTCGCATGGCCAGCAATTGCGGACACGAATTATTTCGCGTAATAAATGGCGTCTATGGGTAATTTCTATCCATCGCGCGTAGAAGACTCCGCACTCAAACCTAAAATATGATACAGTGACAAATAGCACATTTTTTGTATATCTTCTGTTCTGTAAAAATGTGTGTCCAATAAACATACATACATGCATACATGTTGATTCTCCTGCTCTCAAAATGAAAGCGAAAATTTAAAGAATGCACTAGTTATATTTTAAACAATAATCCTACTGCGTTAATGTTTGAAAACAATCAAATACTTTCACAGTGTAAAAGGCATTGTTATACAGTACTGTATAACGTGTGTATTCTTCTGTTATCCACACGTTATACACATGTTATACGCTTCAGTATAACACTGCGTATTGGGACGCTATACACAGGTGCGTATAACAATAAATGTATAACACCGAGTATAACATTGAGTATACCTATGTATAACAACGCAGTATAACACACTCGTGATATTCATAATCCTCGTTTCCAAGCAACACAATTATGGAAAACCACAACTTTTGATAAAGTAACAAACACACAGTCCAACACACAAGATGTGGTTAGCATAAAAGTTAGTTCTTTGTGGATGCCCCGTGTCCAGTGGTAGAGAAATGCACCCACCTCCTGTTGGCAAATGACCTGGTGATATTCTACACCATACACCGAACAGTACCAGTAAACTAACCAGCACATTGCGATGAAATCAGAAAGCACAAGGTACTCTTATAACACACCATGGTGGTCATCCTGCACTTGTAAGGGAGGCAACATGACCTCTTAGAACCTGTGTAATATTAATATTCTAATGCACATCACATAGCAGAGCAGGGTCCATTGAACTAACCATGCATCAGCAAAATGTCAAAAGCACCATGCCACTCAAAAGCACCATGGTGGACATCCAGCAACACTTGGCTTCAACCTGTGTGATATTCCAAACGTTGCACACCCATACACAAAGCATCACCCATTGAACTTACCACACATTGCCAGGATGTCACAAGCTCCATGCACTCATCAGAGACACCATGTTGGACATCTTGTAAGAAAGGCAACACTTGGCTTTCAACCTGTGTGATATTCCAAACGTTGCACACCATACACAAAGCATCACCAATTGAACTTACCACACATTGCCAGGACGTCACAAGCTCCATGCACTCTTCAGAGACACCATGTTGGACATCTTGTAAGAAAGGCAACACTTGGCTTCAACCTGTGTGATATATTAAATGTTGCAAACCATACACAAAGCAACTTTACCCACTTGAAGGACACTATAGTAGGCATCCTGAAAAAGAGGCAACACTTGGATTCAAACAACTTTCTAATTGTTGCAAATCATACACAAAGCAGCACCATTTCACTTACAAGATTTTAAAAGAACCATGCCCTCTATGGGAACAATGTTGGAAATCCTGTAAGAAAGGCAACACTTGGCTTCAAACAATTGCAGCCTATTTGATATTCTAAATGTTGCACATCAATCACATAGCAGCACCCATTGAACTTACCACACATTGCCAAGATATAAGAAGCACTATGCACAGTGAGGCCACTTTTATGGTCACCTGTAAGAAAGGCAACACTTGGCTTCAAACAACCTGTGCGATGTTCTAAATGTTGCACACCATACATAAAAAGGCGAAGAAGACACATACCTGCAGAACAACAAAATAGGTCACTGATGTATTGAAAAGATGCGCAGACCGTAACTCTATAAACGTACATGTACACTAAACTCAACGGGTTTCCGCAATTAGATGCACTTACGCTCAGCAACTGGGTAGCAAGATACAAAATTGACACCGTACATAATTATTGACTTGTTGACCTGAAGAAATCATGAATTAATGTACGATTGAGCGCCAAGCTACCAAGTATAACGTACGTTGCTTTCCATATGAAGCTTGACCGACATAATTTGCGCACGTGTGGGTTTTAAAAATCATGAGACAACATTGTTAATGTTATACGCAATGTGTATAACTGACGGGTGAGACCACGACCATATACTCAGTTATACACAGTTATACGCAATGTGTATAACAGATTATGTATAACAGCGTGTATAACAATGTTATACCGACGTGTATAACAACCCTTTTTACACAGTGTTTACATGCGTTCATTGCGTTTTAGATGTACAGGCGTGTATGCATGGATGTACTTCACTGATTGTGTGGGTATGTATGTTAGTGTAACAACATGTTTGCTGCACAACTGAAATGCATTCCCTTTATTCGTATTTGTGTGGTTGTCATACAGGCATGCCCACACAATTATTGGTCGCATGGCCAGCAATTGCGGACACGAATTCTGTAATACACGTAATAAAATTATTGTACATGGCGTCTATGGGTAATATCTACCAATCGCACACAGTTTAGAACCAAAGACTCGGAGTAGAGCAGTCAAACCTAAATAGGATACACTGACAAATAGCACATATTTTGTATATCGTCTGTTCTGTAAAAATGTGTGTCCAATAAACATACATACATACATGTTGATTCTCCTGCTCTCAAAATGAAAGCGAAAAATAAAAGAATGCACTATTTATATTTTAAACAATAATGTTTAAAAACAATCAAATACTTTACATGCGTTTTCGATGTACAGACGTGTACGATGTCGCCGGGCGGCTGTGAAGTACTGATCTATCAACAGATTACCTGGGAGATCTGAGTTAGTCCAAAACGACCTATGAAAAAGATTTGCCTTAACCTTAATTTTGAAAGTAGGAACCACTTTACTTTATTCTTATACACCTTGCTAATAATCTAATTTGCATTTTTAAAAGTTCGTATGACATGAATGAGTCAAAAACGATTAGACTACTTCTATATGTTTGAGTGTACATGTAAAAGCATATTGCTTATATTTCTTAAATTGACCCCTTAGGTACATATTGTTCAAAATCAGCCGACCAATCAGCTGATGCTCATATGGGGAACTGCACCTGTAGCTGTCATTCAATAGTCACATATTGCACAAATCTCTCCCCCCCCCCCCCCCCCCCCCCCCACTCCAGCAAATGTTCATTACAGATGTGGAGTTAGTACAATCATGGATTAATTGATACATGCAGAATGATAAAATCAATGAACTACATGTATATAGCAGGTGGTAGGCGTGGCCTCATTTCTGATAACACTCTCATACACTGTGCCTACAGATGTGAAGCTACACATGACACTGTTTGCTTTGTGGTTGCAAACCTGTGGTACATTTAGTACTTGTCCTTGTGAACTGGTGATTCGTCCCACCTGTATATCCTGGCCAGCCCAAGTCCAAGCCATTCATTAAATTTGCGCATAGAAAGCTAAACATCTAAACTTTATTGGAGAACAAATGTAAATGTGCTTTAGAGATCCTGACTTTGTAATTGCTTGAATTTATTCAGTTTTCTTTAATAGATGCGATCGTTGATAATAATACATACTAATTCGATAATAATGATTATAAAAACAGGAAACGTTTGCCATTTGAAGACAAACATCTATGTCATCTCTTCAGCTATGAGTCCTCCTCATCTTCTGCTTTCTCATCTGCTAGTTTTTCCACTGCTGCCTCTACTGACTCTTGGACTACAGTATTGATTTCGTACGTGAAGCACCGAGCCTTACCTACAGCGATGCAGACCCTTTGCTTCATGTTGGCGTCCTCATCAGCCTCTGCTTGGTCCTTGAGGACCCCCCCCCCCCCCCCCCCCCCCCCCCCCCCCCCAGCAGTGTTCATTACAGCTGTGGAATCAGTTCAATCATAGGTTACTAATTTGATACACTATATGTATGCAGTTATGTGCTGTCATACATGGCTGATAAAATCAATGAACAAAATAAAAGGTGTTGGTAGGCGTGACCTAATACGCTGTGCGCCCATGTATTCAATAATTGTATTGACACTGCCCATATACATACGCCATCGCCTTCACACACCTGAGCCTATTTGGTCGTCCACCATTCCACTGGATTCCTGGAGGGTGGTACCACCCGCCATGAGCAACCTCTGTTGCACACTGGTGTCGTCATCGGCTTCGAACTGTTCCTTGGCAACATCGGCAGCGACTCCGACCAAGCAACATCGGCAGCGACTCCGACCACCCAGAGGCGTAGGAACGTATTTAAAAGTGGGGGGGCTGAAGTGAATTTGATAAAGTAGGCGTGGTCATTTATGTGCCATGGCGTAATATTACGTCATGGCCCGCGAGACTACCAAACCGTGGCCGTAGACTACTTTCAAAGTTTGAGGGGGGGAGGGGCTATAAAAATTGGGGGTGCGTGCAGTAGGGGGCGTGCCCCTTCTGCCCCCAGATAGGAGGTTTAGGGGAGCGCTGTTAGTGTAAGCCTCCCCAATGGGGTCTGGGGCGAAGCCCCAGCCGCTTTAACCTTTTCCTTATTTGTTGTTAGCAAAAACTTAACATTAAACGCAGAAATTGACCCGGCTCTATACGGTATAGCAACTATTGCTATATACTTGACCTTTTCAAAAATCACTTGAGATTTTTGATCAGCTTTGTCATTTCTTCGATAGGGTCTAATGTATCACGAAGGATTACATTTGCCTTTACTGTGTCTTGAACAGCTAAGCTCAGAGCATGGTCGTAGCAATGGGTATATACAAAGCTCTATTCTCTTTTCGAAGTATAGTAGTTGATACACCTGTTTTACAGCCTGCCATTGAACTGGCCCACTTTCCACGACAATTCTGAAGTGAAAGGGATAACCTCAACAAAATGTCTTCTATTGTTCGAATGATGCCTTCTGCAGAGATGGAGTCCACGATTACAGCTGTAAGTAGTTAATTCTACTTATACGAGATACGGTTAACATTTTAAGGGCTCAAGCCCCTCCCCCCCCCCCCCCCCCCCCCCCCCCAAGCCCTCCCTTGTCTACGGCCTTGATATTATTGTTACGTGCCCGTTACTATCTTTCGCTTTGTCGCCATGAAGGACGTGTTGCATGTACATATACTGCAATAATCAATTATTCATACTCAGTAATAAAAGTGAGGGGGCTTAGCCCCCACACATTTAAAAGTGGGGGGGCTATAGTCCCCTCAGCTCCCCCCCCCCCCCCCCCCTCTTCCTACGCCTATTCCTCCTCGTTGCCCTCGCCGTCGCCCACCATTCCAGCAACTCATGTCCAGCAATAGCGGACATGAATAATTGAATACCCGCGTCACGCGATAAAATATAATTGAACGGGAAGTGTATGGAGAGATGTGTAAAAACACTCACGGTTCTTGTGCATTAGCTACAATACAACATTACGTAACGGTTTATGATAGGGATACTGATGAATCATCTTTTCTATATTCTGGTCTCTGTAGAAAAGTGTTCACTACTAATTTCATGCGTATTTTTGTGCTACTACGGCAATTCCAGCA
This sequence comes from Eunapius fragilis, assembly GCA_963681505.1. Classification (NCBI taxonomy): domain Eukaryota; kingdom Metazoa; phylum Porifera; class Demospongiae; order Spongillida; family Spongillidae; genus Eunapius; species Eunapius fragilis. Next base: position 2,359,365 of record OY811992.1, read on the forward strand.
GCAATTCCAGCAGCATCAGGTACTACGATGAGAGAGATATTATTATATAACAGTACGGGACTCGCATGGCAGCTTTTGTTCGCCCAACTCTATCGTGCTCCAGTATATCATTGCACGCACACCGTGGCAGATAGCTATATAGATTATTATAGTGAGCCACTACGATGTACCAACCTCCCGTCATTAGGCGGTCTCCTATAGTTGCATTCCTGCTTGCGTCTGCCTGGTTCTCTGCGGCGTCGGCTACGCTGGAAATCATATCCGCTATGTCCTCGTCCACGATTCCAGTTTTGACGACGCTCTTTGTGATCTTTGCGGCCAGCTTTACAGACCCTTTGACGGCTTTCGAGGCGGCACTCTCGGGTTTACCCTCGCTGTCTTGATGGTAGTCAGAGCTCGCATTGCCTTCCTGTATACGTATATAGGAGTAAAGTATCACATGGCATAGTTTTGTCGTATCGTATTTTACGCGGATCATACTTTTTCAATGACTGTCTGTATAAGTTTCTTCCACTCGCTGGGAAAGAAACGCATAGCGAACAGCTTTAAAAAATACTGATGTGCGCCCCCGGTATTAGCTTACCCCACGTCCTTCTCATCGGTTCCGTACAAGTAGTACGTTCTAGCTTCTGTGGAAACACCAAAAGAAAGGCTGGCCTTAGCCGCGCTGGGCCACTCAAGGCCGTTGCAATGATCCTTGGGTCTCACTCCGCGGCCGGTTTTCAAGTCGATTTTGCCCTTAGGAACGGCGTCATTTTCTGCTTTATAGTAGCTCAGGGTAGTACCGCTCAACACGAAGTATCTCTTGTTCCAATTTCTATACCCACCACCTTTTGCGTCAGTCAGAGTACAATTTGGCTCATCATTCAGCTTTCATGCGAAGAATGCAAAAGCGCTTACCTTGCTTGAAGAGCTGTCCTTCCTTGATCCCTTTACTAGCCATATCCCAATACAATGATTGGTATTATTTTGTGCGTGAAAATTAATAAAGGACCTACACCGTATTTATGTACCAGACATGTTTCATTTATGATACATACATGTTACCATATATGTATGTCAATACAATCTGGTATGTGTACGTACGGCAGGAATGTGTAGAAGAATGTACCAACAAAACAAAGATGAACATATAAGTAACAAATATGTATCTATATACAGTGGATTCTTTCAGGATGTAACAAAAAAATTTTCCTTACAAGGCAGCTGATTTTTATACATAATATATATGTTAAAACAGTACACAGTGCTTTGCCATGCCAAAAAACAAGTTTATTGGATGAAACATCTTCTCTTTCAATAGTCCGGGATGTCACTGCTGTCTCTTGAAATTGACAAGTGGGTGTGCATTCGTGAACAATGTTCACTGATCGTCAGACATTGGAAGATGATATGATGAAGAAGGTTCCAGATGGGGCAGTCGCAATCATTCAATATGTGCATGGAGTAGAAGCCTTGTACAACAGTATCCATCACCAGTTGAGCGCTTGAATACTGCCATCACACTCCATATTGACACTGTATTATAAAACAAACATACATGCGTATGAAATATACAACAGGCTTAACCTCACCTTAGGTCTGTTGTGAGAGCAATTATGGCCCGGACTCTCAGATCTTAATCTATTTTATCTGTAGGTGTATATTCCACGTTTATGTAATCCATTCTATAATATATTATTGTGTATCATGTATTTTAATTCATGTCATATTCACATTACAGATATTCACAATACAATAAAACAACATTAATAATACATCATAATCTTTAATAGTTTCATGTGTTTAAGCTCACCTGATCATAAGCTGAACACAACTCAATGTAGTCACCGTGATTTCTGAAGCACCAAGCACCATCCTAACAGAGGCAACACATAACCTCAAACCACCCGTGATATTCTAATTAGTGCACACCATGCTAAAAATCATGTTCAAAGTATCGTCAAGATTTCTGAAGCACCAAGCGCTCTCATCCTGGTCATCCTGTAACAGAGGTAACAGACCACCTGTGAGATATTCTAATTAGTTAGTGCACACCATACCTAACAAATTAAGTACTATTTCACACCGGGTGCAAACTCAGCCCAGTCTGACCCCTAATCCCTGCTGTCCTAGGTGAGTCTCCAAATGGAAGATGAACTCAATCCCATGTAGCTAAAACCTATAGCCTGTTAGGGTTGGCTTGGGATATTATCGCTGGTGGCAGTATCATTTTGATTCGCATACCTAATTATCTCTGCGGTTTTCATATAAAAGAGAGGAAGGACAAATTGAGATTCAAGTGAAATTTTTATCAGTAAGTAAATCATATTGTTCAAATGAATACACATAAGAAACTCAGTTATAATAATGTCACAGCTACGAAGCAGCAAAGGTAAATGGTTTGTATGCAAGTATATACTACTTTATGTGCACATTATACATTTAGGGCTCTACATATTGCTGTAAATATTTTTTTCATCATGCCTGTCTTCTGGGGTCTTGGTAGCAGGAATGATGTCATTAATAGTAACATACTGGTCCTCGCTAGGAGATGAAGCACTGGGGTCTGCAGGATGACATGAAGCACGCTCTGACATTTGTATTCCAGGTACCACAGTCTGTTTTTGAATGCTAAACAGAGATACAGTTGTTGTACATGAACACACACAGTTATTTCCCTGTATGTAATTTGATTTCACCTTCTGGCCAACTTTCTAGTGATATATTTGTAGGCAATGAAGACGATGGTAATGCTGCAAATTATTGTGACCACACACATGGCACCTATTATGCCAATTACTGAGGTGGTCGAAGATAATTCACCAGTAGAGGCATCCAAGAAGTTTTCTGTTGTTTGTGGAAAAAGACTAAAGCTCACAGCATATGATAATATCAGTTTAGACCATTATACTGCCCCACCCTAAATGCTATTCGATAATTACATCAATTATGAACGATTCCAAAAAGTTCTTCCTTATAATTATATTTTTATGTACAAAGCACAAAAGCACAAAATTTGTGTACTAGAAAATAAGTGGGTATGCAAACCCTTCACGGTGTACATTCATGCTCACATTTATATATGTAACAATGCAGACAAGCTGGTCAAGCAGGGGATGCTACAAGCATCTTGTAAAATATTCACAGTAGCAAAAACAGAATTACATCATGTGTAGTGAGTGAAATGATTTTCATTATTAATTTCCCTGCAATGTTCTTGTGCTGGGCTGACCATATATAATAATGATTTTTTTAAAGCAACTGAATTGTATGATTATTTAATAAGTATCCATTTAAGCTTGCTTTGGTATGATCCTCAGAGACACACATGTATAATAGGCAGTGTACAGCATTTCTCAAAGTGGTTCTGATATGAATTTCATAAAGTAAATAAGTTATAACTATCCTATTTATCTCTACTGAGATATACAGTTTTTAAAATGACACTTTGGCTATCACGCATACCTGTTATGCGCACAGGCCTTACAAATAGTAGTGCAGATATTATTTTGAATACTAACGTAACAACATTGTATAATCAAAAGAAGATGGGCTGGAAAGCAATGAGGAGGAAGATTAAACTTATCACATCATACGGTAAATGCTCACTCATACTTTGTCTGGGTCCGTGTAAGAAACCGCCACTCAATATTTCAATTGTTCAATTTATTGGAATTTGCAATTTTGACGCATTAATTGCCGATTTTTGATGATATTTGTAATTTTCACTACGTGAATAATTGATCTAGCGAAGTTTTTTCAAATTTTCAAAATTTCAATTAAAAATTGAAAAATCGAAATTTTGAAAAATGCTTCGCGCGGGCATTGTTTAATTCTCCAATTTATTCCCTCTCACGATCACAGACCCTGTGGAATGGAACCGACGCGTTGACACCGGACACTCCCCTCTGGGAACGAGGGCATATTACAAGCTTAAGTGCCATGATTATGCGTGCGTAGTAGTACAGCAGCTGCCGCCACACCGTTCCATGTGCTTAGCCACACTTCGGCCCACACGACATTAGCTGACAGCTCTTTGTGCTTGGCAAGGTAATAGTAGCCACAGATATTAATACTCGATCGCACAGCTGAGCTTGCTAGAATATCGTGCGCTTTTCAGTTACAGACGGACACAAGGAGCTCAGTTATGTTGAGCTATTTTGTTAAACATTTCCCGCTACTTTTGCTTGCTGTAACGTTTAATAGTACTAGTATGCAGCCAATGCAAATTGCGATCGAAGCTAGTAGCTTGAATTAATAAATGTGAACACAACCCAGTTGGGGTAAGGCCCCCTAGCTGGAGGTCTCAACTGATCATGACCGCACCCCTGTTTGCCCCCCCCCCCTACCCGGGGGGGAGGGGAGGGTGTTATGTCGGTCCCCTATGTGCACATTTCTTGCCCTCGGATTGTCCTGTTTCTAAACTGGTGCCATCACAAGTCCTGTTTATCCATATTTTCCTTTTCCCATTGCCTGTATTGCCTGTATATGTCATAAATTTGTGCATTCAATGCAAGTATGTGTACCCAATTTTAAAACTCAGGTCAAAGTTAAGTTCTGCCTGTCCCCCTGAATTCTATGTGACAAGGTAGCCAGCCACACCAGCCCACTGTTTCATGTGAGCCAGACCAGCCACCATGTGCTGGAAGTGAGGTAGATGTGGGTTTTAAAAAATCCGCTACAACCACAAAAAAGTGGTTGTCATGGTGACCACACACCCACTCCCACCATGTATGCAAGTCAATGGCACCAGTGTGTACATGACCCTATCCCAATGACCACAAAGTTCACCAATGGTGCAAGCTTCTCTGCCACATGTCTCTGGGTATGTCTGCACACAACTTGTAACACTCTCAGAGACTGCATGGAAATAAGAATTTGTGTGTCGATGATGTGCATTAGTGAGCTGAGAATGTGTGTAAAATGTAAATGGATAAGAATTGATCATAAGAGATAAGCACACATACTACCACACATACACACACTCACAAAGTAATGCCCCCACTAAAAACTTTATGCAAGACCCACTTGTTGCATCCCTCCATCTTGATCATGAGGTTTTAAAGCAGATCTAGACAATCTGGTGACTGTTCCTTGTTGCCACAGGGTAGGTGTGTACATACAGCCTCTTCTTTGTTACCAGGCATATATGGTGTAAAGTACGATGGATTGTCCAATTAGCAAAACAGACAACAGGAGACGGGGCAATTCTCTTGTGCACGTGTGAGAATGGGGAACCCAACACTAAGGCTGGTTCCCCAATGCTGAACAAACTTAAGCTTATGGGAATGACCCCATAATGATGGCATTGGGTTCCCCATCATAAACTCTATTCAGCACCACACCACTCAAGGAGTAAGAATTGTTTGCAGAGACATGTCCAAAGGATATTACACACTACATTTCTGACGAGCAATACTACCATCACGTAGAGGATTTTTAGCCTTGCACTCTGAGCCTTGGGCTCTGAGCTGAACTGCATAATTGCTTTGCACTCATGTGCAAAGTTGGACTGCATTACACGTAGGGCTCTATGTCAATAGCTCATGTGAACAACCTACCAGGCCACCATCATGCACATGCAAAACACACACATACACACGCACACCACCATGCACCACATACATGCACTGACCCTTCAGAACCCACTTCCAGCTTGAACATAACATCTGACAGTCAGAAAACAGGATATCCTAATAGCTTGTGTATGTGATGAAGGTGAACATGTGTAGTAGAAATGTGTGAAGAGGGCGAGGTTACAGTCAGCTGTAAAGATCACCATGTAAAGATCACCAGTAAGAACATACCCTTACTTTCCTTCACCCCACAACCTTACTTTCCCTTCACCCCACACCCTCACCATTCCCTCCACCTCAAACTCTCACCTTTTACTTTTTGCCTCAGTACTCTTGGAATCATTCCACTGTCCAATCAGATGAAAGCATTACATTATAGCATACAGCAATCTACAATGGCATCCCCACCCTGCCACACACATACACTTTGAATATATGCAGAGTTGATATATTTAATACGTATTGCGTGGGCGAACAACTTCATAGGCGTATCCCGATTATTCTATACATTTACTATAGGCTGCCCTATAGTTTAAAGGTTTGGCTGAAACCAGGCTGTGCTTGCCACATTGGGAGACGTCGATGTCGATGGCTGCATGTAATATAGGGTCCGAATAATGAAAATGAAACAGCTGGTTGGTCATGGTTCAAAGCCTTTGTGGTTCAACAAACTCGTACACCTTTTTTTCCCCTTCAGAAATGGTTGGCGTGTCCGGCATGCAGAGGGACTACGAAATGCCGTACATGTAGGGGCCAACCTTTTCATTTCAGCCATTTCAGCAATTGTAGTGACAAGTTTTTCTAATAACATCGACGGACCTCGTTTAGCAAATTAAAGGTACTGTGCATGCCTGCACGCACATGTATGTGTCGTTGGAGAAATTCTTATATGCATGTTGGCTTGAGGGTATGTAATGTGCCAGCGTTCGATGTATAGAAAATAGGCGGCGGATACAATTAGTGTGTAAACAAATAAGTACTGCACAGATGCCAAAAAAAAAAAGTAAATAAGAGTGATATAAAGGTTTGAAATTGCTAAATTAACATCTATGTGGAAGATGAACAATTAGCAACCCACTTGTCTGGACGCCATGAACTGCATGTAGCAGCCAACTGTTTGTTCTGAAGTGGCGCCGAACTTCGATACAGAGTCCTAACACTATATCAATGGGTCCATTGGGAAGGAGGCCATGTAGTCAATTAAGCGTTGTGAACCAATTGTGCATGGTCATAAACTGTATTGAGTCATGGCGTGACGAATTACATATGCAAAGTGTGTTCTCTGATATTGCAGATGCATTACTGCTACCTTGTTAATTAGTTACAACACCAACTATTGCCCATGATCAATGGCAGCAGTTTTGTTTGTAGGTGGAGGGACACACTAATGGTTGCTATGCACATTTACACAGTGTCACAGTTTATTTGCATAAACAGAAGGAATGAGTGGCTGTGTGTATGTGTGTACAGATTTGCATTTGCAAATGTATTATGAAGGGGTGATATTGTGTGTGTATGTGTGTGTGTGTGTATGCAAGTGTGTTCTTGAGTATTGGAATGGCTCACCTTTGGACTGTGGCCACACCCTCTTATCTATGCTGTTCATATTATTCTGCCAGCGTGCTTGAAAGAAATGAATCCCTCCATTTGCGAATAGTTCATCCCACTCTGGCCCCTTCTCCTCACGAATGAGAACATCAGGAGAAGATGACTGCAGTGTTCCATGATGACCACACCCACCCAGGCCTCAACTTACTATGGTGTGAAGAAATCGTCAAATAATCCGGTTATGATAAGCAGTTTGGCACATACATGCCAACGCTCTGCAAGGCAATTAATTTCTTTCAAACTCAAGCACAAGGAATGCTTCAGTTCATCCAGGATGGGTGGGTTGTTATAATTTGACACTGTGGGTGCCAGGCAGTCACATAAGTAGAAAAAAGGGGTGCTGTATTGACGTATTTGGTTTTGCCTGATGGTCCACCTTTACCACGTGCACATGAATGCTAACCCCCCCCCCCCCCCCCCCCCCCCCCCCCCATTGTTAGTTTTAGGTTTGTTTCCAAGTGATCAGTGATATGTAATATTTAGAGCTGTGATATGCATTGCCTAACTAATGTGGTATGATGCAAAACGTTTGTAGGTAGTACATGTAGTGGCATGCAGCCTCCAGTTGTTGCACAAGAGGGGTGAATGATGCCTGCACAACCTTACAGATTTGACCTGCGTACAGTGCCATTCAGGAGCACTCTGGAAGAATTTCTGTTGGTGGATCTGACTGAGAAAGAGGATATGTGTTAGTTAGGCAATGCATATCAAAATATTTCATGTGAAAGTAAACCTAAAACTAACATGGATGGGGGGGGAGTGTAGCACCCATCTGGTAGAGGCGGACCATCAGGCAAAACCGAATACGACAATACAGCACCCCTTTTTTCTACTTATGTGACTACCTGGCACCCACAGTGTCAGATTATAACAACCCATCCATCCTGGATGAGCTGGAACATTCCAGGTGCTTCAGTTTCAAAGTGCTTGAATAAAAAATTCCTTGTTGGCACAGGGTAGCTGTGCACATGTTACAATGGGGAACCAAATGCCATCATTATGGGGTCATTCCCACAAATTTGTTCAGCATTGGGGAATCAGCCTTAGTGTTGGGTTCCCCATTCTACATGTGCACAAGAGAATTGCCCCGTCTCCTGTTGTCTGTTTTGCTAATTGGACAATCCATCGTACTTTACACCATATATGCCTGGTAACAAAGAAGAGGCTGTATGTACACACCTACCCTGTGGCAACAAGGAACATTCACCAGATTGTCTAGATCTGCTTTAAAACTTCATGATCAAGATGTAGGGATGCAACAAGTGGGTCTTGCACAAAGTTTTTAGTGGGGGCATTACTTTGTGAGTGTGTGTATGTGTGGTAGTATGTGTGCTTATCTCTTATGATCAATTCTTATCCATTTACATTTTGCACACATTCTCAGCTCACTAATGCACATCATCGACACACAAATTCTTATTTCCATGCAGTCTCTGAGAGTGTTACAAGTTGTGTGCAGACATACCCAGAGACATGTGGCAGAGAAGCTTGCACCATTGGTGAACTTTGTGGTCATTGGGATAGGGTCATGTACACACTGGTGCCATTGACTTGCATACATGGTGGGAGTGGGTGTGTGGTCACCATGACAACCACTTTTTTGTGGTTGTAGCGGATTTTTTAAAACCCACATCTACCTCACTTCCAGCACATGGTGGCTGGTCTGGCTCACATGAAACAGTGGGCTGGTGTGGCTGGCTACCTTGCCACATAGAATTCAGGGGGACAGACAGAACTTAACTTTGACCTGAGTTTTAAAATTGGGTACACATACTTGCATTGAATGCACAAATTTATGACATATACAGGCAATACAGGCAATGGGAAAAGGAAAATATGGATAAACAGGACTTGTGATGGCACCAGTTTAGAAACAGGACAATCCGAGGGCAAGAAATGTGCACATAGGGGACCGACATAACACCCTCCCCTCCCCCCCGGGTAGGGGGGGGGGGGGGGCAAACAGGGGTGCGGTCATGATCAGTTGAGACCTCCAGCTAGGGGGCCTTACCCCAACTGGGTTGTGTTCACATTTATTAATTCAAGCTACTAGCTTCGATCGCAATTTGTATTGGCTGCATACTAGTACTATTAAACGTTACAGCAAGCAAAAGTAGCGGGAAATGTTTAACAAAATAGCTCAACGTAACTGAGCTCCTTGTGTCCGTCTGTAACTGTAAAGCGCACGATATTCTAGCAAGCTCAGCTGTGCGATCGAGTATTAATATCTGTGGCTACTATTACCTTGCCAAGCACAAAGAGCTGTCAGCTAATGTCGTGTGGGCCGAAGTGTGGCTAAGCACATGGAACGGTGTGGCGGCAGCTGCTGTACTACTACGCACGCATAATCATGGCACTTAAGCTTGTAATATGCCCTCGTTCCCAGAGGGGAGTGTCCGGTGTCAACGCGTCGGTTCCATTCCACAGGGTCTGTGATCGTGAGAGGGAATAAATTGGAAAATTAAACAATGCCCGCACGAAGCATTTTTCAAAATTTCGATTTTTCAATTTTTAATTGAAATTTTGAAAATTTGAAAAAACCTCGATAGATCAATTATTCACGTAGTGAAAATTACAAATATCATCAAAAATCGGCAATTAATGCGTCAAAATTGCAAATTCCAATAAACTGAACAATTGAAATATTGAGTGGCGGTTTCTTACACGGACCTGTCTGCCCCTACCATAAATGTTGTGCGTGTTCTGTATGTATTAACTACATGAATAGAAGTAAACCCATCAAGCAATTTCAATTGCTGAATCAATCATTTATGTGTAGTTTCACTCGCTTGGCTTTGTATATTTTGTGATGAATAATCATATTTGGGATGCTCAGTGACCACATTTGCTCCCTGTTGAGAACTTTTATGGTACTTCAAATTTTTTGATAATATGTAGGATGTTACCGGCATAGGATTGGAAAACAAAAGTTATGCAATTGAAATTAAATTCATAACTTAGGATTACGAATCTTAGGATTACGAATCTCCTTTTAAAATAAAAATCTGACTTAAGAGAAAAAAGATACGAGTGATTTTAAAACGAGGGAGTAGGGGTACCACCCTACGCCCCTTACATTTTATAGCATTTTCGTTTTGTTTTTGTTTCACTTCAGATTCACGTGGGAGTCACAACGATCGATTCCTCGCAGTGAAAGTAACTGATTAGCACCCAAGTAGAATCTGTAGACCCTCGCTAAAACCTAGGGCGATGTAGTTAACATTTTTACCCGGCCGTTCCGAGATACGTGTGATAGGTTTAATTTCCGGGTTAAATAATGCTCAAGGTTTTAGCGAGGGTTTACAAGTTGTACTTGGGTCCTAACTAGTCACTTTCACTGCGAGGAATCGATTGGTGCGAATTCCATGTGAATCTGAAGCAAAACAAAAAAGATAATAAAATGTAAGGGGCGTAGGGTGGTACCCCTTACGCCCTCTTTATCAAATACCCTGTTACTTTTTTCTAGTTCTCTGAAGTCAGATTTTTATTTTTAAAGCAGATTCGTAGTTCTCTCTTCAAGTTCTACAGTACTGGACGATGGGGTCCATACAGATTTCTTTGCCCCCCCCCCCTCGCTTGCATGACACAGAAAGCAATGTTTATCACATACAGTTAAGGCATCAAGTCGCTAAAGTCCATAGCAAGATAATTTTTAAATAAGTGGGTCACAATCACGGAACGTTTTTTCTTGGAGGATCAGCAAGTACTTTTGTATTTGTGACAATGTAATGAGTTCTTGCAGTCACACTAATAATAAAGGTCTTGGACATTTTAGCTTACTTGCGTCCATGCAAGTCTTATTGTTAGACAGAAGTCGATACCCATAAGAACGGTCACAAATGTAGCTTCCATTTGTGTTACTGCAAATTTGACTGCAATCACTTGTACCAGTTGTACACTCATTGATGTCTGCATACAGGGAGAGATCATATTATAACTGTATCTAGTTTATAGTGGTTTGGTTTTTTTCACTTACACATGTACTACACCTAATCAAACCAAACATACTTCTACAACCTTACAATGCATTACTGTCTGCTCACCAATGCAAGTTTTGATGTGAGAAGAAACTTGGTATCCAAGGTAGCAACTGCACATGTAGCTTCCATTGGTGTTTGTACAAATCTGATTACATCCACTTATACCTAGAGCACATTCATCTATGTCTAAGTATTTGGAGGTAGTCAGGTCATACAAATTCTACTGACACATACTTACCTTGACAGGTTCTATTGTTAGAAGAGATTTGGTATCCAATGCAGCAACTGCAAGTCTAGCTTCCATTGATATTGGTGCAGATCTGATTGCATCCACCTATATCCAAAGCACATTCATCTATGTCTAAGTATTTGGAGGATGTACATAAGATGGCCCAATAAAGGAATTGTTAAACATTGATTCATAAGCACACAATTTATTTGCGATTTGGGTACCTACACATGTTTTGTTATTTAAAGTCATTTTGTATCCAAGGTTGCAACTGCAAGTGTAGCTTCCATTGGTGTTGGTGCAAATCTGACTGCATCCACTTATACCCAGAGCTCATTCATCTATGTCTGCATGTTGGAAGCAGTCCAGGTAAACATTCGACATTCATCATATTCATTATGCTAATACCGACAGATGCTTACCTAAACAAATTCTATTGGTAGTAGAGATTTGATATCCAGTGTAGCAACTGCATGTGTAGCTTCCATATGTATTGTTACAAATCTGATTACATCCACTTAAACTCAGAGCACATTCATCTAGGTCTGCATGTCTGAAATATCAGTCATGCACATTATTTTATTAACTTACAATTGTTAACAGTAGTACGTACATACACATACACTAATTACAACTAAACTACTAATGGCAAGTTAGGAGGATGTTATTATTATTATTATTATTACTATTATATGGTTCACATGTACTGGAACTGTGTGGGGCTTACCAACACATGTTCTATTGTTTAAAGTTACTTGGTATCCAAGGTAGCAACTGCACACATAGCTTCCATTGGTGTTGGTGCAAATCTGATTGCATCCACTTATACCCAGAGCACATTCATCTTTGTCTGCATGTTTTGTCCATTAATGGCTAAGCATCATACAATTGTACTGGTTATTTACTTAACTCACCAACACATATTCTATTATTTAAAGAGATTTGGTATCCAAGGTAGCAACTGCAAGTGTAGCTTCCATACGAATTGGTACAAATCTGATTGAATCCACTTATACCCAGAGCACATTCATCTATGTCTGCATGATTGAAATATCAGTCATGCACATTATTATTATTTTATTAAATGCAGATATACATAATACACACCAACATATTATTATTATTTAATTAAAGTCAGAAGGGATCACAGTCCTAGCCAGTATGGCCCTTGCTATGGCTCTCACCAGGGTGATATTCAACCTTCCAAACATGTCACTGATCACCCTGGCTTTACGAAATGAGGAAGAGCCAAAGGCCAAGCGTGTGGCCAGTAGAGCAAAGGTTCCTCTTGCTTCCTCACCCCAATTGCAGTACGTTTCTACTGCTAGAGGCACACACCTCCAGCCTAGTTCAGCACATTTAGGGTCATTGGCTGTGTGCTTTCTGTTTTCTGCAGCTTCAGCAGCAGCACCCACCCTCCTACTTGCCTCAGCCAAAATAGCAGGGGTAAGAGGAGATGTGACCGTGATGTCAAAGGCCGCCGGCTTGCCTTGAGCCCAGTCCCTCACTAGCACATCAGCTGGGCGAGCGCGATCCAGTCCTGGAGTGAGGCCACTTCCAGCTTCTAACCTTGCTGCAATGTGGGCTTGGTGGCAAAAGCTCAGAAAGACATCACGCAACCTATTGTGACGTATAACTACATCGCCACCACGCCGGCAGGTAGCTGCATGATGGCCCAGAGGGTCCAATGCCACATTATTTTTTTGATACAAGATACAATTATAGGACATACAAAAAACACACGAAAACATGACCAAAACTTAATAACACTTCAGAAATAATCTTGAGGGCAATATCTGGACAATATAGCCCTCATTAGCCCTTACTAGGTTCAGATTGAGCCGGCCATACAGCTCTGATATTATTATTGCATTTAGATACATGAAATACACGAAACAAGACAATACACGAATGGAATAAATGGAATAAATGCTCATACAGAATTATTATTAATATTGTCACTAATTTATTCTATGATTATACCTACACTAGAGCTCGACCCAAGATGGCCCTGGCAATAGACCTGACAAGAGACATATTTACATGGCTATATATCTCCAACAGAAGGCCTGACTTATGGCTGGTCTGACCAAAGGCAAGTAAAGATGCGAGACGGTTAAAAACTTCACGTGCCTCCTTCCCCCAATTGCCATACGTCTCCACTGCAAGGGGAATGCACAACCACCCCAAATCCTGACACTTAGCATCATTGGTTGTGTGTTTCCTGGCTTCAGCAACACGACCAGCTGCTCCCTCATAGAAACTGGATATGTTTAGGATGGCAGGGGTAAGGGGTGAGGTGACGTTGACATCGAAAGCAGCAGGGTGGACATGTCTGCTGGGCGAGAGTTGATGTTCTCCCTGCTCAATCCGTAACCGATCTCTACCTTCACAGAAAGGTGAGCCCGACGACAGAATCCTGCCAGGATGTCTCGCAGGAGGTTGTGCCGAGTGACCATGAAGCCTCCATGCCTACAAGAAACTGCATGATGTCCTAGGGGGTCAAGGACTGTGTCCGGGCAAAATGGGCAACAGGAACCTCCTGCTGTGTTCAGACCAAGCCACCATCTGAGGGCCATCTGACATTCTGCTGAATCCAAATGCAAGTTCAGACTTGGGGAGGGAATAGTAGATATCCAAGAACCTGCAAAGGGGGCTGAAACTGAAAGGAGACGTGCCTTATTAACTTGGGAGGAGGAGGATAGTAAAGATTGAAAAGCGAGCCCATCTACCTTCTTAGACAAGCTACTTTGAGATGGAGGAGAAGCAAGTATCGCCTTAATTGTGACAGCGTCCTGGGGAGACACCTGAGAGTTGAAAACTGTAACTGTTATTATTATTATTTTAAAATTATGAATGAATCTTGCATTTTACAAGAAGTGATAAATACATGACATTAAAACATATATCTTAATACAGATATATGATACAGTATGCACAAAACAAAATCTACCTACAGCATCAACATGAACAGTTTATAGGGAGCAGGATAGGATGGCTCGAGAGTTTGCTCTCACAAGGGCTAAACTTAGTCTACCAAATAGTTCGTTACACACTAGCGACTTGGGGAGACCCTGCCTGGTGGACAAACGTGTGGCAAGTCTTGATAGTGCCTGAATAGCCTCAGTACCCCAACATCCATATGTCTCCACTACAAAAGGAATACAAACCCAGCCTAGTTCACTGCACCTTCCATCGTTAACCCTGTGCTTGCGGATCTGGGCAGCCATAGCAGCTGAACCTGCTGTCACACTCGCTTCTTGAAAAACATGTGCATTTAGCGTTGATGTGACAGACAGGTCAAATGCTGCTGACTTACCCAGGACCCAGTTTGGAACAAGAACATCAGCTGGACGAGTATGTTCCCTAGACCACCCTCCCATCACTAGCTATCATTATTATTATTATTATAGCTGTCCGCATCCCCATCGCTGCCTTCTACACATTCACAGCAGCTGCCTGCTCAGATACCAGTCACAACCTTCCTACTTTTGAGGAAGTGTGCCAACTGAACCACACAACTCTGCGGTACATCCCAGCTAAAGCCAGACCAGCTTTTGCAATAGCTGTCTCATCTGCTCTAAGAGATGTCCTACTAAAGAATACTGAAGAGGCATGGTTGAAGCTCTTCATGCTACCAAAGTGTGTCCTCCCTTCCTTGAAGTACAAAGGGAGCCACAATCCACATGTAGCAATAGAATCTCTGCAAAATGTGGTTGAATAATGACCTATCCACTCTTTGGACAATGGCAAAAAGTCGGGAGAACAACAGCATCACAGAGGAGGCCACTATGGGCAAGAATTATAGAAGAGTGATCAATTCTGCAGTTTCTCTCGGCCGCTCAGGATTGACAGGCAAAGCTTGCCGGATGCTATTATCAAGTGGCATTGCCCCCAATAGTGACACAACACCTGGCGCTTGTTACAGGCCAAGCATCCAGCCTGTCCACCTCCAGTGACCCCAAATGCTACCTCTGAGCCTGTTACGCTAGGTCCCACCTTTAACATCCCTAACCCTAACCCTAACCCTAACCCTAACTCCAGATTGAGTAAGAGGCTAGCCATGCAAGTGGGAATATGTGAAACTGAGGCACTGAGCCAAATGTACTGCCTGCTGGGTGTCACACTGATGAGGCAGAATGCAAGAGCCATTCTCCTCAGATGTGCCCGTGCTCCCCTTCTTGAGTATTAAACTTAATTGTGTTATGTAATTATTATTACCATTACTATATTATGGTTCACATGTACTGGAACTGTGTGGGGCTTACCAACACATGTTCTATTGTTTAAAGAGATTTGATATCCATGGTAGCAACTGCAAGTGTAGCTTCCATTGGTGTTGGTACAAATCTGATTGCATCCACTTATACCCAGAGCACATTCATCTCTGTCTGCATGTTTTGTCAATTAATGGCTAAGCACCATACAATTGTACTGGTTATTTACTTGACTCACCAACACATATTCTATTATTTAAAGAAATTTGGTATCCAAGGTAGCAACTGCAAGTGTAGCTTCCATTGGTGTTGGTACAATTTTGATTGCAACCATTTATACCCAGAGCACATTCATCTCTGTCTGTTCCGTAGTGCATGTGTATATACATGTAGATGAGTTCTTTTTTAAAAATAAAAATATGCACACAATTCTACAGGTTACCAAAAAGATAGGTATATTGTTCGAGGTGGAGCTTCTGCAGGTATTGGTGCTAACCTGATTGCAGTCATTTGCACCCAGAGCACATTGATCTATGTCTGCGTATTTGGAAGTTGCCGGTGCGCATTTATTATAATTTCCTCGTGTTATAATTTACGATATAAATTGTGACTTACATAATCACATTGCTTTCTTTTTAATTTCTACACTTGTATACTCTTTTATGCATGCTGAATCGGTCTGCATGCTGCTGCAGGAAGATATTGAACACTGCATGGGCAATGTTTTGTACGTTCCGAAGGTGGGGGGAGGGGACATCAATGATTAAACAATAGAGAAATAGTTGAGATCGATAGTTTATCGTTTGGAAGTTACATAAATTTTAAGCCGGGCAAGGCCGGCATACTGTGACACGGGTCCTGCCAAATTGTCGCATGTATAGTTGGCTGATGAATAGAGCAACGCACGTGACCTATCATAACTAATATGAAAAGTCGCCAGCGACAACATTGATGTAGAACTAGACCAGTGTGTGCAGCTATTTTAATGGCCCTGATTACAAGGAAGCGACAGCGGAGAAGAAGGAAGAGGACTATATGGGTTAGAGAATGGATACGAAACAGGCAGAGATACGGAGCATACCAACCCTCCCGAAAAAGAAGTATATTATGTGTTTAATGGAAATAGCTCTGTAAAATACTGGCGTGCAACGTAGTACATGGCTAGGCCAGTCTACCCGTCGTTTTCAAATCAGTTGCAATTTCGAGAAATGCCTCCCTTCTTTTCTCACGATTATAATTCTCTTTGAGTTTTGTGTTGCACAAATTAATACTCTTTGCTATAGTAGTTCTAATTAAAAGGTATGTATTAGCGTTGGTTCATACATACGATGCCATTTTTTTTTAATACAATAGGCGGTAGATCTCTTCGAAGTTGTTGCGACTTGTCGCAAAATATGAAGACTTTCTAATTTTGGGCGACGGCCTAATCGATTAGTTGCTATATCATACAAGAGTCGACCAAACCACAAAATCCCAAAATCCCACAATCGACAAGTTGCAGGCGACTAGTCGGCAGGAAGTCGCGCCGTGTATGCTGGCCTGGCCGACATACACGGGTTGACTTCCTGCTGATTTATCGTCTGCAACTCAAATGAATACGGGTGGAAATTCAGTAAACTAAAGTATTACGGAGTTTTTACGCATATTCATTTGAGTTGCAGGCGATAAATCGGCAGGAAGTCGACCCGTGTATGTCGGCCTTAAGCGATCATGCATTGAAACAGTCTGAACCATTAATTAATTTAGATATTTTTTAATTGCTTATTTGATCTTTTGGCCTGTAGGATAATATAAGGATAACGCATTTCGTTTTTTTTCTTTAGAGAAGACATAAGTGAAAATATATATAGAAATGATGTCGCTTGATCTATGGAAAATACGAAGTACATAGAGCCAGGCATTCTAAGGATATAGCTATCACACAATATTTTGATGCTTACCCACACAAGTCCTATTGTTAGATGAGATTTGATATCCAAGGTAGCAACTGCACGTGTAGCTTCCATAGGTGTTGGTACAAATCTGATTGCATCCACTTATACCCAGAGTACATTCATCTCTGTCTGTATGTTCAGTACATGCAGTAATTTACAACTTGGCTTATTATGTGTCCTTACCAACACAAATTCCATAGTTATAGGAGATTTGATATCCAAGATAGCAACTGCAAGTGTAGCTTCCATAAGTATTGGTGCAAATTTGATTGCAACTACTTATACCCAGAGCACATTCATCTCTGTCTGCATGTATATATTCACATGCAAAATGAATTTGTTTTATAAACAATGCATTATAAAATTGTTCTGGGATCATGCTTACCAAGACAGGTTCGATTGTTTGAAGCAATTTGATATCCAAGGTAGCAACTGCATTTATAGCTTCCATAGGTGTTGTTGCAAATCTGATTGCATCCCCTTCTTCCAAGGCTACATTCATCTATTTCTACGTATGGATTTTGATGTAGGCAGAATTGATTCCTCTGAATCAAAACATCATATAGTGAACAGATTGATCCACTTAATCATTTCCCCATCGTAAAATTGAGAAAACATTTCAACAGTATACAATACTATTGAGTACATACCTCCCCCTCACACCCATAACTATTGGTTAGATAATGCCCAGAAGTACAGGGGGGTGGGGGGGCGAAGGAGAAGTGGGGCATTATGTGGTTACATTCTCTTTGCTGCGAAGCTCAATTATGCATGGGAAAGGGGAAATGTGAAAGGAAAAATGAAATGACCAATATTAGCATGCATAGTTAAAATATGACATTAAAATGTATAGGTATATCTGATTTTTCCTTTTCAGTCAGAAGCCTTGTTTCTTTGCCGTGGCTTTTTACATTGCTATAGCCTTCTATTCCTACACCACCAAATTTCTAACAAAAGATATTTTTACCACTTGTATTAATGTATTACCTGGGAAGCATGCTGGCACGATATTCCCTTTGAAAATCACTTTTCTCCACGTTTGGTCATTTAGCCAAGTTGTACACCCAGCTCTCCATCCCCCACCACCATCAAGGTGCCAGCACAAACGATGTGCACAGTCATCATTGCCTTGGCCATAATCACAGGATGCCAAGTTCACACTGGATGAGGATGCAAAACCAAAACTGTATGATGGATATCGGTACTAGTAAGCTCCTCCAGGGTCATAGTAAGCTGTGCTTGTTGAATATGTATTTGCAAGGATTTTTGTCGTGCCAAACGCTCCAATTGCCACATTTGTTGACAAATTATTGTTTTTGGCACCAACAAACACTAATTGAGAACCATTACAAGCATCTAAATCTCTTGAGCTTGTAGATGATGAATATGGCTGGTCATAGCACTTCACAAAACCATTTAAAAGCAGTAGACTCTCAGAATAATTGTACAAAACACCACAAGGTTGAACTGTATATGTGTGTAGAAAGAAATGAAAAAAATCAAGTATACACCTAGAAAATGTCTCATTACCCACTCTGTCTACATAAATGTAAAATAGACTTCTGCCAATAAGCTATTTTGGAGGATTTTACATAGTATCATCTAGATGACGACAAATATATTTGTTTAATTTACCTTGATTAACTTGAAACACCCACTTCCCACCTTTTCCAACATTACTCATTTGAGTAATGTTTAGAATATTGGGTGTTCGTGATCCTGGAATGTTCACATAGGTTATGTTGTCTCCAACATTTAGTCCTGCTAGTGCTCCATCAGATGGCCACTGTATCAATCCATCCGCGTACAGGAACAGAACATATAATTTGACATTGTCTGTGGCCAGGATACACTGAAATATATTGTTCTGCATACGAGCAATATCCAAAGAAAGCAATGCAAAGCAGTGAAGAATTAGCCATACATTCTTTCATTTAAGTACGCATGCAATGTTGCACACAAAACACACACATCCACATACTTGAATAATTGTAGTAAAGGAATATGTATATTTCAATAGGTTCAGATTGACTGAAAAATGTGCTTTGAGTCAGTTACATTACATACATCCACTTATCCAATAGTTTTATTGAAGTAGATGCGAAACGTAGCAATGCATTGTATGAGGGAGTGGTGAAGCTTAAAAAGTGTTAAAAGCATAGCAAACCCACCTCCCAACCACACCACACACCCTACGTGTGTTAATGTCTCAATGCTCTTCATGTATACCTTATAAGCTCCATTGTTGTAGTATCCAACATGATCCCAGGTTGCAATGAACAACCACTGAGGACTAGAGGTTCCATACAAGGGCTGTATGTCATCTGCAGCCTTTGCCAAAAGTGTGGGATCTTGTGTACTTCTGTACCAAACACTGCCAGTATTAAATATGGTGCTATCAACTGATAGAATCGAATGGGAAATGCTGATGGTATCCAGAGAGACCCTATCTCTTGGAAGGACAAGACACCATGCATTGCTCCACACCTGTGGTATAGTGATTGCATGCGTGATTTGCATTCCATTACATTGGCTAAGATGAAGCTGTATCAACCAAATTCACTGGCTTTACAACATGCACTCAGTACAAATTTAAGACTGATATTTGTTAGGGCAGCTGAGCCGTATGATAATGTGTTTTCTCATGTGGGAAGTGGCTGCATAAAGCAAAACTAAGCTAATCAGTTCTGCAAGTCCTCAAAGGGTGCATTTATTGAATTATGCAGACATAAAGAGAACAGCACTATCATGAAAAAAAAATGAGGCTCATCAGGCAGAATTAGTACACTTGAATGGTAGGCTAGGAGGGCCACCTATTGAATAAATTAGAATTCAATTGTGATATCAGTTCAATGCAAGTATATTGCAGGAGTAGGATATGTCAGGGATGTAGCATGGTTAATGCAGTGAACTACAAACATGCTCGTAATTAAAACCTCTGATACATCTATATACCTCCTCAAAGCCTAGGTTATCCTTTAATTCTGATGCAAGCTGGGGTATGCATGTCTTAATTGTAATGGTTAGGATGATCCTATCACCAAACATGAACTTATGAAATAATTTTACAGGTGTACACAGAGAGCATAACTTCAATTGGTGCTAAAGTGTATTCATTACTGTATGCATGTGGTGGGCTCAGAACACAAAACTGACTCACTTGTATTGTACTATAATTAGCTCCAAAAAACTGAAATGGAGTTGGCAATGTAATCACAGGACAATGAAAACAATAATTATAATAATTCCAATAATAATAATAATAATAAGGATATAAACCACTATCACCAGCAGCTGATCCATAAGAGTAAAATGAATTCAATGGAACAGCAGTTCCAGAAGGCACGATGCTCAATATCAGCGCCAGCACAGCGCAGGGTATCCTAAGAGACATTGTATATGTACCTGTATGTACAAGCAGCAACAGATGCACATTGATCATATAGTATGCATGTTGGAAAACGTTCATTACGTACACTGCAAGTATATTTGCATTATGATATATAATGCAATCATGAAATCATAGCGAACCATGAGACTCCCGACGAATCGGATAGCTAGCTTTTTTGTTGAAATCGAACTAAGGTATAAAAATAAAAGGATTGGTTTAGTTGCTCTAGTCAAATTCCAGGAAAACGTATGCTTTAATTTAGAGAACATACATACTGGTAGCTAGATGGTATGATGACTTCCGCATACATGTGTTCAGTATTGGCACGCGTCCTCTTGGGTTATGATTACATCCATCATGCCGCCTTGCATACACTGTAAACAAACTTCACGTGTTGTCACATCGCACATGCAGTGAGTACACAGGTACATCTAGTATAGGCATGATGTCATATGTTCACATGTCATTGGATTGTTATTTCAGTGCACTGGGTCTACAAGTGCAAAAGTGTAACTTCTGCGCATAGACACATTCATGTACTTTACATGCATGTGCACGCCGCACGCAAGGACGCAAAGAATGTAAGGATTTTTTTTAAGGGAAGCGGAGCATCTATAATTCTATTGCACGTACGTAAGTTATCTTTTGTTTTATTGGTTAACCTTCACTTGCGCTAATTAATATTCATCAGCATCACGTTTGCAGAGGGAAAGGTAAGAATTCCATCGCATTCCCAAAGTATCTGATCAAAGGAGAAAAAAAAAGAGTGGTGTAGCTAGCTCGACCCATGACAAAGAACACTAACAGTTTTCCTAGTCCCCATGAATATGCCTTATTTTCCCCATTTACGAGGTGTTATATGACTGCGAGCGGCCAGGTAATCTATGACCCCCCCCCCCCCCCCCCCCCCCCCCCCCCATTTCTATATCCCACCACGTTTCTCGTTAGAGAATGTTTGATTTCTTGTATACAAAGATTTTCTACAATTGCAATAATATGACCACGAGATACCATCACGCTTCATGCGAATACAAATAAAGGCAATTAACAGGAACCGAAGGTACCTCGATCTGTGTATAGTACCATGAACAAAAGTTATGGAAGGCAATTTGATCTATCAACAACAGCATGGTATTCTGGCATGTATACAGATGGGCGTATTACCATTGTAGAGCTCAAATAATTAATTGCAATTCACTTTGATCGCTCGACGTACCTGGGCTCGATGGAAATAGTTAAATAATTAACGACGACGCCATCGTTACGGCACGTATTTTAAACACTATAATATTGTAATTACCGACATACCATCCGCCGAGAGCAATATAGTTGTACAGCGGAGTAACGGTCCAGTACATATTCGTACAGGGAAAAAAATACATTCACTGAAGAAACTAGCAAACCATATCAATCTGCATGTGCAGCTTGTAGTATACATGTAATACCGTAAAATCCTAATTAAACGCCGCGGCGTCTATTTGGGACAAAAATCGCTTGCGTCGAGGATTTGGATACTCGCCATAGAAATACCCACACTTTTGTAAGGGCGGTTGAAAGGTTGCACACATGCTCGGACAATCGATGATTGCAATCCAAAAGCCTGGCGATGCCAGGGTATTTATAATGTTCGAGCCAAACCAAAGCACATCTACACTGCTCCTTTGACAACCAGAAAGAAAAAAAAATTCGCATATACTATACATCTATAGAGACAAATCAAACGTGAATCAAGAATTTTTTCCCCTTGCACTAACCGGGCTGTATTAATTTAAATCGTCACAAATCGTCAGGGTACAGCGCAGTGGTCACATGCACGACTCGTTTGTATGCAGGCATGTAGTATTAACTAAGCCTGTAGTTGATTAGTCGACTGTCCGGCAAAAATAAAAATAAAATTCTTGGATAATCTATGCAGATCGCTACTGACACACATTTGTGAATTGGCACGGCAGACGGTGGCAATAATCAAGCTAGTGCGAATCGAATGTGATTCTTAGTCACGAACACTAATACGCCCCTCGCTTACTTTTATATCCACTTGTAAGCTATGATCAAGTCTCATCTCAGTTTCACTCTTATATATATATGTATGAGTATATGTATCAAATGTTGTATAGAAAAATTGTAGTTTACGATCAAGTGAAACATGCATGTTGGCTTTGTAAAGTGATTCATTTTGTGTGTGTGTATGTGTTTGGTGGAGGAGGGATACAACTATGCATTGAAGAGTGATTACAACGGTCGAGTATACAGAGTGCACTTACGTCCTCTCAAGTTACTATTTTGTGTGTATTTAAGTTATGGTGTGCATTAGTTTGTTTTTATTTGTGCATGTGTGTATATGGATACTACATATAGTGGTGGGTTATTTAGCTTTTTGCAAACAACTGAAAAAAAAACGCACACAGGAAAGCTGTTCATAACATTACAGCCGCCAAATCGCTTTATATACGTAGAAGAGTCCTGTCGCTATTGATATGTTAATTTTTACTTTACAGCCGTGGAAAGATACAGCTGTGAAAAGTGTGCACATTTTCCCCGTTGATTCCCGCCAATGATTTACGCGCATCCGCCTCCCATACATTTGATGGCCGGGACGCGGTTTGCCTAATCAAACCTATATCTATGCAAAGCGACTGATATTCACTAAAATTCATAGTGTTGCCGCAACATATATGTACAGAGTCCATTTATCTGCTGCAAAATGAAGGATTTCAAGCGATTTGATAATAGAATCTTCAGGTACAATTCTACTGAAGTGAACAAATTATTACAGCAAGGGAAATATTTATATGAAGTGCACAACTATATACGTATAGAATGGAAGATGTTCCATTGTGCAGCTGCAGAACAAAGGCTAACAGATACCATACAACACATACATTCATTGGTAATGCGTTATATTTGTTGATGCAAAAGCAGACACACACAAACAAATTACTGGCATTACTCCAGTGCAGATGGTAAATATGAATACATACAACAAGACCACTCCAATCTTACAACAGAGCAGGATACAGGCATTACTTGTGCAACAGAGCAGGGATACAACCCAAACACTCTTACAACAGAGGAAAAATACAGCAATTACCTATGTAACAGACACAGCACTTCTTCAATTTCATAATAGCAGTTTGTGAACCAGCCATTTGGCATTGGCATATTTCCTATCACATGAACACTTCATATAGTACCTCTAACTGATCATTATTTGAAAGCAAAGGACAGACAGAGATGTCTTGACCCAGTTGTCATGGAAACATAGCAACCCCTTGTTCTCCTAATGTAGTTGTTTCGTATATATGTAGATGGATATGTTTGTAGCTTGCATGTTTGGTAGTCACTGTGGACAGCATATGTTATATGTCCATAGTAGAAGTCTAGAGTTGAATTGTGTTGTTACATAAGTTGTCTGCTATTCGTTGAACTGATGCACAGGGATTGCATCATTTATCATTTGTATGTCTGGTTTCTGAGTGCCTGTATAGTATAGTTGGAGATATCACTTGTTGTGCTGACTTTGTATACAAACTTGCTCCCAGCATAATCTGATACATTACTTTTTATGTCGCATTTTTCCAGGAGCATAGGTAATCCAGTCCAAGGCCATTCATTAAATTGTAAACATCTAAACTTTATTGGAGAACAAATGTAAATGTGCTTTAGAGATCCTGACTTTGTAATTGCTTGAATTTATGCTGTTTGTTTTAAATAGTAGATGCAGTCTTTCGATTACCAACTCTGTTATAATGACCAATGATAAAAACTGTAAAAATTTTAATTGCCATTTGAAGACAAACATCCATGTCATCTCTTCAGCTATGAGTCCTCCTCATCTTCTGCTTTCTCATCTGCTAGTTCTTCCACTGCTGCCTCTACTGACTCTTGGACTACAGTATTGATTTCCTTCACAACGTCATCATTGCTTGCTTCTGCTGCATCATCAGTAATACTTCCTGGATAAAATCCTTATAAAGGTGAGGGGGCAATGTCCCCTTCAGAAAAATGTGTGGGGTCCCCTATGCTGCTTACACCACTACACATGTATCCTGAGGTAACACTGAACCAGGGGACCTGGGTGCTGTTTTGGTCAACCCAGTTTGGCTGCTGTCACTGGTCATGCATGTGCAGCAGGTGTCAGTAGGATTGTTTGGGTGGGTGGGCCAGTACACAAGGTAACAGGCAAGCAAGCAACACACACACACACACACACACACACACACACACACAATACACACATGTGTACACACACACAAGCATGCACACACACACACACACACAAGCACACACAGCGTGTAGACATGGAACACATTCAATAGGCAAATATAAAGCATTTGTGAAAGGTACTTATAAACTATATTACTATTTTACAAAGTGTTTGCCCAGACTAGCTGTCAAAGGTGAACTCCCAAGCTATAAACTGCAGCTGCTAACATGACCTCATTCTTATTTATTACCCTTATGGTAGTAATATCCTTTGGAAGGCTTACTGACTCTACACTTCCCAACCCCTCCTGTATTTTGTGCCTCTATACCCCTCCTCCCCTCTGAAGGGCTTAGTTCCATCCCCCTCCTCCCTATGAAAGGCAGAGTGCCTCACATGTCCTCTACTGCGTTTTAATGTTTAAAAACAATCAAATACTTTACATGCATTTTCGATGTACAGACGTGTACGATGTCGCCGGGCGGCTGTGAAGTACTGATCTATTAACAGATTACCTGGGAGATCTGAGTTAGTCCAAAACGACCTATGAAAACGATTTGCCTTAACCTTAATTTTGAAAGTAGGAACCACTTTACTTTATTCTTATACACCTTGCTAATAATCTAATTTGCATTTTTAAAAGTTCGTATGACATGAATGAGTCAAAAATTAGACTACTTCTATATGTTTGAGTGTACATGTAAAAGCATATTGCTTATATTTCTTAAATTGACCCCTTAGGTACATATTGTTCAAAATCAGCCGACCAATCAGCAGATGCTCATATGGGGAACTGCACCTGTAGCTGTCATTCAATAGTCTTGTGGTATCACATATTGCACAAATCTCCCCCCCCCCCCCCCCCCCCCCCACTCCAGCAAATGTTCATTACAGATGTGGAGTTAGTACAATCATGGATTAATTGATACATGCAGCATGATAAAATCAATGAACTATATAGCAGGTGGTAGGCGTGGCCTCATTTCTGATAACACTCTCATACACTGTGCCTACAGATGTGAAGCTACACATGACACTGTTTGCTTTGTGGTTGCAAACCTGTGGTACATTTAGCACTTGTCCTTGTTAACTGGTGACTCGTCCCACCTGTATATCCTGGCCAGCCCAAGTCCAAGCCATTCATTAGAATTGCACATAGAAGGCTAAACGTCTAAACTTCATTGGAGAACATATGTAAATGTGCTTGAGAGATCCTGACTTTGTAATTGCTTGAATTTATTCAGTTTGCTTTTTAAAAATTGATGTGATCTTTGATAATAATACATACTAATTCGATAATAATGATCATAAAAACAGGAAACGTTTGTCATTTGAAGACAAACATCTATGTCATCTCTTCAGCTATGAGTCCTCCTCATCTTCTGCTTTCTCATCTGCTAGTTCCTCAACTGCTGCCTCTACTGACTCTTGGACTACAGTATTGATTTCCTTCACAACGTCATCATTGCTTGCCTCTGCCACACCATCAGCAATACTCCCTGGATAAAATGATAATGATGAGTGAAACGTGATTGGCTCTTTGGAAGGAGCTTTTAATTACTTATTCGACAAGAATAGTCTCCCAGGTCATCATTAGGATTCTGTTAATTGATCACAGACCAATAATTGTGTGGGCATGCATGTTTGTCAGACAACCATGCCATCTTAACGCTAAATTCAATAAATAAATTAAAAAACGAGTTGTTACAGAACAACTTTTCTTCTTTTCTTATACCATGCCAATAAATTTAAAAGTTCATAGGACATGAGTAGGTTACAAAGAGGACATATTGCTCAAAATCGGCTGACCACCTAGCAGGTTAAAATCTAATCTCATACTGAGGACTACACTTGTCGCTGTCATTCAACAGTCTTCTGGTATCACACATTGCATAGGTATTAAATTCCTTAACTTATATGGGCAGCATTAACACTGGTATGAGTATACTATGACCTCCCCACCCCCTCACCCACAATGGTTTAGCAAGGCATTTGTTGTCACAACACCCTTCACGCCTCCAAATCCGCTCAATTTGCAACTTCGTACGTGAAGCATCGAGCCTTACCTACAGCGATGCAGACCCTTTGCTTCATGTTGGCGTCCTCATCAGCCTCTGCTTGGTCCTTGAGGACCCCCCCAGCAGTGTTCATTACAGCTGTGGAGTCAGTTCAATCATAGGTTACTAATTTGATACACTATATGCAT
This sequence comes from Eunapius fragilis, assembly GCA_963681505.1. NCBI lineage: Eukaryota > Metazoa > Porifera > Demospongiae > Spongillida > Spongillidae > Eunapius > Eunapius fragilis. The sequence continues at coordinate 2,386,692 of OY811992.1, forward strand.
GCAATTATGTGCTGTCATACATGGCTGATAAAATCAATGAACAAAATAAAAACCTCTGCAGGTACAGCGCAGTGTTGGTAGGCGTGACCTAATACGCTGTGCGCCCATGTATTCAATAATTGTATTGACACTGCCCATATACATATGCCATCGCCTCCACACACCTGAGCCTATTTGGTCGTCCACCATTCCACTGGATTCCTGGAGGGTGGTACCACCCGCCATGAGCAACCTCTGTTGCACACTGGTGTCGTCATCGGCTTCGAACTGTTCCTTGGCAACATTGGCAGCGACTCCGACCACCTCGTTGTCCACGTTGTCGCCCACCATTCCAGCAGCATCAGCTCCTACGATGAGAGAGATATTATTATATAACAGTGCGGGACTCGCATGGCAGCTTTTGTTCGCCCAACTCTATCGTGCTCCAGTATATCATGCAACGCCGTGTGTGTCGCAACTTTGCTGCCGTGGCAGATAGCTATATAGATTATAGTGAGCCGCTACGATGTACCGACCTCCCATCTTTAGGCGGTCTCCTATAGTTGCATCCCTGCTTGCGTCTGCCTGGTTCTCTGCGGCGTCGGCTACGCTGGAAATAATATCCGCTGTATCGTCGTCCACGATTCCAGTGTTTTTGACGACGATCTTTGTGATCTTTGCGGCCAGCTTAGCAGACCCTTTGACGGCTTTCGAGGCGGCACTCTCGGGTTTACCCTCGCTGTCTTGATGGTAGTCAGAGCTCGGCTTGCCTTCCTGTATACGTATATAGGAGTGAAGTATCACATGGCATAGTTTTGTCGTATCGTATTTTACACGGCGGATCATACTTTTTCAATGACTGTCTGTATAACTTTCTTCCACTCGCTGGGAAAGAAACGCATAGCGAACAGCTAAAAAATACTGATGTGCGCCCCCGGTATTAGCTTACTTCACGTCCTCCTTATTGGTTCCGTACAAGTAGTACGTTCTAGCTTCTGTGGAAACACCAAAAGAAAGGCTGGCCTTAGCCGCGCTGGGCCACTCAAGGCCGTTGCAATGAGCCTTGGGTCTCACTCCGCGGCCTGTTTTCAGGTCGATTTCGCCCTTAGGAACAGCGTCATTTTGCGCTTTATAGTAGCTCAGGGTAGTACCGCTCAACACGAAGTGTCTCTTGTTCCAACTTCTATACCCACCACCTTTTGCGTCAGTCAGAGTACAATTTGGCTCATCATTCAGCTTTCATGCGAAGAATGCAAATACGCTTACCTTGCTTGAAGAGCTGTCCTTCCTTGATCACTTCACTAGCCATATCCCCAACACAGTATTGGTATTATTTTGTGCGTGAAAATTAATTTATCGTTACTAACAATTCCGGATTTATGTACCAGACATGTTCCATTTATGATACATACACGTTACCATATATGTCTGTCATATCTGTAAATACAATCTCGGTACGTGTACGTACGGCAGGAATATGTAGAAGAATGTACCAACAATATGTAACACAAAGATGAACATATAAGTAACAAATATGTATCATATCTGTACCGTGGATTCTTTCAGGATGTAACAAAAATTCTTTTCATTATAAGGCATGCACAGCTGATTTTAATACACAATATACACAGTGTTCTGTCATGCCAAAAAACAACTTTGTTGGATGAAACATCTTCTCTTTCAATAGTCCGGGATGTCACTTCAATAGTCCGGGATGTCACTGCTGTCTCTTGAAATTGACAAGTGGGTGTGCATTTGTGAACAATGTTCACTGATCTTCAGACATTGGAAGATGATATGATGAAGACATTTTTTTTAAAGGTTCCAGACGGGGCAGTTGCAATCATTCAATATGTACATTGAATAGAAGCCTTGTACAACACAGTATCCATCACCAGTTGAGCGCTTGAATACTGCCATCACACTCCATATTGACACTGTATTATAAAATGAACATACATGTGTATGAAATATACAGCAGGCTTAACCTCACCTTAGGTCTGTTGTGAGAGCAATTATGGCCCGGACTCTCGTATCTTAATCTATTTTATCTGTAAGTGTATATTTATGTAATCCATTCAATTATATATTAATATTGTGCATCATGTATTTTCATGTCATATTCACATTACAGATATTCACAATACAATAAAACAACATTAATAATGCATCATATCATAATGTACATCTTTAATAGTTTCATGTGTTTAAGCTCACCTGATCATAAGCACAGGGAAAAAAATCGTATTCCGGACCTTGGGTTTTATCCTATCGACCTTGGGATCTGTTCCATCAAACGTATTCAAAGTGCCTAAGACAACAGTGAATACATTTGATGGAACAGATCCCAAGGTCGATAGGATACAACCCAAGGTCCGGAACACGATTTTTTTTTCCTGTGAAGCTGAACACAACTCAATGTAGTCACTGTGATTTCTGAAACACCAAGCGCCATCCTAACAGAGGTAACACATAACCTCAAACCACCTGTGATATTCTAATTAGTGCACACCATGCTAAAAAATCCTGTTCAAAGGACTCACCATGCATCGTCAAGATTTCTGAAGCACCAAGCACTCTCATCCTGGTCATCCTATAACAGAGGCAACACATGACCTCAACCACCTGTGAGATATTCTAATTAGTTAGTGCACACCATGCCTAACAAAATGTCCAGGATTCACTGTGTATCGTCAAGACTTCTGAAGCACCAAGCACTCTTAGGTAACCATCCTGGTCATCCTGTAACAGAGGCAACACTTTACCTCAAACCACTCGTGAGATATTCTAATTAGTGCACACCATGCCAAAAAAAGCATGTCCAGAGGACTCAGCGTGTGTACTGCCTTCTCAGCGGTGTATACTGCCTTCTCTACAATCCTTCAGTTGTATATTACCTGCTTCTTTGTGTTGTAGCAAAGCGCAGGAACAATTTTACTAGACTACGCCACCTTGCCGTCTAGAAGACGCAACTGTGATGAGCTAGTGCCATGCCAATGGTCGTGCACAATACATGCACACCTACAGGCTGATTCTAACGCTCCTTTATACCAACTTTATATGTCAGTTCAGAACTCATGCGTACATCCATACAGCTGAAGACCCATGCTACAGATCATAAGGTACTCTGTTCGCTACACTTCCATACATGCCCTCAAGTTTCCACACTACGACATCATCCGTATAGATCTATACAAGCTCATGGACTGTAACACGTACATATACGCCTCCCATATTCTATCAGAGATAATACCTCTGATTCTACTGGAAGCATATTTTTTCTGTCTAATTCGTTCCTCAAAGGCATTGGGTAAAAGAAACCCCCTTGATGTTATTGCCACTGCATGGCTATCTAACCTTTTAGCTGCATAAATGTGAGAACGTTATAGCACGGTTGTGGCACACTAGTGCAGAGCCCCATGCACCCCTCAAGGGGCCGTCCATAAAGTACATCACGCGCAAGGGGGAGGGGGGGGGGGGGGGGGTCTCAGTCAGCGTGACAAAGCATACATCAAGTATACCATCAGTATGGGATAATGCATGACGAGGGGGGGGGGGGGGTCCATAATGGTCAGAAAAAGCGTGACGTACTTTATGGACAGCCTCCAAAGTGGCCCTCACTGCACTGCATGGTGCAGAGCCCCGTGCACCCCTCTCAAGGTGGCCCTCACTGCACTGCTTGGTGCAGAGCCCCGTGCATCCCTCTCAAGGTGGCCCTCACTGCACTGCGTGGTGCAGAGCCCCATGCACCCCTCTCAAGGTGGCCCTCACTGCACTGCGTGGTGCAGAGCCACGTGCACCCCTCTCAAGGTGGCCCTCACTGCACTGCGTGGTGCAGAGCCCCGTGCACCCCTCTCAAGGTGGCCCTCACTGCACTGCGTGGTGCAGAGCCCCGTGCACCCCTCTCAAGGTGGCCCTCACTGCACTGCATGGTGCAGAGCCCCGTGCACCCCTCTCAAGGTGGCCCTCACTGCACTGCGTGGTGCAGAGCCCCGTGCACCCCTCTCAAGGTGGCCCTCACTGCACTGCATGGTGCAGAGCCCCGTGCACCCCTCTCAAGGTGGCCCTCACTGCACTGCGTGGTGCAGAGCCCCATGCACCCCTCTCAAGGTGGCCCTCACTGCACTGCGTGGTGCAGAGCCCCGTGCACCCCTCTCAAGGTGGCCCTCACTGCACTGCATGGTGCAGAGCCCCATGCATCCCTCTCAAGGTGGCCCTCACTGCACTGCATGGTGCAGAGCCCCGTGCACCCCTCTCAAGGTGGCCCTCACTGCACTGCGTGGTGCAGAGCCCCATGCATCCCTCTCAAGGTGGCCCTCACTGCACTGCATGGTGCAGAGCCCCATGCACCCCTCTCAAGGTGGCCCTCACTGCACTGCGTGGTGCAGAGCCCCATGCACCCCTCTCAAGGTGGCCCTCACTGCACTGCGTGGTGCAGAGCCCCATGCACCCCTCTCAAGGTGGCCCTCACTGCACTGCGTGGTGCAGAGCCCCGTGCACCCCTCTCAAGGTGGCCCTCACTGCACTGCGTGGTGCAGAGCCCCGTGCACCCCTCTCAAGGTGGCCCTCACTGCACTGCGTGGTGCAGAGCCCCGTGCACCCCTCTCAAGGTGGCCCTCACTGCACTGCGTGGTGCAGAGCCCCGTGCACCCCTCTCAAGGTGGCCCTCACTGCACTGCGTGGTGCAGAGCCCCGTGCACCCCTCTCAAGGTGGCCCTCACTGCACTGCATGGTGCAGAGCCCCGTGCACCCCTCTCAAGGTGGCCCTCACTGCACTGCATGGTGCAGAGCCCCATGCATCCCTCTCAAGGTGGCCCTCACTGCACTGCATGGTGCAGAGCCCCATGCACCCCTCTCAAGGTGGCCCTAATGCACTGTGTGGTGCAGAGCCCATGAATATGCAGAGGTGCATTGCTCAAATCAAAAATTGATTCGTCGACGACGCGTTATTTCACCGTGACAAAGACTATTACCAACACGACCACACTTTGCTTTGTCTGGATTAGATCAGCTATCTAATGATAAATTAGTTTTAGTCTGCATGATGGATACCATCTCTAGATCTATCAGTTCAAAATTTTAGAAACCGAGCTATATAAAACTTAAGGCCAACCTTGTGTACTCAATAATCACCATCGCAATAAAGTAAAATTTAAAATTAGAATAGAAGATCTTTAATTGGAATATGTGTATTCGTTGCGTGAAGGAGAGGCTCCCTGATAGGGTAAGAAGTGCTCTGTACGTTTTGATCGCATAGGTGCATGTTTGTTTTGTTTAGGGTAATACGTGTTTGGAAGCTGGTTCATACTTGCTGAACTACGCAGGATGCTCCAACTGTAACGCGAAAGGATTCACGAAGGAATCCGAAAAGGTTTCAGAAGTTGAAAATGACGGGAAAGTGGAACGTATTTCGTACAAACGTTAGTAAAAGTTAAATTGTGCTGGGTTGTTGTGTCCTAAGCACTAAGATATTAGATAAAACTGATGTGGCGAGGGTTAATTAAGGACTCAATGCTAGTACCAACAAAAGCCACCAAGTGTGCAAGTTTGTTGTTCGCGAAATTAAATACACACACACACACACACACACAACACCTGCTGATGGGCTGCTGTGAAGGGGGAAACGGCGTCAAACAGAATTGGGCATACAATTGAATTACCTCAGTATTGTCACGCGAGGCTTGCTACCCACTTCTTTGGGCCACTAATCCGAAAGTTTTGAGATGGTCTATATTTGTTGCAACCTGGGTCCCGTTGTGCCGTAACAGTCAATATTACAGTGAAGATTTTTTTAAATGCCACCGTTTTCATCCTAGAGTTTTGTACTGCATAAATTAGACCTTGTACATGTATGTCACTGTATCTTCAAGCTACTGAAACTGCAGTCAACGTTAGCTTAGTATTCAGATTCAGACCTGCTGATCGCATGTTGTGCTGTGTAAGTGATCACCATTTAAACCAGCCAAGGCGCAGACATGGGGATTGCTGCAAACAGGCTGTAGGCCACTTGCTGATTCCTCTCCATGCCTCTAGTGCATACATATAGACATGCACGTGTATGTGGACATGGGATTGCTAGGCATGGGTGTGCCTTCCCATCAGTACACCCATCAACGGACAATAGTTGTATTATTGGTACACCCTATGTATCCCACACAACTCATAAATGCGTTTTTGGTTAATTCGTTTTAACTGGGGTTTTGTGGGTGATTTCACCGAAATCATAAGGATTCCCTGAGGTGTTATGTTAGTGACCTACTCTACTACCTCTGTGACATTGCATTGAGGTCGCTACCATACATATTGCATGAAGCTGGCTAGGTAATAATATAATGTTGTTGCCAAGGGAACCGTTCTGATGGGTCATAATACCTTAGTGTTGCAAAGGGTTCTGATGGATGGGTTGGGGGGGGGGGGGGGAGTTATAATACCTTGGTGTTGCCAAGGGAACCATTCTGATGGGTTATAATACCAAAGAGATTCTGATGGATGGGTTTGGGGGGGGGGGGGGGGGGTTACAATACCTTGGTGTTTGTCTAATTTCTAGAAGGGTTTTCTATTTTTGGGTGACAAAATGAAATCACTTTAAAACCACAAATTCTCGAAACTGTTTGACCCACATAATCCCACAATGGGTGATTGCTACATGTTCATGTGTTCACATGGGTGATTGCTACATGTTCATGTGTTCACATGGGTGATTCCTACATGCTCATGTGTTCACATGGGTGCTCATGTGTTCACATGGGTGATTGCTACATGTTCATGTGTTCACATGGGTGATTGCTACATGTTCATGTGTTCACATGGGTGATTGCTACATGTTCATGTGTTCACATGGGTGATTGCTACATGTTCATGTGTTCACATGGGTGATTGCTACATGTTCATGTGTTCACATGGGTGATTCCTACATGTTCATGTGTTCACATGGGTGATTGCTACATGTTCATGTGTTCACATGGGTGATTGCTACATGTTCATGTGTTCACATGGGTGATTGCTACATGTTCATGTGTTCACATGGGTGATTGCTACATGTTCATGTGTTCACATGGGTGATTCCTACATGTTCATGTGTTCACATGGGTGATTGCTACATGTTCAAGTGTTCACATGGGTGATTGCTACATGTTCATGTGTTCACATGGGTGATTGCTACATGTTCATGTGTTCACATGGGTGATTCCTACATGTTCATGTGTTCACATGGGTGATTGCTACATGTTCATGTGTTCACATGGGTGATTGCTACATGTTCATGTGTTCACATGGGTGATTCCTACATGTTCATGTGTTCACATGGGTGATTGCTACATGTTCATGTGTTCACATGGGTGATTGCTACATGTTCATGTGTTCACATGGGTGATTGCTACATGTTCATGTGTTCACATGGGTGATTGCTACATGTTCATGTGTTCACATGGGTGATTGCTACGTGTTCATGTGTTCACATGGGTGATTGCTACATGTTCATGTGTTCACATGGGTGATTCCTACATGTTCATGTGTTCACATGGGTGATTCCTACATGTTCATGTGTTCACATGGGTGATTGCTACATGTTCATGTGTTCACATGCTACATGTTCATGTGTTCACATGGGTGATTGCTAAATGTTCGTGTGTTCAGCTGTACTGCTCAACTCTGTCTACTCACACCCTATAGACACTTGCCAGGAGTGTGGACATGTCATAGCAACCCATGAATACACATTTGAAGTTGATGATGAGTTCCAGGTATATAATATATTCATTTAAAAATATTTTTAAAAACTTTTCAGTCACTGTACCATTAAATGTTTGCAGGAATACACCATGGACTGTAACCTTTGTGGGCACGGGGAAACCCAACAGAGCATATTACCAGATGACCCGAGAGAGAAGCAGCTGTACTGATGGTGTATACAACAAGCGACAGCAGTGACACATGTGTACTTGTAACACATTATCCAAAATATATAAATAAGTTTTTACCCAATTGATTGTGCTGCTTAAAATACTAACTACAAATTTGTGCACTACTCCATACACTCTCCATACAACTGCAAATGATATACGGTAATTCTACCAAACAAATCTGCAGGTTTTTCAAATGATATCTTGTACACTTGGTGGTGGTGTTGATCGCTGCAAACTGAGAATACTTGAACAGAAGTAAAAGAAAACGCACAAGTGAATGTACAACTTTGAACACAATGCATAAAAGTAAATGGGATGGTGTCTTAAAATAAAGGATATCTGTAAAGAGTTAGTGTCAGCAGGGTAGAACCGTTGAATTTCACTGAGATTGTGTTCTGAGCTGCCTGCCAGCAGGGTGCATACGCTACCAGAAAACCCTCCCTGGAACCTGATATGCACTTCCTTTACCAGAGCAAGCCTTCCTATGTCAATGATAACACACTGCTGCAAGCCCTGTGTGTGTGTGTGTGTGTGTGTGTGTGTGTGTGTGTGTGCGTGTGCGTGTGTGTAGTGTGGTTTGTTGTGTGTGCGTGTGTGTGTGTGCATGTGTGTGTGTGCGTGCGTGTGTGGTGTGTGTAGTGTGGTTTGTTGTGTATGCGTGTGTGTGCAGCACAAAACATGACAGTCAAATGTTCGAATGTGTTTATCTAGCGCGCAAACTACCTGGTCTGAATTCCAGCATGTTTCATCGTTGCCATCAAACATATTATTTTTCCCGAACTCTTTTACATTCTTGTTGAGCACAGAACTCACTCTATAGGATTTTGAAAATGACCGAACACCTTCTTATATGACTCCCTTGACCTTACATACTTGATTTTTGTACGCTTATCCGCAATACTGATCACGGGTTCATGAAATCTATGTACAAGAAAAAATTTCCAAAAATTTCTGTTAGCACTAATTTAGAGTAAGTGCCCCCAACGAACGTGCCGCTTGTATGGGCCACATTGATCTGTTATTGTGAGGAGTAGTGAGGTAAGGGATACTAATCACGTATTGTAGTGATTTAGCTAGATATAGTAATCTCACTTGAGCGGAAAGGGTTGCCGTTTTGTCGTAATGACAGGGAGAGAAAGTGGGCACTTAGTAACCTCCCTTCGGTTGTGTGTCCTCGTTACCAGTTGCGTGCATGTTGAGGCTGTGTGCGAGAGTGGATGATTATGATCACCCCAATGTCCTGAAGATTTTTCTGTTTATTATTTAAATCGGGCGCCATCCTTTTTGAAACAAAATGAAATTAGGCCTACCTTTTATCACTTATTACGAACAATGCCATACGAGCAAGAAGCGTTCTGAATATGTACAACAGCTTAACAGAGGCATTCTGCCTGGGAAAGCCTTTATGTGGTGCGTGCACTAGGCCTATGCATTCGACCGTCGTGGTACAACAGTTTCGGCTTGACAACCTTTCTGAGCTGGCTATGGGATGTAGGGTACCCGTGTCCCGTGCAGCAACACAATGCAATGCAAATTGTCGCTGCTGTTCTAATGCACACACCAGTCAGTCTTTTACGATGCCCTCTCCATCCATGCCCTCCCTCCCTCTATCCACCCTCTCCTTACCTCCTACATCCCTCCCTCTATCCATCCTCTCCCTTCCACCCTCTCCCTACCTCCCTCTATCCACCCTCTCCCTACCTCCCTCCCTCTATCCACCTTCTACCTCCCTCCCTCTATCCACCCTCTACCTCCCTCCCTCTATCCACCCTCTACCTCCCTCCCTCTATCCACCCTCTCCCTACCTCCCTCCCTCTATCCACCCTCTCCCTATCCCCTCCTTCTATTCACCCTCTCCCTATCTCCCTCCCTCTATCCACCCTCTCCCTACCTCCCTCCCTCTATCCACCTTCTACCTCCCTCCCTCTATCCACCCTCCCTATCCCTCCCTTAATTCACCCTCTCCCTACCTCCCTCCCTCTATCCACCCTCTCCCTACCTCCCTCCCTCTATCCACCTCTCCCTACCTCCCTCCCTCTATCCACCTTCTACCTCCCTCCCTCTATCCACCCTCCCTATCCCTCCCTTAATTCACCCTCTCCCTACCTCCCTCCCTCTATCCACCTCTCTCTACCTCCCTCCCTCTATCCACCCTCTCCCTACCTCCCTTCACACCTCTCTCTTCACACCCTTCTCTTTCCCTCACTCCGCACCTCTTCTCTCTCCTGTATAGTACAAGTAAATGCAGCAGGGAGAGGAGGGTGAGGAGGGAGGGAGGAGAAAGTGTAGGGGGAGGAGAGAGCAGAGGGAGGAGAGGTGTGGAGGGAGGAGAGGGTGTAGAGGGAGGTACGGAGGGAGGAGGAAAAGTGGAGGAGGAGAGGTGGGTGTGGAGGGAGGGAGGAGAGGTAAGGTGTGGAGGGAGGGAGGAGAGGTGGGGAGGGAGTGGAGGGAGTAGTGGTGATGGAGGAAGAGGGAGGGTGTGGAGGGAATGAGTCAGAAGTAGGAGGGTGGAGAGGGAAGAGGTTGTGATGATTCTTGCATTACTTTCATATGAGCCATGCATCTATCACTATTTTCTTACTCCATCACCTCCGTCACCACTGCTCCCTCCATCACCACTATTCCCTCCATCATCACCCCTCCATCACCACTACTCCATCACCACTACTCCATCCCTCCATCACCACTACTGCTGTTCGCTTTCACTATTGCAAACCTGCTATCTTCTAAGGAGTACATTTATGCACATTCAGTGTGTGCAAGGGTGCGCAAGGGTGTACAAGGGTATGCAAGGATGCAGGCTACATGTACCTGCATAATTTAGACCTTGGGAGCTTCTAAGAACGGGGTTTGGTTGTCTACTGAGAACTGACCATGTGTTTTGTAACAAGTATTGCATTTTTGTCTATCAGATTACTTGCCACATAAGGCTTCAATCAGACTGTTGGCATTGATATGGGTCACCAATTGGAGTGACAATGATTAATTGATATCTCTCTAGTAGTTCTGAGGGGTTTGTTTTGGTACCGCGTGGGCTTCCTTCCCTGGGAGTAGGCCTTGTTTCAAAGGTTGCCTTGTTTGTGTGAGGTCCACAATTGGTACATGTAGGACGTCTTCAGCAACACCCACAACTTCTATGTCTTTTTTTTTTTTTGTGTTGACTGCCCAACCCTTTTTACTTGTTAAAATGTCTTGATCACTGAGGGTGTACAGTTGGTACTATCAACCACTGCCAGTCACTGATGGGGACTCAAAATGCCCCCCTCCTCCCCACCCCACTTATCACCCTGCACAGGATGTCATCACACAGAGTAAGGAGTCACTCGGCCGACACCAAGAAGGCCAGAGAACCGCGGAGGCTCACTGAGAAGATAGCCATCATGAAGCGTAAGGAACACGAGCAATCAGAGGCATTTGAGAAAGCCATGAAGAGTATCATGGAGGTAATCCACCGAGAGGGGAGGGGGGGGGAGGGGGAGTGCCATCATGGAGATAATCCACCATACCCCCTGGGGGAGGGGGGAGTGCCATCATGGCAGTAATCCAGCATACCCCTTTGGGGGGAGAGGGTGTGCCATCATGGCAGTAATCCACCATACCCCCTGGGGGAGGGGGGAGAGGGTGTGCCTTGTTTTTGTTGTTCTATTCTCTATTTTTCATTGCTCTCTAATGGCTGCTAAGGTGGGGGGGGGGTGCCAGAGTGATCTGACATTGCTGTGCCGTAACCATGACTACCAAGTAGCACTTTGGCACTAGAGTGTACCTCCCGTGGTGTGTGTATCCAGTATGTTAACCTGTGGTGTGTGTGTGTGTGTAGGTCTACTTCCAGTATGGTAACCTGTGGTGTGTGTGTGTAGGTCTACCTCCAGTATGGTAACCTGTGGTGTGTGTGTGTGTGTGTGTGTGTGTGTGTGTGTGTGTGTGTGTATGTGTGTGTCTGTGTGTGTGTATGTGTGTGTCTGTGTGTGTGTATGTGTGTGTGTGAGTGTGTGTGTGGGTGTGTGTGTGTATGTGTGTGTGTGAGTGTGTGTGTGGGTGTGTGTGTGTGTGGGTCTACCTCCAGTATGTTAACCTGTGGTGTGTGTGTGTGTGTGTAGGTCTACCTCCAGTATGGTAACCTGTGGTGTGTGTGTGTAGGTCTACCTCCCGTATGTTAACCTGTGGTGTGTGTGTAGGTCTACCTCCAGAATGTTACCTGGGCAGTTTACCTGCTAATCACCATGTTCATGCAGGCACATGTTACCCTGTGATACATGAAAATGTATAACCATGAATGGAGGCTGATGTGTGTACATGTATATGTTCATGTACATGTACATGTACATGTACATGTACATGTACATGTATATGTTCATGTACACATGTTCATGTACATGTAATGTACACATGTACATGTACATGTAATGTACACGCATACTGATGTACATGCATACTGATGTACACATGTACATGTACATGTAATGTACACATGTTCACATGTACTGCATGGCCCAATACCTCCTATTACACACAGGGAAAAGGTGGGCTGGGGAGGAGGCAAGCAGTATTACCAGGCACTGGATCCGTCACTTGGTGTACACAGTCACCATGGTCACATGGTACCCAGTTACCATGGTCTCTTGGTACACAGTCACCATGGTCACATGGTACCCAGTTACCATGGTCTCTTGGTACACAGTCACCATGGTCACATGGTACACAGTCACCATGGTCTCTTGGTGTACACAGTCACCATGGTCACAGTAACCGCATGCATTATCACACAGAATGATGGTACATACTGCTTGTGTTAATTGACACACCACACACCATGCCTACTCTAGCACCATTTACCTTCTGTCCCTACAGATGCAGATGGCCAGAGTTCATGGTGGAGGAGGTTCTATGCCATCACTGCAAGCCATTGACTCCTGTGCTGAGTATCCACCAGCCAGCACAATTGACCTTCAGGCATGTGGTGTAACTGGTGATATGTGGTGTAACTGGTGCTATGTGATGTAACTGGTGCTATGTTGTGTAACTGGTGCTATGTGGTGTAACTGGTGATATGTGGTGTAACTGGTGCTATGTGGTGTAGCTGGTGCTGTATGGTGTAACTGGTGTAATGTGGTGTAACTGGTGCTATGTGGTGTAATTGGAGCTGCATGTATACTGACCAGTGCTATGCGGTGTAACTGGTGTTATGTGGACTTGCTTCTCTTGGTACAGTTTGCATGCTCATGGTTCTCATGGTTACACTTATGTCATGTCATTGTTCAGTCCATCTACAGGGACTTTAATGAAGTACAGAGGACCAGCGCCTGTAGCGATAGGACAACCAGGGTCCACAGTGCAGGCTCCGCCTCCTCCCGTCATGGGGATAACCAATCTCATTCCATATCCATCTCCTATTTGTGTGAGAGAGAGAGAGTGAGAGAGGGAGGGAGGGTGAGGGAAGGAGAGAGAGAGAGAGAGAGAAAGAGAGAGAGAGAGAGAGAGAGAGAGAGGGTGAGGGAAGGAGAGAGTAAGGGAGGGTGAGGGAGAGAGAGAGAGAGAGAGAGAGAGAGAGAGAGAGAGAGAGAGAGAGAGAGAGAGAGAGAGTGAGAGAGGAGCGGGTTGGCGATGAGGGGGTGGGCATGAGGGAAAGCACAATTTGTTCATGATTCTTAACACTCTGTTATACTTTGAGCTGGACCCTTACCCAGTAGTTGGAACAAGGCACCTGCAGTGGAATTCGTAAGCAGAAATTGTGTTAAATATAGTTCATTGACTCCTGGAGACACGAAAGGGGCTACCCCAATGTGAATATAATTTTGTGGAATATGGGTGTGAAGTGCAGCACTAGTTCATTTATACATGTTATTATATCAATGACCTCATCAAGTGGAGGTGCACAGGAACATGTGTGTGTGTGTGTGTGTGTGTGTGTGTGTGTGTGTGTGTGTGAAGAACGTTTGTAACACTGGTACATTTTGGTAGTTACCATGGTAACAAAGGTCACATCGGCATGTTGATGGGGTGCCCGTATAACCGATTGTGAGCGTTTCCATATACTGATCAGCTAGACATGTATAAATACTGCACATGTGCAAAGGCTATGGTGGGCGTAAAGAGGGAGGGAGGGAGGTGGAGAGGGAGGGAGGGAGGGGGAGAGGGGGGGAGGGAGGGGGAGAGGGAGGGAGGGAGGGGGAGAGGGAGGGAGGGAGGGAGGGAGGTGGAGAGGGAGGGAGGGAGGGGGAGAGGGAGGGAGGGAGGTGGAGAGGGAGGGAGGGAGGGAGGTGGAGAGGGAGGGAGGGAGGGGGAGAGGGAGGGAGGGAGGTGGAGAGGGAGGGAGGTAGGGAGGGAGGTGGAGAGGGGAGGGAGGGAGGTGGAGAGAAACATGCAGTTTTTTAACGCTTGTGATTTTCAGGCACAAGTCTGACTCTGACCTTCAGCAGAGCCTGTTGTTTGGCCAGCAGCCGCAGGCTACCATGAAGACGGCTGTACAGCAAATGGCTTCAACTGTGAACCACTTACAAAGTGGGTGTGGCTTGCAGATTGTCAGTCACATGGTCTGATTCTTTTTTCTTACCCACATAAATCTACATGTATGTGCGCAAATATTTCCACACATGTGTACGTACGAACATATACACACACATGTGCGCACGCACACACATGTACGCAATGCACGCATGTACGTGTTCACACACGTACATCCTTCTGCAGCATTCGCTTTACCTGGAGTGATATCTTCCAATAATGTAAGTATATTGTGTTCTGTGTGTTGGTTTATAGAAAGGGTTTGGCAACATTGGAAAAGGGTCATTTAGAAACATAGTATTACCCTTTATCCCAAAAACAACTATTGAACTGTTAAGCCTTTTGTAGATAATATCCTGGTAACCATGGTAACCACAGTGCATGTTTTGTACATGTAATCTGTGATGGTTATAATAACTAGCTGTATGCTCCATATCAGGTCTAGGATTTTATAACTTGAAGTGTCAGAGGGGGAGTGGGGAGGGAGGAATGGGGGGGAAAACATTGAGGGGAGAGAAGGGAAAGTTTATCCTGACCTGGGGGGGGGGGGGGGGCAAAGTTAACCCTGTTGGTTCTCCCACGAATGGTGTAATGACAGGCAAGGTGTGCAAGTGTTACACTCACACTGAAAGAGCACATGTCTTAATCTTATTTTGATTTGTAAATAAAACCAAAAGCCGCCGAATTCATGTAAGTGATGCTTCTACTTGAATACTACAAGTGGGCATTGATCTGGGGCCAAATGAAAGTGGAGGAGGGAGCCAGATATACAGGGCATGGCCATGAATTGCATAGCAGGTAGTTTGGCCCAAGGTCTGGGGGTAGAGGATGAACCCCACTTTGTTTGAGAGTGAATAACTTTTGGACGTGCCCTTTCAATGCTGCTATGCCTACAGTCTGCCTTCTTTGTTGGGACAACACTAGTAATAATTTTGATAAGGCAACTTCTCTTCATGTGTGGCATTTATAGCACACTACTGTAGAGTGTTAGTGAGCTTTCATTGGTACTGTGTCTTGCCACTAATTTAATTTTCTTTCGTGTAGTTGTTAATGGTTAAAATGGTAGGTATTAAGGGAGTCTGTAGGCACACATACATTGAAAGGGCATGTCCCTCACTCTCAAATATTGAAATATGAATATGAATTTCTTCAATCTGTTTATTTTTTTAAAAACATAAACTGTTTGGAGTTACTATTGTCTATTCACCTTCATTTCTTCTTGTAATCATCAGCAAAGATGAGCACTTGTGGTTAATTGTTATTCCTTGATTGTAATTTAATGAAGTGCATGCTATGACCAGAGGCCTTGCTTCTCACACCCTCCTGGGCATGCATAGACTTTACATAAATTTTTTTATCCACATGTAGATTCACTACACTATTTTTTTCTTCTCAGTTTCTTCAAGTAATAACAGTTTGTTGTGTTTAATTGTGTACGTCTTTTCAATCATGTTTTATAAGTTGTCAAAACAATTTATACTCCTTGCATTATTTCCTTTAACTGTTGCAGAAACAGCAAAGCTCTTTCAATCCAACATTTTCAAGGTATTTTTGACTATGTTACGATGCACTCATTGCCTTATGACTGCATTTTTCACCTCGGTGTAGTATGGACCAGTTCCGCAACCAGGATTATTCCCCAGAGCCAACCCAGGGGGGCTCCGGGGGGAGCCTGCCCGACCTGACAAACGTAGAGTTTTCCTGCGGGCTGGACGTACCACTGGAGCAAGACGACGACCAGACGTCCGTAGGCAAGGCCCCCTTCCCTTCTCCTTCCAGATGCGGCTCTGGTCCTTCTAAACTGATGTACTCACTTTCTCCGCGGGCCACCAGTCCCACCATGATGTACCAGCCCGTTGACCAGCGAGGCCTGTCGACCTTAGGCCAGAGTTCAGCGTGCGCGTCCGCTCCTTACAGCCTGCCCGGCACCATCCTGCCTCCAACCGCGCTGGACAGAATGCAGACCGGATCGACCATGCCGGATTTCAGTTCTGCGGCACAACAACATGCGGCGCCTCCTCCTATGCAGCACTCCGCTAGCAGCACCTTCCCAGTACAGCAGTTCAGACCGTTCCCGTCACATCCCCAGCACGCGATGGGAGGGTTTCCTCACACCGAGTCGTTGCCGAATTTCGCCCGTTCCATCTCCGTTGAAACACCCCCCGTGACCATCATAATTAATAGCCCATTTGCTGATTCCGCTGTGTCCATCAGCGGCCCGGAGCACCACCAGGCCTCCCTGAGGAGGACCCAGAGCGCTGCCAGCACTGGCATTACAAATGGCGTCGGAAGCGGCAGTGCATGTAGCGGTAGTGGTGGGGGCATTGGCATCGGAGGAAGTGGCAGAGTGCCGTTCAGTTCAGGCTCCGGTACACAGCAGAACCACACACCATTTTTTATCGGCCATCCTTCAAACACGTTGCCCGTCCTGCCGAGTTACCTCGAGGCCAAACAGCAGCAGGCCCTACAGCAGAGGTTTGCTTCAATCAGCATGACCAAGTCGGACATCATCAGGAGCTACTCGGAAGAAAACTTGCAGAAAATTCCCAAAGAGAAGGGCGACCTCATACAGCAGAACCCATTTATGGGGAACCTGGCCAACGCGAACAGTGTGCCATGCGTATATGTAGAATCTCCCAACAACGACATCCAGCGTTACAAAAGCGACTCCCCCGCGGCTGTGGACAGCCCCTCCACCACCCCAAGCTACGCGTCTTCCCCGCCCTCGGTGCGACCGTATTGGATCGACCATCCCAACAGCATGAACGTTTTTGTTTTCAACGAGTGGCCGGCCGAGGCCGTCGGAGACAAGGGGGCGGGTGGAAAGGGGGGCTCCCCCCTGAGTCACCACAGGTCCCTCACGGACCTCAGCACCATACCCGAGGCTGGGGAGGCCGCTACGTCCAGCAGAAGGATTTCTTTGCTGCACCAACTCTCCCTCCCCTCCATAGCCCTGAGCGACCTGGTGGTCGACGAGCACATGGATAGGCAGAGCGGCCTCTTGCCACTGACGCCTCCCGACTTTGAAATGGAGGAGGAGGTGGTGGATTCACTGCTGAAGGAGCAGTTGCCGCAATTTGATGTGAGCAGCTTCTTGGCTTCTCACAGACCCTGAAGCACTTTTGGAGAGGGTTGGGTGTGGGGTTGGGGAGGAGGAAGGGGGGGGGGGGGGGGGATCATCATATTTGCACAATATCGCCTGATGTGGGCACCTTTCACTGATGTGTCCTCTGTGTCTGTATGTTTGTAGCATCTCAGTTGTGGATGTTACTTGTCTTCATTTTTCCTAAATCAAATATTCTGCTCTGAATTTTGTGTGTTCATTAGAGTTAGATATAATATTAGATATATAATATTAGATATAGTATCCCAGGGGGTAGGAATGCACCCTCCCCCCCCCCCCCCCCCTCCATCCTGATATATGAGCTCCTTGTTTTCTTTTCCCTAGTCTCCTCCACCACGAAGCGGCGACACAGGCCACTCTGCAATGCTCTTTGACTTAATTTGGTTATGTGGTGCTACAGTACCGGCTCGGTCGTAGAGAAAATTAGCAGCTCGAGCTCGGCTCAATCGTAGAGAAAATAAAGCGTATGCATTGGTAACTAAAGAAACCATCAGTATTAATGACAACCGCTATGAAAACTAAAAGTTGGCTTAGTCCCAATGAATACGCTTTATTTTCTCTATGTGATCGAGCTGCGAAATTTCTCTATGACTGAACCGGTACTGTACATCCAAAATCCACACTATTATAATAAAAACACATGTCTAGTTTAGTCGTAAAAAAGTTGGCTATTTCTGAATATTGGTTATACTGTATGCTATCCGATCCCTTGTGCGTTGAGCGTTTGTATCAAGAACCCGAAGGCAGGCTATTAAATAAGGCGGTGCATGGATCCACGTGCATTCTATACTGATAATATCTCTGATGGATATCTAACTGCACATGCTAACTTTATAAGTTTGCCGAATAAAAAACCGCCACATCTCCTGGTAGGAGCGTTCACAATCGCTTCAAATTTTTGTGTATGTAGAGGGGTCTATTGGTTTGTTCTGTTCGTTACTTTTTACCTTACCCATTAAGGAGATACCGCTGTGCAAAGTTAATGCACACTTTCCCGCTCGATACGCCCCAATGATTACTCCATACTTTGGATGCAGTTTGCCAAAATCAATGACACGAAACGACCAGGAAAATGTGCATTATAACACTGCGTAACGTAACGGGATAACTAAAGGTAAAAATTAACGAATTAACAAATTTCAGGGCAAATAAAAGTAGCGCTCACATGGAGATGTATGGCTAATTATAAATTCACTGCCATAACTATAATATAGTATGCATATATATTGGACAGCTTCGGACCACGAACTTTTCGCTTCGCTTATAAAAATGCTCTCCATATGAATCGACGATGAACATTAACTTCCTATTTTCAACTTATATATTTACCTCACGGGTTGTTACAAATATCTTTCTGCAGGAGTGTCCAAGTTTTGCCAATCTAATAATTGGTATAAGGGGGCGTCTCCAAACTATTTTGGAAAAGACCCCCCCCCCCCCCCCCCCCCCCCTCCTCATAAGGTCATTGATATTTTCGAAAATGATTGTGGAAATACATTTTTTAATTCACTACGATTTGAAAACGTCACGTGTCTGACCCCCCCACTCCCCCACCGTCAAGATGACGTTATCTTTCCAAAATAGTTTGGAGACGCCACATCGGCGGTCATCTTGCATTTAATTTCAAATTGAATTCTAAATAAACACAAAAATTGGTTGGAATTTATTCCACTGCGTTATAATTTTAAAAATAAAAATCAAGCCAAAAATGTAATTACTATCGCAGTTAATTATAAATTCAACACTTAGCTAACGCTAGCTTCAATAAACTACAGCAATTCGATAATAAAGTCCTTTCCATTTGATTACTTGTTATTGCGTTACCGGGTGGATGCGCATCAATTATAGCCAACCACACAAATTTTGTAAAGGTGAGTTACATGAATGTACAATTGCGGATTTATAGCGAAGTTGCTAAGTGCAGAATGGCATATTGTTGCTGTAGTGGCGGATGTGCATGCACATATTCATATTTTCTGACGTAAAGGCCTAATATGGGTGATCCATGCATAGCCTTATACACGGATCATCCATATTAGTTTGACACAGCTTCTCGGGGTGTATAAATATTTATGTACACGTATGCCACTAGTATGCTACGCTCTACCATTGTATGGTGCTTGTGTTTTAGCATACTGGCCAGGGGCGGATATAGGAATTCTGGCAGAGGGGAGTCCTACATGAATAATAATGAGGGGAAGGGGGTGTGGCGACCTGCACTTGGTGGCACTGGTTTTAGCGCTGGTAACAATGGGGTTTCGCCATTGGCATACTGTTACCAAGTATACGTTAATCATATTCATATTTCAGTTTGAGGGCTCCCCCCCCCTCCTACCTGCGTCCACCCTTGCTGGCTATATATCACACCTTGGAAACATCAGCTAGTATGAAGCAAACCGCAAACCTCTGGCAGCATGGTCACCATGTGATCAAGCATGTAGGTGAGTTAATGTTGTCCTGCACAGTATTCGTTACTACATGTACATACACACTTACACACCATCACACACATAACCCAGCCAAGGTGTGCACTCCAAATTCACAAGTCGCAATATTAGTCACACTCGCAATATTATATATAACTCACCCAACACACCGAAGTAACATTTTTCATCCCCAACATAAGTGTACACTCCCAGCACACACAACTATATGACCTCCCATCAGCATACATATCCAACTCATACTAACACACCAACCATTTTTTTGCCCCCTCAGAATTGTCTCGCTTGGTACAAAGTGCTGTGTCAGTGGTGTAATCTGGTGTGTATATGCTGTTATTGTGAGCTGGTGGGTGTGTTCAGTTGGGAGTGCTAGTATTTATGCTGGATTGGGAGTGTGCTGTTGCAGGCATCATTGAGAAACATTACCCATCGTTAGTACAGCACTAATTCACACACACACACACACACACACACACACACTCACACACACACACACACACACACACACGCATACACACACCCAATAGCTCTAAACATCAGCACACACTAGAACAGTAACAGTGAACATAACAGTGAACACTACTAGTCCCACATACTGGAATTCTTTGAGGAAAAACCTTACCACATAAAGGGCAGTGATGAAGGGTTCCATGTTCTTAGCTTACCCCTATCAGGCCCCACATAAAGGGGTAGTGATCAATAGAACACCGTTTACCCTAAATGAAACGCTCTACTATGTGACTGTAGTAACATTGCATCAGCTATTTCAAATTATTTGTATAAATAGACTACTGCATGCACCCCATACTCTTAATACCAATGTCGGACCCTACCCTATCCACTGTGGCCACTTCTATCCTATCTACTCATATCCCTTGTGAATTATAGGTGGGGTTCACTGATTAATTACACTGAAACCATGCAATACAGTGTAAGTGCAAACCCACAATTACTATAGTCAATTCAAGGTATATAAAGGTGGTTAGGGAATAAGCTTAAGCATTGGTAAGTTCTAATTTTCCCCATCCCTCTTCTCCTTTTAGAAGGAGGGATGGCACCTCTTGTTGTGTAGATATAAGGGGGTGGGGGTAGATATAAGGGAGGTGGGATCCTATACTATTTACCCCCACTTCCTATCATATCTACCCAAACCCATCTATCTACCCTCACTCCCTATCCTATCTACCCCCACCCCCTATCCTATCTACCCCCACCCCCTATCCTATCCTATCTACCCCCACCCCCAATCCTATCTACCCCCACCCCCAATCCTATCTACCCCCACCCCCAATCCTATCTACCCCCACCCCCAATCCTATCTACCCCCACCCCCAATCCTATCTACCCCCACCCCCAATCCTATCTACCCCCACCCCTTATCCTATCTACCCCCACCCCCTATCCTATCTACCCCCACCCCCTATCCTATCTACCCCCACCTCCTATCTACTATCTACTCCTATCTACTATCTACTCCCACCTCCTATCTACCCCCACCTCTTGCTCCACTTACCAAAAGGAGAAAAGGGATGGGGAAAATTGGAACTTACCAACGCTTAAGCTTATTCCCTAACCACCTTTATATACCTTGAATTGATTATAGTCATTGTGGGTTTGTAATTATGCTGTATTGCATGGTTCCAGTGTAATCTATCAGTGAACCCTACCTACCCCCTGAATTGCTTCATGTTCTATGATTGATAATGGTTGCTCTGATGTATACTCTGATGTATACTATCTTATACTGTATTATTCAATCTGAGATAAGTCATTAGTGCTAATCACATCCATACTGAGGTTTTCAAAAGTGCCCGATGTTAGTCGCAGACAGTTGAAATTACTGGTGCCAATTTCTCTGGTAGGCACCTAGTTATAGCAAGTCATAGGACTCGATTTTGATTTTCGTGTCTAAAGTTTATGTGTGCATGCAACTATTAATGTCTAATGTACCGGTTTAACAGTGCATGCCAGTTTAACAGTGCATGCTCGTTGTACAGTTCTTTTAGAGCTTGGCTCGAAATTTCCAAGCTCTAATTTTTTCCCTCTGGTCTGAAGTCAGAGCGTCGAAGTGAAACAATTCGATTGCTGAATGCGTAGTTAGTATAGAAAATCACATAGCAACCATGCGTATCGCAATCGAGTAGCTTCACTTTGAAGCTCTGACAGGGACCAAAGAAAAAGAACTATAACTTGGCAATTTCGGGCCAAGCTCTAAAGGACCTGTACAACCAACATGCACCATCAAATGTAAAAGGGATGCTAAACTGGCTGAACGTGAATAAATTTATTTTCTGTACACCACAATAAACAAATGTACCCCTGGGAGGAAGCCCGGTACATTAGACATTAATAGTTGCATGCACACATAAACTTTCTGATGTATTTAGACATGAAAATCAAAATCGAGTCCTATGACGTGCTATTATCTCTTTAGGTGTCTATCAGAGAAATTGGCACTAATAATTTCAACTGTCTGTGACTATCATCGGGCACTTTTGAAAACCTCAGTATGGATGTGATTAGCACTAATGACTTATCTCTTCAAACCATTGTGGCATGATGAATGTGACAATGGTAGCACCAGCGATGACAAAACATGTGATGAGTAACTGCAATCCATCAAGGAAGTACGTGCCAGTTGGTGTTCCTGTGGTCAGTGTGTCCTATAAGCCAGCAGAAATGTCTTTGCCAGTTGCCGTGATTTGTCAGTGATGGAAGGTAAATTCAGGATGGTCTGTAAAACCCTTCCATCACTGGTTGCAGATCACGGCAACTGGCAAAGCTCTTGCGATTAAGTTAAAGAATATTCTTAACAGGAAAACGGTGAAAAGAAGGAAATTCGTTTATGTGTGCGAATCAAACTACAGCAACCGCTAACAGCACTCATCTGTATTGAAAGCACACAACACACCCATTTCAAAAGATTAATAAAGGGAAACACTGCTGCTGCCTCATGTAACATGACATGGACGGCAGCTCATTTCATATTCCACACTGAATAACTCATTGCCATAAAATGGTGAACTAAGATTTTCATTATATTTTTTATGCATGATCCTTGTTTTTATCCATGTCAGCCCACCTTTAAAACAGTAGGCAACCGAAATAAACAAATCATGGATGGAGCAATAGATTTGGCAGCCATACATACTAGTGCATGCATTCACCAGCACAATGTCCTGTGAGGCCCTTGCCAATATAAACACCATTGTGTCTAATGTTGAGGGTACATCAAACTTTAACTTTAACTCAGTTGTGGCCATGCATGAGCTGTGTGTGCATTGAGCCTGCTGTGCTTACCCTGTACATTAATTCCATTGCTTAAAGCTTGTTTAAGTACACTGGTCCTTTGTTACTATGTACAATGGAACTCTCTACATGTGGCATTATAAGCTGCTGGTATCAACCACAAAAACATTATATTTGCCTTTGTTATATATACATGCAAGCTAGCCTTCTTGGAACAATTAGAATGATGTTTTTTTTTGCAATTAAGTACTGCTAAGCGTCATCACTAGTATGAAATGATTTATGGCAACGTTGACCCCTGATGTAACTTGTGTTGAAGCTATAGTTTTTAGGTCCATCATTAGAGTTACACAGCTCTGAATAATTTCAATGGGAACCATAAACGTCTGTTGCTAAATCCAGAAAAGTTTTAGTGGATTAATGTTATTGAGTTTTATGACATGCAATAAATTTACTTATAAGTGTAAAAGATATGGCGTTAATGTCAATAATGCCCCCCCCCCCCCCCCCCCCCCCCCCCCCAAATTCTGTAGGTTTATCTCAATGGCTGTCAGGGTCTTTCCATTCATTTCCACCACTTCACCGACATGTATTGTTCCATCACTTTTGCATCCCTTTCACTTATGCACTTGTTTCCAACTGACTGGCTGTATACACCATGCAGTAGTATTTCACAAATATTCAATCTGAATGCCAACTCAAATCATGATAAGCAATTGCGTACATAAATTATTTGAATTTCCGTAATATGGGTAATGAAATTATTGTACATCGTTTAAGGGTAATTCCTATCAATCGCGCACAGTTTAGTACTAACCTTAGTAGGATGCAGAGACAAACAGCACCCATTTCTTGTTCTCCATTCTTCTATCACTCACCTCTATAAATGTGTCTGTGTGTTACTGGCAGATATATGTTTACCGCCGACACTCTGCGTGAATCATTCACTTCCCTATTAATTTGAACTGCCCTATTTGGCCATGGAATTATTTTTGAGAAGATCTCTGAGTGAGCACGACCTATAATTAAGGAACCGACAGGCCTGTTGCCTCCGTAGTTGGACACGAAAGTTGGGTATGCATGCACATCTTTACCTAATACATGTACACAATCCCCACAGCTGTGTATCCAGGCTCGAGTCCAGCAGAATTACTAAATCATGGCTATTAAAACTTAAAGTGATAACTCTCTCCTCGTTATAAAAAGAATAGAATGGCAGGGAAATTATGCATGGATTATAAATCTTGAATTGGATCTCCAAGAATCTCAAATGTATAGGAACACTGCATGGGGTTTTTTCTGTCAACACCCTGATATATAATAGACGTGTGCCTTTAATTTAGCAACAAAATAGTAGCATCCAAGCAACGTTGGAATGGGCGCAAGCCCTCTTGATATTACAGCGGCAAATGATGGCTACGGCGATACCGTGAATGAAATTAGTCACCAGATTGTGCCCGGACTTGAAAAAAATGATGAATTCGCCTTGATTTGGACTTACGGTATGCCTGACGGTTCGCTTTTATATTTCTTCTACTTTTTTTTTTTGTGAATCAGTACTACACACAAAAATGTCGAAATCGATGGTTCTGCTAGTCGCGGCGCTGCTCCTTCTAGCGGCCTACGTACTGCATCGACCGACACACCTTTCGTTCTCCGCGGATGTGACCATCAATCATGTCGACTTAGATGACGTCCTGCAGTTCGTAAGCAATCCTGCTCTCATAGCGTCAGCTCACGGGTACCATTCCGTGGTTACCGCTGAGGAGCGGGACGCCGAAGGACGCACTGTTGGAACGATTAGGGAAACCATAACGTTCTCTGTATTCGGACTCATTCGATTGCCATCGTACACCTTTCCCGTCCGTTACATTCTAGCCACGCGAGGGAACGAGGTGCATTACCAAACCACCATGCCGTATATCGACGCCAGTCAGACGTATTCGCTGTCGTTGCAAGGCGACGCGGTTCACGTGATCCACCAGTTCAACGCCACATGCGCGTGGGTGTTTTCATCCATAACCTTGTGGCACGTGAGGAAATCGCACACTGACTTGTTGCTGAACATGAAGAGCAGACTGGAAGGAAGCAAGTTGTGACATGTACGGAGGAAAAGCGTTTTAAATAGCTATATAATTAATCACATTCTATGTACGTTAACTTCTTATTTTTGTTATAGTTACTGTATTTTATCAACTTAATAACAAAATTACAAGTATTCAAGAGAATACATGAACGTGTACATTATTATCTCACACTGCTGTTTTGAATTAAACATTACGGTACTGGCTCATTTATAAATTTTGTGTTCCTTATTTCATGCTGCAAGTGTGGTCCCATTGTGATCGTTTATCCAGTAGATATAAAATTACCTATGCGCTCGCTCTGCTATATGACTTCTTATAGTGCGCATAGTCTTTTTTTTACGTTCATGTGATAGAGGCGGAACATAGTAAAGTATATAAAAATTAAGAAGGTCAACGAGTATTAAACATCAATAAGACGCATCAAAAACAATTAGAGCGAGCCGTGGTTTAGTTTTAAGACCCAACGCGGTGTGTGCATGTATTTGATGAATAATAGGTGTGGTTCGAATGGGCCAGCACGGCATAAACAATATTCAGGAGCGGAGCAGGTTTACTTGATAGGAGAATTAACAATATGCAAACAATGCGTTCAGCACATATCAATGCACACAGTTATAGCAACAAATGCGCAGTCTTGTATTTGCGAGGGTATCGATATTCACAATGGTACTGTCAACGTTCGCCCACTCACATTGTGTTACATTGATGAAAGTATGGATAGAAGCCAACACTCACATTACAAAGTTAGCACAATTATGAATGCGGCACACACTGATGAGGGTTTCTTCCAACACCAGAACAAAATCTGCATTATCTGTATATTATATTCATTTTCAACTAGATCCATCCCATATCACCATAGCAAAAATCCCACTTTCACAATACAGGTCGTCAGTACAACACTTTAATCACAAAACTGACTGATGCAGATTCTATTAGAAAATACAACAGTTCATGGCGAAGTTTCGTGCATCTTTCCCAGCTTGCCCTAAAAGTGCATCTAATATGGAACCCATTCATGGGTAAAGGAATGACATGACTGTCTCAGTTGGCCTCTGCGGGAACAAAAGACCAAATCAATGCATCAATTCTGGTTGACAGAGGTCTACTTTGAAGACCAAAAATCCTCACTCAGCCAGTTGTCTTCGATGCATTTCCTCAAACCATGTACAATTTTTCCCCTCTAATTTACAAGAACCTCAAATTGCAAGGTTGAAAGAAATCAGAGGTTTTGACTTTTAGGATGGTACATATCATTGCCCTTTCCTGTCAGCCTATGTAGCGTTTCTCCTACTGGAATGGGCCTCCTTTATTTTTGTTAAGGACAATCAGTCTGCCACCTGCCAAGAAAGTTGATACAGATGGAGGGGCCTTCCCAGAGACTAATATGTCCACAACACCTTAAACCATTCCTCCTCAGTATTATGAAGGATAACACCTCTCAAAACTTACAACAATTGAAGCTCTTGCGAATGTTGGTCTGGTTTTGGGGGGAACAAAGAGCAGAGTAGAAATATTCAGCTCACACATGTTCTACAGTTGACTGGCATATCCTGATTGGCTAGTGACTGTGGAGAGGGAGAAGAAAGGTGAGAGTACTGGTATATGATGCCTCTGATAACATTGACACAGGTGAGAGGCTTGTCTAGAATTGGCTATTAACTCTGAACATTGAACAGATCCTGGTCCTCCAGCCATTGAGATGGTCCAGGGAGGGCTCCTTTAGCATGGAGAGACATGCGTGTGCATGGTTTCGCCACATTTCGCCACATGAATGGGGCAAACGGCAATTATCTTTATCTCTGGCCTATTTTGGCGCCCTCTCATCCCTTTACCTGGCCCCCCCCCCCCCCCCCCCCCCCCCCCCCCTCCTCTACCCCGTCCTAGTCTCGTGTACCCAGACCTACACTCGTTGCTGCGGATGGATTACATCACCGCAACGCGATCGATAGCTGCGAGTGTGGGTCTGGGTACGAGACCACCACCCTTCCCCTGTATGCGTGTGCGCACGACTAGTTCTGGGATATACAGTTGAACCTGTCTAAAGCGGTCACCTTTGGCCGTAGGTACTTCAATAACGAGTAATAATTGTGACGGAAGTGACAGATTGAAGTTGTACGGGACATAGAAGCGGAGGCTAGTTTGTATTAGTTTGGTAGCAATTGAGGACTCTGCTGTGCTTTTCAGCTGATACTAAATGATCTAAGCCTCTGTGTAGTCAAAACCTAGAAAACTACACTCGTTCAATATTTCTGGCGCGCTGAAATAATGGTTGACTTTCATATTTTGCAAAACTTTTATACGTGTTGAGCGGCGGGGATAGAGTTCTGATAAACAGGTTCCAAAGGTTATTATCTACTTACATTTCTTTTTTCATGGACTTCAGACGATTCCCAAGGTGTTATCAAATGGCCTATGTGTTTGCACTTGGTATACGCTCTATACAAAACCAAATCACTTAAAACGTTTCCTAGTGAAAGAAGCACTGTTTTTTTACTAGATTTTGTAACTTTCAAAACAGCAGAAAATAGTTTTATGTATCGAATGATCGAGCACATTATAACTCTAATTAGAGTGTACCTTAATCTTCGAGCGGCGCAACTTTTTAGTTAAGATTCCTTTCATGGCTAATGCAACACTACTAGGGATTGCAATTCTGTAACCCACAACCGACTCCCAAGGTACTTTTTAAACAAGGTTTTCATTTCAAGCCTAGTCCCCAGGCCATATATATTGACTTACTTGACGGTCACGAAGTAAATATGTAGACGTTGTAAACAAATCTGTCATTTTTTATATTAGGACGAAGACTGCCAACGATTTTAACAACCATCTTGAAAAATTTAGAAGTGATATGAGTGCTGACAATAATGTTCTATACTGCCTGCAGTACTAAGAAAAGGATTGGTGATGTACCTGTATACAAATGACACAAATAAAAGCATTTCAGACACTGCCATAAAAGTGGCTTCTCTGCAAGCTGGAGCATTTTTCAACGTGGATATGATGCCTTACAGAGGTCAATACGACGTTTCACATCTACAATAAAAACTATATGTATGAAGAAGTTTGTAGATTGGAATTGGGATGCCATGATTAAGCTGTTACATAAGCAATTTATCCTACCAATTCAAACCCTTTCAGCACCTCATACTTCTACCTCATTGTGTCCAGTAGTTGACAAACCAAGTAGTTCTCACGGATGCTAAGAACCCACTGTGAAAGATGTTTACACAGCCAATTTAAACTAAAGGAGATTTTGAGTTTGCAAGTTTTAGTGCAAAGGATAAGGATAGCATGACAGAAATCTTGTCAAGGCTTATAGCTAGCATTATAGAAGTCATTAAAAAAACAAATGAGTGAGTATCTTGATGGTAGCCTCTCAAATGTTTCATTAGCAACAGCACATCAAACATACTCAGCTCCTGCACATAACTTTTAGGAAAGCCTTAGAGGGGGAATTTTAAAATTTGTTGCTATAAGGCAACTCTGAGGGTTGTATCATTTATTGACAAGGAGGGGCAACAATATGGCCACATGCACCATGCACCAACTCATATGCACACCAAAGGTATGCACTACATGTAACAACAAGATAACATTTATCACATATGCAGTTCCCTTCATACATTTTACATGTAGCCAGCATGACATAAAGCTTCAGCAACAACTCAAATAGAAGGGACATTTGTGTGGTCATCACGTAGCTACAAGGCTCTGCAGAATTCATGTGATGCATGCATGTAGAATTGTGGTGTGCTTGGCATTTGTATTTGGCAATGCATGATTGTGCATTTGAATGTGGATAGTTACAGAAGGTGCTGGTACGTAACTTTGGACAATGGCTGAAAGCAGATAGGAGGCTTGGTCTTTTAGATAAGAACTACGTATATAGTAGTTGTGGGTGCTTTTCTTTCCCTCTTTATAAAACCTTGGCCTATTGAGTGCGTAGCAATATGTTCGCTGAGCTGACCATCATTTCAGAACTGCTCCTAATGTTACAATAGGATTTATAGATGGGAAGGTGAAAACTAAAATAAATAACTTTAAAGTGGCTTGAAACAACACCCAAGAGGAGCAGGATAGTTATGAAATTTTTTATCAAACAATTTCAAAAGTTGAAGGTACTTAGTCAAATGCATGAAAAAATAGTGCAAAAAAAAAACAGGACAAGTGACTTGTAGAAAAAAAATCAGAAAAAAGATGGCACATTCAGAAGAAAACAGCAAAAAAAAATGCAGGATGTGGTTGATGGAAAGGCCCAACTGCATGACGAATTCCAAGAACTACAGGATAATCAGAGAAGCACCATTACTGCAATACCCACTAATCCAGCTGTAATTATTGGACTTCACTTCGAATATATGTGTTTTGTCAACAACCAAAGTGTCCTTTACCAAGGTCATGTCTTATCAGTAAAGTGTTCCAAAAGGTCAAATATATGCAACCTACTGGAAACACGATGAAAATCAGGATGAAGGAGATGACGTTATACTATATGACCATTTATGAGTTCTTAGTACTGATGACCTGCAAATACCTGAAATTGTTATTTAATCTAATGTATAGCATATATATGTGAACCCTACATGTAGTTATATTCTGGCAAGATAATATTGAGTGGTTCAATAACTGCAGTAAAGAGAACATAATCCGTCACAATTTTTTCTACGATCGCGCATACCATACCGTTCACTCAAAATGCAGTCTTTGGAACGCTGTAACTTTTGACAATACTAATCCAAATATCATGTATAAGGTGCCATTCTGCAGCATTTTTCTTGCTCTTTTTGATGATAGTATAATCGCAGCACAAAACACGATTTCAAAAAAATCTTGAAGTACCTACTTTGGGCCACAAATAAGTGGCCTGTTTAGACCAGGTCGCTGCCCAACTCAGAACATGCATGTACATTCAATGCAGATTGTTCGGAACATAATTATGTGGCCGGCATGGAAAGGTGACCGGCTAACTCAGGTGACCGTTAAAGGCAGGTTCGACTGTATATATGCATAGGTGGCATTGGCTGTGGCAATAAAAGTGTCTGCACGCTGCACTTCATGAACAATTTGGGCAGCTTGAACCGACAAGGTTTTTCCCTTTTTAAGTTTTTTTTTTTTCCAGGAGGTGCTGCATGTGGGCCCACTTCCTCTAAATAGTTGGCCCCTGCTCATGTGTTGGCAGTAACATTGTGTGGATGCGATGAGGCGAGGCGAGTGCTGGTGGCGTGCACAACTGACGGATATGGAATTGATATAGTGTGATATGTATGAGGCTACATCGGCACTTGAATTGTCTGTGATGATGACAAGTGAGCGAGTGGTAGGCTGTGCATGAACTGGAAGCGGTTGCGATGTTACCGTTGGGACCTGTTCATTAGAGCACTTTGAAGTCTTACCGTGCTTTCCGAAAGGCAATAAGTGCAAGCGCAATCGCCTGGACTTCGCACAATCCCATATTAATTTTGGATCAATGGCTCCTGTATACACGTGTGCCGCGGACAGTTTGTTGCCTACGCGATTGTCATGGCAATTACGTTCATTCATATAAATAATCTATTATATATTACACAATCAACAACACAAAAATGTCGAAATCGACGGCTCTGCTGGTCTCGGCACTTCTCTTACTAGCGGCCTACGTACTGCAGCGACCCGCCGACCTGTCGTTCACTGTGGATGTAACCATCAACCACGTTGACCTGGACACCGTTCTCCAGTTTGTAAGCAGTCCTGCTCTCGTAACGTCAGTTCACGCTGACAACTCCGTGGTTTCCTCCCAAGAGCGGGATGCCGAAGGACGCACCGTTGGAACGATTAGGGAAACCATTACGCTTTCCGTATTAGGACTCTTTCGGTTGCCACCGTATACCTTTCTGGTACCTTTTGTTGTGACCACGCGAGGGAACGAGGTTCATTACCAATCTACCATGTCGTACATCGACATCAGCCAGACGTACTCGCTGTCGTTGCAAGGCGACGCGGTTCACGTGGTCCACCAGTTCAACGCCACATGCGCGTGGGTCCTTTCATCCATAACCTTACGGCACGCGAGGCAATCGCACACTGATTTGTTGCTGAACATGAAGAGAAGACTGGAAGAAAGCAAGGCGTGATGCGTACGTTCATGCGAAGGAAAACTTTATTGTACTGTACTAGTATAGTTTTTTTTTAATAAATAAAATTTAAAAATAAAAATAAAAACAAATTGCATTAAAGTTAATAACGGTTGCTAGCACGTGAGAAGAATACCAGGCTAGCAGCTGTGATGGAAGCTTTGGGCTCCAGGCGTTTGGACATATTAAAAGGGCACCTTCTCAGGCACGGTGATGTACAGCCCTCGGAATGCTCAGGGGTTAAATCGAGCGCACCTATGTCAAGCACCAAAGCGGAAGTTCAGAGGGCGTTCCCACGGCATCGGTATGTTTAACTTGCTAACGCGCGCTGTCCTAGCCGGAAGTTGTGCATCTAAGAGTTTGTAGCGGGAAAAATAAAAAAGAGCCCGACACAATCTGTAAGCACGTGTGCATCTGGCCTACTCGCGTGATCTATATGGTGAACGAAGAGAGACGTGATATGTGTATGTGTGAGGAAGAGATCTCTTTGACTGACGCCGGAGCGGATGCACGGATGAAAATTTGGGTTTAATTTTCAAATATAGTCCTTGTATGTGGCACATTCTGCTACAGAATGGGGACTCAAGAATAACAGCCGTCGATCCTTTCCTGGGATGGCTTTATTTCATCGCCATATAAATATCTCTGTCACATGCCATCCCAATAAAGATTAAGTCACGCGACAGTACGTTCTCCAAATAGAGCTTAGGATTTTATAAACGTCTGATCAACTTGATTTTAGGCCGGAAACTATCATATAATGTGTAGACATGATTCTTACGGTGCTCATAGTTCTGAAAACAATCATGTTCTCCCTGGTAATGTTAAATGGGACAACAGGGGATAGAAGTGTGCTACCTGTCATTGTTAATGGGCTCATTTGGCTTCACCCCCATGCAGATAATCTAAGTACGCAATTTAATAGTGTCGGCTGTTCTCCCTCTGTTGCATATGTTTGAACACCCAACTGGACAAGTGCAGTCTCTTATGCATAGAGATGTCAGGCTGTTAATAAATTAATAAGTCAACATGTGTTAATAAATTAAGAAGAAGTCAACATGTTGACATGATGTTGAGTTGCTAGATTCTAAGACTTACGCACATCTCCTTGCAAGCTTTTCTGATTTATACATTGAGTCTATTTCTTAAGTCAATTAGCCACATGTCAGTTGTGCTATAAATGTAAACTACATATGGTCATCGCTATGCATGTAGGGGTCATCTCTATGCATGTAGGGGTCATCGCTGTGCATGTAGGGTCATCACTATGCATGTAGGGGTCATCTCTATGCATGTAGGGGTCATTGCTATGCATGTAGGGGTCATCATGTGTGCAGGGGTCATCACTGCACGCATGGGTCATCGTTATGTGTGCAGGGGTCACTATGCACGCGTGATTTTTTGCTATTTCATGGTCACGTGTGCTTCATTTTTAGACAGGAAGTACTCAAGTGGAATGGGTGGGGCTACAAGGATTCAAGATTTGTTATTGATGACAAGGGTATCACACGCTTTCATGGCAAAAGGTAAATCTTTTCTACGTTTGTTTTTCATACTTGTATGTGTATGTGCTTTGTGTGTGTGTGTGTGTGTGTGTGTGTGTGTGTGTGTATGTGTGTGTATCCGTTTTTTGTGTATTCAAGTAGTGAATGGTTACGTCAGGTATGGGAATTTGGCTATTATTCAGATAGGTTGCCCTACCGTACATGTAGTCATGGCAGCAGCCATTGTCCATATATGGTACCAAGTTGTCTGCCTCATTAAAGCCCCACAGTGAATACACCATGCATGCATATTGAAAAAAAAAAAATTTGAGTGACGATAAATGGTGAGAGAATGCCTGAGGAGGTATTCTGTGATACTCATGTCACGTAACATAACGTGATGGATATGTTTTGTTTGCTTGATTAAATACCTGGTCACCCAGGAGGTCATGCGAGCACTTTGATCTTTGATCGAGTGTTTTCCGCTTGGAATTCTCCTACATTCATCTTTATGTCGGGATGGGGGATAAGGGGGATGGAGGGAGATAAGGGTATGGGAGGTAAGGGGATGGGAGGGAAGTAAGGGGGATGGGAGGGAGGTAAGGGGGATGGGAGGGAGGTAAGGGGGATGGGAGGGAGGTAAGGGGGATGGGAGGGAGGTAAGGGGGATGGGAGGGAGGTAAGGGGGATGGGAGGGAGGTAAGGGGGATGGAAGGGAGGTACGGGGATGGGACGGGGTGGGGGAGGTAAGGGAGATGGGAGGTAAGGGGGATGGGGGTATGCAAGAAGACGATATTTAGAACTACTCGCTTGCTGATGTGTACAGGTTATTGCACCAGTGGAATATGTCTTCTCCTCCCCTCTCCTCTTGCCATCACCTCTTTCCTCCCCAACACTCCAAATTAAGTATTCAATGAAGGGCACCCCCTTCAGTAAGGCTCTGTCCCCACTCCCTCCAATAAGGCTCTGTGTCCCCACCCCCTTCAATAAGGCTCTGTGTCCACACCCCCTTCAATAAGGCTCTGTGTCCACACCCCCTTCAATAAGGCTCTGTGTCCCCACCCCCTTCAATAAGGCTCTGTGTCCACACCCCCTTCAATAAGGCTCTGTGTCCCCACCCCCTTCAATAAGGCTCTATGTCCACACCCCCTTCAATAAGGCTCTGTGTCCACACCCCCTTCAATAAGGCTCTGTGTCCCCACCCCCTTCAATAAGGCTCTGTGTCCACACCCCCTTCAATAAGGCTCTATGTCCACACCCCCTTCAATAAGGCTCTGTCCCCACCCCCTTCAATAAGGCTGTGTCCCCACCCCCTTCAATAAGGCTCTGTGTCCACACCCCCTTCAATAAGGCTCTGTCCCCACCCCCTTCAATAAGGCTCTGTGTCCCCACCCCCTTCAATAAGGCTCTGTGTCCACACCCCCTTCAATAAGGCTGTGTGTCCCCACCCCCTTCAATAAGGCTGTGTGTCCCCACCCCCTTCAATAAGGCTCTGTATCCACACCCCCTTCAATAAGGCTCTGTCCACACCCCCTTCAATAAGGCTCTGTGTCCCCACCCCCTTCAATAAGGCTCTGTGTCCACCCCCTTCAATAAGGCTCTGTGTCCACACCCCCTTCAATAAGGCTCTGTGTCCCCACCCCCTTCAATAAGGCTCTGTGTCCACCCCCTTCAATAAGGCTGTGTGTCCCCA
Source organism: Eunapius fragilis (assembly GCA_963681505.1). Taxonomy (NCBI): domain Eukaryota; kingdom Metazoa; phylum Porifera; class Demospongiae; order Spongillida; family Spongillidae; genus Eunapius; species Eunapius fragilis. The sequence continues at coordinate 2,421,273 of OY811992.1, forward strand.
CCCCCTTCAATAAGGCTCTGTGTCCACACCCCCTTCAATAAGGCTCTGTGTCCACACCCCCTTCAATAAGGCTCTATGTCCACACCCCCTTCAGTAAGGCTCTATGTCCACACCCCCTTCAGGTATGCGATTGGTGACGTTGTGATGCCCAACATAGTGCCTTGGATGGCAGAGAAGGTGGGCTTGGAGCTCTCCCAGACGTCCTTCTCCCAGGTTAGCTGTACACAATCCGGTACTTCAAGTGACCCTGGTTTGTATTGCCCCTCCTCTCCTCCCTCCTTCTCCTCCCTCCTTCTCTCCCCAACACGCACACAGCCGCACCCTAGTTCAAAGGACCTACCATCTCCAGTTCCATGCCGTGACTTTGTGGACGAAATTCGACCGTTCTGTACAGACATTTCTGATGAGCCTGGGGACCGGTTGTTACATTCCCATGGTAAGCCTGGGGACCAATTCTTACAACCCCATGATTAGCCTGGGGACTGGTTATTGGTTAACCTGGGGACCAGTTGTTCAATCTCATGGTTAGCCTGAGGACTGGTTGTTACATTCCCATGGTTACATGTACATCACATTAATGATGCATGATTTTCATGTGATAATTAGCCACTGAATTGGGGGGGAAGGGAGGGTGAGGGTGAGGAAGCTATTGTCGTTAATTAAATATTGTCAAAGCACTACACATTGCACAAAGGGAGCAGGACTCTCCATGATACTACGAGAGCCAGCACTGCATAATAATTTGGATTTACATTGTATTTACTATTATTCAAATATGGTGCAAATGTGTGTGTGTAAATATTGTATATGTGACCTTTCCGCTATAGTAAATGAATCCTTTATATTTACTATTGTGTTGATGTCACATATACCATACTTACTAACACATTTGCACCGCATTTGATGAATAGTAAATACATTGTAAATGCAAATTATTATGCAGTGCAGTATCTTCCAATTTCAGCCAGTTTTAGATCTTGGTGTCCAAGCAACTTGCTCCAGTTGGTCGACCTTTGTGTTTTGGTGGGGAAGGTGAGGTATCAAGCCTATACCTGGGATTTGTACCCATCTGATAGTGAGTGTGGGCTATTATCACATATGTGGGCTATTTTCACACATAGCCACATGCGCTATTGATACTCACCTACTCACCGACCTTCTGCCAAAACACGAAGGTCAGGGCTACACCCAAATACTGTGGGGGTGTGAGTGTAGGGCTACACCCAAATACTGTGGGGGTGTGAGTGTAGGGCTGTGAGTGTAGGGCTACACCCAAATACTGTGGGGGTGTGAGTGTAGGGCTACACCTAAATACTGTGGGGGTGTGAGGGCAGGACTACGCTTTGATATAGTGTGTGTATGTACCAACAGTAGGTTTGTCGGGTGATGTTCACACCTTCTCCAATTACACCAGTGAGCTTCACACAGTATCCACTGTGGTTGCACACATGTAATAGAATTCGCACACATGTCTATATCAAAGAGCTTCCATCTTTTGTTGGATTTTATATCGAATGCTTTATTTTTCCAATGTTACTACAATGGTAGCTTTGAATGCTTACACATTTTTTGCTTGTGGCATGTAACTGAGTAACCCCCTCACCCCTCCGCCTTAGCCATACCCCTCCATTTGCACTCATCTCCCCCTCCCCCACCACTTCACTTGTAGGCCACACCTGTCATGAACTGTTTGCACTCAGGACTGGCAAGTTTGAGCGACTGGTTGATCTTGTTGTTTGGCCAAGTAAGCAAATAATGATTGTGCATATACTTGTGTGTGTGTGTGTGTGTGTGTGTGTGTGTGTGTGTGTGTGTGTGTGTGTGTGTGTGTGTGTGTGTGTGTGTGTGTGTGTGTGCGTGTGCGTGCGCGTGTGCGTATATGTGTGTATGTGTGTATGTGTATGTGTGTGTATGTGTGTATGTGTGTATGTGTGTGTATGTGTTATACCCACGGTGCCTTGTAATTTGCAATTCTGTTTGAAATGTCAAATAACGTTGTCACCTAGGCAACCAAATGTACTGTGGTACATATGTATGAGTAGTCAAAATGCATAGCCAGAACCTTGTCTGTCACCAGAAGACATTTAAAACTCATGGGTTATGTGTGTTTCTTCACCACCCACCAGGTGGCCATTCTCAAGTGGAGGCCATTGTGCAGTCTGCTGTGAAGCATAATGTTTGTATCATTCCATTCGGAGGTACTGTGTGTGTATGTGCATGTGTATATGTATGTGTGTGTGTGTGTGTGTGTGTGTGTGTGTGTGTGTGTGTGTGTGTGCGTGTGTGTCTTGTGTGTGTCTGTGTGTATGCCTATACATGTGTGCTTGTGACATCACTTCCTTCAGAATTGAATGTATTTTTTGTCTAACCAACCTTTTACAAAATTAGTCGGGGGAAAATGGTATATGCATTAGCTAGTACATTTTCTTCTGATCGCCCAACTCTATGTCAGCCGTTTGTACAATTTTTAGTCTCGTAACATATATCACAGCTTACAAGTATCAAGTCAGGCTTACGCATTTCCCCATTTTCTGATGCTCAAAAGCCGATTGTTGCACTTTTTAAAAAATCTCATTTCAAAATCTCATGGAGTCTTACAGACCTGTGTAGGTGCCAGAATAAAGGCCCAGATAAAGTCACATGTTCATAGCCACCACGGTTCTTGTACAAACTGCACTGTTTGGTGTATAATCTTGTGCCCAGACCCCTCCCTATAACAAATAATAAACGCAGTAATGCTTATTGCTTGTTCCTCAACACACAAGGGGCCTGCTTGCAATAAATGCGATGCTGGAACACGCGCAGTTGACCTTGGAGCGTGTGCTTGTCTGCTTTTGAACAAGATGGGTTAAATCCTGCAAGTCTAGCTAGCTAAGGTCCACCAATCAGGTCAAGACACTGGCTGACACTGAGGTAATACCAGTCGTGAAAGATAGAGCATGCATCTCAGGTGCACACCTTGGAGGTCATGGAGAGCTCATGGCCTGCGATGAAGGTCATGGAGAGCTCATGGCCTGCGATGAAGGTCATGGAGAGCTCATGGCCTGCGATGAAGGTCATGGAGAGCTCATGGCCTGCGATGAAGGTCATGGAGAGCTCATGGCCTGCGATGAAGGTCATGGAGAGCTCATGGCCTGCGATGAAGGTCATGGAGAGCTCATGGCCTGCGATGAAGGTCATGGAGAGCTCATGGCCTGCGATGAAGGTCATGGAGAGCTCATGGCCTGCGATGAAGGTCATGGAGAGCTCATGGCCTACGATGAAGGTCATGGAGAGCTCATGGCCTGCGATGAAGGTCATGGAGAGCTCATGGCCTGCGATGAAGGTCATGGAGAGCTCATGGCCTACGATGAAGGTCATGGAGAGCTCATGGCCTGCGATGAAGGTCATGGAGAGCTCATGGCCTGCGATGAAGGTCATGGAGAGCTCATGGCCTACGATGAAGGTCATGGAGAGCTCATGGCCTACGATGAAGGTCATGGAGAGCTCATGGCCTGCGATGAAGGGCAGGATAATGTGTAGTGTTGTGACGACTCTCACATATTATGTACAATGTACTATGTACAATGCAGGTCAGGCTGGTACCACTGGGTACAGATCAGACTGAAGGTGTTAAACTAGTTGGTGTTCCACAGCGTTTGCATACTGATTCTGAGGTGCATCATAGCTTTTCCTATAACTAGTTATTAGTAAGGCTCAGAGGTACACTGTAAGACTTCACGCATTTGACATGTGGCTTGATTTGTGCTGTTGGCAAGGAAGGGATAACGCCCAAGGTTTGTTTTGTTCCACAGGTAGAAGACATAAGAGACGAATATAAATTTTATCATAGAGATGATGTAAATAGGACGTCAATTGCATTTATCGTTTCGGTATAGGGATTATGACATAGATAATTTTTTAATACCTTTATATATACACGAGTACTCAATTATTGTTGTCATAAGCTGTGTCCCATACAATGCTCCACAGTGTAGTTGTATAGGTTACTGGAACGTTGCTCCACAGTGTAGTTGTATAGGTTACTGGAACGTTGCTCCACAGTGTAGTTGTATAGGTTACTGGAACGTTGCATTATTTTTGATGTCTTGTAGGAGTGCATAGCCTTTCCTTTTCGTATTTTCAGTTTCAGTCAGGGAGGCATGTAGCCTGGGCATACAAGGCTTGCTCTGGTATGCGCTTAGGCTGAACATGAGGTGAAGGAATGGTTTAGTGTAGCTGTGTGCTGTTGGGCATGTGTGTGTGTAGATAGCTGTGATGTAATCGGGAGCATGCGGAGTTAAAAATCCTTCTCACCACACCTACCTCAGGAGGGACCAATGTGTCTGCGGCAGTGGAGTGTCCGACCAATGAGAAGAGGCCAATAGTCTCAATGGACATGACTGATATGGACCAGATCCTGTGGATCGATGAGGAAAACCTCACAGCCCACATACAGGCTGGTATCATAGGCCAGGACCTGGAGCGTAAGGTAGGTACCTCCCCCATCCCTACCCTCCTTACAGTTAATACTGATTATTAATATTGACAGAATATATGATTGCAATTTAAGTATTGTTGGTGTGGTTAGCGTGGGACTTACAAGGCACATGTATGTGTTTACCCTATACCTGTATGGCAATGACATCTGTTCAGCTACAAGAGAAGGGTTACACGTGTGGACACGAGCCGGACTCCCTGGAGTTCAGCACCCTAGGGGGTTGGGTCGCCACCCGATCCTCTGGCATGAAGAAGAACGTGTATGGGAACATAGAGGACATTGTGGTGAGGGTGAGAATGGTCACACCTAAGGGCACCTTGGAGAGGAACTTCCTTGTGAGTCGTGTTCACTGTGTTGTGTGTGCCAATGGTGATGTGATGATGGTGATATGGTTATGATGATATGGGTATGATGATATGGTTATGGTGATTTGATGATGGTGATATGGTGATGGTGAATCATGCTTGACTTCAAATTGCTGTAGAGCCCCATAGTAAAGGGAGGACCGTACATGTCTTAAATCAACATTTTTTATTATTGATTCTATTTATAGCACAAGTCACTTGAGGTATTTTTATCCTCCTCCTCCCCCCCCCCCCCCCCCCCCCCCCCCCCCCCCCCAATCCCAACAGGGTCCACGCAACTCCATTGGTCCTGATATACACCACTTTATCCTTGGATCTGAAGGTGACGTGACATCATCACTAATGCTTGTGTATGCACGTTTGAGGGTTTGAAGTACTTTGGCCTTACCCTTTGAAACAGGTGTGCTTGGAGTCATTACAGAGGTCACAGTTCGAATCAGGCCCGTGCCGGAGATCAGGAAGTATGGCTCGATTGTGTTTGCCACATTTGAGTCTGGCGTCTCCTTTATGAGGGAGGTTGCAAGACAGGTGTGTTGCCTTCTCCATTGCATATGCCTGTTTCCCAGGCCATGGCACCACTGTGTGCATAGATTGCATGTACAATGTACTGTGGAGTGAGTGTACATACTGGTACTGCATATAACCCCTCCAATAATAATCATTAACGCTTCTGGGTACCATTTTCCCAAAATCATGTACATGTGGGAGTACATGTAAGAGTATGTTTTATGAAATGTTGAAAATGTTCGTGGTAACATTCAGAGCTATGGAGATACCATCATTTAAACATGAGCCTTTTTTGGGGATGGAGGGAGGCTACTTTACAGTATACACACAGTGCTGACATCTACTGTATGTGCCATGTGATCATGTCATGTGATCATTGCTGTCATGTGATCATTGTTACTTCAGCGATGTGCTCCAGCATCTATAAGGCTGATGGACAACTTTCAGTTTCAGATGGGTAAGTTACACACTAAATAATCTCTCACCCTCTAATTATCTCAATCATCTCATCTTATTGCTAATTACCTCTTCATCATAATTGCTGTTATTTTGATGTGGCCAAAGATTTCTCTGAAAACATCTTTTTACATGATGCGTACAATTATAGTGATGTAATAGTTTGTTGCTGATGTTAGCTCACACAAGTGTGGTACTACATGTGCAGGTCAAATACTGAAGCCAGAAGCTTCACGTTGGACATCTTTCACCGATCGGCTGAAGAAGCTTTATTTATCTCGGGTAAGTATGGAGGTTTGCATGGGGAAGGGGGAGGAGGGGGAAGTCATCGCCACCTTCATAATCTCCTCTGCTTTTACACCCCTGTGTTATTCAGTTCAAAGGTATTGACTTGGAGGAAATGGCTGCCTGCACACTGCTGTTTGAAGGCTCTGCACTTGTTAGTCCTGCATGTATGACCTGGGGCACATGTTTCCCTGGTACTTTATGTTCGTATCACTGGGATTCATCTCCAAGACTACTCTATTGGGGTTGGGTGCTTCTGCATTGCTTGGTTACGTTATTATTGCACAAATTTGTAATGATTGTCGTGACTACAAAACGTGTAATTAATCATGGCCAGCAGTAACTGTAATTAATTACGGTTGTTTCATTTCTCATGAAGCAGCTTGTATACCTATTGGCTCTTGGATGCCAATGTGGTCTACTGTTAATACTTGACATCTGCCTTTTTTTTCAGGAGGTCGCAGTAAATGAAAAGAGGATATACGACATAGCTGCATCATTTGGGTATGTGTTTCATGTGATGGGTTTTCAAATTACTAATAAAAACTGTATTGCATTTTAAACTAGTGGCATTCCAGGAGGAGAGGAGAATGGTCGCCGTGGTTACTTCTTAACCTTTGTCATAGCATACACACGTGTGAGTGCAGCATGACATACCATTGCATGCAGTGGAGACAGCACCTATACCATTGCATGCAGGGGAGACAGCACCTATACCATTGTATGCAGGGGAGACAGCACCCATACCATTGCATGCAGGGGAGACAATACCTATACCATTGCATGCAGTGGAGACAGCACCTATACCATTGCATGCAGGGGAGACAGTACCTATACCATTGCATGCAGGGGAGACAGTACCTATACCATTGCATGCAGGGGAGACAGCACCTGTAATACCATTGCATACAGGAGAGACAGCACCTATACCATTGCACATGTTCTTCTCGTTAGGATCTGGCTCTTGACTACAGTTTCCTGGCAGAATCATTTGAAACCTCTGTTCCATGGAGTAGGTAGGTTTAGATGTGTTTGTTGCTGTCATTTTAGTAGAAAGAAAGAACTATTGCGGCCTGTTATGTACCAAATTGCTTTGATCTCTGTTCTCTTACGTGACGCAGGGTAACAGATCTGTGTAGGAACGTAAAGGCTAGGGTGAAGAAGGAGTGCAAGGACCATGGGATCACTACATCACCCATGATTGCATGCAGGTGGGTGGTCATTAGTCGTACATTGTGTCAGAGCGCCTGTGTGTTTAATCCCTTATCTCCCTGTCATCTAATGTATCCCCCCCCCCCCCCCCCCCTTCCCCCCTCCCTCCTCTTCTTCAAATATATATTTTGTGTGTACAGGCATTGCCATTATCCATTATCGTGGGTATATGTATTTGTTACAGAAGTGTTGTTACATCCGAGCATTCCGATATGCACACTTTGAAGTGCTCTAGCAAAGTACATGTGTCATGATATTCGCTTAATGGCTTGAGTGTTGTTTAATGTCCTGTGGTCCATGAGGCTATTCCCAAATAGTTAAAACTTGAATTACTAGCTAATTTACATGTATGTTTATCCACCTTTGCCTAAGGGAAATACTTGCATTTGATAATGTATCTTGCAGTGCAATGTTTTATAAGTGCAATTGAACTCCCTATTTTGAGAAATACCGTGCATGCATATTAACTGATTAGCACAAAAATTTGACTTTAACCATTCCTAAGTTGAGCATCCTGCCACGACACATGTAAGTGCCAAATAGATTGGATGTATGCTTTAACAATTGGTAGAAAAATGTTTTGCGAGAATGTACTTCGGGGTTAACCCTTCGTGTTTAACACCATTTCGGACCACAGGACACTAAGCTAGTTGTTCAAAACGTTTCTCGATGTGCATGTTGAATGGAAACGTTGCTGTTTGCTTATTAGAAACTTTGATTTGTAGGGTCTTACATAGGCTGCTTGTTTGTGCGTTAGATAATTGTTGAAAAATCATTTGGCCCATTACAATTTTGTTGTATTCATTTATGGTGTGCTGCGAAAGTCACCTCCATGTGCATGGATGTGTGTGTGTGTGTGTGTGTGTGCATGTGCGTGTGTGTGTGTGTGTGGCAATCTATTTTACATGCAAGATGTGCACAGGTCACATGTGTGTGCACATCATTGTGTGTGTGTGTCTGTGTGTGTGTGTGTCACCTGGCTCTCTTCGTTGTACAATGCAATGATGCAGGGTAACTCAGACATATGACGCTGGAGCCTGCATATATTTCTATCTCGCCTTCAACTACACTGGTGTCAGTGACCCACTTGCTGCCTTCGATGAAATTGAGGTAGGCCAGTGGGCATGTGCTGTTGGTTGTAATTAACCTGCTAATTGAAGCTGTTAATGATTTTATTTGGAGTACCATTTGACTGTGCTCGGGGGGGGGGGGGGGGGGGTGTGTGTCACACTGCTAACATGGATGGAGGGGGGGGGGGGTCACACAGCTAGCATCGATGGGGGAGGTCACACAGCTAGCATGGATGGGGGAGGTCACACTGCTAGCATGGATGGGGGGAGGTCACACTGCTAACATGGATGGGGAGAGGTCACACTGCTAGCATGGATGGGGGAGGTCACACTGCTAGCATGGATGGGGGAGGTCACACTGCTAACATGGATGGGGGGGTCACACTGCTAACATGGATGGGGGGTCACACTGCTAGCATGGATGGGGGAGGTCACACTGCTAGCATGGATGGGGGAGGTCACACTGCTAACATGGATGGGGGAGGTCACACTGCTAGTGTGGATGGGGGGAGGTCACACTGCTAGCATGGATGGGGGGAGGTCACACTGCTAGCGTGGATGGGGGGGTCACACTGCTAACATGGATGGGGGGTCACACTGCTAGCATGGATGGGGGAGGTCACACTGCTAGCATGGATGGGGGAGGTCACACTGCTAACATGGATGGGGGAGGTCACACTGCTAGCACGAATGGGGGAGGTCACACTGCTAACATGGATGGGTTGTCAGAAATGAGGATGGCTTTGTGTCCCTCTTGTAGTGGAGAGTGTAGGGAAGCTGGAGAACCAGATGAAACTCTTCTAGGTACCTGGCCATCCACTCCTTCATGTTTGCTGACACGTGTACAGTATTGTGCCCTCAGCATAGTTCTGGTTGCTTGATACATCTAAATGCCAAAGCTCTCTTGGATTGATCAGCTCCTCCCCCATGACTTTATCTTTCAATTAGGGAAATGGAAAGTTATTGTACCTAGGCACACCCTCACCCTAGCATAGAACCCTTCTTTGGCCCGGGTGTTGTACCTAGCCCAGGTGTAGAACCCTTCTTTGGGGGTGTTGTACCTAGCCCAGGTGTAGAACCCTTCTTTGGGGGTGTTGTACCTAGCCCAGGTGTAGAACCCTTCTTTGGGGGTGTTGTACCTAGCCCAGGTGTAGAACCCTTCTTGTGGGTGTTGTACCTAGCCCAGGTGTAGAACCCTTCTTTGGGGGTGTTGTACCTAGCCCAGGTGTAGAACCCTTCTTGTGGGTGTTGTACCTAGCCCAGGTGTAGAACCCTTCTTTGGGGGTGTTGTACCTAGCCCAGGTGTAGAACCCTTCTTTGGGGGTGTTGTACCTAGCCCAGGTGTAGAACCCTTCTTTGGGGGTGTTGTACCTAGCCCAGGTGTAGAACCCTTCTTTGGCCTGGGTGTTGTACCTAGCCCAGGTGTAGAACCCTTCTTTGGGGGTGTTGTACCTAGCCCAGGTGTAGAACCCTTCTTTGGCCCGGGTGTTGTACCTAGCCCAGGTGTAGAACCCTTCTTTGGGGGTGTTGTACCTAGCCCAGGTGTAGAACCCTTCTTTGGGGGTGTTGTACCTAGCCCAGGTGTAGAACCCTTCTTTGGGGGTGTTGTACCTAGCCCAGGTATAGAACCCTTCTTTGGGGGTGTTGTACCTAGCCCAGGTGTAGAACCCTTCTTTGGGGGTGTTGTACCTAGCCCAGGTGTAGAACCCTTCTTTGGGGGTGTTGTACCTAGCCCAGGTGTAGAACCCTTCTTTGGCCTGGGTGTTGTACCTAGCCCAGGTGTAGAACCCTTCTTTGGGGGTGTTGTACCTAGCCCAGGTGTAGAACCCTTCTTTGGCCCGGGTGTTGTACCTAGCCCAGGTGTAGAACCCTTCTTGTGGGTGTTGTACCTAGCCCAGGTGTAGAACCCTTCTTTGGCCCGGGTGTTGTACCTAGCCCAGGTGTAGAACCCTTCTTTGGGGGTGTTGTACCTAGCCCAGGTGTAGAACCCTTCTTTGGGGGTGTTGTACCTAGCCCAGGTGTAGAACCCTTCTTTGGGGGTGTTGTACCTAGCCCAGGTGTAGAACCCTTCTTTGGGGGTGTTGTACCTAGCCCAGGTGTAGAACCCTTCTTTGGGGGTGTTGTACCTAGCCCAGGTGTAGAACCCTTCTTTGGGGGTGTTGTACCTAGCCCAGGTGTAGAACCCTTCTTGTGGGTGTTGTACACTGTCCTTGTTCAGTTGTTTGGACATGACATTATGTATTAATCCAGCACACTTGTGCCCAAGTCCAAATTGAACCATTACTTGGGTCATGACATGTTATATCCTGGGTGGGGGGGGGAATTACAAGCAATTGCGCGCAAAAAACGGCCATAAACTTATCAAATCGTGCGGTCTTCAAAATGCTGTATCTCCTTGATTGTGCAATTTTTAAAAAGCGGTCCTGTGTCTATAGAAGTCCAAGATGGTTTAATTTGTGATGCATCGTTCCGAAGATATTCACATTCAAGTAAGAGGCAAGATTTAGCGGGCTTCAAGTACAAAACCCCCGAAATCAACCCTTTGAATATCTTCGGAATGATGCATCACAAATCAAACCATCTTTGGACTTCTATAGACACAGGACCGCTTTGTAAATATGCATAATGTGATGTTGCTATATACTACTATATGTTGCACAATCAAGGAGATACAGCATTTTGAAGACTGCGTGATATGATGGAGTTTATGGCCGTTTTTCACGTGCGATTGCGCGTGGATTGCGTCGTTTTTTTCCCCTGGGTATTGCAAACCAGCTGGGGTAAGTGGTTATACAGCTAAGTGTGATTCATTTAAATCCCAAACTGGTGTTTTGTTAATTGAGAGTTATGCTCCTTTGAATCTGGTGGGGGGGGGGAGGCTATGGGGATAAAGGTACAATGGCATTCAAAATGTATTAGTTATATGTATAACAGATTAGTGTTGTATGTATGTATTTGAACGTGTATGTTTACATATATACATCTATGTACATGTATACATATGTGCGGGGTGTGTTGTGTAATAGTGTTCTTTTTTTTATAACTGTCAGGCTGCAGCTAGGGAAGAAATTTTGTCCAATGGTGGTAGTCTGTCACACCATCATGGAGGTTAGTACATGCGACGTATGGCTCTGGTTGATAGTTATGGGAGAGCTGTTGTGTGTGTGTGTGTGTGTGTGCGTGTACACTAACCACATGTGAGCTTGCTACATGCAAGCTCCTGCCTCTGTGCCAGACAGCATGGTGTGCATAGTATTATTACGTATGCGTGTCCAAAATTAACTCTTAGTAATTGTTTGCATCTACAAATTTTTATTTTATTTTGAGGAATGGGGTTATCATTAAGAGCAGTTCTTGTCATTAGCTGACCAATGTTTTTCTTATTAGATCTTGATCAAAGGTCAATTTTTATTCAGGATCCAATTATGAATCTTTCCTATATCTTAAAATATTTTTTCTTAGGTTGTGTCTACATGTACATCCATAGTGATGGTGTTAGGGTGGTTTTTACAAACGCTGCCTCAGTACAAGCATCTTCCAATGTGATTGCTGCAGGTATCTGCAGGCCTCAAACACCTCATGACCATTCTCACAATCACTGTCTGCATCTTCATCACTCCCGGGCACGTTAAAATAAGTTAAGGGTAGAGCTGTTTTCATACAACAAGCCAAGCAAGGATGGCTTGTCTTTTCCAAGTTCTTCTGAAGATCTTCCAGCTGAGTCCTTATATTGTTCTATATTTATCTTATTTAGAGATCCAAGTGATTTTCTCGATTAGTTTATTCGTAGTGGTTACTGTAGAGTGGGGTTATTTTGATGCTGGTCGCTTGTAGTGTTGAGTTCCATGCATCTAAGAGACTACCTTTGGCTTGCTCCATTCCTTACAAGGCTGGGATACCTTGGTAACCATCATATTACCTCGTCAGCTGAAAGGATTGACTTTGTTGTATGTGGCCTTGAGCCGCCAAATGGCCCCTCCTCCACTATGGGTGTTCCTCAAGGATTGTGGCTTATCTGGTGGGCTGGTTAGAGTTTTTGACATTAGCCTCAGCCAGGTTGAAGTTTCTGTTGTAGGTGAAGAAAGTGCAAAACATGGATTTCCCTACATTCAGTGCCCTGCTAGCTGTGGTAATCTTGCTCCTTACCACTCTGCTGGGTTGTAACACCCTTCCAGCAATGCGCAAATACCAGGGTAGTCATAGTACAGTTCTAACAGGCTGCATTAACATGGTGCAAGTGCCTGGTGCTCAGTACAAAGTGAGCAGGATAGGAGCTGCCATGCTGATCAACACCTGTAGTTCACTGATACTGTAATTCAAACTGATGAGCCAGCAGCCTCATGCATGACCAATAGGCTTATCACTAATGAGAGCTGTGGCAACATAGTACGCTTGCCACCATTATTCAGTTCATGCCGAATGTTCATTTGCTAGTGTGCTTACTGTTCAGTTGCAAAGCATGCAAAGACTTAAGGCTGACATACACGGGTCGACTTGCTGCCGATTTTATCGCCTGCAACTCAAATGAATATGCGTAAAAACTCTGTAAAACTTTAGTTTACTGAATTTTCACCCGTATTCATTTGAGTTGCAGGCGATAAATCGGCAGGAAGTCGACCCATGTATGTCGGCCTTTAGGAATAGATGGCCAATCCAACTGCAGACAACCCTTCCGCCATTGTATCCTGCAACTGTTTGCAGATGGAGTCAGTATTCACAACCAAGAAGCTGTCTGGTGGATGAGGCAGGGGAAGAAAAGGGATGATGGGAGAGTGTTGTCTGCATGTGCAAGCTGCACTAATGTATCTGAGATACAAGGCCATGAGATATTACTATTATAAGAATCGAAATGGAATGGACCAAGTAGTGTTTTGAACTAATGCTCCAAACCATCCAGTCTGACCTGAGTAAATCATAGTTCCATCACAATTGTAGATATATATACAGGAAGAGAGATTGAGTTCTTGTGAAATGGCCAACTGATAAAATTCTGTGGCTTGTGTCACCGGTAGAAACTCTTTGCACTCACATAACTGAGAAGTGGGGTAAGTCATCTTGTATAGAAGAAGAGACTCAGTGCAGTGCATCTTTAATCCATCCGTCCCAGGCTTTCTCTACACTCCCCAGTGTGCTTACCGCACACTCCTTGATAGTGCCGCATCCAAGAGATGATCCAAGTTAAACTTTTTGTCTGCAGTAAGTGAGATACTGATGGTTTGCAGAACCACGCCTCCCACCTTTTACAGACCTTCCAACTCCACATTTTGCGGGTGTCAGCCTCACTGGAATGATTCACCCTTCCCCACGAAGAAAAGTCAGTCACACGCTTAGATTAGCCATAAAGCTATTACAATCCCACTGCCATATCACCCTCACAAAGGTTTTCTGAGGTTGAATAACAGTCTTAGGCCCGACACACACGGAGCGATATCGCCAGCGATATCGCCAACGATATCGCTGGCGATTCCTGCAATTTGTTTATAATTTAATAAATTACAAGGAAAAAGAAAAGAAATCTGGGAATCGCCAGTGATATCGTTGCATGGTGATATCGCTCTGTGTGTGTCGGGCCTTAGGGCTTTCAAAATGGAACTTATTAATGAGTACTTATATTTAGATACACACAGTATTGCTGGGTGAATGCAGTTTGTGAATATTTATTGTAAGTGCAATGGTGGTAGTGGTGGTGGTGGTGTGCATTGTGTATTTGATGACAATTTCACCTACAGTGGGCAAGTTGCGCAAGCGCTGGGTGCAGAATGCTCTGTCATCCACTGGAGTGAAAATGCTCAAGGCCCTCAAAGAGGACGTTGATCCCCAGAACATATTTGGTGCAGGAAACCTGATACCGACGTGATGAAATGACATGGGTGCAAAGGGCTCTGATGGATGTATTATTATTTTCATTTGATGAAATGAATAAAAATTTATGTTGATTATTATTGTGCATGCAAAACAGCATGTGCCAAAAATTCAACGTATGGCTTAAGTCAGTATTTGACGGATGGCGAATGATATCCCTCTCTTTACAAACACACAGAAATATCGAGACGAATCACGTGATCATTACACAATGTCTACATTATGTCACATGTACATGTACAACCGCGTCAAGGACGAACAGTTTCTAATCCTCGGTGTCGGGATGTCTTCGGATGCACTATATCACTTCAAACTAGTCACTGTTATGCAGCGCGTTCTACCTTGGGAATTTGATGGTCGAGAAATTACAAATAGTCGAAGGACGTTCCCCTCAACTACATACGGCATTAATGGCCGTCCGACCGGTTGGTCTGAAGTTTTGAATAATCAAATGCATATCAGGCTGGGACGAAACTAAATATTAGGGTCGGGCTGTTTCATGTTCCATTCCTTTTTACGCACTATACTATAATTTTATATACTGCTAGGACATACGTACCAACGTTGTATACGCTGCATACGCCCGCATATCGGCGTGGTGCGTTCCCCCGCTGCGCCATGCAACAGTTCTTAGGGTTATGGAACCAAATAAGTTTCGATCAGCAATTATGGCTACATCCTCAGTACTGTACATCCTACAAAAAGTCAATCAGTAATTGCGCAATGTATCTTTTAATATGTATAATTACTGATATATCAGAGTCACGTGTGCAAGTGTACTATAGAGCGCTTTATCGGTAAATTCCGGTGAAGTTTTGTCTTATGGATAACATATACATACGTTAAATTAGTTCAGTATACTTATTTCGGAGTGTCAGGGCGTTCTTTGAGCCATTTTGCTACGTTAGGTAAACCCTCCACTTTCTTCATCAGCTGCGAAAGCTTCGGATATTTGTCCAGCCCAAGCTTCGGGAATATCTCCTGCATTTGTTCCAGTGTGGAGTACACACCTAGGTCACCATAGGTCGGCTTGGAACCAATAAGCCAGCCGTCCTTGTTTTCGGCACAAAACTTCTCAACATGGCCGAAGGTTTCGGGAATGTATTTCTCCTCTAGATCTTTCCTCTGCGTTTCTTTACTGCATTCGTCTTTCTCATGCATGTACCGTGACACTTTAGTTAGTAAGTCCGAAACCGCGTCCACCACACTGGCGACGAGAGCGGTCTCGAGGTCGTTTGATCCAGCGAGACCGTGCTTTTCTGCAACATACCTGGCGATGACTTGGGTTCCACCTATCTGCTTTCCGTCCACCTCCAGCACGGGGAGCATTCCGAATGGAGTTTTGGGTTTCAGCGAGGGCCAATCCTGCATTTTAATGCGCACGTCCTTGTATTGCACATCTGCTTGCGCAAAAATCAGCCGAATGAACTCTGCTCGTCCTCTGAGATCGAAATATATCAACTTGTAGTGATCCATCTTTGATGCTCAGCACTACCTTGTTCTTTTCTTGGATTGCTGCTAAATAAATACTGGTTTTTTTTCTGGCGACATTCAAATATATATACTCTCGCGCATGCATGCCCTGCATGGTATGATTGCTGAACGTGCACATTAAACAAAGCATGCATGAAGCTCGAAGGCGTACAGTTTAATTGGACTTTTCAGGCATTGTGTGGTGCATGTACTCAGAAGCACGGAGTACGACGGGGACCCTAAATAAATCACGTGATAAAAAGATAGCAACAGCGGTGTTATAGAAATCTTCATGCAGTCGTCCAAGATCACCAGGCGACAGAACACAAGTCAATGCGCCATGTGTTTGTCGGTCTTCGTACCGCATAAGAAGGGGGAGTGGGTTTTGCTAGCCAAGCGAAGGGATTAATCGTGAACAGCGGCGGATCTACCATAGCGTTGGGGGGGGGCGGCCACCCCACCATCGATATAAAATGCCGCCCCTATTATTTATTTGCCGCCCCCCTTCACACTACGACGTACACATAAACACTACGCGTGTCTGTGTTTCCACATAGCGGTGATGTAATCCACTCGCAGCTGTCGGGAATCGTGTCTAGGTACGGGACTACGGTTAAAATAGTTATTGTTATTTGTTAAATCTTTATTATGAATTATCTGATCCTGATGATAATTGATAATAAAAGTCCCGACAAATTAATTGGCAATTGATTGTTCATCACACGATGTCATCAAAGCGATCCAACGGTTCCCAGTGCAGAGCCGGCGGAAGGTCTAAAATTCAACCCAGGCAAGAGGAGGGGTGCCAAGTGGGGGGGGGGGGGGGGGAGCGGAAGCTTTAAAAGTATATGTAAGCCCAAAAATCTACCCAGGCAATTGCCTGGGTTGCCTGCTGGGCTCCGCCGGCCATGCAGTGTGACGTGGAAGGTAGGGGGACCGTGGGGGGGGGGGGGGGGGGGGGGGGGGAGAAGAGCGCGCTCCAAATTATGCCGCCCCTCCAATATAACCGCCCCCCCCCCCCCCCCCCCCCCATCGCCTTATTCCTGTATCCGCCACTGATCGTGAAGTATTACAAGATATAAAAATTTAATTAAAATAAAATTGGTGATGTAGGATTTGTAGACAGCAATTGAGTAAAAAGTAAGGAAACAAGGAATTACGGATATTAGGCATTCATTTAATTATAAATATTGCATACCTACATTTAGCACAGAATTTCAAAGAGGTAGATTTGCTAAATAATGTAGGTCTGTAATATTTATAATTAAATGAATGCCTAATATCCGTAATTCCTTGTTTCCTTACTTTGTACTCAATTGCTGTCTACAAATCCTACATCACCAATTTTATTTTAATTAAATTTTTATATCTTGTTTCACACATTTTTACGCATGAGAATAAACGAAGGAGGAAGTATATATGCATATTGAGGCATGTATTGGGCAACCTAAGAATCATACTCTATCGTAGCACAAGAGACTGTTTGATCTGCTCACATGCAATTGAACAGTGGGCAAGGGTGGGGTGCAATGGGCGGAGCAGGGCACGCCTACTCCCAGCTAGGCACTGTACATGTAAGCCGGGATCCGCCTCTGGTAATAAGCTAAAATTATAATATCAGAGATACATGTATTGAATAATCGTGCCACTGTGCCGTGTCATGCAAGATTACTTCACATGCATATAGTGAGGAAATAATTCATCCGGCGCAATCACATGCATGCTCTTAACTAAACTGGTTGGAAGATCGGTATAGAGATGTTAAGACCACATGCTGGGACACCATACATGGAATCATGCAGAAAGTTAGTTAGCCCACAAGACACAACCAGTGTGTAGTGTGAATGTGGTATAAAAATCCCCTCAGAGAGTATCACAAGCATATACTCCAATGCAAATTGATCACATTTCATCATTGGGGATTTTTAGACACACATACACATATTATGCTGTCATCAACAAATGGTACAGAAAGGCAAAGAAACGGTGAAAGCAACTAAATCGATGTACAGCCAATTGCCTGATTGTGTCAATGATCGTGTGTGTGTGCGTGTGTGTGTGTGTGTGTATGTGTGTGTGTGTGTGTGTGTGTGTGTGTGTGTGTGTGTGTGTGTGTGTGTGTGTGTGTGTGTGTGCATCAGGTCAGGGGAGGACAACCTTGCTGCAGGAAGGTGTGCTTTCATTTTTTTTTTTGCACATCACTCACTCAACCCTTCGCGCTCTCCTTCTTACTTTCCGGATCAAGCCAGTATTGGGCCTTCATGCCAGTATTGGGCCTTCATGCTATCCTTTTTACTCTCAGGATCGGCTTTGTAGCGCTTCCTGTCGCAAGTCTTCTTTTTTTCATGCGCTTCTTGAAAACTGTCACGCTCCTCAATATCTTGCGACTCGCCAACACAACAGTCATCATTTAACTTTGCTTTTCTCTTCGCGATCGACGTGACGGCATTTTGAAGAAAACAAACCAGACACGTCAAGCTTTTGGTACAACCATAGATTATTTGTTTAAGTAATCTATGATACAACCGTGACAACAATTGAATAGTATTAACTGTAGCGCGTGTTCAACCACACGTTCCCGCCACTTTTATGTCTTCCAAATCTATTGTGGGCTAACTAACAAAACTAAGTTTGCTAGAGATTGAAATTTGTGTCAAGCATAACTCTCGTTACTAACATAATAAAACAAATCCAACTCGACAATAAGTTTCTAACTTGTTGGTTCTAGTGCTTCCGCATAACGGCTAACATTATACTTCAATCGTGACAAAGATGCAATGCAATAAACCTCTTATCCGAGCAAATCTATCTTATCAGATCCGGAAGAAGGAGAAAATTTTTCAGGTTCGAGTGTGGAAACGAGAGAGCGTTATCTATGTTGTCTGAGCTTTCTAAGCGTCGGCAGTTTTATTACATTGTAGGTAACTGTTGGCTGTATCCAAATACGCTCGCTAAAGTCAAACTGATTCTACGGTGCAACGGCAATAGTGGAATCTGGTGTTTGCTAATCATTTCATCACACTTCAAATCCTACATAACGTAGGTCCTGATACTCTAAGGTCACTAAGAAGGGAGCAGCAGCGGCAATGTACGTAGGAGACGCGATACCCAATACCGATCTGGTATGCAAGATTTAAACAAATACCCGAAGTTCGATGAAGTTGCATGCACCACCAGGGTGAGCCCGAGGGTGTGGCTGCCGTCCAGTCATATAATCATCAGTAGAACGGCAAGTATACGGAAGTGCGCGTGTTTGCCTTGGGCTGATAGCATCACCGCAACGCGTGACAAGAAACGATGTTCCTATTAGATATCGCACATCTCGCTGCTGCTCTCGCCATCAGTTTATGGGGAGGAATTACGCAGTTATACGTACGTCGGTGCGTGCACATGAGTTTGCTGTGTGTTTGCATGCACATGCGTTTGCTGTGTGTGTCACTGTGCTGTGCGTGTTGTGTGTTGAGAATGCATTGTGTTCCTGGGTTGTGTGTTTGTGTGTGTGTATGTGTGTGTGTGTGTGTGTGTGTGTGTGTGTGCGTGTGTGTGTGTGTGTGCATAATATCTATGGTTCTGTATGTTAGTGTGTGTATTCGTGTGTGTTTTGTGTGTGCGTGTGTGTGCGTGTGTGCGTGTGTGCGCGTGTGAATGTGAGTGTTGTTTCTTTGTCTACAGTTGAGTTGTTTCATCGGAGACGTCATTGTTCCCATAACAATTAATCGCCACGCCCCATGGCACCAACCTCCTGGGACATCAGTACTAAACCCGTATTTGAATAACCTGTTGCTACTTAGCGTGTTCGGGATTCACCACAGGTAAATACTTTGATGGTGTTATGTAACGCCAAAAGTAGCCAAGCTGTAGTCTAACAGCAATATGGCTTGCATTTAAAAACATGCTGCCTGAGTGTAGATATGGTGCAAATTTTGATAAATGTGATGATGTAATGAGCACTGTGGGATGCAAGGAACATGCATGTACTGTTCTACAATAACATATTGAAGGAGAGTTGAGCCTTTGTTAATCTATTACTTTGATATGTTTTTTTTTTCTTCGTACACTTTTACTTTCAACCAAACGCATACTGCAAGCATTTGAATATTGTGAGGAAATAGTCACAATCGATGTAGCTACAGTTCAAACAAACTTTTTTGGACTGCAAAAATTAACTGTAATGAGGTAAAGGGTGGTTACTCTATTATTAAGTATTGCTAGTTATAGGCATTTTTGTGGAAATTTGTGTTTATTTTTACATCTTACAATTAACAGTCTGATGCCAAGGGACTCTGTAAAGGCTGTAGTCAATTACCTCATCCCCCGGCGGATATACAGGCTGGTTTATGTGGCAATGGTTTGTCTCAATTTGGCTCTTCTTTTCTATTGCTGGCAGCCGATACCATCCATTGTCTGGGATGTAACAAACCCCATACTTTTCATCATTGTCCAAGGTACATACTTGCAATTATGTCATGAAGCCATGGTAATCTGCTAATGGTGATTGATTTTACATGTTGGCAATTTTTCCCTTAATGTCTATTGTCCTGGGTGTCCCCCGTGGGGTACGTTTGTCCACCAAGGGGCACAGGAAACAAATTATTTGGCGATTAGTCAATTCAGCTTTCCAGTGACATTTAATGGTTTTGCCACGTTGTACAAGTCCTTATCTATTTGGGCTGAAGCTTTGAAGACCTAACAATATTTGCTGCTTATATAAAAGCTTGTCAAATTGGAGATACCCAATACGTTTGATGTGCATAAATAAATCTTTTAACTGGCCCCTAAATGGCGGCTGTACATAGCTAAGCGGAAAAAGCGACTTGTTCTAAGCTCTCGCCTTCAAAAACAAATCTTCTAAATAGCCACGTGGGATACAAAGTCCTTGCTCTAGCTAAATATGTGATCTTTGGTCGTCGGTTATAACGTTATGCAGCGCATTTTCAAACTGTTTGGGAGGGTGTTACATACTGGGTGGTTCAGCTGAAATGAGCTGCTACAAGAACAGCCAAACACGTTAGAGCTTCAAAGCTTCGACCCAAACAGATAAGAACTTGACAATGTGGCCAAGCCATTAAACATCACTGGAAAGCTGTATTGACTAATCGCCAAATAATTTGTTTCCTGTGCCCCTTGGTGGACAAACGTGCTCTGCGGGGGACACCCAGGACAATAGACATTAATTATCAGATATTGTGCCAGTGCAATCCTACGAACATTGAACCTTATGATGTAATCCTACTAAAATTGATCCTTATGATGTAATCCTACTAACATTGAGCCTTATGATGTAATCCTACTAACATTGAGCCTTATGATGTAATCCTACTAACATTGGACCTTATGATGTAATCCTACTAACATTGAACCATGTGATGTAATCGTACTAACGTTGAGCCTTATGATGTAATTCTACTAACATTGGACCTTATGATGTAATCCTACTAACATTGAACCATATGATGTAATCCTACTAACGTTGAGCCTTATGATGTAATCCTACTAACATTGAGCTTTATGATGTAATCCTACTACATTGGACCTTATGATGTAATCCTTCTAACATTGATCCAAGTGAAAAGCAGTTGTAGTTAATTTTTTGCTAAGGTGATCATTGGCTCATGAGGATATTATTTCTCATCTCAGTATTAACTTGGCACTTCAAAAGTTGTACTTTTTTGTAAGTGAGCCCCCATCAATGAATGCTGTGACGTTGCTCACAGAATGAGCATTGCCACTCCCTCTGGTCTAGCTGTCATTACCACTCCCTCTGGTCTAGCTGTCATTACCACTCCCTCTGGTCTAGCTGTCATTACCACTCCCTCTGGTCTAGCTGTCATTACCACTCCCTCAGGTCTAGCTGTCATTGCCACTCCCCCAGGTCTAGCTGTCTTACCACTCCCCCAGGTCTAGCTGTCATTACCACTCCCTCTGGTCTAGCTGTCATTACCACTCCCTCAGGTCTAGCTGTCATTACCACTCCCTCAGGTCTAGCTGTCATTACCACTCCCCCAGGTCTAGCTGTCATTACCACTCCCCCAGGTCTAGCTGTCATTACCACTCCCCCAGGTCTAGCTGTCGTTACCACTCCCCCAGGTCTAGCTGTCATTACCACTCCCTCAGGTCTAGCTGTCATTACCACTCCCTCAGGTCTAGCTGTCATTACCACTCCCCCAGGTCTAGCTGTCGTTACCACTCCCCCAGGTCTAGCTGTCATTACTACTCCCTCAGGTCTAGCTGTCATTACCACACCCTCAGGTCTAGCTGTCATTACCACTCCCCCAGGTCTAGCTGTCATTACCACTCCCCCAGGTCTAGCTGTCGTTACCACTCCCCCAGGTCTAGCTGTCATTACCACTCCCTCAGGTCTAGCTGTCATTACCACTCCCCCAGGTCTAGCTGTCATTACCACTCTACCAGGTCTAGCTGTCATTACCACTCCCTCAGGTCTAGCTGTCATTACCACTCCCCCAGGTCTAGCTGTCATTACCACTCCCCCAGGTCTAGCTGTCATTACCACTCCCCCAGGTCTAGCTGTCATTACCACTCCCCCAGGTCTCTAGAGCTGTCATTACCACTCCCCCAGGCTTAGCTGTCATTTCCACATATGACCTGCCCACACTTCCATCATTCCCTCAGGTCTAGCTGTTCTGAGTTGCTTGCTGCTGTTTTTAGCTCTTCTGTGGCTCAACCCACTTGAGCTGCTTGGAGTTACTGATCCTCTGAACAGGGTGTTGAAGAGGTAACGCATGTATTAAATACTTACTTGGCTAGTCCTTGCAGCCACGAGAACCACAACTAGATGTGTGCGTTCACACGAGTGCATTATTCTGTTCTGGATTTTGAAATCAACTTAAGTGCTCTTTAGTGAGTGCAACCAGACCCACACATTGTTTAGGCTTATGCATTCGTTATACCTTTGTACAATATATTGTCCAGGACAAGGCAATAGGAAAGAACGCTTGCACGGCTAATTAAAAATTCAGTGCGTTTAAAGATGGATAGTCCAATTTTTGACGTGTGATGTAGTTCACAGATTGTTTTTTTAGAAAGCTTGGCAAATGTGATTATGTTGGACACTTACAAAGATGTAGGTGGTCTGTCTTCATAAGAGCCTTCATATGTTGATTATAAATCTACATCTGGTTTCTTTATATAGATGTATCATATAAAAGTGCATCAGTTAATTGTTAAAAGCATAAATATTAATATCATGTGTTTTTATTTGAAGGGAAGTTGGACAGCCTCAATTGGTGACCACTGGCTTATATGGTATTACAAGGCATCCTGTGTACACATTTCTGATTGCTTGCTTATGGATTACCCCAAAGATGGTATGTGTGTTTGAACTGTGTGGATAAGTTTGATCTGAATTGAATAAAGAACGTCAGTATTATTACTCATTTTATTCTCTTACAATAGTTGACAAAGATGTTCACAGATATGACTTATTCAATATCTCCAGTTAAATTATAATGCCGCAATCTGATATTGAATACTGATATTGTACCTCAAATTCATGATCTTTAATTTTTTTGTCTAGTAAGTTATTAATGCCTAGTATATGTAACCGTTGCAATCCCAATACATGTTTTTTCAAGTTTTCAATTTTTTAATCATTAAGATTTTGCGACTTAGAATCATGATTAGCCATCACATTTATATTCTATTTCTTTATATAAATGTGGCTGCTTCTTCACACACTACAAATTGCATTAATACACACTGTGAATAATTCATTGAGGCTTGTTTTACGTCAGAAACATCAGTATAAGAGCTGTCTTATCCTGCAAATGAATCCTCGATTTGCCATCATAATAATATTTTAGTACTTAGTGCCTCAAGCTTCAAGTTGTATGGCTTTCCAAGTTACACCTTCCATACTCAGTTCCTCTTTTACGTAAACAGCAGTTAAATATATATGTTTAATAATGACTACTATTACTGCTAGCAATACATAAATAAATAAGTTAATATTTACATAAATAATGAATTAAATGGTATGATCAGTAGTATTCAAGGGCCAATTGTGAAATGTTATGCTGTGATACAATGCCCCATGCATGCTCTGAATTGCTACGGGCACACATATCCACTCCAAGTCTTCACATCTAGGACCATTTTCTGAATTTTGTCTGACCGCTGACTCCCTGTGAATCCCAATTTGGCAATGGCAGTTAGAGTTAAGTGATAAAACCAACAGTGAAGGTCAAGAGCATGTAGTACGACTATGGGAACACTGAAAACGCTCTGCTTTGGATTCAATAATGTTCTACAAACAGTTTTCAGGCTTGAGCACATGCTAATATTTGGGAATGTATGCAGTCGCTAAACTTTTTGTTTCACCCTGCTTTGAAAATGACCCTTTCAATGACTTGTTTGAAGGATGTATACATTGGCCGGAAGCTGATATGACGAAAATGACCTTTATTACTTGTTGTGCAAGTGTTTTCAATATACTTGCACATTTACATTGTGAGATTCTTTTTTTTTCCCTTGCAGACAGTGGGACATTTGCTCTTCTCATTAGTTCTGACACTCTATACCGTGTACGCAACCATTTACTATGAGGAACCTGACCTGGTGAAGTGCCTCGGGCCTTCCTACTCGGAATACATGAAGGATACACCTCGGTTCATCCCATGGCCAAAAACAAAATGTACCAAGAAGGAATGAGAAGTCTATATTTTATGACAGCTTAGGCCTACTGTTGTAGAAGTATGGCTACTTGTAAAAAAATTGCTGTCTAAAAAGATGAGTGTGATGCATCTCATGAAGGATAAGAAGTATTTAGAATCAAAATGTAGGGACTGCCCATCATAAGGCTGTTTAGTGATAAATGGAAAACGTCCTTCCACTCTCAGGTTATTAAGTACAGAATAACTACTTGTAGCCCAGAACTTCCAATTTTTAAAAAGATACTGTATGGAACTTGACAGGCCCAAAAATTTTGCTAGCTACTCATAAATGTCCATTGCACCTATTGAGATGTGGAGGGGAAAGCTTACTGAGGAGAAAATAGAAATAGAAGTACACTGTGATGGGGATGTACTAGATGGACAAGACATGTCTTTCAGGGGTTAAGGGGATGGGGGGGGGGGGGGGGGATGTAAAATTAATGATGCTAGATTTTGGAGAGCACAGGAGGTGCACCCATAGGGACCAGGAGGGCCAAATATGGTAAACAATGATTGTGGAAGGCCCAATACAAAAGACGCAGGCAATGATACAGCTGTGGACACGTACCAGAACACAACAAATTGGCCAACACCTAATTCCTGAAGAAAAGGCTAAGTGATCCAAAACAGAACAGGCACACTTTCATATCAATGTAGCTGCTTGCTACAGTGCTGCATGGTCCACAGACAAGTAGGCTAACGTATATTGCAAAGTTATCATTATTGCTGGCTCTTAACGTGTGAGGTTATTTTGTGTTGTGCAATTGTGATGAATCGAAATTTAGATATGAATTTCATTTTCTTTGGATGAAACATAAAATTACTCCAATGCAATATATGAATACAGTTGCATTATTGTGTAGTGTAAGCCAAGGTCAGTGAGGATAACTTAATAATCAAAGGTCCTGATGCAAATGACACATTGGAACTTAGAGATTGCAATTGGAGCCTTGCCATTAAAATGAGTAAATGATGGAATGTATATACACACACATACACATACACAGTTACATCATACACTAATACTGGTTAGGTGGCTCCAATGCACTGTAGAAAATAATATATGCGTTCTTGGACACCACACGAGGCAATCCCTCTGGTGGGGACAATGGAGTCATCCTGTGATGGCAAAGATAAATACACTGATTATCATCCTGCTCTTTAATGATTGCAAGTAAAGGAATAACTAATTCATCATGTTGCATGTGTGTGCATGCAGGTATGTTTTTTATTTTGGGGGGAGGCTCTTAAGTTTTTTACTCAAAGCTGTTATGTGTGTTAGCATGTACATAAATAAGGTCTTAATAAACATCAAGAGGCAGCAATCATATCAGGGAGAAGGTGGCATAGCCTCCCCCCTCCCTCACCACACATTAGGGTCCACTAACTGATCGCACTGTGTTATGATGCATACAGCAACGGGTATTTATAGAGAGGGGAGGCTTATCTACGGTTATACTGCAGCACATACAGGGTGAATGCTCAGACAATCCACAGAGGCAAATTAAAAGTGTGAAGGGCAAAGCTGAGATGTGATACATAATTGCATAAGCTGGCATGGTCTTCCCCTTATCCTTTTATTGCACATAAATTTTAATGAGCTGCTATAATTAATCATCTGAAAATAAAAGAGGTATACTAACAACTTGTTTACCCAATGATGCAAATTGCAGCCAATTTGAAAACCTCTGTGTATTAAGTAGCACAGAGTACAAAGGAAATTAGCTGTTCAGCAGTGTTCCACTTACTGAGAGTCATTAAAAAGTTGCCACTGGGACATGCTACCACTGGTCTTGCACCATGTTGTAAAGTGGCCAGAGTGCTGGCTGCCAGTATGGTTCACTATAGCAAATAGACAGTATCTGGCCTTGATGAAACCTAAGCATGAGGAATAATGATGATGAAAAGTTACAGCACATAGCCAAAAGCACACTTGAACAACAGTATGAACCCATTGCTCATCTCCTTATACCTTCTACCCCACCCCTCCCACCCCCTCCCCCCTCATACCCCCTCATTAGATCTATTGCTTCTCACCTGGTGAAGTGAGATACCTGTCCATATCCAGTGACAAGGGTACTGATAAGGGGGCCTCATGTTTCACCATGTTGCCCAACTCACCACAACGGTTCAAAACTGAGCCAGTCAAGGGTCTTATACATTTACATGTGTTAGTATACAAGCAGTAGTAAATGGCCATTGCGTTTTTGAAGCCTCTTCCAATACAAGCACTCCTACACATATAGCAATTTAAAACCATCCAACCTACATTGTACATCTAACATAGCACTCCACAACCATCTAACCCCTGCACTCTCACATACTCCTGCACCCTATACCCTAGCATTGTACTCATACACCCATGTTCATTCTACAGTTGTCAAGGATACCAATGGCTATCACATGAGGCATCTTCTGTAGGGTAAGCTGCTTGACAGAGGTATTTCTTTTACTGCATTTATCACAGGTCTGAAAAATGGAGGCATAAACATCAATTTTGTGTAGTGAGGGAGGCCACATTTTGCAAAGAGCCCTTGTGGATTCATTGATGCATAGAATGACCAGCACATCTGTACACAAATATATGAACGTGTGTGTGCCAACATGCCATCACAGCTCACTGGTCTATCATCTTGGTCCAGCATCTCCTTCTTTGTGAATAGATCCAGGCAGGCCTCCAATCTTATTACTGAAGAAGGGTCGGATGGCTGCAGGGAATTAATAACATTGTCAGAGGTCCACACATTACATGCTGGATGTGGTATAAATATACCATTTCTCTGGTATACATTAAACCTTATCCTGAATATGGAGGACTTGATTTCATTAAAAAAGAGTTGAAATATTATTACAAAAACTTCTACCAGTTGTTACATACGCCAAATCTACATACACATTGCATGCAAATACCTACCTGAGGGCAGGGTACTGTTATGTCCCAAAATGGTTCATATTTGATCCCCACATTCAAGCACTCCTGGCATTGCACTGAACTTTTAAGCATGCCCATAAAGCATGCTGCAAAGTCTGTCCTCTCTGCCATGAGTAATTTGATCCATGAAACCCTGGCCATTTCGGGTTCGCTATCATTCCTAAAAGGTAATGATGTGTCATACTGTCATGTCTAAGAAGGGAGTTCCTCTTATCTAGGTGATAGTGGGCTTGAATACTGTACGGCCAGAATGCATCACACTACCCAACTAATACCACCGCATACACACTGACACATACTCACTCACACCCACAAAAGATGACCCAACACATTATAAATAAATCTGTGTCTTCTTATCACAAAGGTGCATCCAATTACAACATGGACATATGTCATTAGCTACAGAATTACTATGCCAATCAAGTTAGAACCTATTGCAGCGGATTTGCATACCTTAGGATCAAGGCCCGTGGATCCACTGGAGGTGGAGGCAAATTATGCTTGATTGACTTCCATTCTTCATGGAAGTCATCTATTAATAGTCGCAAAAATTCAGCAGCATCTTGTTGGCTAAAAATGAAACTACAATTACAGTGCTACCAAATCATTTAACAGCCTTCATTTCCACACTGACATCAATATTACAAGAGAAGAACATATATCCAGATCTATGTGAATTACTTTTTGACCAGCAGCCATTATTGTGGTAAACAAGACTCACCCATTGCCATTGAATAAAGGATGTCTTAGGTCAAAGGCAGCTTTGAACCTTTCGGGGTTCATAGCAGGTGTCTTCTTCATACCTTGAAGCAGATCACTGTAGCCTAAATTATGAGACAGTTAATACAATCCGATTTGGAAGGTGAACCAAATACAACACACAAATGGAGAGCATATGCACTAGGTGAATGTATAAATGCGGGGTGGTTGCCATAATAACCTATGCACAATTACAGGACAACTTACATATCAAAATGCTTTCATTCTTTAAGAAATTTTTGGTGCAGATATATCGGATAGAGTTGTTGAGTTCAGGTATATGTCTCAAAACTTGAACGATGGCATTCAAGTAACACGTGTTCCCGATGTTCATTAGAGTGCCAACAGCACAGTTGGTACTGGGCACGGGTACGCACGACTTTTCCGAGTTCGTACTTTGCTTTGGTACTTCCAAGGTGTTGGATGCAGCCACCATATGCATGACGTGAGTACCTCTAACCAACCGGGCATCTAGGTTGGGTGGGGACGAAGAGACCCCTGGTATCGTGTGTGCCCGTTGCAGGGGCGGTGAATGTGGTGCAGCTGCCTTCGGTTGGGTAGCTACAACAGAGTCGTTCAATGGACCAAAGATAGAACAACTTGCGCTGCGGCGTAATTTGACTGTCGAAGGGAGGGGCTGCCAGTCAAGCCCTGATGGCAGGGATTGGCTACGTCTCAGGATAAACGCATCCGGACGCCGTGGCGAGCCAATTCGTTGGGAAGGCGGGCATAACGATATAGGCATTTCGTTCTTCACTGTGGGACTCCCGTGTGGCTGCGCTGGGACTGAACGTGACTCGGTGTTATGACGAGGCTCGGCTGCTGACATTGCGTGGGAAATCTTGGCGCTCTGGCTACGTATGCTTTGCTTGTTGCTTCTTTTTCTTCGAAATATTTGGAGAACGCTTCGGAGGAGGTTAACACAAGCTTTCTTGGGAAGACACATACTATCACTCGGTGAACTGGTGCGTAAATGATGATATACGACGCTCTACGCGTAACGCCAAGTAGCCGGAGCAACTGGTTGCCATGGTGGAACACTGAGCACAAAAACCAAATGCGCATATGCTACAGAGGCAAAGACAACCGACTATACACTGTATCCTCGCATTGTATCGCTGTGGTATTGGTCATGGCCTATTTAGAACTGTGAACTGTGGGAATAGAACCATCGTTGCGTTTGTTTGACTTTGTTTGCTTTCGTCTCCGGCTTATAGGCTTGCGCATGCGCATAAACTAGAAGTTTAAGGCGACAGTATATCTACGAGAAAGTTGGTGGGATATAGGATTTGCAGGCAATTGGTGGTGTAAAAAGCAAGGAAACAAGGTCTTATCAGAAGGGAATTGTGTAATAGTCCTATATTAATTTTATAGCACATTTGTAGACATGTATTGTTTCTGTGCTAAATATAGGACTATTACATTTTCCCTTTTGATAAGACCTTGTTTCCTTGCTTTTTACACCACCAATTGCCTGAAAATCCTATATCCCACCAACTTTCTCGTAGAGAATGTTTTTATTTACTTGTTTCATTGATTTTTTTTGTATGCCGATTCTAAAACGTCGTCTCGAACTTCAAGGTATCTCGCACGTCGTTTCGCTCGTTCCTTTTTCTGACGTGAAGGCATTTTGATAAAACAACTTCACTAACAAAAACGTTTCACACCAAACGACGATTGAATCACCAAAGAGTTTTCTCTAGTTGTGTGCTATTTATACAGATGCCTTAATTTCTAAATACCGTAATTACGTCACACAAGATATTTTACAATAACACAGGCCGTATAGTCGATTCTGTACCAAAGTATAAAATCGACTATTTTCATCAAGGAACCCCTTCCGACCAATTCTGAATCTAGTGGTGAAGTTTTCATCGTTTAAAAGTGTTCCTATCCCGAGTTATGAGCCCGCAAGAAGGAGGAGGATTGTTCCGGGACCGGGTACGAGGACGGGCAGTACCCTTTTGTTCTCAACAACCGCGTGGTTCTGTGACATAAAACAAAGACGAAACTGCTCACTTTTGACTTCTAGTTCGATTGCCATAACAAGGTAAACGATCCGTTCGTCGGGAGTCTTGGTAGAGAGTCTAGAGACGGGTCGCGTGTTATTAATGAGTTCATAATCGGGGTCAAATCCTATATGGAAGTTTCTAACGAAACTTCCGATTGCATGCATGTCGCATCTCACGAGTTGGTCTAATCCAACAGAGAATACAATACGATGGTTTTGTCAGTAAAAACCTACCTGTACAAACATGAATTATCCATTAAGGTGTAGACAGGGTGGTGAAGTTTGCTTGCGATATAAATACATGGATTGGAAACGAGAAAGATTACGGATTGGTGGCACGTAGATGCTTGGAGAGGCAGAGCACAGACGAGACATGCAATTTGTTTATCAAAATTGCCTAAATGATTCAAACTCCTTAACAAATCCACCATGTCTCCCTCGTGCTAGTCGGCCACCAAAAAGAAAAGATAGTGATAGTAAACCTCATATATTTGAAACTCCTTTAGAATACTATATGGTGACAAGTAAAAATTAAAAACCATATCCTAATAATTCCTTAATACGTTCTACTGGATAGAGTGTTTTTAACGGTCTTTGTTTATGTATCGTACTCCTCGAAGCGGGTGGAATTAACACGACGCATAGAAAGCCAAAAAGGCGGAGTAGAAGGAAGCGTTATTTGACTGCAATGACTGGCATAAAGTTTACAGGGAAGATTATAGTAACTCGCCCTGGGTACTGCTTGGCGAACCGACACTGCTTAGAAGAGTTTTAGCCTTTCAAAGGCGCCATTTTGTGATGTAACCACCCGCTCGTGATAGTGGTGTAAAAAGGAAGGGAACAAGGTTTTGGGAAAAGAAAAGAAAAAAACAAAATCCTATATTTATATAGCACTTCTTTTGGTTCTGTTGCATTTACACGTACTAAATATAGCAGAGGCGGCGGAAGGTATTTAAGATTGGTCAGGCCTCACCCACATTCAAAAATTATCGGAACAATCGTAGCCATTAAATGGCTACGATTGTTCCGATAATTTTTGAATTTGTCGAACTTCCTGCCCTGGGCTCAATAAGCAGACAATGCTTAGCAGAGCCAGAGGATTGATTAACAGCTGCTAACAAAATACTTTATTAGCAATGAATATTTAATGAACTCGGGGCCCAAGATTGCATTGGTCAGGCCATGGCCTGGTCGGCCTGACCGGTTCCGCCGCCACTGTTAATAGGATTTTTGTTCCATTTTTTCCTTTTCCCAAAACCTTCAGTGTTCCCTTCCTTTTAACACCACCATTGCCTCCAATTCCTATACAAGTAAATAAAAACATTCTCTACGAGAAAGTTGGTGGGATATAGGATTTGATTATGACATTGGTGGTGTAAAAAGCAAGGAAACAAGGTCTTATCAGAAGGGAAAATGTCATAGTCCTATATTTAGCACACAAACAACACATGCCCTAGAAATGTGCTAAATATAGGACTATGACATTTTCCCTTCTGATAAGACCTTGTTTCCTTGCTTTTTACACCACCAATGTCATAATCAAATCCTATATCCCACCAACTTTCTCGTAGAGAATGTTATTATTTACTTGTTTTCTTAATTTTTTTTCATATATTAATTATATAAAAGCGAGTCCTCCAGCCGATTCTGAAGCTATTGGTGAAATTTTCATCGCTTAGAAATGTTCCTGTCCTGAGTTATGCGTTGCCAAGAAGAAGGAGAAGAAGAAGACGACCCGCCCCTTGTTCCGAGACTGGGTACGAGGACGGGCAGTACACTCTTGTTCTCAACAACCACGCGGTTCAGCGACATGAAACAAAAACGAAACTACTCATTTTTGACTTCTAGATCGATTGCTAAAATAAGCTACACGATCCGATCGTCGGGAGTGTTGTTACAGACGGGTCGCGTTTTTTTAATGACATTCATAGTCGGGGTCAAATCCTATATGGAAGTTTCTAACGAAACTTCCGATCCCACCACTTTCTCGTTAGAGAATGTGTTTCTTTACTTGTCTTAAAGTAAAAATTGCGGTTCAAGCAGACACAAAATACCGCTGAACGCGAGCGGTATCAAAAAGACAAAGAAACGGTCCGCTTAAAGGCAACGTTATTGGGAGAGTCCTAAATCTGCTCGCTTGGCGAAGAGAGTGCGGTACGGGAAGGCTGCTGCAAAACCAAACGAGGCCATCGAAAGAGTAATACCGATAAAGTTATTCTAAGGTATGTAAATGTAGCTACCTACTCTTACTAAGCCTGCATTGGTTTACATTGCATGGTGACTAAACATTACGGATCAATTACGATCAATTACGCATCATCAATTACGCATCGTGCATGAACAAAGAAAAAAATTAGTGAAACAAGTAAATAAAAAACCTTCTCTATGAGAAAGTTGGTGGGATATAGGATTTGAAGGCAATGGTGGTGTAAAAAGCAAGAAAACAAGGGTCTGTAATAGTAAGGGAAAATGTCAGAGTCCTATATTTAGCACACGAACATAGTATATGCTACAAACGGGCTAAATATAGGACTATGACATTTTCCCTTACTATTACAGACCCTTGTTTCCTTGCTTTTTACACCACCATTGCCTTCAAATCCTATATCCCACCAACTTTCTCATAGAGAAAGTTTTTTATTTACTTGTTAAATCACTTTAGAAGCTACTTTATCATCTCCTCCTTCCCAGCATGCCTTGTCCAGGAAATTAGACAGTCATCTTTTTCACTCAATTATGATGACCTCTTCTCCTGCTAACAAGGCACGTCTTCTTTCTTCTTCTGCTGCTCATGCTAGCTCTTGGTTGTCAGTTGTTCCATCTGTTGGCCTTGGATTGCATCTTGACTCTTCTGAATTCCATACAGCAGTGAAATGGTGGCTTGGCATGAACTCTACTGCTAGATCCTCTTGCCCTTTCTGTCCAGACATTGCTTTGGACCCACTTGGCCATCATGCGGTTTCGTGCAGACATGGGGGTGATGTGGTCATTAGACACAACCGCCTGCGAAACATCATTGCTGACTTTTGCCGTCGTGCCCACCTATCTGTACGAATTGAGGTTGGTAGAGGGCTCTTGGGAACACACAATTATACACGACCTGCTGATGTGCTGGTTGATGGATGGGATAGGGCTAAGCCAGCTGCCTTTGACGTCACTGTTACCTCTCCTCTTACCCTGGTCACCCTGAATGAGGCCAGCATCAATGAAGGAGCAGCAGCCTTGGCTGCTGAGACCAGGAAGCATGCAGCTAATGATGCTAGGTGCCAAGCACTTGGATGGTCGTGCATTCCTCTTGCAGTGGAAACATTTGGCAATTGGGGAAGAGAGGCACAAGGCGTTTTTTCTCGCTTGGCCACTTTGCTGGCCCTGCATCAGGGTCGATCGAAGTCTACTGTTGTCAGAGACATTTATGGTCACCTCAGCATCTCTCTGGTAAGGTCAGTGGCTAGGTCCATTATGGGGCGAGAGATAGTTAATTGACACTTTTGTAGGTAGGCTAGGTGTTTAACTTTTTTCTTTGTGATCAGTGTATGTTCATGTATTCATTATAACATGTGTTATGTAATGTAAAAAGCATAAAAAATCTTCCCCACCCACACAAAAAAAAAAAGTTAAATTTACAACACAGCAATCTTGACCGAATGTATCACTTTTTATGGCCATCTCAGCATCATAGCTCTTGAGAATACTAGATTTGTACACTTTGCTATCCCATCAAGAGGGTGAACATTAAAATTCAATTCAAGCAACTCAACGTCCATTTGAGACTGCAGATGTTGTACCACACAATGATTGACAGCAACTCTATCGGTTAAGGTATTTTTCAAATGCTTAAGTATTGTTGACCTTACATCTAAAAACTGAAGATTTTTAAATTTGCATATACAGAAATCATATGAGTCAAGCTATCACTGATGTGGGAAACATAGTCTACTATGAGGAAGACTATCAACAGTTGTACACGCCAATTCAAAAAGAGTTGCATTAATCACATTACACACATGTGTTACGGGCACTCCATATTGAAGGCAATATAGTAAATAGCCTTGCAGCAAGCAGTGCTATGTCTTGCTATCATTTCTGGTCATGATGATATTTGAGCCTGATAATTGATATAGCAATTCTTCATTACTTTCTATATTTTCTATTTTTTGAACCACCTTTTCCAAATCAATATTTTGCTTTGCAATATCCTCTGTGATATCTGACATCCCTTGTGTACAGACAGTAACTTCTTATATTTATTGAAATATTTCAATAAACCGCTGGTATGTGCCACTTGTGAATGTCTTAATTTAGCTGTTTATTAAATTTAAAGTTTAAGGTCTCTTATTTTAGAATGAAGATCGGATTCAATTTTAGCCTTCCGTTGCAAAGCTCGCTTTAAATTGCGTAAATGCCTACACCTGTGGTTGTTCATTTTCAGTTGTTGCTTAAGCATGCGATTTACTTTAGCCATTCTCTGCAACTCATCCTTCTTTTTAGCACAAATCTTACAATCAGTTCTTACATTAAGTGCATGGGATACAAAGGTGGATTGCACCTTATATTGATCTCAGTATTCAAAACTGGTAAAGGAACAGCTACATTTTCAGCTGTGCAGTTTAATAGTGTCTAATGATTAGACACTATTACACTGCTCATTGAGAAACACCTCTACTTCAGCCCAACACCTTGTAAGGTTTTTTTAAAATTTGACATTTATTTATATTAATAACAAGTGAATAAAAAACCTTCTCTATGAGAAAGTTGGTGGGATATAGGATTTGAAGGCAATGGTGGTGTAAAATGCAAGGAAACAAGGGTCTGTAATAGTAAGGGAAAATGTCATAGTCCTATATTTAGCACACGAACATAGTATATGCTACAAACGTGCTAAATATAGGACTATGACATTTTCCCTTACTATTGCAGATCCTTTTTTCCTTGCTTTTTACACCACCATTGCCTTCAAATCCTATATCCCACCAACTTTCTCATAGAGAAGGTTTTTTATTCACTCATTTTTTCTTTGTTCATGCACATTATTTCGATGCGTAATTGATGATGCGTAATTGATCATAATTGATCTGGGCCGTAATGTTCAGCCACCAATGTCATATTGTAAACTAAGCTTAGTAAGATCTAGAGTAGGTATACTAATAGCTACATTTACATACCTTTATCGGTAGTACTCTTTCGATGGCCTCGTTTGGTTTTGAAGGGTACGCTTAGCCTTCCCGTACCGCACTCTCTTCGCCAAGCGAGCAGATTCAGGACTCTCCCAATGCAGTGGCGGCGGAAGGGGGGGGGCTGGGGGGTCTCGAGCCCCCCCAATAATGACATAGGGGGGGCTCAGCCCCTCCTAAACAATAACCGGTATTGTACAATTGTTATTCCTTGCCCACGAGATCGCTCGCGTATACCGTTAATGTTCGCCTGTGCCCGCGCATTTATACAATGGCATCCAGAAAAGTCACCGTAGGCGACCGCTCGATGGGGAAAAGGGGGGCCCCCTCTCAACTCTCAACTAATAATATTCATAGAGCTAGTTTTCTTGAATCGTAAGAGTTTTTTCGTGCATAAATATAATTAGAGCATCGAAAGCTTCCACAATTCGCGCGGGAGGGCACACCTCCCCCCCCCCCCCCCATTAGCGTGCCTGACAATGTGAAGCGAAGGCTGTCCCGATTGATTGTTAGCTGAATGCCAAATGCTAACAGTACAGATAGATTGTAATGGGTTGGGGACTTCTTACTCCTCCCGCCCCCGGCGGACAAAAGGAATACTGTGAACAAATACGCTCTTTGAATTCATGAATTTCATTATCCCCGCTTTTAGAGCCCCCCCAATCTTATATACCTTCCGCCGCCGCTGCAATGAATAACGTTGCCTTACCTCTGGTTGATGCCGCCATTGTTACTTCAAGATATTTAAAATGTTATCTAATTATGCGTATTATATATACCGTATAGTCGATTGTTTACCAAAATTTAACATCGGCTATTTTATATGAAAGGGACTTTTCCAGCCTATTCTGAAGCTATTGGTGAAATCATCGTCATCTAATTATACAAGACACAGGCCGTATAGTCGATTGTGTACCAAAGTATACCATCGACTATTTTATATAAAAGTGAGTTTTCCAGCCAATTCTGAAACTAGTGGTGAAATTTTCATCCTTTAAAAGTGTTCCTATCCCGCGTGGTCAAGAAGAAGGAGACCCGCCCCTTGTTCTGGGACTGGGTACGAGGACGGGCAACACTTTTGTTCTCTACAACCGCGTGGTTCAGTAACATAAAACAAAGACGAAAATGCTCATTTTTGACTTCTAGTTCGATTGCTATAACACGCTAAACGATCCGATCGTCACTGGACAAAATAATGGATTTACTATGTCTGAACGCTATGCGTAAATTTATTGAATATACAGGATGGTGCGCGATTGGATATTGCAGCAGATGGATTTTGGGGGAGTCGGTTTGAAAGGGCATTTTTTGATGTAAAGGTTTTTAATCCTTACGCCCCCTCAAATCAAAAGACTCCTTTATCCGCATGCTACCGTAGCCATGAAAACGAGAAAAAGAGGAAATATGACCAACGCATTCGTGAAATTGAACATGCCTCTTTCACTCCACTTATTCTCTCTTGCACTGGTGGCCTTGGGCCTCAAGCCACAACAAGCTATAAGCGTCTGGCCTCTCTGCTATCTGCCAAATGGAATCAGGCCTATAGCCTAACCATCATGTGGTTGAGATGCCGCCTTGCCTATTCATTGCTGCGAAGTTCAGTTATGTGCATTCGAGGGGCACGCTCTCACCTTGGCCATTATATGTCTGCTACACAACCTCCTCTTGACCTGGTGTCAAGGGAAGCCCTTCTACTTGAACCATAAATTTTGATATTTTGTTTCCTTTTCATTTATGTGTATAGTTGCTTACTAATATAATAATGAGTATGTGAAACATCATATTTACGCTCGCATTTACACGGACGTAAACATTTATAGTTTTACGCTAATACTTACACTACATTTACCGCGTACGTAAAGGTGCAAACATTTTTACATTTTTTTTAAAAATAGAAACAACATTATATGTATTTACATACATATTTACGCCACATTTGCAATACGAGTAAAGTCAGCATATATTTACGTATGTATTTGCTACGTTTGCTCGCTCTAGATTTGCATGGGATCACCTTTACTTGGGTAAGCAAATATGACCTAGCTAACTTCCAAATTAAAACGAAACCCGGTCCCTTGTTTTCACTGCTTCTTGGTTCATAGAATGTCTACATGTACTAGTAGGCTCTGCTATCACTACGAGTCTACGTGGAGTGCTCTTAGTTGGGAATTGCCCGACCTTCGATTCGCGTAGCGAAGGTCGGGCTAGGCCAAACACTCTGTACAAAGTAAAGGGGGTGATATCGCGATGTGAATGCAAATAGGTAGCACTCCAATAAGCAAAGCACACATGTATACACTTTCATATAGAAGTTCCAACGATGAACAGGCCTCTATATGTATAGTCTCCGCTGGCAAACATGCATGCTGTATATAGAGATAGAATGCAAATGAATCATATACTTTTATACCGCGGTATACATATACAATGTACACAAGTACAATATCTAGTAATTGCAACCATTTCCCCTCTCACACATAACACATACACCTGGTCAAAGGCTCCGTAGATACTTTTCCACAGGTGCCACTTGTATTTACACACACACACACACACACACACACACACACACACACACACACACACACACACACACACACACACACACACACACACACACACACACACACACACACACACACACACACACACACACACACACACACACACACACACACACACACACACACACACACATGTAACGACTCGCAATTATATCAATCTCGTTACTGACAAAATGTGATCATCATCTCAGCATACCAATTAAATACCCAACATATATGACGCAACATGGACCATCGTGCGCATGCGTGGTCAATTCAGTTATAACACTTTCCCCCTCTTTGAAAAGAGTGATTTCATCAGTAGTGGCAATGCGCACCATAGAAGTCTGGGGGACGTCGAATCCGCTTAGGGTACCGTGAAGACTGCTCATTGATTGATGTCTCTTCGCTTTGCTCGGCAACGTTACGATCATCGTTCTGCGGCGAGACTTCCATTTCTTGACCCACAATTTCTGAACTGGTCACAGTTACTTCCTGGTCTGGTAGATTTTGTTCAGTCCTTTGATCACGTGCACGCGATCTGTCCATTTTTGTCTCTTCAGGTTCCTCATCCTCAAAATACTGCAAGTTCGTACCAGGTGGCAACGCCCATTCAGGACCAGTTTGTCGACCGACTAACGGATGAGGTGTCGAACCCGAAGGTGGTACAGTCTCCACCCGTATATCCAGAGGACAGCGCTTTAAGCGATCAAAGTGAACGACAATTCGACGACGAGACCTCGAGGTACGCTGGTCCTGAATTCTGTAAACTGCAGACAATATCCTCTTTACTACCTTAAACGGGCCACTCCAAGGACAATGCAGCTTCCTAGGTACTCCTCTTGGTACTACTAGATTGTTCAACCAAACCAGATCACCTCCATGAACCTTACCATTGTATGTTTCTTTTGCTCTTTCAACTGCAGTGCCTACTACATGTTCGCGGGCAGCACTGTAGGCCCTTCCAAGGTTTGCTTCAATTTCCTCGCATACTGGTGGT
Source organism: Eunapius fragilis (assembly GCA_963681505.1). Lineage (NCBI taxonomy): Eukaryota > Metazoa > Porifera > Demospongiae > Spongillida > Spongillidae > Eunapius > Eunapius fragilis. The sequence goes on from OY811992.1 coordinate 2,460,068, forward strand.
GCAACTCGGCCTTGGTAGGAGTGGAGCCATATACGAAGTCTAGGGGTAGCTTGGCTTGCCATCCGAACATCAGGTTGAACGGTGAGAATCCGGTGGAGGAATGGACACTAGTGTTGTACGCCATACAGACCTTTTTGAGGTGCGACTCCCAGTCTATTGGGTTGTCATGCACAGTGGTAGCCAGCATGCTGATTAAGGTCCTGTTAAAATGTTCTACAAGGCCGTCTGATTGTGGGTGGTAAGGTGTCGTGCGGGTTTTGTAGATCTTGGGTACAGAGAAGCGACAAAAAAATTCATCCACTAGCTTCATTGCCATGCACTGTAACCGCCTCTTGGTTCGGAATGGCGTAAGCCTCAACCCATTTCGTGCATGAAATAGTCTGAAGCCACCAATATATACGCATTCCCTGTCGTTGATGGCGAGATAGGTCCAACAATGTCCACAGCTACGATCTGCATCGGATACCCTGCAACTACATTCTGAAGTGGGGCCTTGCCTCTCTTACTCGGGTTCTTCCTAGCTGCACAGGTAGCACAAGTTTTAACCACATTCTAACGTCATCCGAGTGCCCAGGCCAGTAGAATCTCTCCTTCAACCGGTATAGAGTTTTATTTCCACCCAGATGGGCCCCAAAGGCACCTTCATGCAACTGTTGCACAATTTCCTCTCTTATCTCCCTTGGAGCCAGCAGCTGAAGGAAAGTATCCCCGTCACTGCCTTCATATCGTCTGTAGAGAATCCCATATTCCTGAAGTTGGTCCCAATGCTGAATGGATTGGTTGAACTCCCTGCTTTTTCCCTCAGCGTCCTTAGAACTTAGGGTCTTCCCGGAAGAAATAGCCTGGATAATGGGTGCAATGTCCTCGTCTCGCTGCTGAAGCAGCTGAAGGTTGCTCTTTACTGGCACAACTGCAAACGCACCTGCCGAATCGATTACTGTCGGCCCACGCACTCGAGAAAGGGCATCTGCATTTAAATGGTTGCGCCCTTTTCGGAGGACCACTTCGAAATCATATTCCTGAAGTTGCTCCAACCATCGTGCCAGCTGTCCTTCAGGCTCTTCCATACTGTAAATCCATTGCAGCGCACTAGTGTGGTCAGTGCGAAGGACGAAGTGTCGCCCTAGAAGATAAGGACGGAAATGCTTCACAAAAGTGACTGCAGCAAGCAATTCCTTCCTTGTGACATTGTACTTTCGCTCGGCTTTACTGAGTGTACGGCTCTCGTAAGCTACCACGCACTCTTGACCATCATCACTCAGCTGCGACAGAACCGCTCCAACCCCAGTCTCGCTGCCATCAGTGTCAAGGAGAAAAGGTTTGTTAAAATTAGGGAAGATGAGCACTGATGCCGATATCAGCCTCTGCTTCAACTCTTGGAATGCAGCATCACATTCGCTGGTCCATTCAAACGCTCGGCCACGTTCAGTCAGCTGGTAGAGGGGCGTCGAAATCATGGAGAAATCTTGAATGTAACGACGGTAGTATCCAACGAGTCCCAGGAACTGTTGCACTTCTCTTGCAGAAGTCGGGACACTCCACTTCCTCACAGTGTCGATTTTATCAGGGTCGGTACTAATACCATGTCTCGTGATGACGTGCCCCAGAAAGATGACCTTCTCACGAAATAAGGAACACTTTGCTGGTTTAAGTCGGAGACCCGCATGCACCCCTCAACTTTTCCAGCACTATTCTCAAGTTCTGCAGGTGATTCTTGAATGTTTTCCCCATAATGACTATGTCATCTATGTAGACGAGGCAGTGCTCCCACCGAATCCCTGACAGCACGAGGTCCATCAATCTCTGAAAAACTGCTGGAGCGTTGCATAATCCAAAAGGCATCACTCAGAATTCAAATAGTCCATCTCCTGTCGTGAACGCTGTCTTGGGTCGGTCCTTTTCGTCAATTTCTACCTGCCAATACCCACTCAATAAGTCCAAGGTGGAAAACCATCTGGAAACACTCAGAGCCTCCAATGAATCATCCACCCTAGGAAGAGGATATGCATCCTTGCGGTTGATAGTATTTAGTTTGCGGTAGTCTACACAAAATCTCAAGGAGCTGTCTTTTTTCCCAACCAGAACTACAGGTGAAGCCCACGGACTAAATGAGGGTTGAATGATGTTTTTCTGGAGCATGTCCTTGATAAGCCCTCGAGCCTGCTCCCTCCTCGCTGGTGGCACTTGTCTACACGGCTGCCGAATAGGGTGTTCATTACCTGTGTCAATAGAGTGTTTGGTTAGGTTTGTACGACCCAGTTCAGTACTCGACTCCGCAAAAACATCCGCATATTCCAACAGCAAACTTGTAGAGCTCCTCCTTCTCGTTTGTGGTGAGGTCACTGGCACTTCTTTCTACCATTTCCTGTAGCATGATATGTTTCTGGAGCGACACATGAGGGACAATTGAACTGCTGCTGGGCACTTTACCAACTGGAGCTACCATCATGCTTTCAACTGGGCTTGCCTTTGCCACCCGCGTACCCTTGTATACGGTGACATCTGTGGGTAAAGGGTTGACAATAAGAATAAGCACATAACCTCCTTGACTTTTAGGTGTTGAGGTGACCAATGCTCCAGCAATCAGAATCGGAAGGTCAGCCCGTGAGCCTTCTATCAGCCAAGTCCTGTGGTCGATCACTGGATTGCATGATGCCATAGTCTGGATTTCACTGAATGGGGGAATAGATAGTGTCTCTACCATGGCCACATCTGCTGGAATCTGCTGAGAGTCGTCAGTGTCCTGGCCATGCACCAAAGGCACTGACAGACCCCTGACCTGGAGAAGCTTGTTAGGTAAGTCAACAACACAGCCCTGCCTCTAAGAAAATCAAGACCAATGATGGACTCAACTGCAAGACAGTCAACTACCACAAAGTCAGCTTGGATTACAAGGTCTGTGAATCTCAAGTCGAGTGTACACACTCACAGCATCATTAAAGGACTGCCAACCACACCAACAATCTGTTTTCCACCCCATGGGGACAGTTGCAACATCTTTTCACCACCTAATGCACTCCAGATTTTACTACTCAAGAGACTAACTGCGGCCCCCCAGTGTCTACCATGAACTTCTGCTGGGTTTCCATCACACTGGCTGATACAAAGTGTGAACAAGCTGGATTTACAGATAGACTAAAACTAAATGTACTTGTACTATCCAATTGAATCATTGTATTTACGCCCTCGCACACCTGGTTCTTAGTGCTGAGGGCTGCTAGTTTTCCTGCTGCTTGCGGCCACCCTTAGCTGCACAACCCCTGGCATAGTGACCCACCTGACCGCACTTAAAACATGTAAGTGGTGCACCTGCTTCATCTTCTCGAGTTCGTTCAGTGCCGTGAGGGTTGCGAGCCGCGTTCCATTGTCTTTTCCATCTTCTCCATCTGCACAGACAGCGACTGGAGGAGTTGCAGGAGAGTTTCCTGTTCAGGGGCTGCTGCAAGCGACGCAGACCCAGGATTCGGTACCACCGTGACGGCAGACACTCGAGTGTCCTTTGTTCCCCACAAGAGGTAGGACTCGGTCTCCAGCGTGCAGGCCACAGCATCATCTAAAGTCTTAGGCTGCCTCTGTTGAACTGCAAAGGCAATCTGGGGATTAGTAAGCTCACCGAGAAAATGCTCAATAGTGAGCAATTCCTTTGCTGTATCCTCAATTTCAATTTCAGGGAGCGCCTTATCTACCAGGACCCGCAACTCGTCCGCGAAGTCGCTCCAGGTCTCCTCCTTCTTGCGTCCCCTCGCCTGAAACTCGACAAAATACAATGAACGCTTACTCTCAGGCTCAAAGCGTTTCTCCAGAGCTTCCCTCGCCGCCTCGTAGTCTGCTTTCACCTCAGGACTTAGCCTTTTCCACGCCATCTGAGCTTTGCCTGACAGTCGGACAGGCAACCAACGGAGCTTAGCCGCATCGTCCCAGTTGTTCAACACCGCCACTGCCTCAAACCCCAGAAAACACGTCTGGCGAAACCAGCGGCCGGCCATAACTCTTCATCTTTACAGCAGTGGTACCCCTTCCATCTATCTCCATCTCTTCCTCCTTTGCGCTAGGTTCCAACATGACGACTACGCCAAGTGTAGCGACTCGCAATTAATATTAATCTCGTTACTGACAAAATCTGATCATCTCATACCAATAGACCCTTCCCTTTAACGGCGTAAGGAATGCAATTATTCCTAAACGCGTCACTTCCGGAGTTCTTCCTGTGTAGAATCATGACGGGAGACGTATGTGTCGTGTGTAAAATGACTCGTAAGTTGGACAAGAGTGTATCTAGGTCGCCGCCACAGTACTAGTGGCCACACTACATGTAACTGCATGTACAGGAACTTCCATTTCAGATGGGCTTCGAACCCCAAGTGAATCCTGACCACTGTTCCCTTCAGGAATGACATTTACATCCGCACTTAATCCAACTGGATACAGGTCAAGGGGATCGCTTTGTCCATCCAAAGGAAAGTGACGGCTGCACACGCGATGGTAAGCTTTAATATCCTTCTCTACAAGGCGAAGCGATCGAATCCAACGTGCCCTCATACTTTTTTCGACTGGAATACAGTGCACAGATACACTCTTGTCCAACTTACGAGTCATTTTACACACGATACATACGTCTCCCGTCATGATTCTACACAGGAAGAACTCCGGAAGTGACGCGTTTAAGAATAATTGCATTCCTTACGCCGTTAAAGGGAAGGGTCTATTAAATACCCAACATATATGACGCAACATGGACCATCGTGCGCATGCGTGGTCAATTCAGTCATAACACATACATACACTCACACACTCACATACACACGTACGTATACTCACACACTCACATACACACAACAGACACACACACACTTATTCACAGGTGTATCATGCAACCACCATGCACATGCATGTACATACATACACACACACACATGTATCACGCAACAATTTGCACACACAAGTGCACACACACACTGCAACCAATTCCTCGATCCCCCCCCATACACATATTTCACACACACAACACACACACACATGTGCTACATACAGTGTAATATTATGCAATGAGTTAATTAACCTCTCCCCATGCACATGATTGTACACGCATGTACACACACGCTCACATATACATGTACTTATTCACAGGGACATAAAGTGTATCATGCAAACAAATCCCCTTTACCCATGCACATGTACACACACACAACACACATATAACACCACCAATTTGTACACACAAGTGCACAATCACCACAATCAATTTCCCCCCACAGATACTTATTCACCAATACACACACACAACACACACACTCATTAATCACATCTGTGTATTGGCTGCGTGATACATGTTGTGTGTGTATGTGTGTGTGCACTTGTTTAATTTAATATTATGTAACCCATTCACCTCTCCCCTTGCACATGTACACACACATGCACACACACAACACACACAAACACACACAAACACACACACAACACACACACAGTATACATGACACACATGCACACACACAACACACACACAACACACACACCACACACACACACGCACAAACACACACAACACACACATGTGTACATAACACACACACACATACGTACACACTCAGTGTGTGTATGTGTGTGTGCACTAGTTTAATATTATGCAACCCATTCATCTCTCCCCATGCACATGTACACACACATGCACCCACACACACATGCACACACAACACACACACACAAACACACACAACGCACACAACATGCACACATAAACACACAAACACACCGCACACAGTATACATAACACACATGCACACACACAACACACACACAAACACACACACAAACACACACAACACACACACAACACATACAAACACACACACAACACACAGTATAAATAACACACATGCACACACAACACACACAACACCGTACAACACACACATACACAACACACACAGTATACATAACACACATGCACACACAACACACACACAACACACATACAACACACATAAACACACACAACACACAAACACACACAACACATACACACACATTTACACACCGGTACATAAAGTGTATCATGCAACCAATTCCCCTTTGCCCATGCACATGTACACACACATACACACACACACACACTCATTCATCACCTCCGGTATGTGTGTGTGTGTGTGTGTGTGTGTGTGTGTGTGTGTGTGTGTGTGTGTGTGTGTGTGCACTACTTGTGTGTAAAAATTGGCCAGCTGTGTGATACACACATGTGTGTGTGTGTGCATGTGTGTGTGCATGTGTGTGTGCATGTGTGTGTGTGTGTGCGTGTGTGTGTGCATGGGGAGAGGGGTATTGGTTGCATAATGTGTATACTTATTCACCGGTACATAAAGTGTGTCATGCAACCATTCCCCTCTACCCATGCACATGTACACACACATACTTATTAACGGCCAGTATATAAAGTCCTTTACCCATGCATGCACATGTGCATACACACATCCCTTCTCCCCATGCACATGTACATGTGTACACACGCATACTTATTCAACAGTTCATAACATTTCCCCTCTCCCTACACACATGTACACACACATCACATCACCAGTACAAGCATGTAAACCCCTTAACATGGCTGTGGCTCCATCTAGCTCCTCCACCTAAGGGGTAGGGATCTGGAGGTACCTCTCCTTCTGCTAGAGCATGGGTCCAAACATGCCGTTGAGCTATTTGCCACACACCTTGGCGTGACACACCAAGCCAGCATTACACAGGCAGCAATGTCCCATCTCCATCGCACTCAGGGGTATAGCAGTCCAATCTGATGCTGAACCTAACCATCAGAGGTATCCTTTGTTCTCAGCCCCCGACCCACATTAGGATTGGGGTACAACTCAGCCCAATACAACACCCATGCACAGCTTGAGGATCGGAGCGGCAACGGCGGGCAAGATTGAAAGAAAGCCCCTAGCTCTCCTAAACTGCACGCGAGTCACTTACAACAAAGCGATCGGGTTTAGTTTGCCGGTTCTGTTGCTTAATCTTGCCCTCTGACTCTGAGGTAGGGTCTTTGGGCCATCGAGAGTACAACACGACGTCATGCACAAATTATTAATTCAAGGCGACACCTGCATGCACGCGAAACACTCATATACATGCAGCTGTTGGCAGCAGTTCAGTTTGTGATTTTAGACAGTGCAGCACAATATGTTTGTACTCCAGTTCATTCGAGTTTTTCTATACGTACGTTCCTCGGTCGTCGTTAAAGGTTTCATTTTCAAGAAATAAATAATTGTAATAAGAACATTCATGTTTCAATTGTTGCCGACCGCCGCAGGCAAAGTACAACTACTAGCGACGTGATTAAAAATCGCTTCGGGACCAAGTGGCCACGGATTTGCTGGTAACCCATTGGGATTCTCAAAAGAGAAAACGAAAAGATTTGTTCTTTATTCACAGTATCGTGAAAGATCGGACAATCAAATGCAAAGGGAGCATTGGGTAAGGTATGTAGCTGAGCTAGTACTAGTATGTACAATATGTTATCTCTTATGTATTAAATACTCTGCAGTGTCAGCACCTGAAAATATGCTGCGCTGGTTGTGAGCTGACGTGAAGAATGCAGAGACTATAAGAACAAAAGTATCACGTAGGTCTCCAGCTTTTAACCTTTAAAAAAATGTTCACCATGCATATATGCATGCATGCCATGTTGCACAGAAACTTCGCCAGCTCGTCAAAGTAAGTAAAAATATACATGTATATAATGTATTTCATGTAGAATACATAATCTGTCCACAGAGGAATCAGGAGAAGATGAAGTTAGGGGGGGGGGGGGGGGGTTCCTTCTAACAATTGAGCACAGGCGCACCAGCACGAGTGGCGCAAACGGTGGCGCGGAGTGAACCATTGCTCAGCACCTAAGCCTCCGCCATGCTGCAATAGTGTACTTGTAATTTCCTTTTTGTGTTGTATACTGCTATTTGTTTTGCAATTCATCAACGCTAACCAATTTGAAGTGATGAATTAAAATTAAGAGTAGCTAGATAGCTGTAGCTAGATCTAAATATAAAAGCTGTCACACTCAATAGTGCTAAATATATATAGATCTGACTTCTACGAGGGAGTGTAAAGCTATACCAAATGTAACATTTGACATCATATTTGCGATGTGTAAACACGCGTAAACCGAGCCTTTACCACCTTTACACAATAGCGTAAACATCAGGTTTACTTCCGTGTAAACATATAAGTAAATATGTGCAAACCTGAGCTTTACCTCATGTTTACATCGTGTTTACCGCTTGCGTAAACCCGTTTTTTTACGCAGTGCGTCGGCAGTCTTGTTAGAGACGGTTCGCGTATTTTTAATGAGTTCATAAGTCGAGGTCAAATCCTATATGGAAGTACTTCCGATATGACGTATTGCCCACCGCAATGCATCAGGTGTAGTGTTGAGACAGGAGTGCTCAAGAATTGATGCAATGATACTTCTTGTATTTTCTAAGCATTGAGATGCTATGTTAGTGTGATGTAAAACACTAGGCCCTTTCGTATCATGCAGTTCCTTACGTTATTCATTCATGTCATTCTTAAAAAGATTAACAAAACTCTTCAAATCAGTATCAGTCGTCATTATCCATGCAACCACACACAGATGAACTACTGAATAATAATATACAGTTTAATATACATAAAACATGAATGATAAGCTCCCAGTGCATGTTTCTATGACAAATTAAATTGGTTTGATTGATAAAAGCACTGCGCTAATTTAGAATCTCGTGATATGAAAAGCGCTGTTACTAAATACGTAGCAAAGTCAGAAAATAATCTAGCTAAAGAACCCACGGCAACGATAAGGTGTGTATTATATAGAACACCTCGTTAACACCCTCTACATACGTAAGAAAAGGCCAAAAACATCTTAGACAAATATATATAATAATGACGTCCCACGTACTGTCATAAAAGCTATAATCGCGTACCTTAACCATATGAAGCCGTTCGTGGAGGCTTCGAGGCAATACCTGCGCATTGTCTGATTGCCCTCATATTTATATGAATAATGCATCTAGGTGCCTTCATATGTATTTCATGCAACACAGTCATTACACCACAGTCATTGCACCCACAAAATTCTATAACCATCAAACCATACCTTTTTTGACGCGCCCACGACTTATTAATGTGAATCAGTTCACGGTACCAAATGCCATGGGCTACTTCTATAGAATATTGCTCAGCAGGCACAATAGAACTCGAAACCAGCGCAAACAATCGATCGCCTCAAATCAATCCTCTCCGGCTGTCAAAAAATACGTTTCAATATTTAGGAGACAATTTTTATTTTATTTTTATTTTTTTACGGTAATTACGTGATTTGTCCAAGTACATGACACCCCCCCCCCCCCCCCCCCCCCACCCCCCAGTTTTCTATCCGCGGCCACTACTTTTCCGCACTCCCAGGTTTATTTGCCTTCCGCCACTTATGACTTAATGGTGAGTTTCAACTCGGTCTGGAATAGTTAATTTGGTTTATAACTCACTGCATGTTGATCCGCCCGTCACCGTTTAGTGAACTGTTTATAATTATACCCCCACTACAATTAACTATTGCCCCTGTGCGTTAGTGAGAGTAATGTAGTCACGAGGCTGGCGCTGGCGCTGGTGCTCGCTACTATTTTTAAATTGCCTAGCTGTAAACATCTAAAATAACCCTAATAGGCCTCCCACCTGACTAAACCCTTGATCCTCTCATTTTACACATCTGCTCGCGTTCTCGTTCCGCGACACATGCACTGTTGGGCATTTGAGTGCTCTTAAAGTGGTGGTCTATATAGTCGACACGATTATACGTTATATGGACACAAATTAAAGTAAGCTATAGGTTTCACATATCGAAACCTACGGGAGTAGGTTCCATAGAGGAATGATGCGGTTAGATGAACTAGTTTGCTTTTGCAGCTTTGCTTGCAGTGTATACCCGTTCGAAGCAGTTGCACTCTATGTCAGGCGACTCATGCAGGTCAAATTGTATTTTCCAACGTTAATCATAACGCCTAACTGCAAACTAATAACAATGTTTAACAGCTGCTAAACGTAAATATTGCGCGCCTATTGCGTTCACACACACACACACACACACACACACACACACACACACACACACACACACACACACACACACACACACACACACACACACACACACACACACACACACACACACACACACACACACACACACACACACACACACACACACACACACACACACATGACAGGTTAACTTAATACAGTACACGCATATAAGATATGTATATACAAAAATAATAGCATTGCTACACCAGTAAGCGATACATGGGAGGGGGGGGGGGGGGGGGGGGGAAGGTATATAGCGCGCAGTTGTTTGCCTAGTAGCACTTCTTTGATTACGCGGACTTTCTGCTTCGATGACGATGATGTCAGAAACGTCTTTTGTTTTACTGCTACACGACGCCACCATGTTCGCACGATTTATACGTGAACAGTAACAGTACCGAAAAATAGAATTATCATATACTTTTAATGTTATTTGATATACCATTCAGTGGATGCACATTACATTTTAGTTCTAATAATGTGTGCTGAAACAGTTATTCGAGTTTTCACATACACAGTAATTTACACTAATCCTATAACTCATAGTACATTCTAAATGATTACGAGCTAATTTCTGCATCTGAACTAAGCAGGCTGAATATGGCTTCACTTATCGACTTGGCAGAGTGTGTATAATAATCAACCAGGAGGTGCATTAATTAATCGGCAACACATTTGCTTTTTCTGCAGGGGCACATACATGTACTTCAGTCAGTGATATATGAGCTATCGCATCCCATTCTAATGTTGCGAAACTAAGAGTTCTCCTGTCCAGATGTCACCTAACACCCCCATCTTATAGGCCATACGTAACGACACAGCTCATCTAAGTCCTTGGTCAATTTAACAGCCATCTGAAAAACGGATATCGCATCTGATTGAATCATATTAAGCATTCAGGCTTATCAAACGGTCATTGAATGTATGATTAACAGTATTTGTCATCTCTCACAATACTATAACTTGGTCTGTAACGAAAGTAAATCATTGCGCATAGTCGAAAAATTCTATAATAACGCTCATAGATCAATACAACGATGCAAGGTGTTAATGCATAGGTCCGGAGTAAAAAAGTGCGTATTTATGTGGCTCTAAGGTTGATTGGATTACACATTCTACAAAGAAGTATATTGTAAATTCAATTGCTATATCTCCTAAAAGAATATTGATTCCATACTATGAAAACCAAATTCTGTTTTGGTGCGATAAGCAATGAGATAGCAGTGACACATTCAACGGCGAGCTGAAAACGAACCGTTGCGCATAGCCAGATTGTCCTGCAAGTTTCATGGTAGATAGAAATTGCCTGCAACGTTTTTAGACGTTTCTGAGGAGTCCCCGTCATTGGAAGAGTAGAATACACAACGTTGAATTTATACTCTAATTAGAAAGTAGTACATCCTTAGTTTAGATATTGCGTGCAATACTACGTGAAAGAGCGCTCAAAGCTCCATGATCCAGGCAGTCTTATCGTCTTTTAACTATCGAGAACTAGATTTTCAAAAATATCTACCTTTGTAACCTTCGTATAAACCAGTCACAATTTTTAGTGCAGATATTTCGGAAGCACGTAACGTGCAGAATTTACCTAGTAAAAAACCGTAACGAGCACTACCAGATGTCAATCAGCTTTAGAAGTACACATCGCTGGCCCCCAAAAAGGTGGCTACAAGCACATACTTGATTCAGTTAGTACCTTCTATCTTCTCTTAGAATAACTCTGATTTCTTAGGGCTGGGAGCTTAGAAAACTCGCTTGTAAGCGGAGGGGTCTCTCTAGCTGAGGGTACTTATGGCGGTCGGATCCGATGGTGCATGTTGGCATTATCTGATTGGAACGATGGACCATTTGACCTTGCCTGGCTACTCCCATAGATATTATTATATAAAACTACTTTATACCATCATCACTACAGCTTTCAGTTGGGCATGATCATAGAAGAAATATTTTCCTGATTCTGTTCATTTCATGCTATGAAATAAAACTACGTAATGAATATATAGCAGTCAAAATAATGAAGCAGGTAATAAAACATTTTCTATGTGAAAGTTGTTGATATATAGGAATGGAAGAAGGCTTTGGTGATGTAAAAAGCAAGGAAACAAGGCGCCTGACTGAAAAGGAAAAACGAAATTGCCCACATAGTCAAAATATGACAACATGCTAATATATTTATTAGTCAGGTGCCTCGACAGCTGGACAACCCTCCAGCCTGCATGCACACCTAGCTAAATAGGCAGTCGTGCGTGGCATTAATTCCATGGCCATTATTAGTAGGTTTGGCGAATACTCATTGTGGAATAACCGGGCCCATAAACTGATTAACATAATACTCTGATCTACAAGTGATAAAAACATTCTCTGGAAGGCTTTGGTGCATGGTGTAAAAAGCAATGAAACAGGGCAGGTGCCTGTCTAATGCCCAGTGGTGTTTATCCCCAGAATGACAGAAATTAATTTAACTTAGCATGCTAATACCACAAGCCAACTGCAGGCATAATGTATCACACCCTAGGAATTTAAACACTTTGCAGATAATATGAATTGGTGGTGTAAGGTTGAATAAAGAGTGTCGGGCTGTTTAATAGCGAAAATGTGAGCTGGATTAAGAGATGACTTAACTTAAAGACTACTGTACGTTATTTGCGACCTGCAATTAAATACACAATATGATGCAACGTACTCCACCACTGCACATGCATATGTGCGGTGATGTATTGTAGGACAACTTACAGGAAAGAAGATACATTGCATTATATATCCAATTAGATAAAATCCTTTTCACATGCAGTATCATGTCAGTGTGCAATTGCACGTTGGATCTGGCATAAATAAGAGCAGCTCCCATGCATCATTGGAAATTATGAAGCCAATTTGTTCGTTGCTTTGAGCATATTTTCTGGGCCTGGCCAGTAAATACAACACAAGATATCAAATTAACCCATGCATAAAGAAAGAAACTATACACTCTATACCAAAGGCCTGATATAAATGTTGTTTTTATAATCATGCTCATACAAGCAAACTTACAACTTTGATTGATAGATTTTAAAGACATGAATGCATGTTTCTTAAACAATGGATGTGAAAGCTGAGATAACTATAACATTTTTGTAGAATATCAGAACTCCACATCCCTTGTCCCTGTGCAAATGCACACCCCCTGGTTGAATCTGCCTACATGTAAGGGTCTTGGATTCATCAAATGTAATTATAGTTTGGCCTAAGGAGACATTGCACGCACATAAGTTCCTAAAACTGAAGGTGTTACATGGCATTTACATGTGTGATGTCAACTCATTGCATTCCATATATGGATCCCATTATATTATACAACGTACTATGGTCATTGAATTCTAATGCAGTGGGTGAATGTATGCTCTTGTATTGTATTTTGAATACATAATAGTGTAACTTCAATTTTAGTATGCTTATATCTATATGTAGGAGTTATGCTGATGACATTGGTCATGTTTTTTGTTCCAATACTACTACTGAGCTCTCTGCCTTATGGAACAGCTGTTCCATTGAGCTCATTTTACTCCTATGGATCAGCTGCTGGTGATACTGCATTGTCTCCAACTAATGATGGATCTTCTCCTCCAATCACACTGCCTACTCCATTTAATTTTTTTGGAACAAAAGATTCTACAATATATGTAAGTCAATTGATTAATACAAAGAACATGAGGAGTAGGTCATTTAAACACTCACTGAAAGGGGAAATATATAATTACTGACTCTATTTCTGTTTACACCTTTAATGAGTTTCATATCTATAAATTAGGACATTTTCTCTATAACATACCAACTACTGTATTAAGATTTTCTTAGATGCTCTAAAGCTTTTCTCTTCTGTCCTACCACACCACTGTTCCTTTTCAGCTGCCGCGCATGTGATGTGCATACTAAAGGTCTGGGGACCAAAGTTACATGATCACAGCTGGACAACCAACCAGCAAGGCCTGCATGCACACCTATATAAAGTAAGCTAGCTAGGCAGACGTGGCATTAATTCCACGGCCAATACTAGTGCGATAGGCCAGCATGATAATCGGGAAATGAAGGTCCCCTCATTTTCGCTGCCAGGCAGGATTTTAAGCAGTGTACAATTAGTACTTAAATCTCATTACAATCCCTCCGCTGCACGATAACTTCACGTACTATGGGTTTACATTCCATCCAACACAGAAATAGAGTAAGATCCTCTATAAAATGATAGGGAATTAAGCAATAGACTTGACAAATCCATTAAAACATCCTTTCATTAAAACCATTTTATACAATGACAGAGTATATACTAGGGCTCTTGCCTTTGATGGTTATAGGTAACAGATATGTGCTAGCTATAGCTAGTGGGTGACTGTTTTACCAAAAAGATCAAAGCATACCCAATGCCCAATATATGACCATTTTTTCAGACATTTCGGAATGCCCGATATTCTCGATACTGATCAGGGCCATAACATTGAATCTAAATTTTTGAAGGAAGTAGAAAGATCAAGTGATTAATTTTGGAGTAACATTCTCACAAGTGGGACAAAAAGTTTCAGAGTAGTACAAAACGTTTCTGAAATTTTATCTCTGGGATAACAAGTTTCAGATTTTTTTTCCCTAGGATAAAAACTTTAGTCGCACGGATATAGGACAAAAATTCGCATGACAGGCTCCCCACATGATACATCGATGCACGCAGAACATTTATGATATATGATGTACCACTCATATTACATGCATATTCTATATACTAACAGGTGAATAATAATGGTGACTTATCCTTTGGGGTGCCATGGTCAGCATCCACACCAACAGCATTTCCCATTCCAAGCATTCCAGTGGTAGCACCCTATCAGGCTGATGTCGACACAAGTGGTACGGGCAGTGTTTGGTACAGAAGTACACGAGATCCCACACTTCTAGCAAAGGCTGCAGATGACATACAGTCCTTGTATGGAACCTTTAGTCCTCTGTGGTTGTTCATTGCAACCTGGGATCATGTTGGATACTGCTGCACTAATACTCCTAATGAGGTATATGAAGAGATGTCTGCATCTTCATGTATGAGTATTTAAAATGCTCTAGTTTATACATTGTTAAACTCACTAATTGTACAATCCCGTAGAGTTAGAATTCCATGCATGAAGCATCTGTGCATTTATATAGAAGTCCTACAGTTAATAGTCCAAATCGTTATTATCCATGGCACTTAGAATACCTCCTTTTAACATTCAATTGCTTGAGTTGTGTACATCAGTGTTAACTCAATATTATTACATACGATTTTTATCAGTAGTGATAAAATTATAACTTTAGAAGGTTGGTTTTGCTGGGCACTGTAAGAAGTTATTAGCATATGAAGTAGGTAATAATATTTAATACTGCTTTTGTATTAATTTTCGTCATCATGCAGACTAACACATTTCAATGTATCCTGGGCACAGACGAAATCAGGTCATACATAATATTTCTGTATGCGGATGGTTTGATACAGTGGCCACCGTCTGGAGCACAGGTTGGATGGAATGCTGGAGACAGTATAGTCCATGTGAATATTCCAGGATCACGAACACCGAGTATTCTAAATATTACTCAAATGAGTAATGTTGGAATAGGCGGAAAGTGGGTGTTTCAAGGTAATATCA
The DNA here is from genome assembly GCA_963681505.1 of Eunapius fragilis. Taxonomy (NCBI): domain Eukaryota; kingdom Metazoa; phylum Porifera; class Demospongiae; order Spongillida; family Spongillidae; genus Eunapius; species Eunapius fragilis. The sequence continues at coordinate 2,475,820 of OY811992.1, forward strand.
ATTAAATTCATTCATAATATAAACAGCATTGCATTCCTACATTCCATATATGCAAATTTCATATTTTGTTTTGAAATGAGAGCCTGGAAGTATTCAGAAAGAATATACAAGCACAATGAAAATTTTATCATGATAATCTAACCGAGAAAAAATCTCGCTAGAAGTTGTTTTCCGAAATAGTGATAGACATCCAGCAAGCAATAATTATAAGAACTTTAAACTGTCACATCAGCTCTACTATAATTCATTTACATGCATCAATCCTTCAGTTATGGAACCATATAAAAAGTAAAAGACTACATGATAATCATACATTGTAGTTATCATTCATAAGGTTGCAAATGAGCATGTTATTTACACTTACCAAGGATATGTAGTATAAACAAAATGTTGTAACCTACATGGATACAATGAGCAGACTGTTTTCATCTTTTGCATTCATGCATCCATTTAATCAGACATTGATCTTTGTGCTAACCCTATCTACAAAACTGTGTGTCCCCTGGTAGCAGAAACTTATGGTGCAAGGGAAATGAAGCTGTTGAAGCCTTCATATGTTATTTTTTATCATAGGTACATCCTGTGGAGTCGTATATAACTACACTGAGAGCTTGCTGTTCTTGAATGGTTTTGTGAAGTGCTATGACCAGCCATATTCATCATCTACAACCTCAAGAGATTTAGATGCTTGCTATGGTTCTCAATTAGTGTTTGTTGGTGCCAAGAAATCCAGTTCATCAATTATGTTTGAAATTGGAGCATTTGGCTCTCCAAAGGTTCTCAATTCTTCAACAAATTCAACTATTACAGCTTACTATGATGACCTTGGAGGAGCTTACTGGTACCTATTGCCATCATACAGTTTTGGTTTTGCATCATCATCCAGCATTGCCTTGAGATTCAGACAATGTGACCTCGGTGGTCTATTACTCAATAATGACTGTGCACATCGGTTGTGCTGGACCCTTGAGGGATATGGTGGGGTCCGTGCTGGATGTGTAGCGTATTTACATAATGATCAAACATGGAGAAAAGTGATCTACAAAGGAAATTCTGTACCAGCATGTTTCCCCGGTATGAAATATTTAATCATTGTAATTCAAGTGTTTCTCTAACAATTAAATTCAGCATGGAAGACTCATGGTCAAGCATTTACTTATGGCATTTGGTAGTCCGTTTCCAACTGCAATGCTGATTAATTTTTATGACATGCTATACTATTTTACTTTGTTCTACTGAAAACTACACATAGAGCATACAAAGCAACATATGACAATATGAATCGTGTTATTTCACATGTTCCCGATCCAATTTTATGTTAATGTAAAACCTACTACGAGATTTTTACCCCCTGTGGATTTATTTAACAACTATAGGAAGGGTTGGGCCCTCGCACATATTTTTTCAAAATTCCTCATAATTTGATATTCTAAGTGACACCTCTGACCTTTTCAACTTCTTTCTTATACCACACTAGAAATTAGACATGGAGCTACAGTGGTCTGAATTTTTAGTTAGTATGCAAACATTTTAATTGTACGCATCAACTTTGATGCTCCTTCCAATTTAATAGTATCAAGCGTACATCACTGCAAGGATCCCAAAAATCCAAACTGATGCATCCTCTGAACTGTTAATGCTATCGACTTCTTATCTCAACACTTCCTACAATAATTTTTGTATGCGAAAATACAATTGGGTGCAGGTATACAGACGTAATACCTCAAGGGTCTCCATGCCACATCTTCAGCTAGGAGCTCTCAAATCGCTTCATATTCGGAGTGTGACGTATTTAGAGGGGTCTGTCACTATTTTGTAAATTGAGTAAAAGTAAAGAAACATGAATACTACAGACCAACATTATTTAGCTGCATGAAAAATTAAATAGCTAAATGTAGATATGTAATATTTGGAACAGCGTCCAGCAAAATCACCTTTATGATACTTTATCATATTTTCCAGGAGAAGCAAGAGAAAAGAGGCGCTCGTGCCTAATGGATTATCCAATTTAGGATGTGTGAGGACCATTTGATAGAAGCTCTTTGGAGTTTATGGAAAATGAAAAAATTTGTTGAAAGACTATCCAGAAGGATGATTTTGCTGGAGATGGTCCCATTTTTAAATTAATGAATGTATAATTTTGGTAATTCCTTGTTTTCTCTACTTTTTACTCAATTGGTGTCTATAAATCCTACATAAACAATTTTATATAGGTGCATACAATACTAATTATTTTTATATCTTGTGTATTCACTTTCATTCATGGGGATGCTTTTACATTGGATATTTAAATCTAAACAGAAATAGATGAATGTGCTCTGGGGATAAGTGGATGCAATCAGATTTGCACCAATACATATAGAAGTTATCTTTGCAGTTGCTACTTTGGATACCAAATCTCTTCAAACAATAAAACGTGTGTCGGTAAGCACTTAAAAAATAGTTTCTTAGGAACTGCCAGCAGCAGTTATAATGGCAATATTCAAATCTACAGATCTAGATGAGTGTGCACAAGGTATAAGCGGTTGTAATCAGATTTGCACCAATACTATTGGAAGCTATGTGTGCAGTTGCTATTATGGATATCAAATAGCTCAGAACAATAGAACATGTACTGGTAAGAATACACTTATAAACCATGCAGAACAATATCCTTACGCAATATTCCAATCTGTAGATGTGAATGAATGTGCTCTGGATATAAGTGGTTGTGGTCAGATTTGCACCAATACCAATGGAAGCTACACATGCAGTTGCGATCTTGGATACAAAATCTCTTTGAACAATAGAACATGTGTGGGTAAGTCCTTAACAGAAACTAATCAGTTGAGATAAAGCATATTTATATGCAATGTTCCAATGATAGATTTTATATGGCTTTACACTGCCACGCCCACCACCCTCAGTGCACCTCCATACATCATTACATCTAGTGCTGCTGGATATATAACATCATCCAATGTCACCTAATGCCACCCTATGTACCTCCATACACCACCACTCAGTGTACCTCCATATATTCCATACACCACCACACCCAGTGTGCCTCCATACACCACTCCCAGTGTACCTTCATACACCACTACACTCATTGTACTTCCATACACCACCACACCCAGTGCACCTCCATACACCACCACACCCAGTGCACCTCCATACAACACCACACCCAGTATGCCCCATACACCACCCCGCCCAGCGTGCCCCCATACACCACCACACTCAGTGTGCCCCCATACATCAAAACACCCAGTCTACCTCCATGCACCACCACACCCAGTGTGCCTCCATACTCCACCACACCCAGTGTACCTCCATACACCACCACACCCAGTGTACCTCCATACACCACCACACACAGTGTACCTCTTTACACAACCACACCCAGTGTACTTCCATACACCACCACACCCTGTTTACCTCAATGCTCCATCACACCCAGTGTTCCTCCATCCAGGTGCCTCTACCGATAAGAACCTCATCATGTACCTCTATTACAATTGGTTCTTGCTACTGTGGCCTTGTTTTGTCTACTTTTCTGTGTGCAGAGTTTTTATCTCTAGCAATCTCTTTTATATATTTCTGCATATGCATACTGGTAGTAATAAGAAGGCTTGGGCAGACACAGTGGCGGCGGGGGGCATATGCCCCCGGGCGCCGGTCGGCCGTCAGGATGGAATTAAAAATATATATATATATTCTAAGTTGTCTAACAAAAATAAACAAATTTTGACGAGGAAGGAGTGGATAAATCTGTGCCACATAGCAAATTTGTTGCTAAAAATGCTATCGATTCGAGAATGTGCATTAGCTTCTGGGACTCCGCCCCAGACCCCCTAGCTGCTGCTTTGTTTTGGCTGTTAACTATTGAAGTAGAGAGGCTAGGGGCGCTTATACATTGCCCTGCCCCGGGCACTGATACTCCTTGCACCGCCACTGGGCAGACATCCCAAATGAGAAATATATGCAAGTGAAGTCAATCCAAATTTTCAATTCTTTATAGATGTATTTACCACAAATGATTTAATTGCAAAGCATAATTCTGCAAATGAAAACCTTACAGCAGTATTTAAGTGAAGCTATTTTTGAAACTAATTTTTCATGTGCCTGCATTTACCAGGTCCATTTGTACACATAGTAAGTGTGGTGATGATGAACTGACTGAGAATGTCAGAAGCACAATAATAATAATAATTCTCTATTTGTGCCATGCTTCAAATTCACACAGATGTGGATGAATGTGCTCTGAGTGTAAGTGGTTGTGATCAGATTTGTACAAACACCATTGGAAGCTACCTGTGCAGTTGTCACCTTGGATATCTGATTTCCTCAAACAACAGATCATGTATGGGTAAGCAGTGTAGCATGTTATCATTACCTTATCAGATGATAGGTCATATGTGGTGATGATGAACTGACTGAGAATGTCAGAAGCACAATAATAATAATAATTCTCTATTTGTGCCATGCTTCAAATTCACACAGATGTGGATGAATGTGCTCTGAGTGTAAGTGGTTGTGATCAGATTTGTACAAACACCATTGGAAGCTACCTGTGCAGTTGTCGCCTTGGATATCTGATTTCCTCAAACAACAGATCATGTATGGGTAAGCAGTGTAGCATGTTATCATAACCTTATCAGATGATAGGTCATAAAAGCTTCTTTGAAGGGAAGAAATAATGGATTCGAATTAGTGATTCAAATTAAATGCAAGTAAGAATATTATGCTAGTGGCTGTAGGTAATTTAATGTTTAATCTCTTAGGAAGAAACCCTTATTTAAGGATGTAATAATCCTTAAATAAGGATCATCTTTTACATTGCATAGTTTTGCTAACCAAGCAAGTAAGGCACACAAATGCTACTGCTCAATTGTATACTGATTAGCCTCCATAACAAACTATAAATGACGTTAATATGATCTATTCCCATGCGTTAAAATCAGGGAGGAAATGGCACATTATTCTTATTTAAGGATTGACACCATCCTTAATCAACAATTAGAACAGTAGAGGTTATAGACCATAAAAACCATAAAACTCTTGATTTACTCTGATAGCCAGTTGACCCAGCTATACTCACAACCCGATTCGTCGAAGAAATAACTTATGGTTATTGAGTTATGCGTACTTAATCAGAACAGTCTTCAAAATTAATATCGGGTGAAATGTGCGGTTGTTTATAATGACGAATTTTCGCGTGTACTGACTCACTTCTGCTGAAACGCCGGCATGGACGTATCAACCATAGCCTCGCTGGCACTACGTGCCACATGTCACTCGGTCTATCGAACACTGTTACAGTGTTGTTTTCTAGTACTATAAATGAGTACATGTACATGTGCATATCATGTGTAAAACGGCGTATCTAGGATGTTGATGAGGGGATGGTATGAGAGACCTAGGATGTTTTGCCATGCCAATCGCCATATGATACGAGCTATAATATATTATTATGTATAATTATGATAATAATAGTACCAATACCGACCAGCTTAAATCTTATGGCGATCTTGTGTTCCTTTCCCAAGCTGTCCGCCATTGGCCCCTCTGGTCTTCGTATTCAGCATTTAATTGATGCGGCGGAGGTTACTTTGCAAACACCTATCCTCCAATTGTTGAGGAAAGTCATTAATATTCTGACTTGTGGAAAGGCTCCTGCTGATGTCTCAATCTTTCTCGCTGGTGGCAATTTAACAGCCTTACAGAAATCTAAACCTGATTGCCCCTTAGATGTTCGTCCAATCGCTGTGGGAGAGGCTCTTCGCCGCTTAGTGCGGAAGTGCTTGTGTTCCATGTTGAAAGATAAAGCTGCTGAGTTCTTTGATCCACTCCAGCGGGGTGTTGCTTGTGCAGCTGGTGCTGAGAAAATTTGCTCATGGCCTTAGAGATTTTGTTGATGAGAATTGGCAAGTTGAAGGCTTCATTGTGCTGAAGATAGACTTGGTGAATGCCTTTAATTTAGTAAGCCGTCAAGCTCTGTTGTCTGAATGCAGCACACACTTCCCAGAGCTACTCCCATGGGTTAGTTGGTGCTATTGCCGGCACCCTGTTCTGTGGCACACTTTGGGCAATTTAACATCTCAGTCTGCTGTACAGCAAGGGGACCCATTGGGTCCCTTGCTTTTCTCCCTTGTTCTTAACATTGTAATCAAATTGATCGCTACTCATCCTGAATGCTGTGTTCTGTGCTATCATGTGTGGTACCTTGATGATAGTGTTTTTGCGGGCCCAAGTTCACATGTTAGGAAAGCACTCGACTTGCTCATTGAGCTTGGCCCCCCCCCCCCCCCCCCTTGGCCTTCATGTGAACATCAAGGAGTGTGAGGTTTTTAGCAGTGTGTGCTTGGTTCATTTCCCAATTGAGATGAAACAGTCAAGCAAACCCAATCTTGAGATCTTGGGAATACCTTTTGCTGATGCTAACTTTTGTAGGGCTATCTTGGATAGGAAGAGGTCTAAGGCTAGATTTCTACTTAAGAGGCTAGAGGATGTTGGGCAAGTCGACTCCCAAGTGGCTCTTGTACTCCTCCGGCTTTGTGGTGGTTACTGTAAGCTTGTCCATCTTGCTCGTGCTGTACCTCCTTCTTTCTCTCAATCTGTTCTGCAGATATTTGATCACGATGTTCAAAAATGTTTCACACCTTGTACAGGTGTGCATCCTTCCAGTGTTGCATGGAATCTGGCCCAGCTGAGCCTCAGTCGTGGAGGTCTTGGTCTGCATTCCCTGGCACACCATGCGCCGGCAGCTTTTATTGCATCATTATGTTTCTCTGGCCTTGGTTCCGACTCTCATGCACATCTTTTCCAGACAATAGAGATGTCCAATGCATCAGTTCATCCTTCAGACATCACCCACATCAGCTCTTTACTTGAAACGTTTCATTCACAGAAGACTCTTTCCAGTACGTTGGACAGTCACTTATTCAATGTTCTCCTGGATTCTCTGTCCATTGCTGACAGAGCTCGTCTTTTATCAGCATCCTCCCCACATGCGTCCTCATGGCTGATGGCTATTCCAACTGAAGGTCAAGGTTTGCACTTAGATCCCCCAGTATTTCAGACAGCATTGAAGTGGTGGCTGGGGCTTGACACAGCAGAGGGTTCTTGTGCCCTCTGCCCAGATAAGATGTTAGATCCTCTTGGACATCATGCCACTACATGTAAGCATGGTGGGGATGTGGTGTTTCGCCACAAAAAGTTGAGGGATATATTGGGTGAAACATGTAGGCGAGCCCAATTTAGTGTTCAAGTGGAAGCTGGTTGCAACCTCACTTCTGATCACAGCCATTCTCGTCCTATGGATGTTCTCATCTCCAACTGGGTTCTGGGCAAAACTGCAGCTTGTGACTTATCTGTTACGTCACCGCTAATCTCCAAAATTCTTTCTGAAGCGGGATAACTGCTGGAGCAGCTGCACATGCCACAGAGCTCCGAAAATATGAGGCCAATGATGCTAAGTGTAATGATCTTGGGTGGATCTGCATCCCTCTGGTAGTGGAATCTTACGGAGCATGGGGGAAGGAGGCTTTGGAGACATTTTCCATGCTAGCCTCTCACCTAACCACTTCTTCATCCAGGCCTAAATCTAGGGTTTTATCTGAGCTATACGGCTGGCTCAATCTCCATTTAGTTAGGGCAAATGTGAGGGCTATTTTGTCCAGACTTTCATGCCATCTTCAGGAATACATCTGAGTCTGTATGTTATTTTGTGACTTGTGTTTAGTTATTGTCGCATTTGTGTAAAAGTTAATAATAGTAATTATTATTATTAATTTATTTTTTGATATACCATCTTTATATTATTAGTGAGAAACCACACACAATACAAATAACAATTATACACAAAGTTCATCCACCTGCTGCACAAGGTGGGAGTAGGAACAACTCAGAATGGCACGAGCATTAGCTCTAATTAGTGAGTGACTGAGGCGACCAATGAGGTCAGTCAATGCCATAGATTTAGAGGTATTCCCACAAATGGCTAAACAAGTGGCTACTTGTGAGAAGGCCTTTAAAGCCTCTGGACCCCATGCACCATAACACTCTACCACCAGCGGAATACATTTCCAACTTAGTTCAGCACATTAGAGTCATTTTGAGTGTGCTTTCTGAGCTTAGCTGCTCTTGCCGCTGCACCTGAGTACATGCCCGCTTCCATAATGGTACTAGAATTGAGCGGAGATGCAACAGTGATATCGAAGGCTGCTGAGATGTCGTTGTCCCAATTGGTGACTAGAATGTCTGCTGGACAGTCCTTGAACTTTCCTGACCCCAGCCACTACCAACCTCAAGATGTGATGACAAGCCAGCTCTATGGAAGGTATTGAATAGCACATTACGTAATGCATTATGCCTCAAAGTGACATTGCCGCCTCTCTTGCAGGTTGCTCAATGATACCCAAAGGGTCAAGTGAATTACCTGGACAAAGAGGGCAAGCCATTAAACTAAACCCATTGAGGGATTAATACCAAGCCACCATTTAAGTGCTGTATTAAACTCTTGTGGTTCAAAGTGCAAATTGAGGCTGGTTGATGGAACTAGAGAGATCCTTGCTGAAGCATGAGGGGACGAGATGGATAATAGTCGAGCCCTGTCTGCTGTGGAACTTGTGCTGAGGAGTGAGTTGAATTGTAATGCTTCAATAGAATCTGATAGTTGCTTTTGGTTTGGACCGTTATCCTTCAGTGAGGTGATTGATAAGGTGTCACAATCTGCAACACAACTATTATTGTGAGAGATGACTTTATCCAAATATGGTATAGTTAGTACACTTCCAGATGTGCAAAAGGATGCTATATAGGCTGCTGAAGAGTGATCCACTAGTGAGCGAAGCCCCAGTCCTCCTCTTCGCAGACTCATTTTAGCTTGCTTCCAAGCAGTATCAGAGACATCAACATCAGTGCAGTTTGCAAAGGAGCAGCGAATATCCGCGTCATAGCGCTGCATGGCATTCAAGATAAGTTGTGGTGGAGTGACTCTAGCAATGTGGATCAGCTTGCAAAAAACAAAGCAGAGACACAACAGGGCCAATGCAACTTGTGGGTCTAAACTGCCAATTTCTTCAAGGGTGGACAGAAGATCTAAGGCAGCCTGATGCTTTCTAGAAATGAACTGGTTGAAATATTCAGAATCACCAATTGAAGCTCCAAGTAATTCTAGGTGATATGTGTTGGAGGTCTGAATTGCACTGGGGAATGAAGAGAGGTCTCCTGCTCCATGCAATTCACACTTTTTGAGGTTAATGTTAAACCCAAGTGCTGGACCTTGTGAGCTAACTATATTCAAATTACGTCTCAGCACAGAAGCTGACCAGTGAGCCATCATCTAAATACCAAGCATTGTGTGACAAATCAGCACATTCTTCATCAGTGTAGATCATGTTTACTATTCGTTGGAGAACAAGAGCAAACAGAAAGGGGCCCAGTGGATCACCCTGCTGTACTCCCACCTGTGAGGTGAGTATCCCCAGTTGGTGCCATAGGGTGGGTGCTGGCTGTAGCACCACGAAGTCATGCAAGTAATTCCGGGAAGTGCTGGGCACAGTAATCAAGAATGGCTTGACGTGACATCAGATTAAAGGCATTAGTCATGTCAACCTTGAGTACTACAAAGTCCTTATCAGAACAATGGTCTTCGATGCAGCTCGGAGGTGGTGGACAATTTTTTCCACACCCTGTGGGCAGGCTACTCCCAATTGCAAAGGTTGAAAGAAATCGGCTGCTTTAACTCTGATGAGATGGCATACACATTTGCTGGTGATCCTTCTCAGCACCTCACCAACTGCAATGGGGCGAATATCAGATGGATTGTTTGGTTTGTTCATTGAAAGAGCAGTCAAGCTTGCTTCTGAGAGAAAGATAGCCAACCCCTGTGGAGCTTTACCAGCTGCTAGAACATTTATGACATGACGCAAAGAAGTAGAGAAGGTGTAGGTAGAGGGACAGAAGCTGCATCTAAAAGGTGTTGAACTTGCATACCAGAGGGACAATAATAATAATTAATTAATAAAAATAAAAAATCACATTTTACCACTGAGATATACGTCATCGAGTCGCTTTTATACCCATTGTAGATCTCAGTATACACAAACATACACTCCTTATGATCAAATATATAAAATGGATGACGATGTGTTATAATAGTGATGAAGTATTCCAATGAAGCTATGCATAAATTTGTAGCAGTCGTTAGTGCTACAGTAATCCAATGTGATTTTGTAAACGTACTCGTCCATTGCCTGGTTTGCATACGGCACGAATGTAGTCAGTTTCAGTGTTTGAACATCCAGGACAATAGTAAGAAGATTTCCTTTTTGCACATTGTGCATACTAATTGCACTTGAGATGTCACTCCAGCACATTGCTCCAATGAGTTTATAGGGAGAGGTATATGGTGCTTTACAGCCTAAAATACGATTGAATGATCATTAAAAAATAATTCATTTGAAATGTCTTCATTTTGCACGGCCATTCCTTGACCTAAAAAGTTATTATGGATAAGCTGGTAGGCAAGGTTTTCCAAAGGTAATTCTTCAGATCGTCAGGGGAGTTATGAATTGCTTCCATGTCAAACTTGTAGGCCAAATAAGAGTCTATTAGGCAAATATCAAAAATGGTGGTGAATACACGGTGCCACCACTTGTGTGTGTACCACTCACTCCCTCTCCATTGCAAGACTGCTTTAGCGTATATGATCATGAACATCTGTGATCCCAAAGCAAGAATAAAACTATTCTACCATTGATGGCCGCTGTATCTCTTTGTAGTATCTGGTAGTTTCCCATACTCCTCTAACTAGCTCTTTCTTGTGGCGAAGACGCTTACTTATAGATCCTGGATTTGTTGAGCCTACATTGGAGATAATTGTTTTGACCTTTCTGTCAGCCCAACCTAAGTCATAAAACAGCAAACCATGCTCTGATTTGGTTTGCAACAAACAATAGTTCCCTCTTGATGGCTTTCCTCCCTCTTCATCATCATTGGCCCATGATTTGAGGAAAGCTAATGGATATTCTGTATGGGCTGTTTTTATCATGCCCAATAAGAAGAGTCCTCTTTCTCGAAGGGCTAACAATGTCTTCACAGATGAAAAGGTGGAGTCGGCATGCACTGCTCTTCCAGTGCCATAGTACTCTTTTGTCAATCGGAGTGTCACAACTGTTCCCTCACCATATTCCTGTGAGAAATCCTTCCTTCTGTTTGCTTCCCTTCCTTCCATCATATCCAACTTCAAAGTAATACCAGTTTCCCCGCATGCCAAGGCTTTCATTTTGAGCCCCAAAACCTCTGGTTTACGTGCAATTTTGGTCTTATATGGCATCCCCTCAGCAACATATTCTCCATCAGAACCCTTCCATGCACTCATGCATTCATCCACTGTTAGGTGGCAGCCTGGAATTATGTTCTTTTGACAGGTTGGTTGAAATCCTCAATGAAAGGCCGAATATCTTGCCATGGGTCCTGAAAAAAAGTTAATTGTAAAAATAGAAACACATTGATATAAGAGTACATGTACCACTTACATCATCAGCACCTACACCATGTGAAACAGTGAAAATGAAACAGTTTGTTATATCCTGAAACCGGTGCCTTGTCATTCCAAACCGACCTCCAAAGTCTGCACCTGTATACACTGACCCAGGCTCATCTCCCACCTGCCAATAAACTGGAATTGGTCCCCTTTTTGGCTCACAGGTCATGGCTAGTCGCAATCGCAGATACTTGATAAATTCACCCTTACCAAGCGGAGGGAGGTTCTTCCTAGCCATATTGAGGTTGGTGCACATCAGCATATAGCTGAGCCCCCTCATGGGATAAAAAGGATGAAGTAGTCTGCATAGGTCTTTTGGTGTTGATCCACAAGGTTTGACCAGCATTGGAGTGATATCTTTGCCCAATCGATGGGTCAATAGACAAGGTTTCTAGCTTACACCATTGGCGACCATGAGGCAACAAATAGGGGTTGCCTTTCACTAGAATTACCATTCATTCCTACATCACAACCAGGGATTTCATCTCTGCAGATGCATTCATGGGTGTGTAGGTGTGTGTATGTGTGTGCCGGTGTGCGTGCGTGTGTGTGTGTGTAATGAAAAAAGTGTGGCATATGATGTAATACAAGTATATATATATAATTATATATATAATTATATATAAATATATGCATGCCTGAATCTATACACGCATGCACTATTATATACATGTAGGCTTATTATCATGTAATGGACTGGATTAGCAAGACGTGCATTGACCTGCCGATTTGCAAACGAAAAACCCACATTTGAGCATTCACGTCCTCGCAACTACTGCTGCTGTCGCTGTCACTGTCATTCGACGAATCACTATCAGTGCTGTTTTCGTCAACTATGTTATCCATCGCTGCATGCGCTGAGGAACTACAGGTACATCCTTCGTTCTCTGCGGCTACCTCTGCACCTAAGCAGGGTCGCTTAGCTTGACTCTTTCGAGTAGCAGATCGCTTCTGTGGAAGTACTGGTGCGTGGCCCTGGGCGTGGCATATACCCTTAGTCGACGTCGTGGTGACATTCCACAGCTCCATCTGACGGTGTGCTTTCTACTTCTTGAGTTTCCAGAAACCTGCAATATTTCCCCTTCCTTGCCATACCTCGCTTGAGTTTGCTCACAACTTTATTGCCAACCGCAAATGACGGCTTCGCCATATTACAACTGTAATATTGGTTTTAGCGCAAGCCAAACCTGTTTTAACCGCGGCAGTATCGCTGATCTGCATGATCTTGAATCTAGTTAATCACAAATCTAAAATAAAGCACCAATTGTATGTCATTCTTTTAGAAAGTGGTCGCGATCCTTATTTAAGGATGGCCATCCTTAAATAAGGATTACGGGAGATTAAAAATCCTAGTGCTGCAGAGCTAATGGAGGAATTAGGAAATTTGATATAGTTCACACTTGAATTGCCAGACAGCATCTGATTTAGTAGAAATTGTTTGCCACAATGGGGTGCCAATCTTGGGAGAGGTTTTGATGGCAATCTCACTCAACCCCTCAATATTGTACACTCCTGTTATGATAGCTATGTAGATTCAAACTTTTCTCAGATGCACAAGCTGCTGACCAAGCTATTCAACTAACTTAGGTCAGGTTGAAGTGGTAAAAATACAGATCAGCTGGTTTGGTTTACAAGCCTATGCTTGATGTAAGTACGTTACAAACAGCTTTAAAAATGTTTAATACCTTATAGAAATAGATAGTAGCTAAACCACTGTCCTTTCTACACATTTGAGTATTGCACAACGCAAATTTACATTCGTGCACTTTTAAACACCACATCCGCTAGTAATCTGGGTCACCATTTGGGGGCATTAAAAAAGGTCCGCTAGTAATGCAGTCGTAAGCGCTATATGAAATTCTTGTACAAGAATCTATCGGATTATACTAAGAATCTATCCTGTACCAAATGGATTTGTTGTAGAAGAGATGTGCACACTTTTAATAATGCGGTTCGGTACTCAAAAAGACATGTATAAAGTGGAATTTGAATGCTAATACGAATAGTTCATGAAACCCTTCCCGATCACGTACTTACTTGTGCAAGAGATAAAAATTACGTTATTATCCTTTAAACAAATGCCATTCGCCAAACAATTGCGATGAAGCTTATAGGACCAGTCCAAGTACTGCAGTTAACTAACCACCAATAGTTAATCTACGGGATCAATGGATTCTGAACAGCCTCATCGTTGCAAATGCAAAGTTGGTTCATGTGCATTGTGTGGCAGTGCTTGCAAAAGGTGCGGATGTGCTTGCGTTGGTGTAGAGCCTGGAGTGGCGCTTGCTCGGAGTACTGGGCAACGAGGTCCGAAGCGACTATCGACTGGCAGCGAGCAAAGAGAAGCAGCGAAAAGGGCTAGAATTGACATAGCAAAGGCAACAGAGCTAGAGGAGCGAACCATTGAATCATAACCATAAGCACCAAGGTTGGACTAGGCGTCCGCAGCGAGGGGCTCAGTATGGCTGAGCATATACTTGGAACCGTACAACATAAAAAGGATGCTTGATCGAGGAGCTCGTGTTTCCTCGGACAAAATGAGTCCATGTGCTATGTTAGAGGAGCTTCAGTCACTCTATCCTGGTCGCTACACCTTACCTGGGGAGAATGAAATACGTGCAGAAATTACCAAGTTGGTTGGTAGGAAGAAGGCCAGTGATGAGGACAATGCAGGTAGTGATCATGATGAGAATGAAAAAAGGAAGAGGAGGCAATCTACCAAAGCAGTATGTTAAACACCTTGAAGAATTGGTAGAGCGTAATCCCACAATCAAGCCTGCTGAAGCCCTGAGAAATCTCAAGGCTGCACTATGCCTACCACATGGATCCTTGGAACATGACAAAGCAATCAAAAGCAAAGTTAGTAGTTTAAAAAGAAAATTAAAAGTCAAAAATTTTGTTCGTTATCAATGGTGTACAATTTAGGTACTTTCACATCATTTCACGTAACGTACTTCCGCATATCCAAATATCTGCAGTAAAAATTGTGACTGGTTTATACGAAGGTTAAGAGAGGTAGGTATTTTTGAAAATCTAGTTCTCGATAGTTTAAAGACGATAATACTTCAAATTTGCCTGGATCATGAAGCTTTGAGCGCTCTTTCACGCAGTATTGTATCTAACATCGTACGCAATATCTAAATTAAGGATGTACTGCTTTTTAATTAGAGTAAAAAGTCAACGTTGTTTATTGTACTCTTCCAATGACGGGTCCTCCTCACAAATGTCAAAAAACGTTGCAGGCAAGCAATTTCTATCTACCTTGCAACTTTTAGGACGATCTGGCTATGCGCAATCGCTCATTTTCAGCTCGCCGTTGAATGTGTCACAGCTACGTCATTGCTTGTCGTATTAAAACAGAATTTGGTTTTCATAGAAAGGTATCAATACTCTGTTAGGAGATGCAGAAATTGGATTTATAATACACTTCTTTGTAGAATTATGTAATCCAATCAACCTTCGAGTCACATAAATGCGCCCTTTTTTGAGGGTGTATACTCGGGTCCTATGTATAAACACATTGCATCGTTATATTGATCTATGAGCGCTATTATATGCAACTTTCAGAATTTTTGGACTGTGCGCAATAATTTATTTTCGCCACAGACCAAGTTTATAGGATTGCGGGAGATGCGTTAACCATGCATGCAAAGACCGTTTTTTAAAAATCAACCTAAAACTAACAATATTGATACCATGAGAAATAAAAAAATGTATGATATACCTATCAGAAAATGCATATACTATTGTCTTCTTAATAATGTTTCTGTTGAAACTGCTGCAACAGTAATAGAAATGGTAGTAAAGAAATGACTGGAGATTGCGTACAAAGCCTTCCAAGTGTGGCTAAAATCAGTCGTATGGCCTATGAGATGGGTGTGTTAAGTGACATCCAGTCTGGAGAACTCTTAGTTACACAAGATAACATAACATTAGCATGGGATGCAACATGTATTGATGGTTCACATATCAATGAGGTACATATATGTGCCCCTGGAGGAAAAGCTAATGTGTTGCAGATTAATGAGCTTCCTGGTGGAAAAACGGATGATTATTATACCCACATTGCCAATTCGATAAATGATGCTGTTATGGCATATTCAGCCTGCTTTAACTTAGATGCAGTTTCAAAAATTAGCTCATAATAATTTACAATGTACTATGAGTGATAGGGTTAGTGTCAATCACTGTGTATGGTTAAAACTAGAAGAACTGTTTCAGCACACACTTTTAGAGTTAAAATGTAATGTGCATCCACTGGATGGTATATCAAATAAGATTAGAAGTACATTAAAAGTATATGACAATGACAATGGAATACAAAGTTTCACATTTGGCAGTGATTGTGCAGTAGCAAATGTTATATATGGGCTAACCAAGATGCGATTTAAACAGGGCACATGAGACCCAAGTGGCTTTAAGCACTTTTTTGCGTTGTGAAAATGTTAAGCCATGCAGGGACTGTTATTTGATATGTAGGAAATCGATTCAATGTTTTATTTTGGCTGGAAATTTTTTTAAGATCAAAGATAGATTATTGTACTATCTGCAAAATATGTGTTACTGCAAAAACAGTTTGAAGACTAGCTTAATTAATGATTTACAGAGTAAATCGATAATAATTCAGCTAAGAGTACTAGGATTGATTAGGATAACTGGGCCTTGGATGAAGATCCTTTACAGTAATAGCGAATGTAAGGCAAACCTTGAAATGGTTCCCATGATTAAGATGTGCACAATGACATTGCGGGACCTGATACGGAAACCAACTTTCTTTCTAACTGCAATATCAAAAGTCCTTGGAGAGAAGCTAAGTGAAGAGGATGAGACTCTACTGTGTTTGCAAGCAAAATTATCCAGTGATGAGGAATCCCAATTTAATGAAGTTATGAGCTTGGCTGTAAGAAGCCCTCTAGAAGTTCTTGAGCATCAGCTGGAACCATACCTGCATGGTTCTCTCAATAACCCATCAAATGATATGCTAGTAAGAAGTCAAGCCGCTCCAGTGCATAATATGCTGTCTGAACGTACCCCAGTGTCTTTCTTATCATTAATTACCTGGGGCAATTTGATCTTTAATTTATTTGAAACATTCAAACGGACGTCAAGAAATTTAGTTTAGTGCATAATACATCGATAAATACACGTTACAATTTCACTAAGAAAATAGTATTTCTTCCCTAAATGCAGATTACTTGTGTAGATCTACAACATGACATTCTTCATATCAAATTTGGAATCGAAATGTTGAAAGACAAAAATCTTATGACCGTTTGAATATAGGCATTACCGCGATCACAGTTTTTATAACATCTCCGCATCACTCACCATACATTGTTTTATCGGTACTTAAAGGCCCGTTTCTCCGGTTAGGATTAAGCTACAAAAAAGATAAAAACTGTTTTGAAAACCATTCAATATGGTCTTTAAACTGATGCATTTAGTTATGCATGAATGTTTGTTTGAAACTTTTTGGTAAAGTACCTATGTACATGCATGTACGTGTGTATCGATATGCTATTTTACCGAAATAGTTTGCCTCGCGACATTGTGTACAGCTAGCCTGGCTCCAGTGACTATAGGGAAGGAGCGCATTCGCAGCCAACACTGGTACAGTGACTAGTGGACTTTTAATACTATTGTATGGATTGATTTACATAAAGTACACGTTGGGCGCTCCTATTCAAGCGCTAGCGCTATACACCTCCACCCCGATACATACAGCGGTGTTGCTTGTAAAACGATTTTCAACACAAATGACAATCCCAAAGTCACACTTTCATTTCAGTTCATATACTGTGCACTTCTGGAACATTTTGGACGAGCAAAACATTGGATGCCACTGATGTCGATCGGTCACTAGCCAGCTCGTAGATAGCATGCGGCAGACCAATGGTCCTCTCACTGAACGCATCAAATGTTGTCTCAAGAGTTGTAGTAACAGTATCCTGTGTCAGAAAAGAAAAATAATAATCAGCGGACCTTTTATATTTTAAACCTCCCCCAAATTTTGGCCGTTTTCACTCACTTTACTCGCGGACGTGGTTAAACATATAAGCCCACTGTGGTACAATTTAATTTCAAAGAGTACCAACTATGAAATTCTTTCATGCAGATATAGATGAATGTGCTCTCGGTATTACTAACTGCAATCAGATATGCACCAATACGTATGGAAGCTATTTTTGTAATTGCTATCTTGGATATGCAATCTCTTCTAACAACCAAACTTGTGTGGGTAAGTTCATAGCCAGTAATATTTTGCCTTCTTAAAGATCTCCAGTCATAACATAATTTACTTCCAAACTTGCAGATGTGGATGAATGTGCTCTTAATACAAGTGGTTGCAATCAGATGTGCACCAATACCAATGGACACTATGTGTGCAGCTGCTACTATGGATACCACATTACTTTGAACAATAAAACGTGCATAGGTAAGCATGCATTGTGGTAGCATTGCACTAATTTGATATCTCGATCATTAAAAAACTAAATACAGTCATCTCATGACAAGGCAGGAATTTAAAAATTATACATTCACTCAATTAATTTTTAAAAATCCCCTCCTAGAAATATGTAATTTTAAATCGAGTCTCTGTGAATCAATTGAGAAAAATGGGGGGAAAATCAAGCATTCAAGATAGTCACTTGACTGTCAAGCGTGCTCATTAATTCAATGATTTTATTAATTGTTTCATAAATGTGTCCTGGTATAAAAGGAGAGGACATCACCACAGAAAAATTCAATCAACAACCTGCTAGGGTCAATTGCTCATCTTTGAGAATGCTTTTCACCAAGTACCATCCAGAGCATATCGACCTGTATTAAACGTTCTGGCTACAATAATTGTGGCTAAAAAATGTAATGCAGCTACTTATAGACAATTTTTAAAATTCACAGTTCACTAGGACATCAGCTGGTAGCTTGTTAGAATATAAAAAGACTGCATGATGCGCATTACAACACCCCTTTTGTGTTTTGCTGCAATACTTGCCTATCATTTACCTAAATCTTCTATGCAATAGAGAATCTCTTCAATGCTGCTGCCGGTGAATTATCTTCGACCACCTCGGTGATTGGCATAACTGGTGCTATGTGTGTGGTCACAATCGTTTGCTGCATTACTGTGGTCTTCATTGCATATAAATGTCTAAAGAGGTCTTTGACAAGGTAAAATAAAAATGAAAAGTGTTTGCTTTTGTCTATGCATGACTACAACATATTTTTTTAGCTACAGCACTGAAAATCAAACTGCAATTCCTGGCATACAAATGTCAGAGTGTGTTGCATATGATCTTGTTGATTCCAAGCCTGCTTGTCCTAGCAAGGAACAATATATGGAAGTAAATTACGATTCACCAACAAATATGAACACAGCAGAGGGAAATGATGAAAATATATATATTTAGAGAGTGCATGTATAGTGAAGAACCCAATACCACTTGCTGCCCCACTGTAGATTGTGAATTATTATTAATGTTCACATGTAAAACTTTAAAAGATATTCAGGGCTATAACATTCATTTGAGCATGATATTATTCTGCATCCTGTCTGTCAATAACCTGTGGTTTCATGGTTACTCAATATCATGTGAGGAAGTCTTGGTTTTTTCATACAATGGCAAGGCTGGCAGAAAAGTGTTCAGTATAGTTACACACATAAGGGCTAGGTTGGTACAGGGTGTCCCATGAATGAACACAATGCTTTCAAAAGCATTTCGTTCATTAATGGAAATCTTGTAATTGAAAGCAAGGTCAAGACTGTACAGTGCATGTTATGAAGACAAGTCAGATCAAGACCTAGACTGGTGTAAAATGATTTCAGACTCAGTGAAGGGCATTCTATTGGTAAACTGCTGCAGGCTTCTATCTCCTAGCTGTAACCTAAGAACGCCTCAAAAACCTGAACAAGGAATCAACTAGTTGCTACTTCATGGCATCAGCAAGTTCGTTTACAGGGAAAGGTGGTATGTGTTTGAGCAGAGGGTGATCATGGGATTGTCACTGAGGTTATCCATGGATCTCTCTTGGTTTTAAATCATATAACAATGAGCAAATCAGGTCTGATTATGTCAGAACTGCATTTTTAAATTTCATGGAGTCAGAAAATGTGCACAATCTTTTAGGACTGAAGAACCCATCCTTCCCATAACGGAGTGGAGATTAACAGATTTTGTCAGCCGTTAATACTTCAACAGCATGTAGCAACTGGCCATGGGCAGTCCATAGTCACTATTCTATCTAGGTACACAGTAATTTGGCATACATAACAAACAAGCTAGCTAAACTGTACAGCTGCTGTGGCCTTGTACAACCTAGATATGAGATCATCAGCCACAACATATGTGGCTAGGCTGAGGCAGTAAAGTTTTTGCTTGCTAAAAAAAAACATAAAATTTTGACTAGACGTAGCACTAAATTTAGTACAGTAATGTAAAAGGTGAGCCTGGGCACGAGATTAAGGACATAATTATGTTACAGGAAGCTGTTTTAATTATGTCCTCAGTTGGTTTTATTGGAGATACTAATTCAACTCCGCATGGTACGGTATTTTACGCTTTACTTTGATTGTGTTATCTTTATATGCATGTGTACTTCAGAGTTCTTTGCATCTTTTCCTATCTTTATACTGGAATGGCGGTGCTGCAAACAGCATACTCAGGGTAGTTAAGACTGCCACCAAATAATTTTACGTCATACAAAATGGCGGCTAGTACCAATAAGTTATATTTCACGCAAGGACCATCCACTTGCTTAAATCTTGATGTGAATATTTGTGTTAAATACTGCTACTTCTAATAGCTATGTTGTATGCTCTTTAACACACCATCGTACGGAACTGTTTGGAAAACGGCTATGTAAACAAATACGGCTGTAGGCGGGGATGTTGCGATACAAATTTTCATAAGCTAATTGGCTACAAACAATCTCCCTATGCTCTCACACACTAAATCGACCGGATGCTGTAAATTCATTGCTTGGTGTTATCACAACAAACGTTAACAATGGTCAAAATGGCCGTCGACTTGTGCGAAATACGATACATCTTCGATACCCTATACAGTTATCGAAATATCCAGTCGCAGTGAATAACTAGAAACCTAGAGGAGCTTGCCTAGCCGAATAAATTTACCTGAGAGCTGCGTTTTCATCCCCGCGTTTTGAATCTCCGATATTCTCATACAAAGTACAGTGGTTATTAATATATAACCACCCGCCAAATTTGTATTGCTGGGCAGCTGCACGCTCTTTTCGCTAGTCCATTGTGCGTTTTTTTCCATTTCGTGTACATTTGCTCTAGATCACTGTAACGTAGTAACAGTGTATGAATACGATACTGAAATAGTGTCCTTGCGCTAAATGAAGACCGAAACGTATAGAAAGGAATAACGTCATAATGATGTAATTACAAACATGAATGTTGACAGCATGTTAACATGATTTTTCTTGTGAGGCAGCATTAACTACCCTGAGTACCTTTTTTTAAGAATAACCTTCAAATAATTAAGGTAGTGTTAGGTATGGTCTCCAGTGGAGGAGTGCTCACCACACTTCCTTTCAAACGTATAGTAGTCCTCTATTTCGCATACAAACATAATGTCCTACAAATGGGCAAAATATAGGACTATTATACATTTCCCCTTCTTATTAGACCCTTGTTTCCTTCCTTTTTACACCAATACTGCCTTCTTATTCCAATCCCTATATGCCACCAACTTTCTCATAGAGAATGTTTCTATTACTGTATGCCGGAGAAATGCTGCAATATTCCTCTTTTGTTTTGTTTACCTTATCGCAATGTAAGTTGGATTGAAAATGCTATCCAAAGCAAATTTTTGTTCTCATGTTCATGCAGGTTGGTTTTTCCATCGATTTTGGTATTGTTCCAAACTGTAATAACTGCCTTTTTTAGGTTTAATGTTTTGATGTTATTTGTATAGTGTTGTCTGAAGCGTTGTTTGTGCTGGATATAATTCCAGTGTTCACTATGCTACGAATTGGATATACGATAGTGTATATTTTGCGGATATGTGAAAAATACACATGATATACACATGTGTGTACGCAAGGTATACCCATTGGTATATTTTGCGGATAGAACCAGAATCTCATGTCGTATATTTTGCGTATTCTCAAATTATCACGTGCGCTGATGATGGGTTCTTAATTTGCGCCTTCCGCACACCAATTGTGTACTTCTACCGCATACTTTGCTCCGTTACATCAGTTGGATACGTCTTCCGAATTTGTTCATTGTATACTAGCTTGTATCCATTTGTGTATGTATGATCATATTAATATAGCTTTATATAATTTCAATCAATAAATAAAAACCGCAATAGCCAAAACATATACAATGCGTTTTAAAAACGTCCAAGTCTCTCGAACCATCCAGGCATGAACAGTTGGAGAAGTGGAAGAGTGGAGTAGCGGTCCTTCACATCGCTGTTGTAGGGGTGGTGCTTCAAGTTGCTTCGAGCATCCAGAGCGTCAATCGATTCACTTAGCCTATCAGAGCGCTATGACGTCGATGGACCACCGCTGTCCTCTTCGAAGGCTTAACCGCCACCTTGCCTTTCTTCTTCTGTCAGCATACGACACCTTTTAGCAAAAGCTACAGTAGGAAAAGAGCATCACGCGACATAGATAGGACTTACGCTGTTGAGTTGAATAGCCTTCAATTACTCTTAGTTCGCTTGTACCTAGTAAAAATATGGCTGAAGATATAGCATTATGAAGACTCTACCTTTATGTGGCGGCAATAGCGTGAAGGTCTTCATCGAACTCTGCTATACAAAGTCGTGATTGCGTAAGAAAAAAGCGCAAAAATCTCTTACCCTTCATCACGCCGAACTGAAGTGCTGATGATCTTCCTAAACCTTTCTGACTTCTACAATTCTGACCTATATTTCAATGGGGGCTTCCGCTATCTGCTTGCGATGCAATCCAGCTTCATCGATGTGTCTTAGTATATCAGCGACGACTTGCGGATGCAGCTATTCCATGGCCGGTGAACTTACCTGGAATCCAAGTTCACGAACACTGCGCTGTCCTGGCAATTTGCAACGCGAGGCATCGTCAAAAAGTCTTGGCATAGTCAAAATCATAACAAAATTTACGAACTATGATGTACTTTTGGACTAACCTGACTTCCGTCATCCAGTTCTTTCTGGTGTGGCTGCCTGATATCCCTACAACCTCGATCGCCATTTTACTAATATGCTCCGCGTGGTAATACTTGGCGCCAAATTAATACTTGCAATTAATTTAATAAGTTAATAAACGTAGTCTACATTATGACATATGTCTTTTCAAACTTCACCAGGTATATCACGTACGTTTCAGCTGGGGCATGTGATAAGCACTAATATTCACAGTAATCCACCTGGAACCTCTTCTGAGGAAACGCGTACCTAAACATTCTGGGTTTGCTTAGCTATTGTGTACAAGAAGCAGTATGATTAGCATGCATCGTGTTATTTGTGTTTTGAATGGTAAGACGCTCGGTAGCCTGTCGACACTGTGAAGTGTATTCCAGTGTCACGTAACGTCATTGAGCAGCTCAGCTTTCCTATGGTACAAGGTGGGGGCGTGGCATAATAACAAATACTTCTCTCGCCGTCTACATGTATATTAGTTCCGTCAGATCACTCCTCAAAATGCTTTCCATGCACCGTCCAATGTTTGTGAGCCAACGCAAGTACATGTATGTTGTATGCACCTGTACTAAGCTTGTACATGATCGACCCGCTAATAGTATAGCCTATAGGTAATAATAACTGAACAAACATTAATGTGCATGCATTGCATATTATTAGTATTTTCATGAATCCTACAACTACATCATATAGGATGCAAACCTTGAGGTGTTGCTGTAACTTTGCCGGCATTAATTCCAAATTCGTTACATGCAAAATTGAAAAGAATTGAATGCACGCGTGTTCTTGATCTTATATGATTCAATCCGATGTGCCATGCGAGAGAGCTGTGATAATCGTCACCCAAGTAGAAAGTCATTCAGAACTGTTGCCCCTATGTTTATGCATGCATATCACATGGTATAGGCATTGAAACATGCTTGGTTGGGATGTTAATCAGGCATTCAGGTCTTACTCCTGGGCACCTGAGCCCCCTTTACTTTTGAGAGAGCTGTGATTATCGTCACCCATGTAGAAAGCCATTCAGAACTGTTGCCCCTATGTTTATGCATACCTATTACATGATATAGCCATTGAAACATGATTGGTTGGGATGTTCATGTCTTATTAATCTGAGCCCCCTTTACTTTTGAGAGAGCTATGATATCTATGACTCAAGTAGGAAGTCATATAAAACTGTTGCCCCTGTGTTTCTTCATACTTACCACATACAATAGGCACTGCAACATGTTTGGTACAGCCCTTATTCCTGGGAACCAGAGCCCCCTTCCTTTTCTTTTGTTAGCTGGCACCAGAACATGCATGAACTATGATCCTATCTGTACGTGCACTGGAGAGCAAAGTTCACTCGTGCCGTCATGATGTATATGTTCGTTCAAATAGCACTTCATACCCACTTGGGAGAATCACTCGTGTTAAAACTGGTCATCAAATCACCCTGGCAGGCAAGTTCCAAATCAATGAGTCATGATCCTCACCATTTAAAAGCAACATGTTACATGTACAAAGAAAAGCATCAGTAAATGTCCTTTAACTCTTTAAGGCCCTAAGTAGAGCTTGCTGCTGAGGACAACAGTTTGGCCGCCTGCAGAAATAAGATCCGGAATGCATGTGCGAGAGTAAGTGTACATGGGTGAATAGACACGTACATGTACATGTATAGACACACCTCTTCATAACGCACACATGGACCATATATCTCATCATTAAGTACACTCAATCACTAATACCTGATGAGGCCACGCCCGTAAAGGTCACACACCTCCCTGGAGGCCAGTATGTGTGTTACATCTGCTCAGTTTGAAGCTCACAGGACATGTAACACCACAGCTACTCTAAAGAATGCAAAAGTCAATACCTCACAACACGTATTAAATATTAGCATTTATCGGTTTACCTGATGAGGCCACGCCCATGAAGGTGACAAACCTCCCAAGAGGCTAGTATGTGTGTTACACCTGCTCAGTTTGAAGCTCTCAGGACATGTAACACCACAGCTACTCTAAAGAATGCAAAAGTCAATACCTCACAACACGTATTAAATATTAGCATTTATCGGTTTACCTGATGAGGCCACGCCCATGAAGGTGACAAACCTCCCAAGAGGCTAGTATGTGTGTTACATCTGCTCAGTTTGAAGCTCACAGGACATGTAACACCACAGCTACTCTAAAGAATGCAAAAGTCAATACCTCACAACACGTATTAAATATTAGCATTTATCGGTTTACCTGATGAGGCCACGCCCATGAAGGTGACAAACCTCCCAAGAGGCCAGTATGTGTGTTACACCTGCTCAGTTTGAAGCTCTCAGGACATGTAACACCACAGCTACTCTAAAGAATGCAAAAGTCAATACCTCACAACACGTATTAAATATTAGCATTTATCGGTTTACCTGATGAGGCCACGCCCATGAAGGTGACAAACCTCCCAAGAGGCCAGTATGTGTGTTACACCTGCTCAGTTTGAAGCTCTCAGGACATGTAACACCACAGCTACTCTAAAGAATGCAAAAGTCAATACCTCACAACACGTATTAAATATTAGCATTTATCGGTTTACCTGATGAGGCCACGCCCATGAAGGTGACAAACCTCCCAAGAGGCCAGTATGTGTGTTACATCTGCTCAGTTTGAAGCTCACAGGACATGTAACACCACAGCTACTCTAAAGAATGCAAAAGTCAATACCTCACAACACGTATTAAATATTAGCATTTATCGGTTTACCTGATGAGGCCACGCCCATGAAGGTGACAAACCTCCCAAGAGGCCAGTATGTGTGTTACATCTGCTCAGTTTGAAGCTCACAGGATATGTAACACCACAGCTACTCTAAAGAATGCAAAAGTCAATACCTCACAACACGTATTAAATATTAGCATTTATCGGTTTACCTGATGAGGCCACGCCCATGAAGGTGACAAACCTCCCAAGAGGCCAGTATGTGTGTTACACCTGCTCAGTTTGAAGCTCTCAGGACATGTAACACCACAGCTACTCTAAAGAATGCAAAAGTCAATACCTCACAACACGTATTAAATATTAGCATTTATCGGTTTACCTGATGAGGCCACGCCCATGAAGGTGACAAACCTCCCAAGAGGCTAGTATGTGTGTTACACCTGCTCAGTTTGAAGCTCACAGGACATGTAACATTTGCTGCTTTGAAGCTAGCTATTCCAAAGAATGCCCATGTCCACAGTCATGAAAGTCATACACTTTTTCAAATGTGGTATAGCTATAATGGTAATGAAAACAAATGTAATAAATGGAGCACCATTACTTTCATACGCTCTATAGGTTAACTGTGCTTCAACCGTACCGCTGATCACAGCAAAGTTGGCCTTCAATCTTTGCCATGATGAAAAACAGTATCACTGATACGGTATCGACGTCCATAGAGATGAAAGGTAGTGATCACCACCTGCGATAACGTCAGGAGTGTTCGCCACCCCCCCTGTTTATTCTACAGAGAACGCTACTTGCGAGAAACTATGTATGGTACTAAGGGTTGTTTTAAACTCATATAAATCAAGCAGACTAGACGTACCGAATTTTAGAGAAGGAGGTGCTCAAAACGGGTTGCTCTGCAGCTATGTGAGATCAGAGATCATATTCGATGCTCTTGGATTCGAAATAATATTTTCAAAGGTATTAAATATAATATGCTTCGAAAATGTTATCCAAATTAACATTTAGAATTTACGGTATTAGCGTATACTTTAAGAGTCAGGTGCGTATACCACGATGGTTAGTGAATACAATTGACACCTGCGGATTCTTGGAATATACGTATGCGTATTTTTGAAATATAAGCACACACGGTATATTAATGGTATACCAGAAATATACGCATAAATATACACCACTGTATACTACTTTCGTTGCACAGTGGTTAGTGCTATGGGGTCCAATTTATTTAAAAAAGGAATTTTGTAGCACTGGTGATACCAATTGTATCTGATGCCGTGGCATTTGCATCAGGCGGATTTTTCAACGCTCGCTTTCCTCCTTTTCTGTGCCGGCCTAGAAAATGATTCTTTTTATGCTCTTGTCTTACCAATCAGCATAATCCTACCTAGTGGAGTGTCACTCGCTATTGTTGGTAAGCTATCGTTGTAGCTGCAAGCCGCATTAACCCAAAGGCACTCTACTGCACATCACCTGATTGGATAGAAAGTTTGAATCATTTTGTGTTATATCAGGTGGATTTGGTACACTTTTAAATATTTTAAAATTATACCTTATGCACTGCAGGTTCTATTTTCTTCTACTGCTTGGTGCAACTTGCAATCATATGGGTAGCTCATGTTGCTGTTACGGCCCGATTTAAAACTTTTGACCCGTTTTAAAACGGGTCGACCCAATTTAAAGCGGGTTAACCCATTTCCAAGCCGGTCGACCGGCTTTGAAACGGGCTAATTAATTTTTATAAGAACACGTGGATTACAATTTCAAAGTGTGCGTTTCTCAGTTCAGTTGCATTTTTTGGCATTTGGCTATGAAATGGCATATTATTTATGCACGATCGAAAGAAGGAGTTTGGAGCCTTTCTTGCCGAGAAGTTTTCCTCCAATGATAGAGGAACTAGCGGTGTAGTTTACAAAGACTTATCGGAGGCAAAATTAAAACCGCCATAAAAGACCCATCGTCTGTTGACAAGAACTTGCGCTTCTTTGTTAAGAAGAAGGGATTCCAGATTCTGAACATCCCTGGCCTAGTCTAGGACTCGCGATGTTCTTGTTGTTCCAGTAAAAGAACAGGTACTTCTCACTAAATTGTTTGTCAGTTGTAGACGACTATTGATGCGTGTTGTTGCCATTCATCGCACACTGACATGAGAAAGCATGTGTTGTATTGCTGGATGCAAAATGAAATGGAACCTTTTAATGGTGTGATGTTAAAAAGGAAGAAGATGGTAAAGGAGACACAGCTACTTGAAATCATCTGCACATGTCGGAGCATAGAGGATGGTAACATGGTGGAATGCGACGTTTGCAAGGAATGGTTCCATCAAGGGTGTATAACTGTACCAGAAAATGTTTGGAACACGCCTTCAACACCATGGATGTGTGATTCATGCAAGGATAAATAACGACCCGCAATTCACGAACCAAACTTAGTTAAATGTACTCAAGGATCTTGCCTTTTTAGATCTGTTTTTTGTGTGCGCTCGTATTTTAATTTGCTGCATGCTATTTATTTCATTAAATCTATACACTGTTAACTGATCCAGTTACCGGTACCCGGTTTCAAAACCGGTCAACCCGCTTTAAAACGGGTCAGTTTTGCATATTGGTTTTAAAATCGGTCGACCCATTTTAGAACCGGTTGACCGGCTTTAAAACCGGTCGACCGGCTTTAAAACGGGCGACCCGTTTTAAAACGGGTCAGGTTTTAAATTGGGCCGTAACATTGCTACTGCACTCTGAGCTGGATGGTCAAGTTTCCTTTATATTTTATGTTAATGAAACGAAAGCATCAAATGAAGTACATCCATACCATAATTGTCTTCATGGCACTGGTGATACCAATTGTACCTGTTGCTGTGGCATTGCATCAGGCGGATTTGTAAATGCCCAATTTCCTCCTTTTCTGTGCCTGCCTAGAAATGTAAATGCTTCTTTTTATGCTCTTGTCTTACCAATCAGCATAATCCTACCTAGTGTTATTGCCTCCAATTCCTATATCCCACCAACTTTCTCGTTAGAGAATGTTTTTCTTTACTTGTTTCCTCTATTTTTTAATTATCATTTTTTATCGATTATTAATACTGGCAAGTGCCCCCCCCCCCCCCCCACCCCCCCACCCCTCACCCCCTCCGCTTCAATTACCGTCACGAGCAGACGCCCGCTTCTGTTTGGGATCACTGTAAGGAACGCGGGAGAATTCTAACACGTCGTCTGCTCTCCTCTTTGTTTGCACAATTCTAAATAAACGTAAATGTCGCCATGGGAACGCTTCTATATAACACTACGCATTACGTAATGATTACGCATGTAAGTTTTAAGCTTTATTCCTATATCTGATACTTGAAGATGTCCTTCCAGGAGATTCTAAAGCGATTGGTATAATTGGCGCTCTTTAAAACCATTCCTATCCGGAGTTATACTCACCCGAGAAGAATTAGAAGAAGAAGACGACGACGAAGACGACGGAGAAAAATTGGCCTGGGGACGAGGTAAAACACGAAATTTTTTTGTTCTCTTAAAGCAAACAGTTGTTAGACTGGAACAAAACATTAAAATGACCGTCTTTGCCTTCTGGTTCGATAGGAACAAAGAGCTAAATTATCCGTTTCTTGGTACGCGAGTTATAGCGTTTTTTAAAGATATTCACGACCCGGGTCAATTCCTATATAATAATTAATTTGGATCCGACATCTGCATACCCGCCTGTACGTCAACCAAATTCGGATTTACTTAATTGTAATAATGGTGCATGATAGTATTTGCGCTGTTGATGATAGCAGTCAGAGGGGGTGCCCAAATCATATCAAATCATATTCACAATTACACCATATATGGCACCGACAATTCCATATATGGTGTAAATATAAGTTGGGCATCCGCCTATGGTACTGTTGCTGTGGGCCTCCGAAATACCAAGTGGAATCAATTAGCTCCACCATGATGGTTCAGAAATGCATTTTCGCACATAGATGTTGTATTATCCGTGATGATTAAAATAATTTAGCAAGTTTAAGATTGGTTTAAGTATGAAAACTTTTGCTTCTGGCAGCTGCACCAGAAGTCAACACATGCGAGGGAAGGGCACTCCCCTCTCTTTAAGTTGGCCCCACGTTACAATAAAAATCCTGGCTCTGCATGTGGATATGAGGTCTTTATATATGATCATATATGAACAATTCTAAAGAGAACAATTAATAGGCCTAGAGGATTTGAGTTTTTAATGCCTTTCAGATGGCACTTAAAAACCATTTCACACAATTCGTTGTTTCTGTCGATAATGTCGTATACCATTCTGCACAGTTCCTAATGAAGTGCCTTGCAGTTCCTTCTTGTAAGACGCTTCCGACTTTAAGCTCTCATCTTTCCTATAACAAGTAACCTCATGCACAGTCTGCATAAAACAATAATTGCCCAACCAGTATAAAAGGATGCAATATAAATGGCCCAACTAAGCATTTTTTTCCCCCAGCCCCCTATTAACCATAGAATCGATAATGATTATGATGTTGCACTACAACGATGACTTGGAAGCTTTACCACATCTTCCAATAAGATGATCCCCCTGTTGAGAAAAGTACGTACGCACGAAAAAATAAGTAAAAACGCTTTGAAACGATCTTTATATTAAACACTTATCAGGCATTATATCCAGTGTTGCCGCGAAATGCGATATATCGCGATTAAATCTTTATATCGCGAATCGCGATATATCGCGATTAATAACTTATCGCGAAATAAACGTGTACAGATGTTAACATAGATATACGGAATTTGGAAACCTTAATTCAGATACGAGCAGAGAATAAGCATACATTTAGGCATGTCATGAAATTAATTTACAGAATTACGGTTATTAAAGCTAAAGCAGTTTCGAAATTTGCCTGAGAAAAATACATTTGCCCATGCAGCCTTTCAGGTAAGTTGCGCCACCTTTTCTTCTGAAAAAAAAAAGACAAGAAATCGCAGAAACTCTGGGCTGTCCAGTAGGGCTGACGGCAGCAAATTACCAGTTAGAGCCTTAACCAGCAACTCATTAGCTCTGGAACATTTCTCCCCTTTCATAACAGTGATCGGCTGCACTTGGGATACAAATTTATCAATACATCCGACACCTTTGGCTTTATCAGTGCTTGTGCTTGCACTGCTGGTACTGGCAGTGTTAGTACTGCAGCTGCTGCTCACTGCTTCCTTCTTGCAGCTGCGCGCGTGCGCGTGCACATACACATGTAAAAAACATTTCAAAATAGCTAATAGGTCCGAGTACACCCACATTTGCTGGCTTTCCTTTATTCCATGCACGGTACCTCATATTTAATTTGAGGCGTTATTCCCGTGTCTGGAAACCCATCATAGCACATGCTGCAAACTACCCAGCAAGATCCTATTGCTTTTTTGTGCCATCCAAAGTACTTACTGTTAAAACACTTGCGATCAATCCTCATGAAGTCGTCCTTGGTAGCAAATAGCATATATAGGTTTTTGGGATACGTTATCGTTCGATGTAACCATAACTATTCACCCCAACAATGAAAATCGAGCGACCTCAGACAAACTATTCAGCCTACGGTAGTCCACGCACAGACGCAACGATCCGTCCTTCTTTCCCACCAGGACTATGGGGGGAGCTCCACTCGCTGTTTGAATGCTCAATGATTCCCTCCTCGAGCATCTCTTGAATCTCCCGTCTGTCAGTGTCCCTATAGTACTCTTTCATGGTCAATGACAAGTGGGCTTTAATTGCGTTAATTTCTTTATTGTCCGCCATATTGGTGCTCGGAAATATATGGGGTTTTGGTACATTACTTATAACTCGCGCTCCGAGGGCACAAGTAAAAATCATATTTTAATAAGTCATGTGTTAGACCACAATAATATATATTTAAACGACACTCTGAAGTAATCCAAAACTACCCATACTTCTCCGAGCACTAATATGGCGGACTAATTAGAAGATGAATGCTATTAAGTCACGCGATGAAAGAGCTCTATAGGCATGCGGGATCCGATAGGCAGGAAGTAGCACAGGGCGTGCCGACCCTGTCTCGATACAATGCTCTGCGAACTTTGTTCTCCTTGGTGTATTTGCAAGCGCCTGTGCAAACTCACTCATCAGACTGTCTAAATCTGTCCTTTGCTGCTCCGTGAGCTGAGGTCCATTGTGCATCCAGCACCCTCCTCCTTCCGGAATTTCATCGTCCTCATCTACGTCTGTTCCGCTCTTAACTGGTGCTAACCGCTGGACTTGAGGGAGGTATTCGCGTAACATGTTGATATAGTCTGATCGTACCAGGCCTAAGTTGCGCTCTCTCGAGATTCTCCTGACCAAGCTAGAAATCTGCTCCAATCTCTTCCTGATTGTCAGGATGTGAGATAAAACGCTCTCAGTACTTTTTCTTGCGCTATCCGCGTCTCTCGCGCTATCCGCGTCTCTCGTAGTACGTCCAGAGGCTCGCAAGAATTTCCCGACACAGGGAAAAAAACGCGTGGAATCAAGTTCTGATTTTACAGAGGATTTTCTGAAAAATCATTGCGTGATCTGTGTGATTCTCTGTATAATATCATACAATGATTTCACGCCCTGTGCGACCGTACAGTACTCAAACGGGGTGAATCCCATACCGTACAGTAACTCAAACGGGGAGAATCCTTTAGATCTCAGGGGTACCTCACGGTATGCATATGGGATCAACTTATCCCAATCCTTTTCCTTCTGGGTGGCGAATTTCCTCAGCATAGACTTCAACGTCTGGTTGAAGCGTTCGACCAACCCATCCGTCTAGGGGTGCATGATACGGCATTGTACGAATTGGTCAGATATTGAGTAATCGGTACAACTCAGTCAGCAGTTGACTGGTAAAATTCGAGCCTTGATCGGTAAGCATTTCGCCAGGGATGCCGACCCTTGCAAACACCTTCACCTGCTCTTCGGCTACACTTTCTGCGTCCACCGCTCTCATCGGCACTGCCTCAGGATATACATGCATGATGGCATAATCACAAATGACCAGCACGTACCGATTCCCATGCAGAACTGCTTCGTGGTAATGGTCCACCTATATATATCCATCGCGATTTTCTTGAAAGGCTCCTCCATGATGGGCAATGATATCGTTCTGTGATCCGCGATGTTTTCTAACATGCATGCCTCGCATCTTTTGCAGTAGTAAGCCACATCCTTGCGCAATGTGGGCCAGTAGAATCGCTGCTGCACTCGGACCGTAGTCTTGTGCTTCCCCTATATAGTGACCAGCTAGAGGAATGCTACGCGCCAACTCCATAACCCGTACCGTTCTCCTAAACCTCCTAAACTGCACACAGGTATATATAACATGATCCGTTTCTTGGAGCTTTTTCAACTCCTCAACTCCATTGGGAGGGTGTCTGACACTGCTGCCACCGTACTAATTGTGCACCCATCAACCTCTAAATTGACTTTAGCCATGGGATAAAACACTGTCCCATGGGCACATCGAACAACCCCCATCCAGGATCTGCACTTCGGACACCAGGTTGCGGTGTACCATCGTCTTTGAACAACCGGTGTCAAGCATGATATTTCTGGCTCCGACCATTGACTGTCCCTCGCGTCACATATCACCTGGCAACCCTATGCAAACAAGAGCGTTTGTACGACAATACCATGCAATATGACCCTTTTTGCCACAGGTGAAACAGTGGATCGCCTCGCGATTCTCGGTCCGCCTATATAGCGTCTCCCGTCCACTTGGACCTTGTGAGCGTCTCGTGCATCCCTTGTACGGTTGTACCCTTGTTCCATGATGATCCCTTGTCTTGGCGACCACCAACAGACTGTTCCGAGTGATGCACATGCTTCCGAGTCCACAAGTAGTTGTCTGCAAGTTCCGCAGCCTCCTTAGACGTCTTTGGCTTTCTTTCCACTACAGTACCCAGATTTTAAGCTCTCGGGGTAGTGCGTCTGGCTGCTGCTCCTGGACTATACCATATCTCGAACGTCTTCCATCGTCTTACATCCTTTAGTCCATTTTAATCTATCTGTGCTGCTGGGACTAGTAACTGCATGCGTATGATGGCGTCCTTCAGGCAACGATAACTGCCCGTATCCTCAGCTCTCATGGCTGCATAGGCCAGCTGAGCCTTACCCGTCAAGTACGGAGCAAGCTTTACAGCCCATCGTTCCTCCTTCATTTCGTACCGCGCACTCGCTCAACGTTGTCAAGTAGGCTTCTATATCGTCCTGCTCCGACAACTTCACTATTTTGGCCTCACCCTCTTTACCCGCTCGTTCAGCAGGGATCCTTATCCGTCCCGAATCCTTACCAACTTCTGCAGCATCTCCATTTGCTCGCGTATCTGAGCCTTTCCAACTCCGCTGCTTGTAGCTGCCTCTTCTTTCTTCTTCGAACCGTCTCGGGACTTCCTGTCCTCAATCAGCACTTTTATCAAGCCTGCTATCGCTCGCGCCGAGGGTATAGAACAACCGAGGTATAGCTTAAACTCCAATAAATCACAATCACACCAAACAAGGAACAAACACTGAACACATACACCACCTTTTATCTTCTTTCGTGCACACAGCCGGAACCCCGCGTAGTTCGCGAGGGTACAAGAGCATCTTGAACTTTACAACAATGGTACAATGGGATTAACCTAACACCTATACAAATGACTACAATGCACATTTATCAGATATCCGAGAGGGAACAAGTCAACACGTATGAAATCACTGCATGGAGATCCCATGATCCTCACAAAGATACATGTACTTCAATCAAGCGGATAAGATATCATTCGTCTCATTGTCCATGATAGTTATATGGATCATCATCAAGACCAATATATCCGTCTATTCTGGATTCATCCATCGTACTTCTTAAGTAGGGTGTGATACGCTTATAACATTCACAGCTAGTGACTTGCAAGATATATACAAACGATCCTACGTAGCCCATGATGACATGAATGTTCGGAACTGAAATGGTTGCATTTGCATGTCATCTTTAATGTTTCAAGGGCTCAGCTGGGTGGGACACAAGTCACTATTTTTCCACTTTAGATACCATGCAACACCTTCATAAACTTATTGAACATGCCAGTGTATGACTCTTCAGGCACAAGGGCTGGTACGTATACAAAAAAGTGGGCACTGACTGTTTTTATTTTTTGCTGGGATGAAACCGTGTTTCAAGTTTTGTAAGATGATCAATAAAGGGTACAGAAAGATTATAATTCTTTCTACAATATTCCTCAGGAGATTCAGCAAGAACGTTATGCATAAATAACTGTATTAGTAAAGACTTGAACAATTGGCCACAACGCGCAACTGACTAAACTAACAGGCAATAAACGGAACTGGAAAATCAACCGACGCGAACGTACTTGGTGGGGCGGACCTACCATGGTTCACCCGTATGCCCGTGACCCCCCCCCCCCCCCTCCCTCCCCCATCCTTCCGCCATTCTAATCAGAAGCCAATTAATTAATTACGCGTATTGTTTTATTAACTCGGTGATTGATTTTCCAGTTCCATGTATTACCAGTCCTGTTGTTTTAGCCGGTCAGCTCCACGTTGTGGGCAATTGTTCAAAACGGCGACGTATGAACCAAATTATACTATTCCAGATCGAGTTCTCGCGTCCATTAAATTGCGTGACGAGGACTCAGCGCAAGAACTTATAATATAGTAACGCCGGCAGACGGGGGTGAAACTCACCATTATATTAATTCTGTTCTTGGTGTATGTGTGACCTGAACTCACGTGCTACATTCTTACCCACTCTTTTTGGAGGATGTATACCATATCTAATTGCGGAATTAATTTTAATACTTTCATTATTTCGCTATTCGTTTGGCTGGCGCGTAATCGGAAGGTCTTCTGCCTGGAGAACCTCTTTGATTTGAGCTACTGACCTCGTGAATCCTCTTTTTTCCCCCGAACGTGAGTTCAGGTCACACGTACAGCAAAGAACTGAATTAATGGTGAGTTTCATCCCCGTCTGCGTTGCTAATAAGTTCTTGCACTGAGTCCTCGTCACGCAATTACGTCGCCGTTTTGTGAACTGTTTATGGTTATACCCCCCCCCCCTCGTACGTAAGTGAGACGTTAGGAACAGTACCATCGCGAGGCTGGCGCTCGAGCTCGCTACTATATTTAGATTCCCTAGCTTGGAGGTTGCGAGTAAACATCTATAACCAGAGGCGGATCCAGGGGGGGGGGGGGGGGGGGCTATTGGGGCTGTAGCCACCACCCCCCCCCCCCCCCCTTTTCAGAGTAATTAAAATTAATAAACTACATGTATACGCGTTCAGATTCGTGCACGTGACAGATTTAGTATACAGGTGTTTTATAATAAGCCCCCCTTCCCTTTTCAAAAATTCTGGATCCGCCCCTGATAACCCTGACAGTACCCCTCTCACTAAACTCTCGATCCTCTTATTTTACACATCGGACTCGCGCCAATACGCCGCGCCAGTTAGCGCTGTGTGCGTTCTTTTGTTGCGCGTTTTTAGCTCACGTGGTTGTCGAGGCAATCAGTTGTACCATACATGACATGCAACGTCGACCTCGCCAAATTTGTTCATATACACATACGTTCCCCAAATAGAACATGTGCTTACCCCTGCTCACACTCACAGCATTATATGTGTGATTGAATAGAGGAGTTGCATGTGACGTCGCGCGCGTCTTACATCACTAAGTATGTTACTATAAATATGCGCTGCGTGGGTACGAGATAAACAATAACCGGACGGGAACGATAGAAGGCGGCGGCATACGCTCACGTGGTACATATTAATAGCGTGCCGTATACATAAATAGCAGCATACATATGATGTAACTAAACAATGCAAGGCGCGCGTGACGTCAATGCAACTCCTCTATAGTTTAATTATCACATTTGCGACCATGTCCGTAGGAGGCTTGTTATATTAAGTGTCACATGATTATACTCTTGAGTGTCATGAATTACCTAATTCTAGACTTAGCATATGTAATTAAAAGAACTATATACGACTAGCTCTAGCAATAGGTTTCTCATATTGAAACCTACGGGCCCTGAAACTGTTAGCCAGTTCTAATAATCCTGCTATTCTGGACCAACAAATGTGTTCCTTTTGCATGCTTGTCCATCTTATACCAACCCCCAGAGCGCATGGGCATCAGTCTGCACAGATTGTATATGGTTTCCTGGTACAAAGTATCCAACTGCAGCAGAATGAAGTGCAAAGCTGCATCATGGACAGTCCTCTGACTCAAGCCGGCAACATGTATAGTTGATAGGTATTGTGGTGCAGTGCCACGCATGCCTGCATGTAGGAGCGATGTGCGGGTGGGTGAGCACTCACAAAATCAACCACCTTCAGATACTGATGTGGAAACAGCATCCTGCGTGCTCAGTAAATTCGCTTCCAACTGCCATGCATGGCCTCCACTGGTTACTGTTCCAAATTGCTTTATGCACCATAGACACTTACATTCATCTTGATCACTCGTGCTCATGGTGTTAAGTACTATTACAGCCTGGTTTATGGAGCAGTTCAGTTATTTCTCCAGATTCTTCAATACTCTTCAAAATTCACCTGCTGGAAGAACATACAGTGCATAGGCAAAGAGAATATACGCAAACGTAGTATTTGTTTTTATTTATTTATAGAGCTGAGTGTCCATCCGTGCCGACGTTTCAATCGCTTACAACGCACATAAAAATCGGTACATGGCTCCACAAAACGCTGCAGTAATCCTTCCCCCCAAAAAAACAGTTAAGATTATTCTGGTATAAACCGTTACGAGCGGGACTAGCTGTCAATCAACTTCAGAAGTACACATCGCTGGCCCCCCAAAAGGTGGCTACAAGCACATACTTGATTCAATTAGTACGTCTCTTGAAAACACGCTTGTAAGTGTGACAGGTCTCAGGTCACGAACTTAATAGAATTACATGCACCGACACCACAATACTAGTCACACGCATTGTAAAGTTCCCAGGGAAATGCCTGCTGACTGTGGTTAACACAAACAGGTGTTCTCAAAAGGTCATGCACCCTATGCTAATTTACAGCCAGACCAGATCCCCCTGGTGGAATTCCCACTTTGTCATATGCTTGTTGCATGTATCCAACTCTCTGCATGGGTTTCTACAGCTTTTAATTTGTTATCTCCACCTCCACGAAGTCTCTCAACTCAGCTAGTTTGTCCTTCAGCATAGCCAGTCTGATAGCACATCCTGTCAGTGAGGGCAAAACATCCTTACAAGGTTTCCTTCCATACATCATCTCAAAAGGTGAGACACCTGTTGAATGGTGAATGGTAAGCAAAAAGAGCTAATGGAAGATACTTCTCCCACTCCTGGCCTCCTTTTCAACATATGAGCTGCAACAATGTGCGATTAAATCATTCCACCAACCCATCACCTTGAGGGTGGTATGCTGTGGTCTGAGATTTGTGAACTCCAAATGACTCCCGGGTTTGGTGAAATACAGCACACTCAAAATTTCGTCCCTGGTCTGAATGCATTATGTCTGGAAACCGTAGTTAGCGAACAGCTCCATCAATTCATGGGTTATCCGTGCAGCTGCTTGGTCTGATAGTGGCCTGGCTTCAGCCCACTTGGTGAAATAATCCTGGATCACTGTTGTTGTTAGGGGACTGGTACTTCCTGGCCTCGTCCCCAAGCCCTATTTTTATATTAAAGTTAGGAGAGCGCCTGGTGTACACTGCCAGGGTCCTAGTACGCATGCGCTAGCCATTACCAAGAAACTTGGTAATCGTATACTTTTGAAAAATTTATTTTGGAAACCATTCCGTATAGTAACTCGTATTTCGCGATGGCGTATGCTGTTGGGTTCCGAGAAGCAGTGGCTTATTCTCTATCGTATATTCTCCTTCAAACCTTTACACTCAAGGCTAATCAGGAGGAAGCTCTATTCTCTCTGTCGACCTTCGCTTTTAGGCGGAAGGTCGGGCCGAGACAAGGCGAAGGTCGAGCTACGCCCAACTAGGTTGGAGGGTGGTGCCCGAGCTACCCCCCCCCCCCCCCCCCCCCCCCCCCCCCCCACCGTTCCTTGTACCTTTTTATGTACTCTGTGTGCATTTAATCTGCGGGCGATGTACATACGCGAGGAAAAGCCAGAAGAGGAAAAGCCAGCGATGGGAACGAGGTAGTATACGGAATGATTTCCAAAATAAATTACAAATGTATAAGTTTCTTGGTAATGGCTAGCGCATGCGCGCTAGGACCCAGGCGGTGTACACCAGGCCCGACCCCCTAACTCTAAAATAAAATTAGGGACGAGGCTAGGTACACGGCCAGGGTCTACAATTGGAACATTGACAAGTGGAGTTCTCATGGTGCAGTTGTTTTTTTTTTTTTTTTTGCAAGTCATGCATTCTTGCTCCACGTCTTGTTATATGCTGACCCAATGTCTTAGGCGATCCAATGTCTTTTCTACCCTTTCAAGTAAAGTAAAGCGTGAGATTATGCATTATTAATGACTAATTACTCGATCCTAACAAGCGGGGGGGGGGGGGGGGTTATCCCCGCTTGCGTTGCCCAAAATACGAGCCGGGGGTGCGTGGGGGGTCCCCCTTGCGTTGGGCCAAATCCGAGGCCTAATGATGTATATATGGGGTATATCTGGGTCAATAAATAACATTTTGGCTGTGAATTTATTGTGCCTGAGTTTGAATACTTTCCGGCGTGAGATATATAATCTTCAAGCGTGAGAGCGTGAGAGAAACATCAAATGCGTGGCCGAATGCGTGAGGGTTGGCATGTCTACCCCTTGGTGGCCGGCCATAGGGCTGTCATGAGCCATCAGCAGTGCGTCTCCATGGGCAGCACCGGGACTGATATGCTCTCTGAGGTGGGACCAGCTGAGTACTGTCTGCAGACTACGTTACCCTTCAGGATGAGTTGAGACCACAGCTGGTTATATCTTCGCAATGGTGGCTTCCTCCAGTTCCCTCCGTTAGGGCATCTCTGCGACGTTTTCAATGCTCTGTATATACTTCATCACTTCTTTGAGCTTCATGGATCTGCACTGTTGACAACCCTACATCTATTCTGGTGGTGGCTGTGAGTTCTAGACCCTTTCTCCGAGACAAGTCATCTGCATTAGTGTTCAAACTCGCTTTTCGATACACTATTCTGAAGTCATACTCCTGAAATGCCAGGGCCCATCTACAAGCAAGCCTTCCATTATCTGGTTGGAGAACCATTGTAATGGTTCATGATCGGTTCACAGCTGGAATGGACAGCACAGCAAGTAATGTCGAAATTGGTTGGATGACACTATAGTTGGCTTTAGATTTGGATAACATCCGACAAACATATCCAATCATATAGCCATCTTGTTGCAGTATAGCACTGCACTTGCATCAGTTTGTAGCACAAAGTGACTGGCTCGTTTGGCAAACCTTGGGTAAGTCAAAAAAAGGTGCACTTGTCAATTTTGACTTAAAGGTTCAAAAAGCTGCCTCACAATCTGCAGTCCAGTAAAATGGGTTGTCCTGTGTCAGTTTGTGCAGAGGAGCTGCAATGTCTGAAAAGTGACAAATGAACTTCCAATAATAGGAAGCCAGACCTAAGATTTGCCGTATACCTCTGAAGCACTGCTTGGTGTTGGCCATTCCATCTTTTGTCTCATCTGGAGTTACAT
Source organism: Eunapius fragilis (assembly GCA_963681505.1). Taxonomy (NCBI): domain Eukaryota; kingdom Metazoa; phylum Porifera; class Demospongiae; order Spongillida; family Spongillidae; genus Eunapius; species Eunapius fragilis. The sequence goes on from OY811992.1 coordinate 2,515,850, forward strand.
CTGCTGCACAGAATACATGTCCCTGATATGTGACCTGTGGCATTTACTTCTTCACTGGCCGAGTGAACCAGTACATCGTCAATATAGGTGGTCACAAAGGCAGCCCTCTGGTAATTCTCTCCATTAGCCTCTGAAAAGAGCTAGGTGCCCCATACAGTCCAAAAGGCATCCTCGTAAACTCAAATGAGCCCATTCCTGGCCCCGGAGAGAAAGCTGTTTTCTCTCTATCTTTGGGTATATGCATCCTTGATGTTGAGCTTGTTTAGCTCACGATACTTCCACACATATCCTTATCTCTCCAGAGTTCTTCCTCACATATACTGCAGGGGCCAACCAGGGGCTGCTACTCTCCACAATAATCCCTTTTTGCAACATTTGTTGGAGCTGTTCTCCCACTTCATCACGGAAATGTGCTGGGATTCTTTGAGCCGGAATGCGTACAGGAGATCCAGTGGTGTTGATCTGGTGTGAAGCAACCAATGCTGTACCCGGTAGTGTGATGAACAGGTCCAGGTACTTATTTACTACTGCTGCCAAGCCTGGTTTGATGAACTGCGGGAGCTCATACTTTCCAGGTTTTCCAAAAAGTGGTACAGCACAGTCCTCCACCATGATATGAAGTTTTTCTTCTGCATATTCAACCTCAATAGCTGCCACACTACACTTTTTGATTTTGAGAACCTGTTCAGGTTTCCACAAAGTGTTTAGTCTCGATCTCGCCTCCTGTGCTCGTGGCTGATCTGCTTGCTGCTGAATGTGTTGACTTCGTGTTTCACTCTTGGCTACCCGTAACTGGTGTAGTGGTGAAGTCAGGTAGTAGTCTATGCATGCTCTTGGAGAAAGTCTGTGCCAAGAACGGCTTGGGTAATGAGGTCCTTGAAGACAAAGAAATTATTTGATTTCACTAGGTTTCCCACTGTCACCACTGCTTTCACACCCGCTGCTGATATCAGTCGTAATTGACCAGCTACTATCCCTGGAGTGTTTGCTGCTATCTCCTGCTTAAGGAGTGAAACTGATGATCCGGAATCCAGCATTAATTTTTTTCCGCAAATGCTTCTACTTATACCATAGATATTATAATGAGTAGTCTATAATCTAATATCTATGCTCTTACCGTTGCTATTTTCCTACTTACTGCTACTACATGCTGTTCGACAGGACTCTGGTGGGATATCTGTTGCCCTGAAAAGGACCCGGTTGGAGTTTCCCTGAGTTTGAAAATAATTACGTGCTATATGGCCCCGCCTGCCGCAGTTAAAACAGCGAGGTAGTTCACGCTGGTCATATCGCGGTTGTCGCTGATTCGCAAACCGCGATTGTTGTACTTGCTGCTACCTGTTCCGTGAGTCTATCAAACTTCTCGCTTATGGTTTCTCTTGGGGTCCGTCGGTGTGATGGCTGCTACGGGCTGCTGTTCATATAGCGACATCAACGGCTTAAATAATTCTGAATTCTGTTTGCTGACTTGCATAAGTTGCATTGGTTGGCCCGCAACGAAATGATGTAACAGTAGCTGATCGCGCGTTTTTTGGTCTATCTCGGGCATGGTATGTTCCAATAGCTTCTTGAGTTCGTGGCTGAACAGTGACAGTGATTCTCCCGCCGGCGGTTTGTATTCCTTCCGATCATCCTCACCTAGATCCAACCATGCGGCCAGTGCTTCACCTTCCCCGGCGAGCAAGGTCGGCAATTTCACTGCTTTTACCGTCCAGTCGTTCGCTGCGCTGCAGATATCAAATCGCAGAAACCACTCATCGGCGGCGTCTCCTGACGAAAAAGGTTTCGGCACACTAATCGCAACGCTTGCTACAGCCATTCTCTGCTACCAATGTGACAGGTCTCTGCTCACGAACTTAATAGAATAGAATTAGATGCACCGACACTGCAGAGATATAAAATAATAATTCACACGTATTATGAAGTTCCCAGGGAAATGCCTGCTGACTGTGGTTAACACAAAAGGTGATCTCATAAGGTCTGCTTACATAAGCGTAGTGGTCTCTCGAGGCTTACCCGCTTTCACGAGCTATAACTTGCCGTAGCTTATATCTGTGCCACGAAGATTATAATATGAATAGAATACTATTATATCTATTTTGTGTTAAGCTTTTAAATGGTGCCAGTCGAACTCCGCCTTTGTACCCGAAGCTCAGTTGGCAAAATCAAAAAGGCGAAACGAGAGTTGAACAATAACATCATGCAATATCAATTAATAGTGCGCCACCTACTGGTCGGTGGGATTTGTTCCGAGGATTGGAACGATGCTATAGGTTGACCACGAGAACTTCGATCCCTCGCGACGCCCACTTAGTCTGGTGACTCGACTACTATCAATAAATAAAAGACGGGTCCCCAGACTACTATTCTACTGTACTTATGGCGGTCGGATCCGATAGTGCATGTTGGCATTATCTGATTGGAACGATGGACCATTTTATCTAGCCTGGCTACTCCCATAGATATTATTATATTATAATCTATGGTATACGCCAAATACACTATCACCACTACAGCTTTCTACTTGCACACTCTATAGATGTTATCTAATACTTGTTCCCTCTACAGATGTCATCTAATACTTGTACCCTCTACAGATGTCACCTAATACTTGTACCCTCTACGGATGTCGCCTAATACTTGTACCTCTGTTGGGCATGATCATAGATGAAATAATTTCCTGATACTGTTTATTTCATGCTATGCAATAAAACTACGTAATGAACATATAGCAGTCATAATAATTAATAAATAATGAAGCAGGTAATAAAAACATTTTCTATTGAATGTTGTTGATATATACAAATGGAAGAAGGCTTTGGTGATGTAAAAAACAAGGAAACAAGGTATCTGACTGAAAAGGAAAAATGAAATTGCCTACAAAGTCAAAACATGACAACATGCTAATATATTTATCAGTCAGGCGCCTCGACAGCTGGACAACCCTCCAGCCTGCATGCACACCTAGCTAAATAGGCAGACGTGCGTGGCATTAATTCCATGGCCAATATTAGTAGGTTTGGCGAATACTCATTGAATAACCGGGCCCAAAAACTGATTACTCAATGCTCTGATCTACAAGTAATAAAAAAATTCTCTGGAAGGCTTTGGTGCATGGTGTAAAAAGCAAGGAAACAAGGCAGGCACCTGTCTAATGCCCAGCGATGTTCATCCCAGAAAGACAGAAATTAATTTTTTTCAGTTTTAATACAGCAACTTAGCATGCTAATACCACAAGCCAACAGCAATCATAATATGTCACAGCTTAGGAATTTAAACACTTTGCAGACAATGTTATTAATATGAATTTGCAGAGACTGGTGGTGAAAGGATGTGTCGGACTGTTTAATAGCGAAAATGTGAGCTGGATTAAGAGATGACTTAACTTAAAGACTACTGTACGTTATTTGCGACATGCAATTATATAACGCAACGTACTCCCACCACTGCACATGCGTATGTGCGATGGTTAATTCAGTTATAACATGTATCGTACGACAACTTACATGAAAGAAGACACATTGCATTCTAACAGCATAGTACTTAGATATCCAATTAAATATAAACCTTTTCACATGCAGCAGTAGCATGCTAAGATATGTCAGTGTGCAACTGCATGTTAGATCTGGCATAAATAAGAGCAGCTCCCATGCATCCTTGGATATTATAAAGCCAATTAGTTCGTTGCTTTGAGCATATTTTCTGGGCCTGGCCAGTAAATGCAACTTTTTGACACAAGATATCAAATTAACTCATGCATGAAAACCAAGAAAGAAATTATACACTCTAGCAATGGCCTGATATAGATGTAGTTTTTATTCATCATACTCATACATGGATCCAAGCAAACATCACTTTGATACATTTTAAAGACATGAATGCACGTTTCTTAAACAATGGTTAGTATATGAATGTGAAAGCTGAGAGAACTGTCACATTTTTGTAGAATATCAGAACTCCAGATCCCTTGTCCTCCAGATCCCTTGTCCTCTGACACAAGCCGGCAACATGTATAGTTGATAGGTATTGTAGTGCAGTGCCACGCATGCCTGCATGTAGGAGCGATGTGCGGGTGGGTGAGCACTCACAAGATCAACCACCTTCAGATACTGATGTGGAAACAGCATCCTGCGTGCTCAGTAAATTCGCTTCCAACTGCCATGCATGGCCTCCACTGTCACTGTTCCAACTTGCCTTATACACCATAAACACTTACATTCATGCTGATCACTCGTGCTCATGGTGGTAAATGCTGTTACAGCGTGTTTCAAGTTCAGTTCTTTCTCCAGATTCTTCAATGCTCTTCAAAATGCACCTGCTGGAAGAACATACAGTGCACATGACCCGTCAATGACTCCACAAAACGCAGCAGTAATTCTTCCTCCCCCAAAAAACATAAGTATAAACCGTAACGAGTGGTACTAACTGTCAATCAACTTCAGAAATACACATCACTGGCCCCCCAAAAGGTGGCTACCAGCACATACTTGATTCAGTTAGTATTCTTCTCTTAGAATAACTCTGAAAAGAACCTTTCTTAGGGTTTGGAACTTGGAAAACTCAGTTACATGCTTGTAAGCCGAGGGGTCTCTCGAGGCTTACCCGCTTTCACAAAGCATAACTTGCCGTAGCGATATAGCTGTGCCACGAAGAAAATAATATGAATAGAATACTAATGTCTCTTTTGTGTTAAGCTTTTAAATGGTGCCAGTCGAACTCCACCTTTGTTCCCGAAGCTCACGTTTCTTAATTAGCTCTGGTGCAGTTGGTAACCATCAAAAAGGCGAAACGAGAGTTGAAAAATCGGAAGTTTCGCCAGAAAAACTGAAATTTTAAAACAGCAACTTTGCATGCTAATACCATAAGCCAACTGCAGAATATATCACACCCTAGGATTTAATAAACTTTGCTGACAATATTATTAATATGAATTTGCAGAGACTGGTGGTGAAAGGATGAATAAAGAGTGTCGGACTGTTTAATAGCAAAAATGTGAGCTGGATTAAGAGATGACTTATTTGAAAGACTACTGTACGTTATTTGCGACATGCAATTAAATACGCCACTACTGCACATGCATATGTGCGTTAGTTAATTCAGTCATAACATGTATAGTAGGACAGCTTATGAAAGAAGATACATTGCATTCTAGCAGCATAATCAAATTAGATATAAACATTTTCACATGCAGCAGTAGCATGCTAAGATATGTCAGTGTGCAACTGACTGCATGTTGGATCTGGCATAATTAAATAACATGCATCTTGGAAATTATAAAGTCAATTTGTTCATTGCTTTGAGCATATTTTCTGGGCATGGTAGGTAAATGCAACATTTTAGACACAAGATATCAAATCAACCCATGCATGAAAACTAAGAAAAATTATACGCTCTAGCAATGGCCTGATATAAATGTAGTTTTTATTCATCATACTCATACACGGATTCAAGCTTACGTATCACTTTGATTTGTACATTTTTTAAAGACAGGAATGCAAGTTTCTTAAACTATGGCTAGTATATGATTATGTGAATGCTATTAACAAAAGCTGAGAGAACTTTCAGATTGTTGTAGAATATCAGAACTCCAGATCCCTTGTCCCTGTGCACATGCACACCCCCTGGTTGAATCTGTCTCTTGGATTCATCAAATGTAATTATATTTTGGCCTAAGGAGACATTGCAAGCACCTAAGTTCATAAAACTGAAGGTGTTACATGGCATTTTCATGTGTAATGTTAACTCATTGCATTCCTTTTATGATCATATTATATTATCCAACATATTATGGCCATTGAATTTTAATGCAGTGCTTGAATGCATGCTCTAGTATGGTATTTTGTGTAGCTACATAATTGTGTAACTTCAATTTTAGTATGCTTATATCTATATGTAGGAATTAAGCATGCTGGCTACATTGGTGATGCTTTTTGTTCCAATACTACTACTGAGCTCTCTGCCTTATGGAACTGCTGTTCCATTGAGCTCATTCTACTCCTATGGATCAGCTGCTGGTGACATAGCACTACCTCCAACTGATGATGGATCTTCTCCTGCAATAACGCTACCTACTCCGTTTAATTTTTTTGGAACAAAATATGCTACAATATACGTAAGTCAATTGATTGATACAAAGAACATGAGGAGTAGGTAATTTAAACGCTGACTGAATATTTAATTACTGTCTCTATTTTTTTGTTTACACCTTTAATGAGTTTCATATCTATAAATTAGGACATTTTCTATACCAACTACAGTATTGAGATTTTCCTCCATTCTTTCTCTCTATAAGGGTGGAGTTCAGAAGCTTTTCCCTTCTGTCCCACCATACCATTGTACTTCTTCAGCTGCCGCGCATGTGATGTGTATAATAAAGATCTGGGGACCAAAATTATATGATCGACAGCTGGGCTTCACGGAGGAAACTGTCCGCGGAGTAAAGTGTCCGCCCGGACCATTTACTTCGGAGTAAGTTGTCCTAGGACACTTTACTCCGGAGCAACCTGTCCCTCTAGGACAAGTTACTTCGGAGTAAGCTGTCCCGATCTGGAGTAACTGTCCCTACCCCAACTCTCTTCCCGCGGACAATTTACTCCGGAGTAATATGTCCTAGGACAGTTTGCTTTTCGCTGGATTGATGCATGTGCCCTGAGTTCAGCTGACATCAGCAAACTCTCGCTCCTCGTTTTCATCTGTCCTCCATCCATTTATATCAGCTATAATGTAGTAGAAGTCACATACATCCTCAGAAAGCCAGCTGGCAGCTACGCTCCTTATCGGTAGTGATTAACAACTTAAACCCTGTGGCTACGTACTAGTTTGAATTGCAATTTACACGATACATATGACGGACCACTTACTCCGTCGGGAGACAATGTACTCCGGAGTAAAATGTCCGGTAGGATAATTTACTCCGACGGACACTTTCCTCCGTGACAGGACAACCCACCTACGCGGCCTGCATGCACACCTATATAAATTAAGCTAGCTAGGCAGACGTGGCATTAATTCCACGGCTAATACTTGTCCAGCATGATCATCGGGAAATGAAGGTCCACTCATGTTCGCCGCCAGGCAGGATATTAAGCAGTGTACGATTAAATCTTTCCACTAAACCGTCCATGGGGGATGGTAAGGCGAAAACTATGCCTAGCAATTGACCTTCTTCCTTCAACAAGTTAGATTCAAAGTTACGGCCCTGATCGGTAACGAGAATATCGGGACACTCCGAAATGGCTGAAAAAATGGTGTACAAATGCATTGGGTATGCCTGCATCCATTTGGTAACATAGTCACCCACTAGCTAGCAGATATCTGTTACCTTTAACCGTCAAAGGCAGGATCCCTATAGTATGTACTCTGTCATTGTTAAAAATGGTTTAAAGGGATGTTTTCATGCCTATTGCTTAATGTCCTATCATTTTATATAGGGGATCATACTCTATTTTAGTGTTGGATAGAATGTAAATCCATAGTACGTGAAGTTATCGTGCAGCGGAGGGATTGTAAGGCCACATCAAGTTGATTTCATGTTTCTCGAACGAGGCGGGTCATTTGCATTGAAGTTCAGGGAAAAAATATATAAATGGTATTCAAATGTGTCTTCTATAATTGTTATACAAACGCGCACGCGTACACTGTGAACCAACACTGCGCACGCCGCTATTGTTGATGCATCTCTATTACACAATAGTGCCTCTTCGATTATTAGAAGTTTACTGCGACTGTATAGCCACTGTCTACTGAGATATCGTCATTATGTCCTAGCTCGTTCTTATGGATAAGTGTTATAGTGAAATGTGGTAGTATTATTGTCATTCCACGAAAGGTTTTGCAGTGCTCATTTGAAGATACGTTTGGAGACATCGTAAATAATTTACAGCTGACGTCTAAAGTAGCGAACATCTCTATTTCATGCAACGCTATGTTTGACTGATCCCAATCACGACGTTCCATTAAATGCCCCATTGAGCTTCTGCAATCAGTTGTAACCTTTGCATGCGCAAGCGTTGTGTAGTACGCACGCGCTTGCGGATTGTTTTATATCATATTCATACATGTAATTGTATTCATTTTACTTTTTTTTCTTTTATTCGGCGACCGGGTCACTTTTTTTGGTCCAACTGTCCGAGAAACATGAAATCAACTTGCCAATGGTGTGGCCTAATAAGATTTAAGTACAAGGGATATAATTTACACTGGAGTAGCGTTCTCACAAGTGGGAAAAAAAGTTTGGGAAAAAAAAGTTTCGGAGTAGGACAAAAGGTTTCTGAAACTTTTTATCTCTGGGATAAAAATTTCAGAAGTCTTGTCCTAGGATAAAACCTTTTAGTCCCACGGATAAAATTTATGTAGGACAAAAACTCGCATGACAGGCCCCCCCCCCATGATACACCAATGCACGCAGAACATCTATGATATATCTATGATATATGATGTACATATATTGCATGCATATTCTATATACAAACAGGTGAATAGCAATGGAGACTTGTCCTTTGGAGTGCCATCTTTAAGTTTCACACCAATAGCATTTCCCTTTCCAAACATTCCATTGATAGCAGTTTATCTGTATGATGTCGACACCAGAGCTAATGGCAGTGTGTGGTACAGAACTACACAAGATCCCACACTTCTAGCAAAGGCTGCAAATGACATACAGTCCTTGTATGGAACCTTCAGTCCTCAGTGGTTGTTCATTGCAACCTGGGATCATGTTGGATACTGCTGCACTAGTACTCCTAATGAGGTAGGAAATATGTATGCCTGCATCTACATGTAAGAGTATGTTTTTTAAAATGCTTATATTTGAACTCGCTGAGAGTACAACCCCGTCGGGTTAGAATTCCGTGTATGTCATATGCACATGCATTGGTACATTTATAGAGAAGTCCTGTAGCTTTTTAATAGTCCAGATCTTATTTTCCATGGCACTTAGAATACCTCCTTTAAAAATTCAATTGCTTGAGCTGCATACATTATAAGTGTTAACTCAATATTAGTACATACAATTTTTATCAGTAGTAATACAATTATAACTCCAGAAGGTTGGTTTAGCTGGGCACAGTCCCATATGGTGAAATTGATTGTGGTTAATTTGAAAATCATTCATTAAATCATTGATGTCTTTAAATAGAAGTTATTTGCATATGAAGTACAGTAATAATATTTAATACTGCTTTTGTATTTGTTTTCATAATCATGCAGACAAACACATTTCAGTGTATCCTGGCCACAGACAATATCAGGTCATACATAATATTCCTGTATGCGGATGGTTTGATAAAGTGGCCACCAACTGGAGCACAGGTTGGATTGAATGCTGGAGACAGTGTAGTCTATGCAAATATTCCAGGATCACGAACACCCAGCATTCTAAACATTACTCGAATGAGTAATGTTGGAATAGGCGGGAAATGGGTGTTTCAAGGTAATATCAAATAAATTTATCCATAATTGCACTAAATAAACAACATTGCATTCCTATGCATATTCATATTTTGTTTTGAAATGAGAGCCTAGAAGTATTCAGAAAGAATGTATAAGGCATGATGAAAATTTTATCATGCACTTCACAAGATAATCTAATAGAGAAAGAAACCTTGATAGAAGTCCGAAATAGTGACAGGCATCCAGCAAGCGATAGTTGTATTTCTCATTAAAAGGACTTTAACTGTTTGCATCAGCTCTACTATAATCCATTTACATCAATCCTTGGAACCATATGTAAAGTAAAAGGCTACATGATAATCATACATTGAAGTTGTTATTCATAAGGTTGCAAGCAAATGAGCATGAAGTAGTATTGTTATTTACACTTACCAAGGATATGTAATATAGACAAAACGTTGTAACATAAATGGATACAATAAGCAGACTGTTTTCATCTTCCATCCATCTAATCAGAAATTGATATTTGTGCGACCATATGTAGGCTAGGCTAATAATACCCTAGTCTTCCAGCTCTGATTGCTAAAGATATCTATTTGACAGTTATTTAATGGATCCAGATACAAATAACTGCAGCTGATGTCCAGGGCTTCTTGTGACATTTATAGCAGACAATATTGTAGTAGGGTTTCTGCACATTTATGCATGCACTACACTTATGCTTTGATAGCATTATTTTAGACTGACTAGTCATGGATGTCCAAACAGCAGGAATGCTTTATAAATGAAGGAGAGGTTTCTATTGTGAATTCATTTTCTAATTGTTTGTCAATTCAGCTTTATTAAATGTAATTGTCGCAGAATTGACTATAAGTTTGAGCTGGAAATGAATCCAACCTTGTATTTCAACCTGTTTCTGTAGCATTTTGGGTATCAACCTTGGCATGGATAATAGTAATAGTGGAAAGATAGCAACTAGCCAAGCTCATATGAGGTCAGTACTATTCATAGATTGACCTTGCCAAATAGCTCTTGGCAACATCCTACATTTGTAAACCATGCTGCAATATATTGTTGTAACCCTAATTACAAAACTGTGTGTCCCATGCATTATTTTTTATCATAGGTACATTCTGTGGAGTTGTACATAACTACACTGAGGGTTTGCTGCTCTTGAATGGTTTTGTGAAGTGCTATGACCAGCCATATTCATCATCTACAAGCTCAAGAGATTTAGATGATTGCTATGGTTCTCAATTAGTGTTTGTTGGTGCCAAGAAATCCAATTCATCAATTATGTTTGAAATTGGAGCATTTGGCTCTCCAAAAGTTCTTAATTCAACTAATTCAACTAGTACTGCTTACTATGACCTTGGAGGAGCTTACTGGTACCGATATCCATCATACAGTTTTGGTTTTGCATCCTCATCCAGCATTACCTTGAACACCTGTGATGTTGGTCAAGGCAATGATGACTGTGCACATCGTTTGTGCTGGTACCTTGGTGGTGGTGGGGGATACCGTGCTGGATGTGTAACTAATGATCAAACATGGAGAAAAGTAATCTACAAAGGAAATACTGTACCAGCATGTTTCCCAGGTATGAACGTATTACCACCGTCTTCTGAATTAAAGTAATTGTGCGCCATGACCTTAACATAGAAAATAACTTACAAGTTCACCTCCAAATACTTAACTAAGAAGTGTGGCTAAAAATCACACAAATAGAGATAGAAATCATGTATTATGTTTTGTGGATCACTCATGGCCTAAAGATTTGCACTGTAAAGAATTTAGCATTGCCACATCAATCTGTTTCTTCCCCTGATTTAAAATATTTAATCATTGTAATTTAAGTGCTTCTCTAACAATTAAATCCAGCATGGATATTCCTAGAGTCCGGAAAACACATGGGGTCAAGTACTTATTGTGGCATTTGGTAGTCCGATTCCGACTGCAATGCTGATTGATTATTATGACTATGCTATGCTATTTGGATTTGTTCTACTGAAAACTTACACAGTACACATTGAGCATATAAAGCAACGTATGACAATACTAATCATGTCATGTTTCCAATACTAATCATGACATTTTTCCAATCCTAATATAAACCTAGTGCGAGAGTTTTACCCCTTGTGGATTTGTTTAATAACTACAGGGATGGTTGCAGCAAGAAGGGCCCTCGCACATATATTCTCAAGTTTTCAAATTATTTGATATTCAAAGAGAAACCTCTGACCTTTTCAACTTCTTTCTTACACCGCACTAGAAATTAGTTTATCCATCGTGGAGTTAGTGGCCTGAATTTTTAATTATGCAAACATTTTAATTGTACACATCAACTTTGATGCTCCTTCCTGGAACATCTATTGTTATATCCCTTTTCACTGCAAGGACCCCATAAATAGCATCAAAATCAAACTGCTGCATCTTCAATTGAGTAAAATGGAATTATACATTGTTATAACTATTACAGACCTACAGTATTTAACTGCCTGAAAAATAGAATTGCTAATTGTAGATATGTATCATAAATTAATGAATGTATAATTTCCGTAATTCCTTGTTTTCTTTACCTTTTACTCAATTGGTGTCTACAAATCCTACATCACCAATTTTTAATTTTTATATAGGTGCATACATCACTAAGTATTTTTATATCTTATGTATTCACTTTCATCCATGGGGATATTTACAAAAAGTGTTATTGCATTGAATCAAAACAGAAATAGATGAATGTGCTCTGGGTATTAGTGGATGCAATCAGATTTGCACCAATACATATGGAAGTTATGTTTGCAGTTGCTACTTTGGATACCAAGTCTCTTCAAGCAATAAAACGTGTGTTGGTAAGTGCTTAGAAAATAATATGGGGTCGAGGCAGTGAAAAGGGACCTAACGCATATTATAAAATTTTGTTGTAAAAATGCATCACGTTTAAATCGCTATAACCTCCCAACAGTTATATACTTCCTATTTTCAACACTTTATACTACACCATTTCTCTATGGTAAAATAGATTTTGTGGTCTTGCATTAGCTTCGTGCCAGTGTTGCACCGTCCGATACCCCTTGGGGTTCAAACCCGCAATATCTTCCTGCAGGAAATTCAATTCACTTTAAATTTGGTTTATACGTAGAGAGATCCTGAACCTATTGATCTGCCCTGTTCGTTAATTTTTACTTTATCCGTTACGGAGATACAGCTGTGCAAATTAAGTACATCTTTTCCGCTCGATTCGCACCATTGTTGTATGGATGAATATTCAAGCGTCATTGATAACCAGCCACACCCACGTAACTTCACGTGAGTGTTCGCAGTAGTACACTACAACAATGGCACGTGATTTAAGCAGTTTGCCGTAAACATATATGTATAATTCAAGCTTGACAACCACAGTAACGTCGATCATGCTAGCCATTCTTCAACAACTTATGTATGCCTACTAGTTCAATTTCAATTTTGTCGTGTTGTAGTGTACTGTTATTCTGTAGATAAAGCATTATAGTGACGTGTAACACAACTGAAGACGAACTCGCTGTTTGGTCCGCGCATACGAGTTCGATCGTAATTGCAATGGCAGTTTCGATAGTGGTGACGTTGACTTTGATAGCGACGAGTTGCAGTGATGGTGGTGAAAGTAGACGTGACGTGGTAGGCTTGAGTCTCACGCATTTACTCAGGCTGCAGTTGAAGCAATGAGTATCATTACCAACCATCATTACCGATTTAGAGGCCCGTGGTACATGCGGTATAGTAGGGATAATTTCACAACCTAACCATACTGTGATTAATTAATTTTGTATGAATGCCTCATCGATTAGTCAGAGCCACTCCCCCATGGCGCCCCTCTGTTTGATTAGCCCCCCCCCCCCCCCCCCCCCCCCCCCCCCCCCACCCTTTTGAAACACCTAGGAACGCCACTGTCCAAAATCTATGTTACAATAGAGAAATGGTGTAGTATGAAGTGTTGAAAATAGGAAGTGTATAACGTTAACCGCTGGGAGGTTATACGAGATGCATTTTTATTTTAAAAAATTATTATATGCGCTAGGTCCCTTTTCGCTGCCCTCGACCCCATATTATGTTCCTTAGAAACTGCCAGCAACAGTTACAATGTGCAACATCCAAATCTACAGATATAGATGAGTGTGCACAAGGTATAAGTGGATGCAATCAGATTTGTACCAATACTATTGGAAGTTATGTGTGCAGTTGCTATTCTGGATATCAAAAAACTCTGAACAATAGAACATGTACTGGTAAGAATACACTCACAAACCAAGCAGAACAATTTCCTTATATTCCAATCTGTAGATGTGAATGAATGTGCTCTGGGTATCAGTGGATGCAATCAGATTTGTACCAATACCAATGGAAGCTACATGTGCAGTTGCTACCTTGGATACCAAATCTCTTACAACATTATGGCATGTGTGGGTAAGCCCTTAACAGAAATCAGACAGTTGTAGTACAGCCTAATAGGAGGGATTATATATTTTTTATGTGACTTTAAACCATGATATCCACCAGACTCACAATACCTCCATGCACCACCACACCCTGTTTACCTCCATACTCCATCACACCCAGTGTTCCTCCATCCAGGTGCCTCCACCGAACCTCGCCATGTACCTATATTACAATTGGTTCTTGCTACTGTGGCCTTGTTCTCTGTGTGCAGAGTTTGTATCTCTAGCTATCTCTTTTATACACTAGGGTGTGTAACCGATTTTCAGGTTTTGTAGGTTAATCGCTTATTCGCGATTATCTATTCGGTCGACTATGCGCTTTGTAGAATAGCAGGTTACCGATTCAGAATTTCCTTTAGTCGAAATAACCGATTCTGTTTTCTTAGTCGCGATTAGTCGATATTCGTTTCCTTCATATGCAGAAATCGGTAGCAAATCGATTACCCCTTTTTATATACCCTTCGCATTTCCCTCCTGTGCAAAGGCATACTAACGGGTTAATTAATAGGTAAAAAGAATCATTGTGATGTAATCAACACTTAGTCGCACGTCTGGGGACCCGGCGAAGGAAAACCATCAGTGCCCTCCCTCAATAATACGCGCAGTGGGCACGGCAATTTAAATACGTTCGCACTTTCTCTGCAGTATTGTACATGTGCATTTATCAAACGCGCTGCGTACTCCTTTGCACGGGTGACAGGTGTCCAAATACATCGGCACACTGGTTCTTTTCCAGACGTTCGGCCATGGCGTTCTGATTATCGTACATGTCTCGATTGGCGGCTTTGACATGTGCCTGAAGCGGTGTTCCACCATGAGGCTTCAAGCTGGTGCTGCTCAGTACTTATTGAATTGTATATTGTTGGCTTATAACTGCCAATTGTGGCGGATGGGAATGATACATCATACATGTACTTGTTCAAGGCCTTTTGGCGGCGGGATGGACAAACTATTCATTTCGTTTTTATCTCAGTAAACCAAAGCCTTACTTGTCCCGTACTTATACTGAGTGCGTTGGTAGCGGCGAACAAATAGCCACGTGTTTTTCGGTGAAAAAAAAATGCTTGGCCATTGAATCATGGGTTTGGCGTAACATTGGCATGCACATCGTTCCCAGTCACTGTTGCCTGTGGGTACTATCTATGTTATCTTAAAGTTGGCGCAAGCAACCGATAAGCAATAAAACTGGCTATGCATATACTTGCATTAGACTTGAGAAACTTGATTTATCGTAAAAAAAAAAAGGACAAATCTGGAAAAACCTAGGTAATCGTTAGCAAATTAATAGTGCATTAATCGCCAAAATCGGTTTAATGTTACTAATAACCGATTTGCAAGTTGCTATAAACCTGAAAAATCGATTGGACATTTTTTCATAGTCGAAATAATCGATTTTGATTTATACACACCCTATTATACACTTTGTCTGCATGTGCATACTGATTGTAACGAAGCACTTATTTGGAAGGCTTGGGCAGGCATGGTAGACATCCCAAATGAGAAATATATGCAGGTTAAGTCAATTCAAAATTATAATTGTGTTTATAGCTGTATTTTTCACAAACAGTTTTTTTGAAAAACGTAATTAATTGAAAAATGTTATTCTGCAAGTGAAAATCTTACAGCAGTATTTAAGTGAAGCTATTTTTGAAACTAACTTTCATGTGCCTGCATTTACCAGGTCCCTTTGTACACATAGTAAGTGGTGATGATGAACTGACTGAGAATGTTAGAAGTGTAGCGCATGCGCTATAGCTGCTCTTATTATGGACATGCGCAGTGTTTACACCTGAGGGTATTTAATGGCGTGCTGTACGATCTTATTTGATTAAACACTTGGATTGCTACACTGGTGTCAGAAGTGGGATCGGACCGAATGCTACATGGCCGAGCAGGAAGAGCGGAAGGCTGTTCGGTTTAGCGCTAGACCGCCCGCTCGGTTTGCTAAGGGCGCTGACTTCAATCTCTGGGTCAAAAGGTTAGAACTGTACTTCAGGGAAGCGAAGGTCCCGGATAACAAGCGAGGAGAAGAGTTGGTAGCGCTGTTGGAAGACGACGCATTTCGGGTAGTGAGTCAGTCGGGTTTTGTTAGCGGTGACGGGGTGGAGTATGAAGAGGTGAAGAAATGTCTGCAGGAGCAGTATGCGCCAAAAGGAGTCGAACTGGAATGGCAGCGCAAACTGCACTCAGCCCACCAGGAGAGACCCGAGACCCTGTTAGAATTTTCAGGGCGGTTGCGGATGCTGGCGGACAAGGCTTACCCTTCGTGGTCGGCGGAAAGACGACTTGAAATGGCGCGTGAGCAATTTATTCACGGTGTTATCTCTCCTTCTGTGCAGATGAGGCTTTTGAGGAAGCAACCAGAGTCGTTGGAGGCTGCACTTGCTTTGGCTAGCCAGTGGGAATCAGTGGAGCTGGCTCAACAAAGCCTACGCGGAGAGAAACAGGGGTCAGGTGCGAGTCTTGCCGTGTCAGGTGAACGAGACCTGGTACAAGGTGCATTGCGAGCTAATACGGTGGAAGAGTTGGCGTTACAAGTCCAACAGCTGTCACAGGAGATTAGTAAGTTGTCAAGTCGGGAAGTCGGTGAGAAAAGGAGCGCTCCGAAAAGGGTCCCTGTCTGTTGGAACTGCAAGCAAAAAGGGCATATACGGCGCAATTGTCCTCAGCGGAAGGAACGGAATGTATCTCCGAAGGAGATTGGGAAGGACAGGTCAGTGAAGTACACATCGGCTGTGGCATGCACGTTGATACTGCAGGGTATGGTTGGGGGTCGTCCCACACGTATGCTAGTGGATACAGGATCATCCGTTACCCTTGTGCATGAAAAGGTGTGGAATGACATTTCTCAAGACAGGAAACTCTTGACACCCCAATGTCCTGTGATGGCAGTTAATGGAGACTCGTTAAGTCTATGTGGACAGATTGACCTTGATCTTATGGTGGGAAAGCATGTGAGAACTCATACTGTCCTTGTTGTGCGTGAGATGACGCAGGAGTGTTTATTGGGAACAGACTTTCTAGAACAATACGGGTGTGTTGTTGACCTGGGGAGAAGAACAATGATCATGTTAGGCGAAACAATACCCCTAGACACCTTGTACGGGTCGTGTATTTCTACATGTCATGTGTTTGTACAGGAGACAGCTGTCGTGCCACCCTATCACGAGATGCGATTGCAGGTTCAGTTGGAAGGTGCGAAAACGGACGGGGACTATGTGGGTCTGTTCCAGCCAAAGGCGGAAATGTCTACTCAACGCGGACTTCTGTTTGCCTGTTCTGTATCTCCTGTCCATGATGGCAAAGCAGTAGTTCAGCTGGTGAACCCCTCTGCAGTTCCTGTAACACTGCATTGCAAGGAGAAGGTTGGTCAGGTATCCCCATGGGATGGAAGAGAGGGAGCGAATATGGTTGAGCCTGCATTGGGCACACGGCTTCCAGCCCGATCAACAGAGGCAATTGGTAAAGCAGTTGGGGAATTAATGGGTGACACATCGGGGTTGTCAAGGGAGGAGTGTGCTAAGTTGAAAACAATTTTACATCATTTCTCAGATGTAATTTCTGTAGGTGACGGTGATTTAGGGCGTACCAATGTCTTACGTCATACCATCAACTCAGGTGACACCCCCCCTGTTCATCAGCCGGCGCGGAGGCTTCCGTTTCATCAACGTGACGTGGTACAGAAAATGATCCAGGGAATGCTCCAACAGGGGATAATAGAGCCGTCCGGAGGAGCATGGGCCTCGCCTATTGTTCTGGTTAGGAAAAAGGACGGTTCATACAGGTTTTGTGTAGATTTTCGTCGCCTGAATAGCGTAACAAAAAAAGACGTGCACCCTCTTCCCAGGATTGATGATGCTCTGGACACTTTATCCGGCTCCAAGTGGTTTTCAACCTTAGATTTGGCAAGTGGCTACTGGCAGGTAGAAATGGATCCTGCGGACAAGGAGAAAACTGCGTTCATCACTCCGTTTGGTCTACATCAGTTCCGAGTAATGCCGTTCGGACTAACGAACGCTCCAAGCACGTTTCAGCGGTTAATGAGTATGGTCCTGGCAGGACTCAGTTGGGTAACATGCTTGGTATACCTTGATGATATCATCATTTTTAGTCGAACGGTGGAAGAGCACTTGCAGCGGCTTACAGAGGTGCTACAGAGGCTTAAGGAGGCGGGGCTGAAGATCAAGCCTAGCAAATGCCATCTGCTTTGCAAGAGTGTGCGGTATCTGGGCTACGTGGTTTCAGAGAAGGGTATAGCTGCGGATGCTGACAAGATCAAGTGCGTCGAAAACTGGCCTACGCCCACTGATCATGAAAGCCTGCGACAGTTCTTGGGGTTTGCTTCCTATTATAGGAAATTCATTCGCAATTTTGCAGACACCGCTGCTCCTCTTCATGCACTAACAGAAAAATCCAAACCCTGGCACTGGACTGAACTGTGTGATAAGGCATTTGTGGCTTTAAAGGGTAAGTTAGCTTCGCCCCCTATTTTATCCTTTCCACAGTTCGACAGAACATTTGTGGTTGATGCTGACGCCAGTCAGGAGGGTGTTGGAGCAGTACTATCACACTTGGACGATGGAAGGGTGATCGCATATGCTAGCAGGGTGCTTACAAAGGCGGAATGCCAATATTGTGCAACGAGACGTGAGTTGTTGGCATTGGTATGGTCAGTTCGTCAGTTTCGGGCTTATCTATGGGGACGAAGGTTTATTGTTCGCACCGACCACAGCGCGCTTCGTTGGTTACGTAGTTTTAAAGACCCCCAGGGCCAGGTGGCGAGGTGGCTAGAGATTCTCGCTGAATTTGATTTTGATGTTATTCATCGTCCAGGTCTTCGTCATGGCAATGCAGACGCCCTTTCAAGGATCCAGTGTAAGCAATGTGGTATGCACAATGGCATTGCCACGCCGTGTTTGTTCCACAATGCGTTTGGGGCCGTTAATGGTAACGGTGGTAATTTGTGGTCTGGATCGAATGTGCATTCTGAGGCAGGCCTCTCCGTTTTGCCACTGGAGAACTCTAAGGAGATGCAGGGGTCTGATGCTGATCTTCGAAGGGTAATTTCCTGGATAGAAAACTCGTCTCCACCAGCTGCTTTGCCAAGTGAGGGCAGTTACACTCTGCAGACATTGTGGGCACAGTATAAACACCTGGTAGTTCGGGATGGGGTTCTGTTTAGACAGTGGGAAGATGTTCCGGGAAAGGGTTGCAATAAACATCTTCAGTTGGTAGTACCTCGGAGTTGGATAGGCTCTGTCCTGCAGCAACTTCATAGCTCTCCCAGTGGTGGCCATCTTGGAATGTTCAAGACTTTGGAGAAAGTCCGTTCCCGTTTTTACTGGCCGGGTCAGCGCCATGACATCGAAGACTGGTGTCGAGCTTGTGAATTGTGTGCGGCACGGAAGTCACCTCCACGGCGCAATCGTGCCCCAATGCAGCAGGTGTTGGCTGGTGGCCCATTCCAGCGTGTGGCCATGGACATCCTGGGTCCTCTGCCGCTCACGGATAGAGGGAACAAGTACATTCTAGTGTTAGGGGATTATTTTACAAAATGGGTGGAGTCTTATCCAATACCTAACATGGAAGCAAAAACTATTGCTAACGTGTTTGTTAGTCATTTTGTCAGCAGGTTTGGAGCCCCTGATGTTCTGCACACCGATCAGGGGAGGAACTTTGAGTCCGCCCTGTTTAAGGAAGTGTGTTTGCTGTTGGGAGTTCAGAAGACAAGGACTACGCCTTATCACCCGCAATCTGATGGGCTGGTCGAACGCTTTAATCGAACTTTGCTTGATCTCCTTAGCATTGCATCGAGGGAGGATGAACAGAATTGGGACCTCTGTATTCCAGCAGTGATGCTAGCCTATCGTACAAGTGTGCAGGAGTCCACTGGGTGTACGCCATATTTCCTCCTCTTCGGACGTGAGGCCAGGCTGCCGGTGGATGTCATGTTTGGGTTGCCTCCAAATGTTCCACCTCAGCCGGTACACCAATATAGCAAAGATTTGAGAGCTCGACTGGATACTGCGTATGAGAGGGTGCGAGAACGGTTAGGTTGGCGGCAGCGCCGTCAGAAGATGGTGTATGACCGCAGACGGACGGGAAGGCCGTATGGGATTGGTGAATGGGTTTGGTTGTATTGTCCTGCTGTGCCCAGGGGGAAGTCGGCTAAATTACACTCTTATTGGCAGGGTCCATATAAAGTTGTGAAAGTGTTCAGTAATGTGTTATACTTGATCCAACACAGGGACTCCACTCGCAAGAAAGTTGTTGTTCATTTTGACAGGTTGAAGCCGTGTGCACGGGGAGGTACATACGAACAAGGGACAACCGCACCACGTGATGCAGCTGTTTTTTCTGAGGCTGAGGAATCAGATGTATCCGATGCTGAGGAAACTGAAGATGATAACTTGGTGATTGCTCCTCAAGAGGATAATCTCGAGCCAGAGCGCCAGGAGGAGCAACATGAAGTGGAGCCTCGGGATGATCAGCAGGAACAGCCGCCAGTGGAGCCATTGCCACTTCTCCGACAGTCGAAAAGATTAAGGAGTCGGCCGGACAGATTTGGAACAAACATTTTTGACTAGAGACAGATTCACTAGGAGGGGGGATAGTGTAGCGCATGCGCTATAGCTGCTCTTATTATGGACATGCGCAGTGTTTACACCTGAGGGTATTTAATGGCGTGCTGTACGATCTTATTTGATTAAACACTTGGATTGCTACAGAACCACCATAATAATAATTCTCTATTTGTGCCATGCTTCAAATTCACACAGATGTGGATGAATGTGCTGTGGGTATAAGTGGTTGTGATCAGATTTGTACCAACACAATTGGAAGCTACCAGTGCAGTTGTCGCCTTGGATACCTGATTTCCACAAACAGCAGATCATGTGTGGGTAAGCTGTGTAGCATGTTATAATTACCTTTTCAGATGATAGGTTAAGAAAGCTTGTTTGAAGGGAGTGATTCAAATTAAATGGCATTAGTATACAAGTGGCTGTAGGTTTTAACCACTACAATCTAATTATATAATATAGTTAACAAAAAATAGACGGTTGAACCTTGGAAATGTGCTTGGCAACCATGTCAACATCAAATCACTATGCATATAAGACCTAGCAACAACAAAGCATGCAAAATACTTGTGACATACCTAAATACATTCTACATGGTTAAACAGGTACTCCTAGTGCTACAGAGCCGATGGAGGAATTAGGGAACTCGATATAGATTCCACTCGAAATGCCAGATTGCATCGGATTTAGTACAATGTTTGTCACAATGGGGTGCCAATCTTGGGAGAGGTTTTGATAGCAATCTCACTCAACCCCTCAATAATGTACACTCCTTTTAGGATAGCTATGTAGTTTTTACACCTTTTCTCAGATGCACAAGCTGCTGACAAGTTATTCGACCAACTTCTTTAATTAGGTCAGGTTGAAGCGGTAAAAATACACATTAGGTAGTGTATCTGAACCGCCCATGCAATAGTTTACAAGTCTGTGGTTTTCTTCTTGATTTAGGCTACTAACTATTTCTATATTTGGGCTGAGTAGGGATTAAACATTTAAAAGCCGTTTGTAACATTCGCTTACATCACTAGCATTGTATGCATCAAGCAGAGCAAGTTTACATTTATGGACTTAATTGATTGCATTTAAGCCCACTGCATGTGGTACATTTTTATTAAAAAGTGTGCCAACTATGAAATTCTTCCGTGCAGATATAGATGAATGTGCTCTTGGTATTACTGGCTGCAGCCAGATATGTACCAATACATACGGAAGCTACTTTTGTGATTGCTATCTTGGATATAAAATCTCTTCTAACAACCAAACCTGTGTGGGTAAGATCATAGCCAGTATTATCTTGCCTTCATAAATCAAAAGATCTCAGGTTTTACATAATTTACTTCCAAACTTACAAATGCAAATTTTTTTAAGTACTAGTATAATTACAAAATCCTTTCATGAACCATGAAAAACTATTACTTGAATTCCAAACTTGCAGATGTGGATGAATGTGCTCTTAATACAAGTGGCTGCAATCAGATGTGCACCAATACCAATGGACACTATGTGTGCAGCTGCTACTATGGATACCACATTATTTCAAACAATAAAACTTGCTTAGGTAAGCATGTATTGCACTAATTTGATTTCAGCATAATTTATATATCAACAATTTAAAAATCAATGTAGTCATTTCATGACAAAGCAGGGATTAAATTTTATAAATTTACACATTTAAAATTTTAAAATCCCCTACTAGAAAGATGTAATTTTTAAATGTGCCTATGTGATTCAATTGAGAAAAATCAAGCATTCAAGGTAGCCACTTGACTCTCAAATGTGCTTTTAATGCCTCCTTTATTCAACAAATGATGGTGTAAAAAGCAAGGAAACTGATAGCCTCGTCCCCAGGCCGTCAATTAAAGTTTGAGATAAAAGACGGCCTGGTCTCCATTGCAACTCCGTTAGTGCGCATGCGCTGGCCATTACCAGAAAAAGTGGTAATTGTATATTTTGCTTGTAAACCTTTCCGTAAATTAACTCGTTACCGGTCTGCCTCGTTCTAAGTGCCAGGCTTTTTAAATTAAAAACACATCGCGCACGTGCATAAAATACATAGCTACTCGTAGTATGTGCAATACAATGTGTAGGAGACACAACACTGCCACTAATCCTGCAAGACATTGACGTCGTTGCCATTCTACGCGCAGCTATGAATTTTGTGCACGTGGGCGATGTGTTTTTAATTGAAAAAGCCTGGCACTTAGACGGTAACGAGTTAGTTTACGGAAAGGTTTACAAGCAAACTATACGATTACCACTTTTTCTGGTAATGGCCAGCGCATGCGCACTAACGGAGTTGCAATGGAGACCGGGTCGTCTTTTTTCCCAAACTTTAATTGACGGCCTGGGTACGAGGCTAGGAAACTGACTGAATGGCGAAAATTTAATGGTTCCATATTAGCATAATATCAGATGTCATAACTCTACGTGTGTTTAACTTTTTCCTTTTAAGCCAGAAGTCTTATTTCCATGCGTTTTATGCCTCCCATCACAAAAATTCTTTTAGAGCATTTTTTAAAAATGAATTATTTCATATATGTGTCCTGATATAAAAGGAGAGGACATCACCACAAACAAATTCAATCAACCTGTGTAATCTGTGGTCAAAGGTTTGCCTTTGAGAGCATGCTTTTCAACAAGTACCATCCAGAGCACATCACATCTGTATAAAATGTTCTGACTACAATAGCTGTGGTTAAAAATATGTAATATGTCTACAAATGGCCAATTTAAAAAAATTCACTGTTCACTATGATCACGATGTCATTGAGGCCATTGGCTGGTGAGGCTGATGTGCATTACAACACGACTTTTGTGTTTTGCTGCAATACTTGCCTATCTCTTTTATACCATAGAGAATCTCTTCAATGCTGCTGCCGGTGAATTATCTTCGACCACCTGGGTGATTGGCATAACTGGTGCTATGTGCGTGGTCACAATCATTTGCTGCATTACTGTGGTCTTCATTGCATATAAATATCTAAAGAGAATGTTGTTGAAAAGGTAAAATACAAATGAAAAGTGTTTGCTTTTGTCTATGCATGACTACAACATATTTTTTACCTACAGCACTGAAAATCAAACTGAAATACCTGGCATACAAATGTCAGAGTGTGTTGCATATAATCTTGTTGATTCTAAGCCTGCTTGTCCTAGCGAGGAACAATATGTGGAAGTAAACAACCATTAATCAGCAACTTGAACACAGCAGAGGGAAATGATGAAAATATATATGGCAATCTATAATATTCTGTATGTGCATAATTATTTTATATATTTAGAGTGCGCATGTATAGTGGAAGAACCCAATACCACTTGCTGCCTGTAACATTTGCACAGTAGATTGTGAATTAATTTACATGTTTACATGAACAATACTTTTAAAAGATATTCACCTAGGGCTATGACATATTTTGCATCCTGCTTGCAACAAACACAATAACCATGATGGCACTAGAGTGCTCATCAGCCAAGGGCATTCTATTTGTAAACTGCTGATGCTCCTGCAGGTATCTCCTAGTTGTAACATAAGAACATCTCAAAAACCATAACAAGGAATCGACAAGTTGCTACTTCGTGGCATCAGCAAGTTCATATTCGTTTGCAGGGGAAGGGGTCATGTGTTTGAGCTGAGGGTGGTCATGACTTGGATTGTCAGGTCGTCCATGAATCTATTTCTCTCTCCCATTCATGTAACAATGAGCAAATCAGGTCTGATCACGTCAGAACTGCATTTTTAAATTTCATGGCATCGTGAATGTGATGCACAATCTTTTTAGGACTGAAGAACCTACCCTTCTCATAAATGGAGGGGTTATTAAAGATTTTGTCAGCCTTTCATTTTACTTCAACAGTACGTAACAACTGGGCAGTCCGTAGTCATTATTCTATCTAGGTGCACAGTGTTTTGGCATACATAACAAACAAGCTAGCTGATGTGTACTGCTGCTAGCCACAGAAATTGTGTGGCTAGGATGTGGTAGGACGTTGCTAGGCAGTAATGTGTTGTTGCTTGCTAGCAGAACCTATAAAATTTTGAGACGTCTACTACGGTGATGTAATCGCAGTATCACACTGCCTGGGCACATAATTATGTTACAGGAAGCCAGTTTAATTATGTCGTACGTCATTTGCTTTAATTAGAATAACTGCACTGCGGCCACGGGTGTTTCGGAGTGGACATTTACGGATATTTAGATGTTCAATTGCCCATTTACGTAAAAATGATTTTAATTGCTAGCTCATTAACGCACTAACATATTCAAAGCCGGTTTCTGCTATGACCCAGTATCACTACGCCTCTCCATTGATAAGTCCATGCATAGTAATAGTCTAAGCACAAACCCAAATCAACTGCTCACATGTTTATCGCATTTCAACATACGGCGCAACGTTTCTAGTAATCACGTGCTCCTTAATTCGTTACGAGTGCATCCTTTGGTGGACTATTTGAGAGACTCTCGAACTTCCAGGTGAGTTGTGACGATAAAATACAGAATCTAGGGGCATTGTAAAACAATCCAAGCTGGGTCAAGTCTCGAGACGCGACGTCTAAGGCATATAAAATCGCTGTTGAAATCTATGAATAATTATCAACATCTTGGTTATTATAATGCTTTGCGATGGAGTTCCATTGCAGTCTGCTTACAAAACATTGCAGGGTGTGCGGTGGGAGATTGGTGGTGGCAAAGAAATCAAAAAGAAGCATTTAAAACTCCCAATCTTACAAAAAAGAGCTTAAACTAGCATTTGGTATTGATATGATCATTGATCATGTCACCATTATTCTGAAAACCATGTATGGAGAGGGTGTTAAGAGGCAGAAATAGCTAGTACCATTCAGATGGTCATGCCCAACAAGTGGAAAGTCCATATGTGTGAAGTGAGTGAAGAGCAAATTATAACTGAATTTATTTACATGATCACATTTAGGTTTGCCAGCATGTTGAGGTGCTGGTGAAAAGTGGCATGAAAAAAAAGTGACATAACATACAGCCAAACATCAAGTGAATCACTACAGTCATTAGTTGCACATATTGAAATTGCACCAACAATTTCAATTAACTATCTAAAGTGTCCACTAGGCCATTGTTTTCTGCGCAGACCAGTAGAGCTACCATGCCGAAGTCATGTCTGTGCAGGATGCATCATAACATGCCTGACATTGTCAGCAAAGAACACATGTCCCTGTTGTTATGACAACTCACCTTTAACTGTTTCCAGCATAAATGCAGCTCCTGACGTGTTCTTGTCCCTCCTAAGTGATGTACTGCTTCTATGCGACTCCTGTAAAACAGATCAAACATTTCAGCAGGAGAGTACCTCTCACATGTTTGCAACACTTTATCTCCTCCATGTGAAATGGATACTGAGGTGCAAGTCGGCATCTGTAATTCAAAGAATGCTGCCTGAAAGCCCAGAGCCAAATGTTTTGCAGATTCCAACTAGAGTAAAAAGTTAGAAGTCTTCAGGAACTATCAGAACAAACCACAATTGAAGCACAGCAAGCCGTAAGTTGTAAACTATTGAAAAGATCACCAAAGAAGGCTTTAAATTGCAAGATGGTCCGTTTGTGAAAAGTCGTGATGTAGCACTTCAGAACATCGGAGTGGAGCCCCAGCAATACGTTGGGTGCAACCCCATTCTCACAAGACTTGAAGGACAGACAATTGTACTGAAAAGATACTTTATTAAGATCAAACTACTGTACACTATTTCCTTGATTACAAGTTGCGCCTTCTATTCAGGACACTACTGGTCTGCATTTAAAAATTTACCGGTACTTTAAATTGCTACAGTTGTGTAGTAGTGTTTGCGCACCTTTCGCTCTACTTGTGTTCCGATTGGCTCTTGACTCGGGTCTGTTCATCAAACTGTACCAAGTCAAAGTAGCAGTTAAATTTTTTAATGCGGGTACAATTGTGTAGCCACAGCTTGTAATCAAGGAAATACGGTACTGTTTATCATTATATAGCTACTAACCTGAAAGTCTTGTGGTTGTCTATAAAGAATGTGGCCCAGCCAAATCCTGTTCTCCTCATGGTTGCAGACAAATTTGAAGAGACATTTGCTAGACTTGGAGCATGCCACTCCATCCATGACCAATGTTTTGTAACAGATGAGAAATGTTGAGAGTTAGGTATAGCAACATGACGTCACAGTGGATGAGTATTATTTTTCACATGAAGCTATAGTTCCCTTTATGAACCAATTTCCCCAATGAACCAAAATGCACCTATTAGAGGAGCACACAGTTGAACAGTTGAGTGGGTGAGAGGATACAACTTTGGATTTGGCATGCTGGGTGAGCAAGGTGCTGAATTGATTCACCCATCCTATCAATGCACTTTGTGAACATACACACACACACACACACACACACACACACACACACACACACACACACACACACACACACACACGCACACACCTTTCAGACATAATAGCATTAAAGAGGTTGCCATGAGACAGGATGGACAAAATATACTTAGCAATTCAAATCTAGCTATGAACACCACTTACATGCAATTCAATCAGAAACAAAGAAAAGAGGCTACGGTGCATCGTTAAAGATCACTTCATAAGTATTGCTCCTGACTCAATCCATGCTCAGCCACCCACAAAGACAGCAAAACGTATGCCAAAAACACACTGCTGCTTCATAGTATACTAGTAGTGGATTTATATTCACGTACACAAAACACAACACGCGCGTTCTCTATTCCACTTGACGATGTTTGCCCGTTACTTTTGAAGCATATAAGTCGCGTCTCAGAAAAAGAGTAACATAAAACGAAAGCTCTATCTATGTACAATACCTTTGTAAAAGTCGTTTCTCAACTGGAAGTTCGCACGTCCCGGACTAACTAGCTTTGAAAACCTACCTCCGCGTAAGTAGGCTACTTTTGAACGACACTTCTCCAGACCGAAACCATCTTTGATGCCCAAACATACCTCGTTCAGTAGAGCACAGGTTCATCTTCAACAATACTTCGTCTAAAGGGTCATCACGTGTTCTATTCAGTAACTGTACAACGAATTCCAACGGGTACAAATCATTACAACCGTTGCTAGGTGAGGTAATTGCCATTTCAAAATTTTGGGGCGTAGGACTTTTTGTCCATCAATTCAATGGATCGTAACACCCGTGCGGCATGGTACGGTATGTTATATTTATCTCTGGTTACAGCTACTCAGCGTTATCGTTATATACGTCCTTCAGAGTTCTTTGCATCTTCTTTCGTCCGTAGCTTTAACTATGTTTATACTGGTGGAATGGCGGTACTGCAAACAGCATACCTTTATTTTATTTTATTTATTGCCTATTAAGTCAAATAATTACGCTGAATGCAATATGTGCTGTTGGGTCTAGCGATGTGACATGCACATCAGAAAGTTGATCGTGGCCTGCCCACAGCTGTCCGATTAGCGTGCGCGCGGGCTGTCCTATTTTTATACTACTACATAATGCAATTCAAATTAAAGCCTTGGTTACTTCGTAGTGGTGCGGAGTGTATGTAGCCTAATACTATAGTAAACCCATAGTTATTACCGGTCCTTGCATCTAGGGGGTACACTCCTACCGCCTTTTAGATACCACATCCTCGACATGAATTTTATATACAACCCGTGATGTAATATAGCTACCCCCTGGCCCTATTGATGAATACAATGTCACCAAGACACTATATTTGGATGTTACCCCCCACATAGGGACACTCCTTGAAGGACATAGTGCATGCACACACACACACACACACACACACACACACACACACACACACACACACACACACACAACACACATACACACACACACACAACACACAGGGAGGACAGCCTCCCCTGCAGGGACACAATTTAAACCTAACCATTTAAATGGTTATGGCCTATGTGACGAAACACTCATTAACTCATGATACGTGAAAGTAGTGCATACACTTTGTGCAATGATTGGGGCTGCCTTGTCATGTTATGTTTGTGCAATGGCTCACTGTGACAGTTAAGGCTAACATGCACCATTATGTATGCTCCACACCTGTACATCCAGATGCCTGGAGGTCGCTACTTTCAAGGTCCGTCACTACAACTGATTGTTGCGGCAGCAGGGGGAGTGGCTAGTGGCATCTACATATTTCAGCCCTACTTTAGATCTGTAGGTTCTGATCGTCATCACAAGGAGGGCACACCCACTGGGGTAAAGCTTAGTGATACTGCCAGCAAGAACAACTGACTTTCCTCGTGTGCATGTTTTTATGTGTTCTCTCTGTGTGACCAGGTTACTGAACATTGCCCATCAAATGCCATTGTAAAGCTAGTGAGTTACAACACACATACACATACACAGTGTTACATCATACACTAGTACTGGTTAGGTGGCTCCAATGCACTGTAGAAAATAATATATGCGTTCTTGGACACCACACGAGGCAATCCCTCTGGTGGGGACAATGGAGTCATCCTAGATAAGATAATTATGATACACTGATTATCATCCTGCATTGAATTGATTCCCTCTTTAATGATTGCAAGTAAAGGAATAACTAAATCATCGTATTTCATGTGTGTGTGTGTGTGTGTGTGTGTGTGTGTGTGTGTGTGTGTGTGTGTGTGTGTGTGTGTGTGTGTGTGTGTGTGTGTGTGAGGGTATGTGTTTGTTTTGGGGGGAGGCTCTTGAAATTTTTACTCAATGATGTTATGTCTGTTAACATGTACATAAACAAGGTCTTAATAAACATCACATCATGGTATTGGGTGGTACAGCCTCCACCCCTCCCTCACCACACAGTGGGGTCCATTAATTTACCAAACAGATCGCACTGTGTTATGATGCATATAGCAACAGAGGGTATTCATAGAGAGGGGAGGCGTATCTACAGTTATACTATATGAATGCTCTGACAATTCACAGACGCAAATAAAAAGTGCGAAGGGCAAAACTGAGATGTGATACATAATTGCATAAGTCAGTCTTCCCCTTAATGGTAATGTTATCTTAATGTTTAATCGCCCGCAATCCTTTTTTAAGGATGGCCATCATTAAATAAGGATGATGACCACTTTCTAAAAGAATGATCTAAACTTGGTGCTTTGTTTTGTATTAGTGATTCACTAGATTCAAGATCATGCAGATCAGCGATAATGCCGCGGTTAAAACAGGTTTGGCTTGCTCAGAAACCGGTATTACAGTGTAAATACGGCGAAACAGCCATTTGCCGCTGCCGTCGATATAGTATAGCGAGCAAAAATTAACTCAGCGACGGATGGCAAGGAAGAACAGGTTTCTAGGAGTGTCAGGTGGATCTGTGGAACAATATCCACGGCGTCGACAATCTACGCTCACTTACCGTCCAGCGAAGCGATTGCAAACACTGGAAAGCGTCAAGCTAAGCAACCCTGCTTAGATACCGAGGGGAGCCACAGAAAGAGACGGATGTAATTCCACAGTACGGATGGATGACATACATGTAGGCCTATAGGTGACCAAAGCGGCAGCACTGCATGATTCATCATATGACAGTGACAGCGACAGCAACAGTAGGCCTGGGCAATGGCGTGGTCTCCTCGAGTCTGATTAATTTAAGCTCCACTAACTCGAACACATATCGTATGCCAATTGGCAACGCTCCGTACCCCCCCCCCCCCCCCCCCCCCCCCCCCTCCCCGCACCATTCTACATGGTACTAGTACTGTACTCAATGATATAGAACTAGAAAGCACACTGTTCGATGAAGCGGTGGGCAGAACAACCACATGCAGTGCACGTGGTTTCAGTGAGGCTAAGGTACGTCCTGCACGCTGGCGTTTGAGCAGAAGGGAGCCGCATCTACATCAGTACACGTCATTATACAAATGCTTGATATTTATTTTGAAGTGTAATGGTGTAAAAAAGCATAACTTATTAACCACAAGTTATTTCTTCGACAAATCAGGTTGTGAGTATAGCTGGATCAGCTGGCTATCAGAGAAAATCAAGAGTTTTAAAACCATTATGGTTTTTATGGTCAATAATCTCAACTGTTGTGATCCTTATGTAAGGATGCATGGTGTCAATCCTTAAATAAGGATGTGCCACTTCCTCCCTGTTTTACAACATGGACATTGATCATATTGACATCATTTAAAGTTTGTTATGGAGGCAAATCAGTATACAATTGACCATAACCATTTATTTTATCTTACATACTTACTATGCAATGTAAAAGATGATCCTTATTTAAGGATAATGACATCCTTAAAAGAATTTTCCCCTGGAGATTAAACATTAACAAGCTGCTATAATTAATCATCTGAAAATAAAAGAGGTATACTAACTGCTTGTTTATGCAATGGTGCAAAATGCAGCCAATTTGAACACCTCTGTGTATTAAGTAGCACAGAGTACAAAGGAAATTAGCAGTTCAGCAGTGTTCCACTTACTGGGAGTCATTAAAAAGTTGCCACTGGGACATGCTACCACTGGTCTTGCACCATGTTGTAAAGTGGCCAGAGTGCTGGCTGCCAGTATGGTTCACTAAAGCAAATAGACAGTATCTGGCCTTGATGAAACCTAAGCATGAGGAATAATGATGATGAAAAGTTACAGCACATAGCCAAAAGCACACTTGAACAACAGTATGAACCCATTGCTCATCTCCTTATACCTTCTACCCCACCTCTCCCACCCCCCTCCCCCCTCATACCCCCTCATTAGATCTATTGCTTCTCACCTGGTGAAGTGAGATACCTGTCCAATATCCTGTGACAAGGGCACTGATAAGGGGCCTCATGTTTCACCATGTTGCCCAACTCACCACATCGGTTTAAAACTGAGCCAGTCAAGGGTCTTATACATTTGCATATGTTTTAAAAGTATACAAGCAGTCGTAAAAGGCCATTGCGTTTTTGAAGCCTCTTCCATTACAACCCTCCTATAGCACTCCTACACATATACCGAACATAGCAATTTAAAACCATCCAACCTACATTGTACATCTAACATAGCACTCCACAACCATCTAACCCCTGCACTCTCACATACTCCTGCACCCTATACCCTCTTCCGCAGTTGTCAAGGATACCAATGACTATCACATGAGGCATCTTCTGTAGAGTAAGCTGTTTGACGGAGGTATTTCTTTTACTGCATTTATCACAGGTCTGAAAAATGGAGGTATAAACATCAGTTTTGTGTAGTGAGGGAGGCCACATTTGTGCAAAGAGCCCTTATGGATTCATTGATGCATACGATGACCAGCATATATGTACACAAATATATGAACGTGTGTGTGCCAACATGCCATCACAGCTCACTGGTCTATCATCTTGGTCCAGCATCTCCTTCTTTGTGAATAGATCCAGGCAGGCCTCCAATCTTATTAAAAAGAAGGGTCGGATGGCTGCAAGGAATTAATAACATTGTCAGAGGTCCACACATTACATGCTGGATGTGGTATCGGAAGTCTCGCTAGAGACTTCCATATAGTTTTTGACCCCGACTATGAATTTAATTAAAATCCCGCGACCCTACCGTAGCTTCGCTCCTGACGACCGGATCGTCTAACTTGTTGCGGCAATCGATCTAGAAGTCAAAACTGAGTAGTTTCGTTTTTGTTTCACGTCGTAGAACCGCGTGGTTGTCGAGAACGAAAAATACTGCTGTCCTCGTTCCCCTTCCAAAAATAATAGGTGGGTCGTCTTCTGCTTCTGCTTCTGCTTCTGCTTCTTGGGAACTCATAACTCGGGACAGGAACACTTTTAAGCAATGAAAATTGCACCAATAGCTTTGGAATTTGCTGGAGGACTCGCTATAGTCGATGTTAGGCTTTGATACACAAAAGCCTAAAAGCCTATATACGGTCTTATCAAGTCTAATTAAGCAAAAGTACCTATAAAACACAACTTAACTCTAAATAGCTTCGGTTTTTCAATCGTCGTTTGGTGTGCGAACTTTTTGCTGGTGAAGTTGTTTTTATCAAAATGCCTTCACGTCAAGAAAAGAAACGAGCGAAACGACGTGCGACATACCTTGAGAATCGAGAGTTTTAGAATCAGCACGGCATCTTATAACGCCAACCCAGAAAAGAAAAAGGCAGCCGTAAGCGAGCGGTATCAGGCAGACCCAGAAAAGAAAAAGGCCGGTGTTAAAAAAATTAAAGAAACAAGTAAATAAAATCATTCTCTCTGAGAAAGTTGGTGGGATATAGGTTTTGCAGGCAAATAGTATACTGGTGTAAAAAGCAAGGAAACAAGTTTTATCAGAAGGGAAAATGTAATAGTCCTATATTTAGCACAGAAACAGCATATGCCTTAGTCGAAGTGTGCTAAATATATGACTATTACAGTTTCCCTTCTGATAAAACTTGTTTCCTTGCTTTATACAGCAGTATACTATTTGCCTGCAAAACCTATATCCCACCAACTTTCTCAGAGAGAATGTTTTTATTTACTTGTAAATATACCATTGTGTGCACCCCTCTGGTATATTCAAAGATTAAACCTTATCTTGAATACGGAGGACTTGATTTCATAAAAAATGAGTTGAAAAAAAACTTCTACCACTTGTTATACATACGCCAAATCTACATACACATTGCATGAAAATACCAACCTGAGGGCAGGGTACTGTTATGTCCCAAAATGGTTCATATTTGATCCCCACATTCAAGCACTCCTGGCATTGCATCGAACTTTTAAGCATGCCCATAAAGCATGCTGCATAGTCTATCCTCTCTGCCATGAGTAATTTGATCCACGAAACTTAACCATTTCGGGTTCACTATCATTCCTAAAAGGAAATGATGTGTCATACTGTCATGGGAGTTCCTCTTAGCTAGGTGGTAGCGGGCTTATGTACTGTATGGCCAGAATGCATCACACTATCCAACTACTACCACCACACACACACCGACACATATTCACTCACACCCACAAAGATGACCCAACACATTATAAATAAATCTGTGCCTTCTTATCACAAAGGTGTCTCCAATTACAACATGCAGCATACCACATATGTCATGAGGTACAGATATACTATGCTAATCAAGTTAGAACCTACAGCGGATTTGCATACCTTAGGATCAAGGCCCGTGGATCCACTGGAGGTGGAGGCAAATGATGCTTGATTGACTTCCATTCTTCATGGAAGTCATCTATTAATAGTCGCAAAAATTCAGCAGCATCTTGTTGACTGAAAATGAAACCACAATTACAGTGCTACCAAATCATTTAACAGCCTTCATTTTCACACTGATATCAATGCTATAAGAGAAGAAAATAGGTATACTATATCCAGATCTATGTGAATTACTTTTTGACCAGCAGCCATTTTTTTTGGTAAACAAGACTCACCCATTGCCATTGAATAAAGGATGTCTTAGGTCAAAGGCAGCTTTGAACCTTTCGGGGTTCATAGCAGGTGCCTTCTTCATACCTTGAAGCATATCACTGTAGCCTACAGTGTGAGACAGTTAATACAATCCGATTTGGAAGATGGATCAAATACAACACACAAATGGAAAGCGTATGCACTAGGTGAATGTTTAAATGTGGGGTGATTGCCGTAATAACGTACCTATATACAATTACAGGTCAGGACAACTTACATATCAACACAAGCTTTCTTGGGAAGACACATACTGTCACTCGGTGAACTGGTGCGTAAGTGATGATATACGACGCTCTACGCGTAACGCCAAGTAGCCGGGGCAAGTGGTTGCCATGGTGGAATACTGAGCACAAATTAAAACCAAATGCGCACATGTTACAGAGGCAAAGACAACCGACTATACACTGTATCCTCGCATCGTATCGCTGTGGCATTGGTCATGGCCTATTTAGAACTGTGGCAATGAAACATCGTTGCGTTTGTTGCTTTCATAGGCTTGCGCATGCGCATAAACTACGTGAAATTAGTATTATGTTCGGCGTTCAGTAAACAGTGCAATTAAGTTATGCGTTAGCGGCTCCTTTTATGACTTGGCTATACGGATGTGGGAAGCACAACATCATTCCTTACGCATTCTTAAGCTAGTAATTAAACACTCTAGTAGCCTATTAAAGAGGAGGAAACCCGAGTTCAAACTTCTGCGCGATATGGAGCAGTTGGACGTGCAGTATTCGGCCTACACAAGTTCTACTGACACAAAGAATGGTAAATCGATATATTTGGCCATTGAACTGGTGGTGCTTTTCTTACTAGCCACTGCAGTATGGGGTCTATTCTCACTGCCAGCAGTTTTTTACTTAGGACAGGCTGAGACACCGGATGCAAAGGTCTGTACGTATGATGGTAGTAAAGGAAGTGTTCGATACAATACATGCATGCACGCGCTAAACGTAAGGGGCTTGAATTGCAATGTTGGTTAATTCCCGTCCGTTCACTAATACTTTGTGTGCTTTCGTGGTCACGTCCCAAAAATACTTTACATGATAATTGGTAAACACGTATTTGACGCCACGAATTTACGTGCATGGTACAGGCAGTAACATATATGCATGTAACCGCGGCAACCCTAGCCTGCCCGTACAAATTCGCGGCGTCAAATAGGGTGTTTACTGGTTCACAAACGGCAACTGAGGCCAAGGTTGCCGAAGGCCAGCCCGGCCTATCAGGCCGACCATTCAGGCCGACCTTTCAGGCCGGACCTTCTGGCCTGACCTTCAGGCCAGACCCCGGCCTGAAAGGTCGGGTTTCAGGCCGGGACACACCCCTTATAGATGCATGTAATCAGCGCCGGGTTAACCGGGACGCGAGTGGCGCAAATGCGCCAGGCCCACCGAAGATAGGGGCCCATTTATCTACATAGGTACACGCCTACAATTGATGAATTTAATTAGATGACGTAATGTACGCATATAAATTATGCGCTGTACTTGCGCAAGTTAGCACTAGCTCCGCACGTGACGATCATGATATGATCTGCAAGTGAAGTGACAATTAGAATGGCATCACTGGTCTTATTATTCTCAAGTTGCCAATTATTGCGCATTGTTTTTGAGCTTGTAGCACGATGTCTTCAATAAAGAAACATTTGAGCGGCTGTGAAAAGCGACGGAGAAAGAAGCCTCTGTTTCACAACATCCAAAAATCAGTTCATTTTTTTCTGCATCTACTCTGACTATCGCTACCGGTAGCTCTCCATTGCTCACTGCAGACCAGTTTCCATCGTGCCATTTGGGTCTTCATCAACTGCCGACGGCAATACAGTAACAGTTGTCACTCATCATGTCGGTGATCTTTTTTCAGCTGTAGTACATACAGAGCCTGCAACAGAGGCACCACCTGCTTGCATTGAAGAAAGTTTTCAAGTTCCTGCATCAGATGAATCTATTCAGATGGATAATTCCCAATGCGAAGATGTCACTGAAACAGTTCATCAAGATGGTGCAGTATTCTTCCATCAGATGGAAACTGATCCTGCTCTGCATGTGGTCTATTAGTGAGAGCATGATACAGTATTGGCTACGAGTCGGTCCAGAGCTATGTAGGAACAGGGATGGAGTATATACTAATTCTACAAGGCAAGGAAAGTCAATCAGGTAAATTGCGCATTTGCACGCTCCGCAGCCGTATATAATTCACACAATGTCAAATTGTCACTTGCCATGCAAAGAAAGTAATATAAAAAGAAGAGCGAGTAAATGTACACTATCATCGGCGCTATGTAGGCACAGATTTGCACGAAACCAACTATGCGTCATAGTACTATTAATGCAGTTCATGCATGTCATTATATACATGCATGTAAATCTATGAGATAAATAATATATATAATGCTGTGTACTCTGTCTGGCCCATGTAGAAAGCTAAATGATACAGCGTTCACAACGCTGTCTCCTAATGGAGAAAAGGTTGAAAGAAACTGGTTGATGCATGTATTCCCCATCAACAGGATGCGTGTTTTGCTTTGTCTGCAAACTGTTTTCTATAAATAGTGCAAGCAATTCCTCTAGTCTAGCAACAACAGGTTTTGATTCGTGGGATCATATTGGTCGGCTTAATGATCATGAACGTTCTGTTTAACACAGAGAATCTCTTTCAAAGTATGCTATTCGCCTAGCAAAACACGATACAATAGACCGCTGTATCATAGGTAGTTATGCAAGGGAAAATTCATACTGGAAGGAGGTTTTGAGAAGATTAGTTTCAGTAGTTACGTTTCTTGTCACTCGTGGACTAGCTCTTCGTGGCAGCAATGAGGTTTTTGGATCAGAGCACAACGGAAATTACCTTGGATGCTTAGAGTTGCTTTCTGAATATGATCCGTTTCTTGCACAACACATAGAGAAATATGGTAATAGGGAACGTGGCAATCCATCTTAATTATCATCTACAATATGTGAAGAGTTTGTTTTGCTCATGGCAGAGGAAATGAGGCAAGTTATCATTAACGAGATTGCTTCAGCAAAGTACTATTCGTTTAGCGTTGACTCAACACCAGACATCTCACATACGGACCAGCTGACGTTTACAGTTCGCTACGTTCATGACGCTGGAATACCAACTGAGCGTTTTTTTAAGTTTGAAGAAATACATTCCCACACTGGTTTAAATTTGTTCAACACTATAATCGACATTCTTAAAGACTTTAGGCTTGATCTCAAAGATTGTCGAGGCCAATCGTATGACAATGCTATAGCAAACATGTCGGGAAAGTATTCTGGTGTGCAGGCCAGGGTGTTGGAAGAAAATAATAAAGCGTCTTACATTCCTTGCATGGCACACTCGTTAAATCTATCAAGAGTCTCAGTAGCAGAATCTTGTGTCAACGCTGTATCATTTTTTGGATTTGTTGAAAAGTTGTATGTATTTTTTTCTGCCTCAACACATCGTTGGAATCTTTTGAGAACAGTGCTTAGTGCTGTCAATGCAGTTGAAAGATCACTTTTACCAAAACGGCTTTGTGAAACCAGGTGGTCTAGTAAATCGGACGCGCTGAAGTCCTTGTCTCTGCACTATAAGGTATACCATGATGTTTTACAGCAAATTGCTGACGATCCCTTGCAAAAGTGTGATACACGATCTGAAGCACTTGCAATGGCAAATATAATGGACACACTGGAAACAGTTTTTATGACAGTGTTTTGGAGTGCACTGCTTCAAAGAATTCACGAAAGCAGCCAGCTTCTCCAGTCCACTACCATAGAAATAGGATCTGCTATTGCTGTATTGAAGTCTCTTCTGGGATTTCTGGAGGCTCAAAGAAGCTTGTTTGATGATTATAAGGCTAGAGCAGTTGCTGTTAGCAAGACTCCATGCTTTAAAGAAGTGCGAGTGCGACGAGCAAAGTGCGTCTTTGGAGATTCTAGTGAGCCTGATGTTGTGATGTCTTCAGAAGAGAAATTTAGAATTGAAACGTTCTACGCTATACTTGATCGTATTGCGACCGATCTCAACAACAGAATACGTGCATATTCAGAAACGGACACTCGTTTTCTATTCTTAAGACACCATGAACTTGAGAATTTTGATGCCGTAAAAGATTCCTTGTCTCGATTAACATCGTTCTATTCCGATGATCTTGATACTGAAATTTTTGATGAATGGTTGCAGTGGACAGAATTTGAGAAGGCTTTGTATCCAAAAGATGCATCGAGAAGGCCGGCACATGAAATGCTGTCCACTTTAAGACAACACCGTGTCGAAAGTGCCTTTCCTAACATATTCATTGCACTGCGTATATACTTAACTCTTCCAGTATCAAATTGTACTGGAGAGCGGTCATTTAGCCACCTGAAGAGAATTAAAAACGCTCTCCGCTCGACTATGGATCAAGAACGATTATCGAGCTTAGCAATATTGAACATAGAATCTGAACTTGTTCGAGAAATTGACTATTCCAAGCTAATCGCCAACTTTGCCGAACTCAAATAACGCCGTAAAAGTACAAGGTTGCATTACTATTATTATAAAAGTAGATCATTCTAATAAATTTGTATAATTGTTATTATATGTTAGAGTATCCAAAAGATGCATTGAGAAGGCCGGCTCATGAAATGCTGTCCACTATAAGAAAACACCATGATGATTGTGTGAAGGATTAGTTATAATTACATCTGTGGTAGTAAATTCAAATGTGACGCTTGCTGATAGCAGCGTTCCACAATTGTTAATTCAACGCTGTGTGTTGGGAGACTTTTATTACTAAGGGGGCCCATTAAATTTACCCTGCGCCAGGCCCATTAAATGGTTAAACCGGCACTGCATGTAATTTGATTAATTGCTATGGCTAGCAAATTACATGAACATGATTATACAATCATTTACACGATTATACATGCATTGTGCAGAAGTGAGACATAACTCAATTATACCCAGAGGTCTGGATTTGAAAGAGACAAAAGGGGAGGTATCTGATTCTAGAGAGGAGCTGCCTGAGGCTGTATTCATGCATGATGGCTTCGAATTTGCGCGGTTAACGAATGAATAAGCGCAATCTCTTAATAATTGTAGTCAATTAATGATTATGTAACTTGAAATTAATAATTATAGTTTATCGGGTCGACCTATCATGCCACAGGCTGGAGCCCTGGCCTGACCTTCAGGTCACAGGCCGGAGCCTGGCCTGACTTTCGGCAACCCTGACTGAGGCCTGTAAACAGGATCGTTGCCGCAAACAGCTAGCGTCCTATAGCTAAAGATGAGAGCGTTAGATCATTTTCGCGTAACGATCCCATATGTATCTGATACTGTACTTGTGAATTTGGTGTACCTTTGAAACATATTAATTTATGAAGTGGCTTCCACACATTGTTGCCAAGTGAATGGTAACTAGTCTAGGCATTGATTGTGCAACTGATTGGTTTGAACCACAAACCATGCACTTGTTTTTAAACCTACATGCTAAATTCGGATAATGAACCATAAAAACGTTGGTTTTATCTTTAAGCCAGCCCCAATGAGATTTGAAAAACTTTGGTTCGGTATATCATGTAACCAAATAATATTCAGAGTTCTTTACACACTGAAAGGATGCGGTCGGGCGGCTCCATTTCAATTATCCATTACAGAAAATGGTGTCACAATCCGCTATTTATAAACGTGATATTCTAGCTATCCTTTTGCGTTCGAATGTTCCACATCCATTTACGATTGTTAATGCGAGACGCCTCGTGATTTTACGTTGACGTGATGAATGTGAAACATTGTCTATAACTAATATTTTCAGGAAATACTAACATTTACTTCTTCTTAGTACAGCTTGTATGGTGATATAGCTACTTAGCAATCTTCAAGCAAATGGTAGAGGGCTTTTTAAATTAACCGTGGCAATGATGATACGCGCAACTTAATAAAAAAATTTTAAACCGCTATTCGAATAAATAGATTGATGGAGCGAATCATTGTTAGGGTTAGGTTTAGGGCCCTAGCACATATTTTTTCAAGTTTTCAAATTATTTCATATTCAAAGGGACACCCACGTCCTCTTCAACTTCTCTCTTACGCACTGGAAATTGGTCCGTCCATCAGTACTAGTGCAAGGCCTGAATCTTTAAAAACGCGTACATGTTAATTGCGTACATGCTAATTGCTTTGACCCCTGGAAGATTTTTGTAATATGCGCTCTGTCCGTTTTCGCTGCCTCGACCCCATACATTGAGAAGACGGGAACTAACTGTGGCCTTGCTCACAGCAAAAAAAAAGGGGGGGGGGGGGGGGGGGATCAAAATTTGATTCGACTCATCTTTTTTTTGCTGCATGTATATATAGTGCAAGGGAGTGTCGTCTTCGTTGTCAAGTCACCGGCCCAGCTGTTTTAAATACCTCATAGCCAGGAATTGTAACAGTTACTAACCAGTCTACTAGTCCAGAAAATTAATCCATCAACCGATTCACTATACCGCCAACGGCAAATCGTGTGCATGCCATACGGAACATTTAACATTAACAATGCATACTTTACTTATAGGAAAATTCTGCTAAATCCGACGTGAAGTGCACACCACTGCTCTACAATAACACAGGATCAGTTTGTTATCCGTTCCTTGAACAATACAAGAGTTGCATCCCATCTCTGAGCTCCAAGGATGGTGTTTTCATATCCTCAACAGTCAGCTTAATAAAAAGTGAAGAAACGATTCAGTATCAAAGTTTACTTTCATCACGGTGTAGAGATGCTGCTTTGCCCATTTTATGTCTATACCTATTTCCACTGTGTGATGAAAATCAAACAGTATACCTTCCATCATCGGAGGAATGCACTTCTATTAGTACTGACACTTGTAAAGCTGAATGGACACGTGCTAAAACATTTAAAGTTGACCTACCTGTGTGCTCTGTACTGCCAGATGTCTCTCCTTGCAATAGTATGTCACTGAATATAGGTGTAATACGGGTCTGTAACATATGATTTCTATTTTAAAGGAAATATCTCACGGTCTTCAAATCAAACTCTTGTGCTCAGTAGCAATTGCAGCGAGAATTTCGTGTTCATCCGAAACAGCTGCCAGCCAGAATGTCCAAACTGGGTTCTTGCTGGAGATGAAGCAACTATTACTGAGGATGCATTTATACAAATGGCTGTCATAGTTGGGTTCATTAGTGGAGTCATGGTAGTTATAATATCTGCATTGAGGTACAAAAGAATGTAAGCTGCATTGATTAGAATCATTATCCAAAAATAATATATATACGTTTTTCATTTTTACTCTCATGATCAGGTTAGCTTTTCCATCAATTTTGGTTTTCTACCAAACTGTAATAACTACCATCATAGGTGAGAATGTATTGAACTTATTGCTATATGTGCAAATTTTTGCTTCT
Organism: Eunapius fragilis; assembly: GCA_963681505.1. Lineage (NCBI taxonomy): Eukaryota > Metazoa > Porifera > Demospongiae > Spongillida > Spongillidae > Eunapius > Eunapius fragilis. The sequence continues at coordinate 2,557,042 of OY811992.1, forward strand.
CTTCACAATATTGCTATAAAGTGCTTTATAATAATATGAACATTTTGTATGCAGAGCATATCTGTCTTTGCAGTATTTACTAATATTGATTCTAACATAAATTGCAGCTGTCCTTGCAGCTGCAAGCCGCATTAACCCAAAGGCACTCTACTGCACATCACCTGATTGGATAGAAAGTTTGAAACATTCCACTCCATTTTGTACTATATCAGGTGGGTTATTCATGTTTTTGGTGATAGCTCTTAATCATTATGCTCTATAGGTTCGATGTTGTTCTACTGCCTGATGCAACTGTCTATCATATGGACATGTCACATTGCTATTGCATTGTGGATGGTCAAATGTCCTTTCCATTTTGTATCATTGAAAAGAACGAATAGACTGAAGTATATTCATGCCATAATTGGCTTCATTGCAATGGTGATACCAATTGTACCTGTTGCTGTAGCACTTGCAACAGGTGGATTTGTAAACGCTCGCTTTCCTCCCTTTTTGTGTATTGCCCGGAGTGCAAATGCTACTTTTTATGCCCTTGTCTTACCAAGCAGCATATTCATACCTAGTGGAGTGTCATTACTGTTGGTAATATTTTGGAACCTTCAGAAGGTAAATGAAGTACAGCTTGATGTATATACAGAGTGCATTTCAAATGTACATTAATTTTCTGCATAGATTTTAATGCTTCGTCGCCTACTTGTAGGCGTCTTAACCTACGTGTAACAAACGCTCGCACCCCGTTGGCACTGACTGCAAGCGACACACTCTAATAATAAGCACACCAAATACAAATCACTGGTCCCTATTTATAGTGACATTACAGACAACATTAATGGACAGACAGTCTGCACATCCCATGACCAGAGTTCAGAGGTTGCTGACATGCGCAATGACAGACTATTACACCACTCCCTCTTCCAGAAGGTCAGTATCTATCGGGTGGTCTTCGTATTCGTTGGGGATATCTGTGCTGTACTTCTGCAGGTTGATCAGCATGGGCAGCCTCAACTTCGGCAGGTTCTTCGTGTGGTACTAACTCCTGAGGTTCCTGCTCCTCTATTCCATCAAGGACTTCTATGTTGCTTCCAACTGGTGCAAACTCCAAAGGTGCCTCATCTTCGTCTGGATTTTCCGGTGGTGGTCCCTGGAATGTCTCAGTTCTTGTACCTGGTACAAATGGCTTAAGACGATCAAAGTGCACCACTCTAATCATTTTTCCATTCTTGCTTTTAATCTTATAGTCACATTCCCCAATGCACTCAACCACTTTAAAGGGCCCAGTCCAGGGGTGATGCAATTTCCTACATTGACCCCGAGGCACAGCTGGTGAATGTAGCCATACCCAGTCACCTACTTGATACGGAGCACCATGTACTTTGACATCGTACAAAGCCTTTTGTCGGTTGTGCTCAGTAATACCCTTTTTTCGAGCCAACACATACGCCTCTATGAGATTGTTCCGCAACGTATATGCATAATCACCCAAGGTGCAGGCTTCGTGTGGGGTTGAGCCATACATCAGGTCAACTGGTAAGTTTACTTGACGACCATACATCAAATAAAAGGGGGAGTACCCTGTGGATGCATGAACACTCGAATTGTATGCTAAACACACCCTCCGTATACACTGGTCCCAATCCATCTTATGATCCTTAACCACTGTAGATAGCATGTCTAACAATGTTCTATTGAACCTCTCTACTAACCCATTACAATGAGGATGGTAGGCCGTTGTACGGGTTTTGTGTATCTGGAGCAGGGTGCAGACTTCCTTCAACAAATCTGCCTCAAATTGCCTTCCTTGGTCAGAGTGCAACTGCTCAGGGGGAGAAAAGCGACAAAACATTTCATCCACCAACGTTTTGGCCACAGTTACTGCCTCCTGGTTCTGAATGGCATAAACCTCAACCCACCTAGTAAAACAATCACATGCTACCAGTACATACTTATTGCCTTGAGCTGTCACTGGAAGGGGGCCAAGTATGTCCACTGCTACAATCTGTAAAGGGTATCCAGCCTGCAGGGTCTGAAGGGGTGCCCTTTTACTAGGTGGTGCCATTTTCCTTGTGCTGCATGTTCTGCATTTCTTACACCACTCCTTCACACTCTCTTTCCAGCCAGGCCAGTAGTATCGCTCACGAACCAGATGTATCATCTTACTTTCACCTACATGGCCCCCCATGGAGCCGCTGTGGAGGTCCTGGAGCACACTTTCTCTAAGCACAGAAGGCAACACTAGCTGCAGGTGTTGAGATCGCCCATCAATACACAATCGCCACAAGACGCTATTGTCTACTTTCAGGGATGACCACATCTGCACAAGTTGACGACTCTCCCGACTCCACGTTTTTACTTCATCCAGGTTAGGAGTAGCACCACTTTCCTTTGCCTTCAGTACCGGACCAATTGACGGATCATTGAGCTGCTGGTCATGAACATCAGCTGCAGAATGGCCTTGAGAGACAATGCCAATTTGAGCAGCGAGATGGGCAGGACTGTACACATGTGTAACTCTACCACATTGATTACATGGTACCCTGGATAGGGCATCTGCATTCTTGTGCTGGTTACCAGGTCTGTGGACCACTGTAAATGTGTACTCCTGTAGCCGCTCAAGCCAGCGAGCTAGCTGCCCCTCTGGTTCTTTGAAGTTTTGGATCCACACCAAGGAACCATGGTCTGTTCGGAGAGTAAAGTGAACACCTAAAAGGTAGTGTCGAAAATGGTGAATGAACTCAACAACTGCTAGTAGCTCGCGGCGAGTAACACAATATCTTTGCTCTTGCCGACTCAGAGATCTACTTGCATAGGCTATTACAACCTCACCCCCATCATCCTGTACTTGGGACAAAATTGCACCAATACCCGTATCACTTGCATCAGTGTCCAACACGAAGTGCCTAGAGTGATCAGGAAAAGCAAGTATTGGGGTTGTCATTAAACACTTACGCAAGTGATCAAAAGCAGCCTGACACTGCTGGGTCCACTCAAATGCGATGTTCTTTTCCAACAGTCGCTGCAATGGTTTTGCTGTAGTTCCAAAATCCTTAATAAATCTTCTGTAATAGTTAGCGAGCCCCAGGAACTGTTGGATATTCTTCTTACTCTCAGGAACAGGCCACGTTGCAATTACTGCAGTCTTTTCAGGATCAGTTGCAATACCATTTTCAGAAATGACATGCCCTAAGAAGCGTACTTCTTTTTGACACAACTTGCACTTTGCTGGTTGCAGTTTAAGGCCTGCCTGTCTTAGTCGAGACAAAACAGTACCCAGATTGGATAAGTGTTGTTCAAAGGTCCGGCCTATCACCACAGTATCGTCAATATATACCAAACATTCAACCCAGTTCACATCACACAAAACCCGATTCATCAATCTTTGAAATGTGGCAGGCGCATTACAGAGCCCAAAAGGCATTACTTTAAACTCGTATAGACCTTCTGATGTGGTGAATGCTGTTTTCTCCCTACTGCTGCTATCTACTTCAACCTGCCAGTACCCACTTTTAAGATCTAAGGTGCTGAACCACTTAGAACCCCCTAATGTATCCAAAATGTCATCCACCCGAGGAAGTGGGTAGGCGTCCTTTCTAGTCACAGAATTAACTTTTCTGTAATCTATACAGAATCGTGTGGATCCATCCCTTTTACGTACCAATATAATAGGTGATGACCATGGACTGTTAGAAGGTTGTATGATGTCATTTTTCAGCATCTCATTTAGAAGCTGTCTCACTTCCTGGCGGCGGGCTGGGGAGACACGACGGGGCAGTTGATGGATGGGTTGAGAGTCACCTGTGTCAATGTGATGTTTTGTGAGGTCTGTGCGTCCTAAATCAGAGTGAAAACTAAACACATCAGCATATTCCATAAGTAACACAAACAGCAATTCCTTCTCTGAATTACTGAGATGAGTACTATTGGAAACAATGTCCCACAATACCTTATGCTCACTTGGAGATACCTCAGTGACTGCTGATATTGTTAAGAGGTGAGCATCGCTGGTAATGGGTGGGTCTTTGTCCAAAGGTTCCATCTGTGCGATTTTCAAACCTTTCCCTAGTCTCACTGCTTCCTTATGTGGGTTGAATACACGAAGGGGGACAGTAGATCCTGTTGGACAGACCACAGCACGGGCCACCAGAACATCACAGCGTCCTGTCTGACCCCTCTCAACTAACCACGTGCCTACTACAGGAGTGTCCCCTCCCCCACCTGATGATATCTCTACCATGACTTCTGCCTCACTTTCTGCTGGGATGGTTAGTTTCCTTTGTAATACCAAACCCACAGTTTTGCTCACTTTCTGGTTCACATCTAACAGTGGGAGAACTAGTTTCTCCTTTGGAAAGCTGATTTTCCTTTCCCCACTATCTATCATGCATTTGAATGTTTCCAAAAAGTCCAGCCCTAATATTGCCTCGACGGTCATTCCCTCCACAACAAGAAACTTGTTTTCAAACACCACGTTTTTAGACAATGACAGGTGGACCAACACAATGCCCTGTACATGCAGAGGTGATCCATTCACACCAACCAGCCTATTGCAACCACCCCATTCTTTCAGCTCCATGTGTTTATTAGCTGATACCCTGTGCCAAACATCTGTACTAAGGAGTGAAACAGACGCCCCGGTATCTACTACGAACTGAACTGGGATTGATGCTATGTATCCTTTCAAACGGTAACTTATTTCGGAAGCAATGGACAATGCTGGGACTGTTAATTCAGGGGCCCACTTGGCCCCCTCTCGTGCTTGGCCCTTTGCACGGAGGGGAGGAAGTTTTCCTGCTGTTCGGGTTGCTTAGAAGTTGCACATTCGCGAGCAACATGCCCTTTCCCCCCACAGTTCCAACAAACTATTGAATCCCGCTTACGTGCATTCCATTTCTTTGGTTCAGATTTTTTGCCTCCTGCTTTAGAGGTCACAAGTCCTTCCAAGCGGTCCAGCCGTTCAACGAGTTCTTTTATCGCGTCCCGACCGGGATCCGTCTTAGTCTGCACGGAAGCAATGCTAGAAGCGGTGCCGTCATCCTCGTCGGTAGTTGCTGGCGCTGTGTTCTGTGACATGGGCAAAAACCCCACCGTCATAGGCTTACAAGGATGAAGGTACGACTCCAGCTTCGTAGCCGCCAGCGCTGCTTCATCAACCGTCTGTGGTCGTTTCTGTTTAACGCCGAAGGCAACCTGTGGGTTGTCTAATTGGGAAAGAAACTGGTTTAAAGCCAAACACTCTCGCGCCTTCTCCTCCAACTCAGGGTAAGCGCTATCGGCTAGCAACCGTAGCGCATCACCAAATGATGCCCAATCTTCGCCTTTCTCTTTCTTTCTGTGCTGTAGCTCAACCATCTTAAGCGTTCGCTTGCTATCTGGATCAAAGCGGCGTTTCAATGCACATATACACTTACTGTAATCTGTTCGCTCATCCTCTCCCAGCCTCCGAAAAGCCGTCTGAGCCTTACCAACCAGGCGCACGCGTACCCATTTCAATCTATCTTCATCCTTAGTCCAGTTGTTCACGTCCGCACAGCTTTCGAAATGGTTTATCCATTCGTCCCATTTCGTCCCAGACTCTCCGCTGAAAGTTTCCGGCAGTAGGAATGGCTTGTTTGCCATCCTGCCGACTACGCCAGTGTAACAAACGCTCGCACCCCGTTGGCACTGACTGCAAGCGACACACTCTAATAATAAGCACACCAAATACAAATCACTGGTCCCTATTTATAGTGACATTACAGACAACATTAATGGACAGACAGTCTGCACATCCCATGACCAGAGTTCAGAGGTTGCTGACATGCGCAATGACAGACTATTACACTACGCGTAGGCGTTCGCGTATCCCTAAGTTTGGAAAATAACTATAGCCCTACTGCAAATATCACAGCGAATTGAAATACAGTATTGAGTAAATGTATGATATAGCAGCATAAAATATACACAAAGAATTCATGTCAAACACATCGCTTGAATCAGGTAATTAAACTGCTTCCTTGCCCAAAGCGCAATCGCAACTTGGTCATTGTGAAAAGCCAGGCAAGCACGATGTAAATCCAGGCTTTGTACTTCCAGGGTTTACAAATAGGAACGATATCCTCATTTCGCTGCTTGCACTCATCGCAATAACATGCTGCCTTTCTTTCACAGCAGACGCTTCACTTCAGTTGCACTCTAGGTGCATGGCCAGTGTGTGAGGTGCCTTCTTCATCTTGCTCCAGTCGCTGACGCTTGTATTGAAACACTGGACACTCTCTCATGTTAGTTTTTGGAGTGTGGCTGCTGCAACTACTGTCTGTAATGGCTGTATACATTGGGCGCTACAGGTCCGAAGACGTGCAGAAGGCCCAGCTAGTGTCGTGGAACGACTATATATATATGTAAGCTAGGATAGGCGCTCTGTATATAAACTCTCTGTGGGAAAGAATTGGGAGCAAGAGGATGAAATACCGGGAGGCATCAGACTCGCACATGCCGACATGTCCAGCAATCCCGGACATGAATAATTGAATACCCGCGTCACACGTATAAAATGTATTGAACGGGAAGTGAATGGAGAAATGTCTACTAACACGCACGGTTCTTGTACGGAAGCAAAATCTTAAGTCTACCAGGCAGATTATGGTAGTAATAATAATAGACTATCTTTTGCACATTCTGATCCCCGTTGAAATGTGTTCAGTACAAATTAGAAACGCAGTTTTGTGTTTATTACATACTTTGTACGTGGAACATGCCATTGCTTTGCTTGTTCTATTTATTTCCGATTACTCAGACAGAAACTTCAAGTCTACCGGATGGAATATGAAGGCTGAACTATTGAGATAACCTTCAGATCAAGTCGTATATTTTTGAGACCTACACACAAGATTAGAATGTCACTTTAGTGTACCCTACTTCAAAATCTGAGGCAGTATATGAATTATTCATGAATAATACGTCACGTTTTCAATGTACAATGTGTATTATGAGTAGCTGCCATAGAGCTAGAGCTGCCTGGCTTTGGAGTTATTTAACGTTGTAACTGCAAGGCCGTACGCACACATTATCAAAAATAGCAGGACGTACCACACTGCGTGACAACGTGCCGTATCCTACGCAGAGGGGGGAGGTGGGGGGTTGATGGATCCTCTCCCCAAAGCGAGGACACCTTCACCATTGAGTAAGTATACCGTACAGGGGTGGATAAAGGGCCTGAAGCGTACAGCAACCCCCCCCCTCCCCCTCCCCCCCCCTCCGCTTTTCGTATCGCGGGTCTGACCGTAAACCCCTCTCCTGTGTCCGCCCTTGCCATATATGATGCATGTAAACCAAATTCGACCCTCTTCCTGAAGGCTGAGTACGCCCATGGGTATACAGAGCTATGCTATACCTGCATACGTATACATAGCTGTTAGCGGACACATATGCAGTTATTCGCGTACGCAGACCAGTATGCCATGCACGCAAACACGTCTCATGAAAATAACCCGCAAGCCAGTTTTTTTTTACAAATGATAGCTGGATAGCGTCCTAACTCTGGATGGTCGTGGTGGTGGTGATATGGGCGCTTATGGGCGCTTGTAGTTACGCACCCTATACATTCTTGCATACTATGTAATACTATACTTGGAAAGTGTCATACGAGGACATCAGCGCTATTTGGGCTCCTACGATCGGAGAATATCAAGAGGTATGCAGGGAGCCTGAAAATTTACACGATCGCCGTGCCGTCTGCATCAGGTGTAATTGTTGGTCATGTACTACGTGTATTAACAGCAATTCTTGTTAAATTCATCGATCACGGTGGCGCTAGAGGGAGACCACAACCAGGAAAAGGATTAGAAGTTCCGTGTTCCTATATATTAGCAGGAAAGAAGAAACTATTAACTGCAATGCAAAAGTACCTAAGCACATATCCATGCATAGATAGTATAGAGTGATATGCAATGAACTGACTGTGTTGTTCAGTGCTAAATACTGGCACGTAGCTGTGTGATGATCCAGGTGTAGTTACCATGAATACATGTACATGTATATACTGCAATGTTGTTTCCAATGAGCTGCAATGTTTCGAATGAGCTCTGCATGATGCTGCCTGCGGGAGTTCATAATCCTTGCCTTCAAACATACACGGGCCTATGAACTTTAAATGGGTGCGATATAATGGTGCGTTCCAACAGATATAATCATGTAGTGGGCTACGTGTACCACATGCACGTATCCACCTCATCCTGGCTTAATTCAATGTGAAAGCAGTTCAGAGATTGATTCTCTGGCCGCGGCTAGACCATGCTGTGAATAAGGTCTATAAGTTGTCTGCACTTATGACCTATATGTATTGTCTCTCTTGTTACTCCTGTACTATAGATGTTTTGAATGAGCTCTGCATGCATGATGTTGCCTGCAGGAGTTCATAATGTTTGCCTTAAAACATCCACTGGCCTATGAATGTGATAAAATGGTGCATTCCAACAGATAATCATGTACATGTAGCGGGCTTTTCCACTGTACTTTTGCAGAGGCGTATTTAGGGGGGTGGGGGGCTTAGGGGGCTCGGGCACCCCCCTCCGTCTCCGTCTCAAGGATGACCACAAGAATGGGCGTGGTTGCCAAACAATTTCGCGCTACAGTGGCGGATCCAGGCATATTTTAGGGTCATTAAAACCGGGCAATTACGGGCACGGGCCCATAATTGCCCGGTTTTAATGAATCAGAAACCAACAGTACCCCCCCCCCCCCCCCCCCCCCCCCGCTTTTCGTATTGGGCCAGAAACCGACAGCACCCCCCCCCCCCCCCCCCACCGCTTTTCGTATCGGTCGTATCGGGCCTGACCTTAAGCACCCCCCTCGCTGAAATCCTGGATACGCCACTGATTTGTGAACCTGATGTTATAGCAACCAGTTATCTCAGGGTTTTACATGTAGCTGTTCGTATGTGTGCACGATATGACGCTTTCCTAAATTTGTTTTGTATATTTATCATAAATGAGCATCTCCTTGTAATATCACACATGTTACACAACTGCTATGGACTTCCTATTTTCAACGCATCATATAATACACATTTGCTGTATGGTAAAATGTATATTCTTGCTTTAACTTCGTGTTTTTATCCCGAATCCCACGTTTATTAAGACCCACTATGGATTTTTGCTGATATGATCAAATTGCACCAGCACATTAAAAACGATACAGATGGGGAAATAATAGTGGGCTATGCATGTATACAACAGAAATTTCACCACGTGCTGTTTGATAGCTTTGGCTTACGTACTCGAACGAAACGGTAAAACACCACTACCATTCTCATTCCCGCCTGATGTAGCGATCCCTCGTGTTAAAATACTCAATCGGTTATCATAATTAGTTCCACTATTGTGCCGTGTGAGAAATGCACGAAATGACTTGGTATCTGGGAACTAATAAAACGCTCAACTAAATTTGCGCATGGCATGTAGGATATAGTTTTGATAGTGTTTCGGCAACAACAAAAACATGTCAGGACCTGTTGTTATTATACACTAGTCTGGCACGCAGAAATTTTAATTTGCGCACTTGCGCTGCATCAATCCATATAAGCGTGGGCGTACCGTCGCTCTATCGTTTTTATTTTTAGCAGAACGGAGGTTTGGCACAATGTATCGTACTATTTTAAGAGCAGAAGTCTCGTGAGCAGACGACACATCAATATTTAAAAGATGACGCAAGGTATTACATAATGACATACGCTTATGAATATAATTAGTTATGCTTGGTTGTAATTAATTTATTTCTCTTGATTTTAGTTAATGGATGCTTAATGTTCGTTTCACGATACACATATAGTATAATCAGACCGATTTTTAGCGAATATTGAATGTGTTTGGAATTCAATTTGATAAAATTAATTTTTGTTAATTGATTTGAATTAATAATTTCTTGTCTTGAAACATGATAAATCATTTAAAAATGTGACAAATTTATTGGTGAAATCAGAATTCTCAAATCTCTATCACAACTTTACATATTCATTCATGTCCTCCATTTCTGGCCATGAAGATAGTAGCAAAATTGCGATGCCACCACGTGTGCGTTTTCCAATGACGCTCCAACTCAAGCCTGGCGTAGATGGTTATGGACATCAATAGGATATGCGTTGTCAAAATATGCCTCGTCCACAACTGCTGGCCTCTTACTTCTTTATAGAAAACTACATATGGTGCACATCTGGTGTGGATTGACGAAAGCGCTTCTTGTAGGCAGGGCAGAGAGCTTCAGTAGAGCTCCTGGTACTGGAATGAACATTTTTAGTTTCTTGCCATTCCAGCCCACAGCCATGTACTGCTTCCATCAATATTCGCCTGGAGCACACAATGGTCACCCCTATTAGAGTATGGATATTTCTGAAGCCATGCTTTCTGAAATCGCTTGTGAGCAGTCTTCACTAGACCAATGAAACGAAGACCATGATGCTTGTGGAGTTCTGCTGTCATAAACGAAGCAAATGCTGAATAGGCAACAACCGTATGGTCAGATCCACTCCAGTATCTGGTCAACCGTAAAAGTGATGTGTGCCAGAGCCATAATCCTCTGCATACTCTTTTTCTTGCATTGGAACCTTACCTTCCTGGATCTCCAGATCTTGGTCTCCTCAAGGACAGTGTGTGATATTCAGTTCCAACCCCTTCTGGTTTCCTTGCAATTTTAGTTACATGTGGTAGCCCTATGCAACAGCATCATGCATCTACATTAGCAGCCAATCCTCGCTAAATTCCCATACTCTAGTCAGCACACAATGTTACACCAGGTGAGATGCCCCCCGCTGCGATTCCTATTGAAAGAATCCATGCACTGCACTTCGAATCTGTCACTGGTGCACATGGTGCAGCTTTCATCGGAGGAAGTATTGGAGCTGCAGGAGTCTTCTTCTAGCTCCTGCGAAACAGCCCTGATGGACGTTGAGGGGGGGGGGGGGGGGGGGGGGGGGGGGGGGGGACGGAATAAAAGGCCTTTGCTCCAGCTCCAGCGTTCTAGCTGAAAAACGCTCCAAAACACCACCATTCAGTTCTACAATCCATTTTCGTGCCCGTCCTACTCCTTCCGACGCTTGTACGACTCCTTTCTGTGTGGAAAACGCCCTTCGCCATTGAAAGCATGCACGCGACGATTCGGTTAAGAAATGAGAACGAAATGACTTTAATAAATAGAAAGAGCAATGTTTCAGCTTCACATAGTATCAATTTGCAAATTTTTACATCACGAAAAAGTACCTTAGCATTATACACAAGAACGCCTACAGGTAGGCTGTTTTTCGCCTATGCGTAGGCGCGTGTTCGATCTATCATTAATCTGCAGAATAGCAGCCATGATTCTTTTAAATAAAGTATGCATATATCTATTACTTGGTACTCTGAATTATGAAGTTAAGAGTAATACCATTTCGTGCAATTTTCAAAACATATTTCAATTGGCTAGCCACAAATCCTGCCAGGCCAGTGCAGGCATAACCGAAGTGCTACAATACAATATCTGTGTTTGTATACTTTGAGCGGATGGATATTCCTTTCTCCCTCACAAATATATATTTTTATGACTTACCCATAACCTCCATTAGATCTGATTGCCACTCATAATTCCATATTGTATTCATGTAGATTTTCTTTTACCCTACAGAAACATATGCGTTCTCATAAGAAGCCATCTAAATTATCCATACTTTTTGGAAAAGCTGAAAGGAAAGTGCTCATCATTTTTCTGTACTATATACTTGTGGGAACTATAGTACTTGTGGCAGTTGTAATAGATTCCAATGATCACCATGTTTATAGACAGAAGCTGCTAACCTATTTTGCCTGTGAAAGTACAACACCAGGGAACTGTAACAATGCTAAAAGTGATGCTTTAAGATATCTCAACCCTGAAATAAACGATATCGCCTATATACTTCTCGCCCTTTTCCCACTTGTAAACTTGGTGTATGCATTTAATTATGAAGAGCTCAAGCAAATCTGCTGCGCGCGGTTTCACGTGAAGAAAACTCATTCATCTGGTGCTACTAGTAGTTTGGAAGGCCGAATATGAACAACAACTGGCTATTCCATATCCTGAAGAGAAACTGAAGTTTTAATTTAATTATTATAATTTTAATTTTATTTCACTGCAATCCCTGTAATGATTCGTTATCAATTTATAATAAAAAGAAACGTACAATTTACGTATAACTAAAAGGGCTAGCTAATTAATATAATTGACCAATGGTATTAATGATGATTGTGAAAAAAAAAGAGAGGCTTGGGTTCCTTCACATGCGCAATTATAGCTCTTCCTACCATCAGAATTGTTAGACTGAGTTATGCTACAGCAGCAAGTGAGGTTGATGCTAGAGCTGTTGGAGATATCACTTCGTCACTTCTAATCAATCTGCATATGATATATAGTATTGAAAAAAAAAAACATTTTTTGATATTTACTTATTCCCAGCATGCTTATATCGCTGTGCTAGTCATTAGTGTAACAGAACAAGCTTTCGAGTCTGTCTATTGGTGCAATATTAGGAGTGCACTTGAGAACCTGCTTCGACAGAATCTGAAATAGAAACGAAAGAACGTGCCATTAAGCCTGAGCATGAGGGAGATAAAACTCATTCACATGATGTGCACTGATGTACACATTTCGTACTCGTTGAGGGCATGAATCGGATCGATCTTATAACGCTATAGGCAGACTAGGCCGGCAGCTGCCTAGAGACAACACCTACACATGTACCAGAGGTACAATTGAACATGAAATTGCAATGCCACGTTTTTAATATATTCGTCCGCTAATTATAATCACTTCTCATGCATACATGCGAGTGCTACATTTAGGTACTTTTTTTTACTAATCACTTGGAAAAGGGGGGTGGGGTGGGGTGGGGGGGGGGGGGGGGCTGGGGAGAATGTGGAGAATAACACATTGCATGTGTTTGGTGTCAATAAGCGTTCCAGCCATTGCATATTATGGTACATGCATGCGCGGTCATGCAAACATTGTGACGATATGCATGCATTCATGCTTGCCAGTAGATTTACCATGCTAGGCCTCTGTAACGTTTTTTCCGCTTATAGGTATCCCAAAAAACAAAAGAATCAAGTAGTATTATCCAAGTAAGTTTAGGCAGATAAAACGAACACAGTAATGCTTAATTTGCCCGCTCACTTTCAAAGGAACAGATTAATTTGATTGGAGCATTGATATTAGAATAATGGATTGGAAACATCACACGTGACCATTTACAGAAGTAATATACGTACAATCCGTGTTTCGACTATTTGGGGCGTGACCGTAGAGAAGTTAACAAGTTTGACACTTATTCGTACATTTGGTCGTGTTTAACCGGTGAGAAACGTAGGTTACGATGGGTTTAACCATTTTAAACATTAACCAATTTTTAAAAAATTTGTTAGCCTGCTATCGACTGCAAAAGCTTTGTGGGACTCTGTGCTTAGTACCGTAGGCTACCGTAGAGCCTTCTATACGTTTTTTGGTAGCCCGTGCGACAATACATTTAATTTTGTATCATAAATATATAGGTAGCGTGAAACACAGGGCGTGTACTGTGTATAAATAGCCGAACTTGATTCATGGGACTGGATCACATCTTCTAGTAGGTGTTTATAAGATCTGCACATCGCAACATAAAGAAAAATCATCGCGCTATTTGATGATGTCGAGGTCTTATATACAGTGCACTCCGATCTCGTTCTTTCAATTGTTTGATATGGTATGTGTGATATGTATATTATTATCTTCTTACACTTCTTTTTGGTTTTGCTCTAAGCTATCATGGGAAAGAGGAAGAGGAAGTAGAGGTTCGTAATACCTGTGGCATACGATGCTACGGTGACAGTAGGACTGGAACCAGTAGATTCGGGAGGTACAACAAGTGCAGTGGCCATTGAAGCATACGATACATTTATTGTAGCGGACTGTACGCAACAAATGAGGTCATAGTCCTGTTTCCAATCCATTACTCTAATATCTATTATTGGAGTCTTTAAAACACTAAGACAACCGACAACATGGCATAGCTTATCGTTGGAACCAATTCAGTTCCTCAGTATTAGCGTGTGGCCAGCAACCTTCATGCTATTAAGTAAAGGGAGAGACAGCGAACAATTTTTGCATTGGCACAATTGTTTGTCAGTGGAGTTTGAATTAATCTGGTCCTTAATTAAGTTACGGTCGATGGAGGGATAATGGTCATAGAGAAGGTATCTCATGTTAAGCGGACAGAATTGTACAGGTAGTTTTCTGATTTTTCGATATGTGTATACACACCGATTTCAATTAATGGCACATTTTCTGAATATGCAATAGTTCACACTGACTCGTACCTGCACTATGTTTGTGCCAATTGTATGGCTGTGCTGGCATTGAATTTGTATTGATTCAAGTCTTTTATTCTCTTAGCTTACAGTGAGTCTTACCACCATGCAGTGCATGGAGTAATTACTATACTGCACACAGGGGAAAAAACGCGTCAAATCAATTTTTGTTTACAGATGATTGAGCACACCTGCGAAAGAGTATTGTTCAATCATGCGATGATTTTACAAGTGATTACAATCATTTATGAAATCAAAGGTCTTTGTTGCTGCATGTGCTGAGGTGGGAGGCCTCATTCATGACGTCATTATGCTTCAAAAATCACAAGGAAGGTAGCAGCCGGTTGCATGTAGGCTTTAGAACTTTGCACTTAATTTGAATGCTTAAACCTTTTTTTTGCCGACAGATATCCCATTGTGGTTGATTCCAAACTGCATGGCTATCGGAGCGCTTTATTCATACTTTTGGCACATGTAGTATGGTATTTTGCAGTAGTGGCACCACACGATAGCAATTTCTCCTCTCTGTTTGAATGAATCTATTGAGTGCAAGTCAACAGAAGCAGATTGGAGATCCGTTTAGCGTTAGGTGGTGTTAGAGCTGTCACGAGGGCTCGTTCAACCTTTGGTAGCGGTATCATTTAAGCGAGCGAATGCATAAGCAGTCTCGCACAAGAGGAACTGGCCTTACCATAGATACTTTATTGGAAGCGCATTACGTCAGCCATTGAGCCTGTACGTGACCGCGCTAATCACACCTTTCAGGTTGTTAAATCCGGGCAAAGTGTTCAAAACGTGGTCCCATTAACGCTTGTTAGGCCTTTCTCATCCTCATTTTGAAAGGTATCGTGTGTTGGTTCTGTGAATGTGTGCACAATAATCTTTTAAGAACTGAAGAACCTACCCTTCTCATAAATGGAGGGAAAATTAACAGATTTCGTCAACCGTTTATTTTACTTCAACAGTACGTAACAACTGGGCAGTCCATAGTCATTATTATATCTAGGTGCACAGTGTTTTGGATACATAACAAACAAGCTAGCCGCTGCTAGCCACAGAAAATGTGTGGCTAGGATGTGGTAGGACGTTGCTAGACAGTAATGTGTTGTTGCTTGCTAGCAGAACCTATAAAATTTTGAGTGCACTTGTACACTACTACGGTGATGTAATCGCACTGCAAGCTGACGAAATCTATGACATAATGTTACAAGAAGCCATTTTATTTATGTCGTTATTTGGTTTAATTTGAAAATTATAAAAATACTACACTGCGGCATGGTACGGTATGTTATCTCTGGTTACAGCTAGAGTTCTTTGCATCTTCTTTCGTCTGTAGCTTAACTATCCTTGTACTGGTGGAATGGCGGTACTGCAAACAGCATAGGGCCTACCTTTATTTTATTAAGTCATATAATAATGCAGTATGCGCTGTTAGGTCTAGCGATGTGACATGCACATCAGAAAGTTGATCGTGGCCCACCCACAGCAGTGCGATTAGCCTGCGCGCGGACTGTCCTGTTTTTATACTAGGGTATAAATGCTACATACATA
This sequence comes from Eunapius fragilis, assembly GCA_963681505.1. Lineage (NCBI taxonomy): Eukaryota > Metazoa > Porifera > Demospongiae > Spongillida > Spongillidae > Eunapius > Eunapius fragilis. The sequence continues at coordinate 2,572,914 of OY811992.1, forward strand.
CTGCAATTCTAATTAAAGCTTCCCCTAGATGCATGGACCGGAAATAAATATGGGTTTACAATAGTATTGGGCTACATACACCCCCCACTACGTAGTAACCATTCACTCCTACCACCTTTTAGATACCACATCCTCGACATGATTTTTATATGCAACCCCTGATGTAATATAGCCACCCCCTGGCCCTAATGATGAATACAATGTCACCAAGACACTATATTTGTATGTTACCCCCCACCCCCCACAGAGGGACACTCCCTGAAGGACATGGTGCACACACACACACACACACACACACACACACACACACACACACGCACGCACACGCACACACACACACACACACACACACACACACACACACACTCAACCACACACATTTGCACACATACCCTCTGGGACAAAGATACTCTCTCTGACATGGCACTCCATATGCACCTGTACCCCCCACCCCCCCTCCCCCAGCTCTGGAATGACAGCCTCCCCTGCAGGGACACAACGATTTAAACCTAACCATTTAAATGGTTATGGCCTATATGACGAAACACTCATTAATTCAGGATACGTGAAAGTAGTGCATACACTTTGTGCAATGATTGGGGCTGCCTTGTCATGTTATGTTTGTGCAATGGCTCACTGTGGCAGTTAAGGCTAATTTGCACCATTATGTATGTTCCACACCTGTACATCCAGATGCCTGGAGGTCGCTACTTTCAAGGTCCATCGCTACAACTGATTGTTGCGGCAGCAGTGGGAGTGGCTAGCGGCATCTACATATTTCAGCCCTACTTTAGATCAGTAGGTTCTGACCATCATCACAAGGAGGGCACACCCACTGGCCATGGGGTACAGCTTAGTGACACTGCCAGCAAGAACAACTGACTTTCCTCGTGTGCATGTTTTTATGTGTTCTCTCTGTGTGACCAGGTTACTGTTGCCATTGTAAGCTTGTGAGTTACAATGCATACCTCTATAGGGAAGGGGCTCTAAAGTGGGAGGTATGGGAGGTTACAATGGTACTACAGAAATGGTACGTGCTGTGGCATTACAATGTATGGGAGGGGATCCAGCATGTGTGGAGGCATCCTGATGCATACCTGGGCCAGCCACAGGTTACGGGTTTTTTAATCGCCGCATGCTTAAACATTTCATATCACAGGGATCATCTCTAATGTTGCTCAGTATACTAGGTGCATGTATGCAGTGTGTACTTCAGGGATGAGGGAGGGAGGGAGGAGGTTATACTGTGTGTTGAGAATCCAATGGCTGTTCACAATATACACTGCAGAACAAATAACTCTTGGGGCTGACATAGATGATCATAACTTGGATTTCGTGCTTTCCATAAGTGGTTTCAAATATTTCCTGTAGATGTCATGTACCTGAAAGAACACATCAATTTGAACGCTCAGTGCACCACAGGGAAAAATTACGCATATGGCGTTGTGATCAATATAAAGGGTGTCCCGCAATCAGGGGAAATTAACCATGAGAAGTTAATTAAAATTGTTATTTCTTAGCAAGAAAGAAAACTCCAAGGTGAAGAAATTGGAAATGCAAGATTTCATAACTTGAAATGGGTGGTAGCCTAATCTTGATAGAGTGGTCTGAGTTTAATAAATTATAATTATTTACCATACACTTTAGAAGCAGGATGGGTAAAGTAATTCTTTTGTATCAACGTTCCATCCTCAATTACACGTTACTCCAATTACATGCATGTAACCACAAAGTGTTTGAACTATTTGTCTTAACAGTCTCCTTAGATTGTGTGACTGTGTCACAACCATAACTTAAATGTAGGATTGCTAGATTGATCAAATGTGGAATGCACACACACACACACACACACACACACACCTTCTCTTTGTTACGAGGTGCTTTCAACGCCCACTCAAACAGGTGCTTGTAAACATCACCCATCATATCGACCCAGCGCAGAATTGAGGACAGCGTCAGGTATGTCAAAGGCATCGACCAATGGGACCGCTTCTCTTCTGCATGAGGTTTAATGGTACAATGTACTTTTATAGTGTAACAACAATTCAAGTATTGCAGGGCAAATTTAAGCTTAGGCATACCAGCTACTTGCCAGGATTGCATAAAATGCCGAGTTCTTACCCCCATCCCCAGGCTTATAAGCTGCGGCACACAAGGGTATGTACGTACCTTAGATCCAGGAGCAGTGCATACAGGTGTTCCTGTGCCATCCTAAGCTGGTCGGGCGACATGTAGTTGTCCTGGTAACAAAACAGCTGTGATCTCACATTGCAGAGTACATAAAAGAAGCACAAATATTAAAAGTACATGCACATGCATACACACACACACATATACACGCACACACACATGTGCACATACACATACACACACTCACATATACACACACTCACAACAGCAAAGTCGCCTGGAGAGTTAACGATTCCTGACATGACAAACATGGCACACAGGTTCTTCAAGGCATGCCTAGTTGGGGGTGACAGCTCAGAGGAGTCGAGTGTATCCTGATAGGCCTTGAGGATGACATAATGGCAGTGTGCCTAATGGAGGGCGGGAGGAAGAGAGAAGGAAGGGTGGGTGGGAAGGTAAGAAAGTCAAATATTGCACGTTGGGAATGAGCTAATACAAGGAGATGGATCATTGCAGAAGTACAAATATCTTATTGTATGCAACCCTCGCATTGGTACGGATATTTGCAACAACCCACCCAGCCTACCATACATGTAGTAAGCTCCACCAGGCCATCATAAGCAGGTACTAATGCTCCATGTAGAATGGAGCCTGTACTATAAAAGTCGGGTACATTTTGCTCACTAGCACAATCCCCCCCACCCTACCCCTACCCCTACCAACACACACACAACCTTAGCAGCCACTGTCCAGTCCACAGTGGACACATTCCATGCCTCCACTGGCTCCAGTCCCCTGGCCAGGGCCCTGTTGTAGCATGAGGCCGCAAGAGCGACCATCCTCCTGGCCCTCTGTCTGTAGGCCTCCAGCTGGGTGTGAGGGTTACTGAACTGTGACGGACTCCTAACTCCACAGTGCTTGTGGTGTGTGTAGTCAGCTCCTAAGTAGGCCACATTGGCAGGAAGGCTGGCAGAAGGCTGCTTCTGAAGGTATATCTTATTCAGGTACCTGGACGCAGAGAGTAGGGGGGGAAAGAATTCAGATTTTGTTGCACCTGCACACACACATACACACACACACACACACACACACACACACACACGCATATGCACATGCACACACACACACACACAAACACACGCACACACGCCAGCAGAGTGCTGACATCATAATGAGGTGTGGCTTATGATCTATCTTTAAAATGCCATGCATCATAATCGTATGCCTACAATCTTGGTACTGCTGGTGACCATGTACACTACAGACATGCTCCATCAGCAGGTGGTACTACTGGTGACCATGTACACTACAGACATGCCCCATCAGGTGGTACTAATGGTGACCATGTACACTACAGACATGCCCCATCAGGTGGTACTACTGGTGACCATGTACACTACAGACATGCCCCATCAGGTGGTATTACTGGTGACCATGTACACTACGACATGCCCCATCAGGTGGTATTACTGGTGACCATGTACACTACAGACATGCCCCATCAGGTGGTACTACTGGTGACCATGTACACAACAGACATACCCCATCATGTGGTACTACTGGTGACCATGTGCACTACAGACATGCCCCATCAGGTGGTACTACTGGTGACCATGTACACTACAGACATGCCCCATCATGTGGTACTAATGGTGACCATGTACACTACAGACATGCCCCATCAGGTGGTATTACTGGTGACCATGTACACTACAGACATGCCCCATCAGGTGGTACTACTGGTGACCATGTACACTACAGACATGCCCCATCAGGTGGTATTACTGGTGACCATGTACACTACAGACATGCCCCATCAGGTGGTATTACTGGTGACCATGTACACTACAGACATGCCCCATCAGGTGGTACTACTGGTGACCATGTGCACTACAGACATGCCCCATCAGGTGGTACTACTGGTGACCATGTACACTACAGACATGCCCCATCAGGTGGTACTAATGGTGACCATGTACACTACAGACATGCCCCATCAGGTGGTACTACTGGTGACCATGTACACTACAGACATGCCCCATCAGGTGGTACTACTGGTGACCATGTACATTACAGACATGCCCCATCAGGTGGTATTACTGGTGACCATGTACTGTACAGACATGCCCCATCAAATGGTACTACTGGTGACCATGTACACTACAGACATGCCCCATCAGGTGGTACTACTGGTGACCATGTACACTACAGACATGCCCCATCAGGTGGTACTGCTGGTGACCATGTATAGTCTCATGCACACTGCTCTGCATACACAGTGCTCTGCCATCAGTTAGTTACCTTGCAGTAAGCAAGTACATGATCGTGTTCTCTCCCTGATTTGGCAATGGCATTAGAGTTAAGTGGTATAACCAACAGTGAATGACAAGAGCATGTTGTACCACTGTGGGAACACTGAAAGCTCTCTGCTTTGGATTCAATAAAGATTTTCAGGCTTGAGCACATGCCAATATTGTATGTAGTCGCTAAACTTTTTATTTCACCCTGCTTTGAAAATGACCCTTTCAATGACTTGTTTGAAGGATGTATCATATTGGCCAGAAACTGATATGACAAAAATGACCTTTATTAATTGCTTTGAAAGCGTTCTCAGTATACCTGCACATTTACATTGTGAGATTCTTTTTTTCCCCTTGCAGACAGTGGGACATTTGCTCTTCTCATTAGTTCTGACACTCTATACCGTGTATGCAACCATTTACTATGAGAAACCTGACCTGGTGAAGTGCCTCGGGCCTTCCTACTCAGAATACATGAAGGATACACCTCGATTCATCCCATGGCTAAAGACCAAATGTACCAAGAAGTATACGTACTGTGCATCTACTCTTGCTGCGCACTTCTCTTGATTAAAGGTGGCCATCTCATGAAGGAAAAGAAGTGTAAAGGCCAGCTTTAATCAAGAGAAGTGCGCAGCAAGAGTAGATGCACAGTACATATACAGGCACACAGATCTAGTACACATGCGCAATAATTAACTAACACAATAATTAACTAACACAGCATTGATTCCGGGCCCGTGACAGCACGCAATATCACCCGGAAGAGCGTGCTTTCGAATTTTGCGCGCCATGTGCTCTCGAAATCGTGAGTGGACCGATTTCATACGAATGATTTCTCGGTCCCGGAGGATTATTTGTATGCGCACGGGGTAATTCGAGAGCAACGTCGCGCGCGAACGTGCAAATTTGTACGTGACCGAGGAACCTACCGTGTACGCGTAATAGAATTATCGTATGACGTAAGGAAAGTTAAATACACTAGTTAATACTATCATTAGTTAGTGACAGTCAAAAAATTTAATGTTTCAAGTTTACAAATATAAAACTATAAAACATACAAAGTTGATAGAGAACAAACCTGTTCGTAAAAAAGAAAGCATAACTGAAACAACACTTTCACCAAAATATGGCCTTACCTCCGAGCAGTTGATTGTGAAGTTTTAACATCTGACTTCCACAACACCTTTCTTTAGAATAGTTCAACCCGAATGCACGTAGAATACACCGCCATTTGAGCGGAAGGAAAAGGGTAACAATAACCAAGTACTGTTACATCACGTACATTTTAGCGCTCTTATTCAGCCAGGATGTTGCAGGTAGATCAAGGAATCCAACATTTCAGCCATAATGCAGTAGAGAACACCATTATTCTGTTCCTGACGTTACGCCTTGGAAGCAAACAAAGTGCCACACAAAAACACGTAATTGACAGCTCACCTCGCTGTGTAACGTAGCCGGCCATTCTTACTAACCAACAACCTGCCTGAATTGCATCGCAGAACGTTATCCCAATACACTATTTCCTGACAAGCAAAGCTTTCAATTCAAAACGAGTGTATGCTAAAGGTAACTCACCTGGCTTTCGATTGACGATTTTGGAATAAAATGGCACTCTTAGACTTACAATGGAAGATGCAGTGTTCCACAGCGGTCATACATCCTATCAAAAACACATTCTGTGAGCCATACTTACCGACGCGAGACGATAATAATCATCATGTGATTCACGTGGCTGCTATTATACCAAAGCGCATGCGTCGTCATGTTTTACTAATGTTGTACTAATGACATGGCGATCGCAGACCTCGCCTGCTGAGAGCGTGAGGCATTCTGAAAGACACATATCCATAGTGGGAGGTTGGAGTTGGCATCCTGAGTTTTTGTATAATTGATATGAGCAGCCATTCATAAATTACGTCACCTATATGGACCCCTCCTATACTTGATGCATGCTTCATGTATACATCGTCACACTGGCTGCTACCACCCTGCATGATGGGGACCCTTTGGCGTGACGTAATTTATGGATGGCACCAAAGCAGACACCGAGAGAACGATGTACATTTTAGCGATAGATTGTTTGCGTGCCCCGCCTTTTTATGCGATGCATATAACAAGTAACATCACGCAGCAGAACATAGTCTCCAGGGCAAGCTGAAGCATATACCATCGTCCAAGAAATATATTAAATAATGCTTTTCTTCATAAAAATAATAATAATAACCAAGGCATCTATTGACCTCTCTGGTCGCCTCAGTCACTCACTAATTAGAGCTAATGAACCAATTCAAGTCAACAATATGAAAAACTATTCATTAACATGACTCTGATAGGTGAACAGATTCTTGATGCATTTCCAGTGAGTGCTGCATAGTCACTTATCCTTAGAAGACCATTGGGGTGAGGCCTCAGACAAAATTGAAGCACACTGGACAAACCTTGCGTCACATACAATGAAATGCAGTGATACTCATGTCAGTATGCATACCATTATTAGTGTCAAACGACTCACCTGAGATAGCCACACCCTTCAGAATCACGCGACCCTCAGAAGAACATTGGGGTGATGTCTCATACCAATGTGAAGCCTACTAGACAAACCTTGCGTCACATACAATGAAATGCAGTGATACTCACATCAGTATGTATACCATTATTAGTGACAAACGACTCTCCTGAGATAGCCACACCCTTCAGAATCACGTGACCCTCAGTAGACCATTGGGGTGATGTCTCCTACCAATGTGAAGCCTACTGGACAAACCTTGCGTCACATACAATGAAATGTAGTGATACTCACGTCAGCATGTATACCATTATTAGTGACAAACGACGACTCACCTGAGATAGCCACACCCTTCAGAATCACGTGACCCTCAGAAGACCATTGGGGTGATGTCTCCTACCAACGTGAAGCCTACTGGACAAACCTTGCGTCAGATACAATGAAATATAGTGATAATCACGTCAGTATGTATACCATTATTAGTGACAAACGACTCACCTGAGATAGCCACACCCTTCAGAATCACGTGACCCTCAGAAGACCATTGGGGTGATGTCTCATACCAATGTGAAGCCTACTGGACAAACCTTGTGTCACATACAATGAAATGTACTGTATGATACACATTTCCGTGTGTATCTGAACCTGCGGCAGCAGGTTCAATATAGGATTGATTGAGGGTTGATGAATGTCATTAATAAAACTTCACTAGCGTCTCAAGGGACAACTGAGAAACGGATCGCTTATCTCTTTATCGCGGCGGAATGGTAGCACAACGATCTACAGTTCTACGTTTGTTCCGTGTCATAAAACGGTGTGGTTATAGAGAAACAAACAATTTCCTGTTTCTCGTGCCCAGTCCTAAAATAATTCTCCATCGTCGTCGTCGTCTTCTTCTTCTTCTTCTTCTTCTTCTTCTTCTTAGGAAGGTATAACTCGAGCTAGGAACGGTTTCAAAGGACGGGAATAGTACCGATCGCTTCGAAATTTACCGGCACGTTATCCTTACATGTCATATGGACACATCTATTTAATAATGTATGTAATAGATATTTATTAATAATTTTAGGCAGTATAAATACTCTAACCTGCACTAAAAATATCTGGTGTTCCTATCGCAGTTTAGTTGTTGCTTTGGCTAGTGAAGTTGTTTTTCTAAAAATGCCTTCGCGTAATCAAAAGAAGAGATCTAAGCAACGAGCGGAATACCTCCAAAAGCAAGACGAGAACAAAGCTAAAGCCCGAGCGCTCTACAAGGCCGACCCCGAAAAGAAGAAGGCCTCTGTACGCGACAGCTACAAGGCCGATCCCGAAAAGAAGAAGGCCTCTGTACGCGACAGCTACAAGGCCGATCCCGAAAAGAAGAAGGCCTCTGTACGCGACAGCTACAAGGCCGATCCCGAAAAGAAGAAGGCCTCTGTACGCGACAGCTACAAGGCCGATCCCGAAAAGAAGAAGGCCTCTGTACGCGACAGCTACAAGGCCGATCCCGAAAAGAAGAAGGCCTCTGTACGCGACAGCTACAAGGCCGATCCCGAAAAGAAGAAGGCCTCTGTACGCGACAGCTACAAGGCCGATCCCGAAAAGAAGAAGGCCTCTGTACGCGACAGCTACAAGGCCGATCCCGAAAAGAAGAAGGCCTCTGTACGCGACAGCTACAAGGCCGATCCCGAAAAGAAGAAGGCCTCTGTACGCGACAGCTACAAGGCCGATCCCGAAAAGAAGAAGGCCTCTGTACGCGACAGCTACAAGGCCGATCCCGAAAAGAAGAAGGCCTCTGTACGCGACAGCTACATGGCCGATCCCGAAAAGAAGAAGGCCTCTGTACGCGACAGCTACAACGCAGATATTGAATCTAAGCGATCTGCTAAAAGGTGGCGATATGAAGAGGACCTCGAGGGGAACCGTGCTGCTAAAAGGCGGCGATATGAAGAGGACCTCGAGGAGAACCGTGCTGCTAAAAGGCGGCGATATGAAGAGAACCTCGAGGAGAACCGTGCTGCTAAAAAGCGGCGATATGAAGAGGACCTCGAGGAGAACCATGCTGCTAAACGGCGGCGATATGAAGAGGACCTCGAGGAGAACCGTGCTGCTAAAAGGCGGCGATATGAAGAGGACCTCGAGGGAAACCGCGCTGCTAACAGGCAGAAATACGAGGACAATTCAGCTGCCATTAAAGCATCTACAAGGAGTCGGTATTGGAATGACTCCGCTGTCCGGTTGGCTAAATGTGCTTCCGAGAGGACGCGGTACCGCAGGGGTCACAGCACTACCACTACCACCCAAAGGTATGTTATGGCATGTTGTATTAACATCAAAAAGCTGTGCATGCAACATTTGTAGAGCATAGTCGGGCGTGTTTGGTCGGGCTTGTCACCCTACTACCTGACCAAATGCGGTAGTAGGGCCCGCACAACTATGTACAGCACGGATCTGCACAAAACCATTCACTTCACATGTATGGCATGCAACTGTGTGTACAGTAGTAGTGTCTATTGTTTTAATCTGATGTATAAAAAGGCTTCCTTATTTGAAGGCTTCCTTATCTGTCTAGCCATGTACGATGTACGTTGCAACTGAATGAATATAATTGCAGTTGCAAGGGCTGAGAACTATAGGTGAAATGAAAATAACTGCAACCATATCCTTCGCCCATGTAATGTAATCCAATGTAAATGCGTGTGTTTGCAAACTGCAATTTATAATCCATGTTGGTGATGCGCACAACAATTCATGATACATGCAAAAGTGTGTTATTCACCTAACTTAAGCCAATCTCATGTACATTTCAAGTGCTTTGTCCATTGTACACACCACCAGCACTAGCAGCAGACTTTCTTGCCACCACATGCCGCCAATAGTCTTGTACTTTTGCAAATCAACTTGTTATAGCTACCATAAGGTACTTCTACTCTCACATTTATGTAGTGAAAAAATCAGACCTTCTGCCCACACTCATAACGCTGCAGTCCCTGTCCACAGATATTATTCACCTGATAACATATCCTTATCAATCTACATGGTGCCATGTTATCCCAGATCTACATGCAGTCATGTAGTTCACTTCCTGGGTTCCCACACTATCCAGCTTTACTTCATGTAGGCTACACCTCCATGTTTAGATTGGAGCCTTTTCAAATTTGACCTATAAAATTTTAGCACATGCCGTTAATATGATGGAATTGGACCAATAGAAATATAGCACAGTCTGTACACGTGTTAAGGCCTTGCAGGTATAAAAGCCAGTCATGCACCCGCTGAATTATAGTACACTTTGCAAAAGAGGTATGAATTTAATAATATACTCTTATGTGGATTCACGTGTAAACTTGCTTGAAATAAGAATAAGGTAAAATTTTTAAAATCATACTCTCATTCTCTGTCATGTACATGTAGATGGCAGCTGAATACCTTACAGGTTTTTTTTAATCAAGAGGGGTCGGAGGAGGAAGAGGATGACATTCATCCTCCGACTCCTCTCCCTTTCACCCCGCCACCTCCAGAAGCCCCGCCACTCTTACCACCACCAGCAGCACTGCCGCCACCACCACTACCACCAGTGCTGTCCCCGCCGGCACCACCAGCGCTACCCCCGCCGGCACCACCAGCGCTGCCCCCGCCGGCACCACCAGCGCTACCCCTGCCGGCACCACCAGCGCTGCTCCCGCCGGCACCACCAGCGCTACCCCCGCCGGCACCACCAGCGCTACCCCGCCGGCACCACCAGCGCTGCCCCCGCCGGCACCACCAGCGCTACCCCCGCCGGCACCACCAGCGCTGCCCCCGCCGGCACCACCAGCGCTACCCCCGCCGGCACCACCAGCGCTGCCCCCGCCGGCGTTCCTGGTGGAACAACGAGCAGGGATAATCCCGCCACCACCACCACCAGCTGCGCTCCCGCCGGTACCACCGCCGCCTGTGCTCCCTCCCTGGCCTGCATGGCCACTGCCACCCTGGCTGAATGCAGCATGGCGGGGAGGCCGGGGAGGAGGACGTCCCCGCAGGCGACGAGGGCGCGGGCGAGGACAATTAACAATAAACGCTACAAATTCATATAATTATAATTATTATTAAAGTTATTTGTTATTGCATTAAGAGATAAAGGGGATCGTCCAAATTCTATATGCTTTTCCTACATTTCATCGACTACGGTGAAAAAAAACCTATGAAACAAGTAAATAAAAACATTCTCAAACGAGAGAGTTGTTGGTATATAGGATTGACCAATGGTGGTGTAAAAAGCATGGAAACAAGAGTGACAGAAATTTTACTGGAAAATTGAAATAGGCCTATATTTAGCACACAATACAACACACATGCCTGAGTAATGGGCTAAATATAGGCCTATTTCAATTTTCCAGTAAAATTTCTGTCACTCTTGTTTCCATGCTTTTTACACCACCATTGGTCAATCCTATATACCAACAACTCTCTCGTTTGAGAATGTTTTTATTTACTTGTATCATTATTAGAGACAAATTACTCACCGAACATAGCCACACCCTTCAGAATCACATCACCCTAAGAAGACCATTGTGGTGAGGCCTCAGACCATTGTGGTGAGGCCTCAGACCAATGTGAGTACATACAACTAGCTATAGCCTTGTTCTGACCCCTAAGCGACAACGAGTGCACATTGTTTTCGGTTTCAGGCATTAGAAAACTAGCTTTTTTGACATCACATACCTTAATTAAAATTCGTGGGACCTGTCCTCTACTGCAGCTGTATCCTCGGCGTGTCGTAAAGAGGTATTCGAATTCAAATTCAATCATACGTGAGGAGAGGGTTAAAAGGCCGTTTAATGATATTCCCGTACAGGATTGGGCGGTGAAGTTTGAAAAATAATGGGACTACGTTAATCGTGAGTGCACGCTTTGTGATATGCACGGATGCATGACTGAATGCGTAGTTTGTAATCACCCGCGTGCGGACGGCCGAATTGCTGTGTAAGATGTTGTATTCGCTACATTATTCCCCTCTCCCCGGAACAAGTCCGTCCATAATTAGTCGTATATATTATGTCCGAATCTTTTCGGCTTTTTGTGCCTTCGGTTGGACTTTCTGCTAGGTTGATCCGCCGGATTTCGAAATTCAATTTGAGGTAGTTCTGGAAATTCAATTTGAGGTAGGTCAGGCTCGCCCATACCCTCTGGAGGTACAGGTACTGTAGTAATTTCCTCTTCAGCTACCATCTGCTTTCCGTCAACCGGGTTCTGAAATACTTCAACATCAAGTGGTTCTGGTTCGTCAATACCCTCTAGAGGTTCTGTACTAGTTGCCTCTTCTTGTGTAACGAGTAAGGGCGTTGTTAGCCTCGTACCCAGACCCACATTGCAGCTGCGGATGGATTACATCACCGCTACGTAGCGGTGATGTAGCGGTGATGTAATCCATCCGCAGCTGCGATGTGGGTCTGGGTACGAGACTAGGGCGTTGTCTCCCGATCCTCGTCACGTCGGTCCGTGTTTTCCTCCAGGGGTGTGGCTTCCGGTAAGGGAACACACGGTGTCAAAATGAACCACAGTACGCCTTCGACGAGAATCCCTGCATGTGTTGGAGCAATTACAAACATCACTTATTTGTTTTACTACCCTGTATGGCCCCTGCCAATAGCGATGCAGCTTTGGTGATTTCCCCCGAGGAACTGCTGGGCAATGAAGCCATACCAAATCATCTACCACGTACGGTTTCCCATGTGCAGCTCCATCGTACGAGCCTTTTGCCGTTGATGTTCCAGTCCCATTCTTTCTCGAACCCGTTGGTAGGGCCTGGCGCTCTCCAGACGCAGCCTCAGATCCAGGGCATACTGATTGACCTGTGAGGAAGTGGTAGACGGGGGAAGGCCATACATAACATCAGCAGGGAGGCGTGCCTCCCGACCGAACATCAAGTAAAAGGGTGTGCACCCAGTTGACTCTTGCACACTAGTGCGGTAGGCCAGCATGACCATCGGGAGATGGTCATGCAAAATGTAGGGACTGTCCAGGTTGTTAAGTGATAAATGGAAAACGTCCTACCACTATTAGGTTATAAAGTACAGAATAACTACATGTAGCCCAGAACTTCCAATTTTTAAAAAGATACTGTATGGAACTTGACAGGCCTAAAAAAATTTGCTAGCTACTCATAAATGTCCATTGCGCCTATTGAGATGTGGAGGTTAAAGTTTTGGAGAAAATAGAAATAGAAGCATACTGTGATGGTGATGTACTAGATGGACAAGACACATCTTTCAGGGGTTGAGGGGAAGGGGGGGGGGGATGTAAAATTAATGATGCTAGATTTTGGAGAGCACTGGAGGCTCCACCCATAGGGACCAGGAGGGCCAAATAAAAGAAATGGTAAACAATTATTGTGGAAGGCCCAATACAAAAGACGCAGGCAATGATACAGCTGTGGACACGTACCAGAATACAACAAATTGGTCAACACCCTAATTCCTGAAGGAACGGCTAAATGATCCAAAACAGAACAGGCACACTTTCATATCAATGCAGCTGCTTGCTACAATGCTGCAGTAGTCCACAGACAAGTAGGCTACCAATTTATCATTATTTCTGGCCCGGCTCTTAATGCATGATATAGCTCCTATTTTGTGTTGTGCAATGCTGATGAATCAAAATTTAGATATGAACTTCATTTTCTTTGGATGAAGTATCCAATGCAATATATCATTTTGATGTGAATACAGTTGCATTATTAAGTCAAGGTCAGTGAAGATGACTTAACTGAGATAATCAAAGGTCCTTGACATGCAAATGACACTTTGGAACTTATAATTAGAGATTGCAATTGGATCCATGCCAGTAAAATGAGTAAATGATGGAATACACACATTCACATACACAGTGTTCATCATACACTAGTACTGGTTAGGTGGCTCCAATGCACTGTAGAAAATAATATATGCGTTCTTGGACACCACACAAGGCAATCCCTCTGGTGGGGACAATGGTCCAGGAGTCATCCTGTGATAGCAAAGATAAGTTAACAATGATGCACTGGATTCCCTCTTTAATGATTGCAAGTAAAGGAATAACTAATTCATCATGTTACATGCGTGCACGTGCAGGTATTGTTTTTTTTTGGGAGGGGGGGGGGGTGGGCTCTTGAAGTTACACAATGCTGTTATGTGTGTTAGCATGTACATAAATAAGGTCTTAATAAACCTCAAATCATGGTATTGTCTCAGTCAGAGGCAGCAATCATACCGAGGGGAAGGTGGTATAGCCTCCCCCCTCCCTCACCACACATTGGGGTCCACTAATTTACCAAACTGATCGCACTGTGTAATGATGCATACAGCAACAAAGGGTATTCATAGAGAGGGGAGGCGTATCTACAGTTACATGTATACTGATATGAATGCTCAGACAATTCACAGACGCAAATTAAAAGTGGGAGGGCAAAGCTGAGATGTGGTAATTGCATAAGCAGGTCTTCCCCTTAATCATTCTTTTATTGCACATGAATTTTAACAAGCTGCTGTAATTAATCATCTGAAAATAAAAGATGTATATATTAGCTGCTTGTTTATGCAATGATGCAAATTGAACACCTCTGTGTTTTAAGTAGCACAGAGTACAAACTAAATCAGCTGTTCAGTAGTGTTCCACTTACTGGAAGTCATTAAAAAGTTGCCACTGAGACATGCTACTGCTGGTCTTGCACCATGTTGTAAAGTGGCAAGAGTGCTGGCTGCCACTATAGCAAATAGACAGTATCTTACCTTGATGAAACCTAAGCATGAGGAATAATGATGATGAAAAGTTATTGCACAACATCAACAAAAAAAAGAATCTTTCGTATAGCCAAAAGCACATTACAACACCCATTGCGCATATCCTTATACCTTCTACCCCACCCCCACCCCCACCTCATACCCCCCTCATAAGATCTATTGCTTCTCACCCGGTGAAGAGAGATACCTGTCCATATCCAGTGACAAGGGTGTAATGAGTCTATTCACACACACTCGTAATCGTATCCACACTACAATCCAATGAATCACGAGACATGCGCATCATACAGATATATTTAATAGTCACGTGATAATAACCACACTACACCTCCCCTCCTAGAATCGAAGTGGAGGTCTGATAGCTGTTCCAGTTCTAGTGCGTGTCATGATAGGGCTCCTGGTTGGTGCCTGTGGTACAGGTTCTGTCTCGTCAGGTTCAGAAAGCTGGTCCTCATCAGGTTCAGAAGGCTGGTCCTCATGACATGACATTTGCACCGGGTACCCGGTACTAACCCCACGAAGAGGTGCTCCGTTTCTTTGTGATGGTGTTTTCCTTCCGACACATTTAGGGTACGCACTACACCACTCCTGCACATCCTTAGCATGTCCCGGCCAATAGAACTGTTCCGTACCGATGATCATTTTGTCCCGTTGATCAACGGGACGCCGGTTGAATAACCGGGTACCGGTTGAACAACCGGGTACCCGGTTATTCAACCGGGTACCCGGTTGGGTTATAACTATCCGGTTGTCTAACGGGACAATATTGTTTGCCCAGTTGTTCAACGGGACTTACCCGGTTGTTCAAATGGGTTATCCATGAAGTTCTCTAATGGCACTTACCCATGCACCGACTGTTCAACAAGACTAATCCCATTGCAACTTGCTTTTCAACGGGACTTACCGGATATAACAGGACTTACCCGCTTGTTGATCATGAACGTGACTTACCAGACTGTTCAACACTGAATGATTATTAATTGATACAATACGCATGCATGTACATGAAAAAAAAAAAAACTCACCTCCCTGCCCATAATAAATGAGTGTCAATGCAATACTACATATCCTATAGCTAACAGTTACCAGCGGCACACGACTGACAGTTCCAGACAAGTTTTTTTGTAAATGAATTTCAAGAGCAGGACTTATGAAACCATTCCTTGCAGGAGAAACATTGCATCGTGGTGCCTTCAGCTATGAGACGGCAAACACACAACAAATTGAAATGGTTTCTGTGGTGTGTTGCTATGGATTTTGGTGACCATGGGTAGGGAACAATGACATTTGTCCAATGTCAAAGCAGTTGATAACGTGCTGCCTCATTTTTTTTCTGATCAAAACATATCCGGCAGGCACCAAAAGTTAGTGCATGCAGTTGCAAATGCTATTGTGAACAAGCCACAATCACTTGAATTAGCTTGTTTTTGGACAACAATGCAATGAGTTACTATTTCAGGTTGACAAGACTGCAAAATATCTGCATGCCACTAACTTTTGCTCATGATGTACAGAGAGGTGTAAATATATAACTTCATGCGACGCCATACACTAAATCTTACCTGCTTTTCTTCCTTCAGAGTGACAACTAGTACATCACGAATACCTGCCGATGGCATAAACAGTAGAGCAAAGCCACTCTTTTAAAATGTCGAAATGAGGCATCTGGATCTTGTTTTCCTTTCAAGTGATCGACGATTCGTTTGGCAAAGCCCTGACATATCACATGCAGCACTCCTGCAACGCTTCCCTCCAATGGGAAACAAGGAATCTACTTAATCTTCAAACATCTTACAACTGGCGCTCTTCTCCATGATTGGCGTGTTCACACTTTTATTGAGCATGCACAATACTTAATTTTATTAATCCGGTTGATCAACCGGTCGTCCTGTTAATCAACCGGGTATCCGGTTGATCTTCTGGCCGTCCGGTTGATCAACCGGATAATTGTATTGCATCCGGACAGAACAGAACCGTTCTTTGAGACGACTTAGTGTTTTAGCTTCTCCCAAATGTCCACCCATTACTCCTTCATGCAACTCCTGAATATATCTTTTCTGATACCTGCAGGAGCTACCACCTGCAATGAATTTTACCCTGGTTGTTTTCATAGCGCCTACACAGTATAGCATCTTTTAGTACTAATCACTGTTGTTCCCAGTGCTGTACTAAAATGCTCAGTTCTTTACATTTCCCTTCTAACTCTTGCGGACTCACCTTTTTTTCACTACTTACGGCCTTGAACACCACTCCAACATTTTCGTCTCCACCTGCAGCTGATGAAGAGTCTTTGCATCCTGCTGGTGCTTGACAGTCGATACCATCACATCATTGCTGCAGGATTTGTTATCCAACTCGGGTTCACCATCACTATTCCCACTGACTGAACCAGCACGTGACAGGGCATCAGCGTTTCCATGGGAGGACCCCCTTCGGTGAATCACCACAAAATCGTATTCCTGTAGCTGTTCCAGCCATCTGGCAAGCTGTCCTTCAGGCTCCTTCATGTTATACAACCACTGCAACGAACTGTGGTCAGTACGGAGTGTGAAACGGCGACCTAAAAGGTACGATCTAAAATGTTTTGCGAAACATACGACTGCCAACAATTCCTTTCTCGTGACGCAATACCTCCTCTACGCCTTATTAAGTACCCGGCTTCCATACGCAACCATGCACCTTTTCCTCCCCATCATGCTCCTGGGACAGCACAGCTCCAATGCCATACTGGCAAGCATCTGTGTCTAGGATGAAAGGTTTGGTAAAAACGCTTATATGGGTGCGGTTAGTAACCGCGACTTAAGCTCATCAAAAGCATGAATGCATTCTGTTGTCCATTTGAACTCACGACCTCGCTCCGTAAGCTGGTGTAGTGGCCTAGCAATAGCGGCAAACCTTGGTACATAATTCCTGTAGTATCCTAGTAGTCCAAGAAATTGCCGCACTTCCTGGGCTGTAGTTGGTGTTTTCCAGTTCTGCACCGCAGCAACTTTGCTGTGATCGGTACGAATTCCCTCTCTTAAAATGATATGACCAAGAAATGCCACTTCATCCCGAAACAGCTGGCACTTGGAAGGTTTCAATCGTAGACCTGCTTGCTTTAATCCTCTCCAGAACCTATTTCAAATTGTGCAAATGCTGTTCAAAGGACTTGCCTACGATTACGATGTCGTCCATGTACACCAAGCAGCTTTTCCATTGGATCCCCGCCAGAACCAGGTCCATTAGCCTCTGAAACGTCGCTGGGGCATTACAAAGCCCAAAGGGCATGCATGACCTTAATTGAACTCGAACAGTCCGTCCTGTGTGCATGCAAAATGCTGTTTTGAGTCTGTCCTTTTCGTCCGTTTCCACTTGCCAGAACCCACACAGAAGATTGAGATAGAGTTGCATGAGAACCACCGCGAGCCGCTTAAGGCATCCAGCTAGTGAATCGTCAATCCTGGGAGAGGGTATGCATCTTTACGGGTAAGTAAATTTACCTTGCGAAAATCTACGCAGAAACGAAGTGAGCCGTCCTTTTTCGGTGCAATAACCACCGGCGACGCCCATGGGCTTGAAGAGGGCTTTTTGACACCTCTTTTGAGCATATCTTCAATCATTTGGCGGGCTTGTTCCCTTCGGAAAGGTGGCATTCTTCTATGTGGCTGTCTGACTGGGGGGCTGTCTCCTGTATCAATGGAATGTTTCACCAGGCCAGTGCGCCCCAATAGATCGTTCGATTCTGCAAAGACATCTCCATACAGCATTAACAAATGGTACAGTATGTCCCTTTCTTCCTCGCCCAGATCAGCAGTACAATTCTCCACCATTTTCCACAACATTTTGGCTTTACCTTCAGGAACCACAGGTCCGTCCCCTTCTTGGTTCTCAAAAACAGTATCAGTCACAGAGGCTACTAGTGTTGCATCCAAATGAGTTGCTCTGCCTATCCGGGTTCCCTTGTGGATAGTTGCCATGGTCGAAGAGGGATTGCAAACTAGAACTGGAACACAACCCACAGGCTCTACTTCTGATGGACTCACTACTACCCCAGCCACAAGTATAGGTAAGTCAGGTCGACAACCTTCAACTAACCACACCCCATTGCATGCAGCAGAAAAATGTGCCAGTGTACACACTTCACTATATGCTGGAATGCTGATTGTTTCAGTAAGACTAACACTTACCTCATTGCACCCATCTACACTGCATTCCTCTCTGCCTTCAGCATATTGCTGCATGCAACTGAACAGCAGTCCCTGCTACATACAGCATCTTTTGAGGTAAATCAATAACGCAGTTATGCTCCCAGAAAGTCTAAGCCAAGAATGGACTCTACCCTGAGTGAGTGAACCACCACAAAGTCAACTATGACCACCTTATCTGCATGCAACTGTACTTCCAAGGTGGTTGCACCATGCACAGGAACTGTACTGCCTACCACTCCAACAAGGTGTCTTCCTGCCCAAGGTTCCAGTCCAAAAATGCCAGCGCCTCCCAGTCTGTCCCAAACATCCTTTCTTACCAGGCTAACAGCTGCCCCAGTGTCTAGCATCAATTGTATTGGTAAATCACGAACAATAGCTGTAACATAATGTGACAAAGTAGGATTAACAGCCATACTGTACATGCAAATCTCGCTCTAACTGGACCACGTGTTTACCCTCACACGCCTGGTCCTTAGCGTCGAGGGTATCTAGTTTCCCTGTTGCCGTCTTTGCTCGCCTGAAGCACAGCCCCTAGCAAAGTGACCTTCCTTTCCACACTTATAACAGATAATTGGCTCTTTTAATTGAATCTTTATCGCGCCCACTCCTATTTCTTGTTCGTCCTACTCTACCCTCCGACGCTTCCAATCCTTTCCACAAGTGACTGCATCATTTTCACGAGACTCTCTTGCTCAGCGGGTATAGTCCTGGTTGCCGCCACTGTAACTTCTACTGCTGAAACTGCACTTTTCGCCCCTCTGGAGTCACGAAGATATATTACCGTCTCCAAGGTACACATGACAGCTTCGTCCAGTGTCTTAGTCTGTTTCTGCCTGACAGTAAAAGCAATTTGGAGGTTATCTAACTCACCGAGATATCGTTCAAGCGAAAGTAGCTCCTTTGCCTTGTCGTCCAGTTCCGGGAAAGCCTTATCAGCGAGTACGCGCAATTCATCACCAAAGTCGTTCCACTGTTCACTGGGTCGCCGTCGCCTCGTCTGAAATTCAACTAGATATAAGTTCTGCTTACTTTCCGGTTCAAAACGTTTCTGAAGAGCTTCTTTTGCTGCGGCATAGGAACTCTTCGCATCTGGTGTGAGTCTTTTCCAGGCAGTCTGCGCCTTTCCTGAAAGTCTAACTGGTAGCCATGGCAGCTTGGTCGCCTCGCTCCACCCGTTGACACTAGCTGTGGCCTCAAAATGCTCCACCCAGTCGCTCCAGCTCTGTACGCCAGAATACATGTCCGGTGAAACCAAGGGTTGGCTGGTCCTCGCTGCGAGCGCAGAGCCCTCCTCTCTCGGGGTCGCTCCGGCAGAGTCCTCTCTCGGGGTCGCTCCGGCATAGTCTCTCTCGGAGTCGCCCCTTTTTGGACGATCTTTGACAGTGCTACAGTATCCTATCCTGCCGACTACGCCAAGTGTTATGAGTAGCCAAAAGAAGTTATATTCTTACAATGCATACAGTTACATACATATGCACCAGAGATCACATGAGTTTCAGCCCGGCTGGTGCCAGCTCATACACGCATGCGCATATACATGCATATAAAATTAATTGCGCTAAAATAGTTATATATGTTCATTCACAGCATCAGTAATTAAACACTCTAAAAAGAGGAGTTCAATTGCAAACTTCTGCGCGATATGGAGCAGTTGGACGTGCAGCATTCGACCTACACAAGTTCTACTGACACAAAGAATGGTAAATCGATATATTTGGCCATTGAACTGGTGGTGCTTTTCTTACTAGCCACTGCAGTATGGGGTCTATTCTCGCTGCCAGCAGTGTTTCACTTAGGACTGGCTGAGACACCGGATGTAAAGGTCTGTACGTATGATGGTAAAGGTAGTGTTTTATCGATTCGATACAATACATGCATGCACGCGCTAAACGTAAGGCTTGAATTGCAATGTTGGTTAATTCCCGTCCGTTCACTAATACTTTGTGTGCTTTCATGGTCACGTCCCAAAAATACATTACATGATAATTGATAAACTCGTATTTGACGCCACGGTACAGGCAGTAACCGCACATTTCTATACGGGCAGTTAAACGCTATAATAATCGCCATATATGCATGTAACCGCGGCAACCCTAGCCTGCCCGTACGTCAAATACTGTAGGGTGCTTACAGATAGTCTTGGTTCATGCACAAACGGCAACTCATGTATGCAGGCCTGTAAACAGGATCGTTGCCGCAAACAGCTTGCAATGCATCCTATAGCTAAAGATGAGAGCGTGTTAGATCCTTTCTGCGGTAACGATCCACATATGTACAGTAGCGGCACGTACATTGCGAAAAGTTAGCTGAGGAGAAACCTTACCATTTTTCTTCTTGTATTTTCTTCCACGGTGATTAACCCTTGAACTGCTATAGGCCACCAAAGTGGGGCCAAGCCAGATGAGATAGGTGCTAATTATTCGTATGTGGTTAACTCATACATGTATGTCATTGTGCCAGAGACTGTTCTTTGAAAGCAAAGCTGCCTTGTAGTCCAATTAATGTACCACCAATCCCGTAAGATATTGTAGCTGGTTGTACCCTACATGTGCATGTAGTTGCAGCCCCAGGTATCTGGTGTATTTGAATATTGGTGCATGAAAACTTCATAATAGTCAACAGGGTGTGTGTGAGATTATTCATAGTCATGACAGCGACTATTGTTACATTCAAATGTACTAGAGCTGAGTGCTAGTGGGTGGTTTAGCCATAAGGCCTAACAAATACAGTAAGCGATCACAAATACGACCACGCGCAAATAAGACCACTTACGTAATTATTTCCTCTTTATAGATAAGACCGTTTCAAGAATCAGAGCAATGTCTAATACGACCGCGTCGCGTGACTTTAGGGGGGTGGATTTTAGTGACGATGGTATTGCAATTCTCAGAAAGATAAACACTTCACATATATGGTGTGGAATCCGTGCCAAAAATCACGCATGGTTTTGGTTGGCCACACATGGTTTTGGTTGGCCACACATGGTTTTGAAAGGCCACACATGGTGTAGAAAAGACAGAAAGCTTCAGGATGCATGCGACAACGTTTCTCCGGCTTTATGCGACAAAGTTTCGGCTTGCGCGACAAAGTTTTTCAGAATGGGTGAGAAAATTTCAGAATGGATTGTCACGAATATTTTGGTCCGCCGAAAATTATGGTCCCGGACCAAAATTTTTGGAAAAAATTGGTCCGGGCGGACCAATATTATCTGGAAATTTTGGTCCGGGTAAGTAAAAATTGGTCCGGGCCCTCCATGTTTACATGTAAAACAGACGAATCATCTCAAACACAACTCTAAACCCTGAACTCAGCTAGTGGGTGAATAGTAGGGTAGCTCTACGAAGGCTATGGAACAGTAGGCCGGGTTCTGCGCGCCCCAGGTTAGCGGATTGGCCTTCCGGTCGCGATCGGACCAGTTCCCACTTGTTTTTTACAATTCATGTACACGTCATAAACAGTGATATTCACGGCTGCAGACCTGCCTGGCCGGATCCCAGCTGCGCAGTTTGTCAGACCGGACCTAATTCCTGATGGATTTCAAAAAATAATTAATTCCTCAGCTGACATCTTGTTCAGAACTCTGCTTCGTCACAGGGGGAAACTATAGGCGCTCGATGCAACGCAAACGGGCCGCAAACCTCGTTACAAATATCTATGAATCGATCACCCGCAACAACTCCATAACACAGCTAGAGCCGGAGTATATGTACAAACTGGTTTATCCATTTGGCGCTTCGCCCGGCCATCATGCCCTCGTGTATACAGCTAGCATACACTACGATATCAAACTACTGTGTCTGGCTACGTGAAGCCTCTATAAACCGGCTGTAGGGCTACTTCCAACATCCGGACCAAAATTTTCAGCTCGGACCATGATTTCTGGTAAGTTTGGTCCGGGCGGACCAAAATTTTCAGCGATAATTTTGGTCCCGGACCAAAATTACCGCGGACCAATTTTCCAGTGACAGGCCATCCATAAGGTACGTCACGCTTTTTATGACCATTATGGACCCCCCCCTCTCGTCACGCATTATCCCATACTGACGTACAAATCGTCATCCCCCCTCCCCCTCCTGTTTAGCGTGACGTAATTTATGAACAGCCCCATACAATACAGAGATGGACTGGAAAATTACGATAAAACATTACAGGCTACAGATAGTCAGTTAAGTCCAATGGATCTTCAAAAATTGATCCCTGTGACAGGAGTGCCCGTGAGATGGTCAGGTCAAAGGCTGCTGGTTTACCCAAGTCCCAATGAGGAATGAGGAATGATGATGCATAGGTCTTTCATGCCCCACACCACTTCCTGCTTCAACACGAGGACCTAGGCTTAGATAATTTACAACACTCTGCTCCCAAATATTGCTAGGGCCAGCTCACAACACATTGCATGGTGAATACAAGGCCTGATCTTTCATCCACCAGAGGTGGAGAAGCAGACATGTTAATTACTTTGACATCAACTTGAAATGTGTGGTTAATCCTTTTATTAAAGTGGAAAATATAAATATATATGGTACAGTGTCTAGCAAAATCACCCTTCTGGGTAGTTTTTCAAGTTTTCAAATTTTTTGATTTTCCGCAAGAGCTTCTATCAAATGGTCCTTATGCATCCTAAATTGGACTACATGTATCTATCGCAAATTTATTAGGCACTGAATTTATAATTAGCCATACATTTCAATGCGAGCGTTACTTTTCTTTAGCTTTGGAGTTCAAATATCTCAGCTTTTGCCAATTCTTATTTGTGTCTTTCAACCTACTGAACTCAATATCAGCAGGATTAACATTGACCTTCACAGGCTGTGGAGAAGCTATTTTCAACTTGTATTTCAACTCACAACGATAGATTGCTGAAGGATCCTTGCCGCATTATGGATCGATTCTGTTCAAGAGAGGCTAATCCAGATAGATGCATATTGGTGCTGGGCTCTTGAACATGGGTTAATTTGACATCTTGAAAATATGGGGGGGGGGGAGGGGGGGGGGGGGTTCAAAACAACGGAAAAGTAACACTCGGAACTCGGAACAACGAACACTAAAATGAGAATCATTGGGCCTTAAACTAGCTGTTAGAGGTCATATCACATCCCACCATCAATATAATTATATATAGAGGGGGAAAGACGTGGATGTGATAGGACCTCTAACAGCTAGTTTAAGGCCCATTGATTCTCATTTATTGTTCGTTGTTCCGAGTGTTACTTTTCCGTTGTTGTGACCCCCCCCCCCCCCCCCCCCCCCCCCGTACATCAGTCATGCCCTTCAAGTGATTCCACATTATTAATACAGAGGGGGTAATGCGGATAGCAAAGGGAAATGGTCTACCTCGTGCAATGATTGCTTCACGAAGTGCTTTGCATGTATACAAATTGCTAGCAAGAGTATCCGTATGTGGAAGCCTTCTCCTCGAGGATGACCTTTGGGATTGGCAACTTTGGACATATTTGACCTTTTCTTTGAATAATGTGTTACCTTGTACAAGTTCTCACTTTTGTTCCATTGCTGCTAACTAAATTGAATTGAATTGAATTGATTGATTTACAGGTACAAAAGTACACTGACGTAAATAATGGCTTGTACATGCACTTATATATTCCCTGCTAGAAATGATACATTTACAAAAACTTGATAAGTCAATTTTAGGCGTGACTTGAAGGCATCGAGACTTGTGGCTTCAATAACATTTGATGGTAATGAGTTCCACACTTTAATAACTCGTTGCGAGAAAAAATTATACCTACAACTGTAGACTGACAAACTACCAACGGGTTTTAATTTAAGGGAGTGACCCCGTAGATTGTGAAAGTTGAAGTCGATGAGAAAAAAATCTTCCGTAGGTTAATCCACCAGCTTATACGCAATCTTGTAGCACTGCACAATGTCACAATACACCCTTCTGCATTCCAGTGACCGAAGATTAAAGTTTTGCAGCCGTATTGAATAACGCAGATGAGAAAGCCTAACTCACTGATGGTCTACAATTGCGTTTTCTAAATAACGGGTAGAATTATTGATTTCACCAATTAGCACTGTAGAAAAAAAAGGAATTTGTAAAATGAAAACGTCCTTGGGGAGTTGCATTGACATTACGCGCGTATTATAACGTGACTCATTGCATGCTTTGTTTGCTCCATACTTCCGCGCTTCGTGTTTCTTCCATCCCCATCTACAAAGCAAAGATATCCATTTTGCTCGTCTACACCATAATTCCTGATCTCTTTCCCTTGGCTCTAATATTAAGTTCTCCATTGAGTTTTCTGGTTATCGTTCGTTCACTGTATATTTAAATATATATATGTTGATCATGGAATATGACAATGTTCTTTTGGTGTTCATTATTAGTGAATCCGGTGTGATTACTCTATTGTTTGCATCTCCAATGACGGACATGCATGGGACCATCAAACTGCCTAGGACCAACTCCCTTCTGACCAAATGTATTACGGAACGGTTCCAATAAAGTTAGCTTTAGTATCTGGGGGTTGTGGCAGTCGATCCACTACATACATTTCGCCCGTCTCCCTGACGAAGATAATGTGAAAACTATTAAACATCACCTTTTCTAGCTCTGCCTATAATAGTATCTTTCCTTTGGCCTGCTTGGTTGAACATGTAGATGCTATTAACAGGGCTCCCAACATAGATGTCTCCATTGGACTGTAACTCGTAATGGATCCATGCATTGCGCGGCATTTATATTACACCTCTATATGTTTAATCAAAAACTATACATCAATATATTAGTTGCTGCTGGTGCACATAATTTAATTGCAACGCTACAGTAAAAATTTCTTATAGGGGTTTGGGAGAGGCGCCATAACCAGGGGAGGGGCGTGGCCCCCTGGGGCCTCCTATGGGGCTTCCATGAGTTCCGTGAGATACTAATAAAATTTTTCACCCTCACGAGTTCCGCGAGGTACCTCATGAAAAATTCCACCCTTTTTCTACCTTCAACCTGTTCCACACACCCTACAGCTGAAACTGTTGTCAGATCAAGAACAATCGCCAGTTACCTAATCCTGCATGCACTAACGTGTATAAAGCGCCATCATCCCTTCCTATAGTTCGTTTCGGTGCAGACATGCACGTGTAGTTTGTTGACATACATGGATATGTTGTCTATAGGAAGCGAACACAGCGTGAGGAAAGTGTGGTCGGGTGTTATTAAGCCACGAAAAAAAGCGAAACGCTTTGTCTTTAGGAGAAAAACTTAAAGTCATTGAGCAGCTTGAGCAAGGAGGGTCTCAAAGAGAAATTGCCATAACCATGGGGGTTTCCAAGACCCAAATCCAGCAGATACACTGTTCAAGCGAACTAATACGTAAAGCCATCCAAGAAACAGCAATTCCAATGCAGTCCAAGCTTAAGACTCCTAGAGCTCACAATCCAGAGCTTGACCAGTCAGTTTACGATTGGTTTTGTATAAGATGCGTAATCCTCACAACCGGTGCAAGCCATTGCCAGTTTCAAGTGCTGCAATCCAAGTGCGTGCCAAACGCGAGGCACAGGTACGAGGGATTTCTAAATTTAAGGCATCAGATGGTTGGCTTGCACGCTGGCGATGGCGTTGTGGTGTGGGGAAGAGTGTCCGCCTTTATGGGGAGGCTGCTGATGTCGATTTAGAAGCTGCAGTAAAGGAGATGCAGTCACTACGGGATAAGCTTGTGGAGGGAGGATATGCCACAGATCACATCTTCAACATGGATGAGACTGGGCTCTTCTATCGTTGTATGCCTAGGCGCAGCTACTTGCTTGATGGTTGTGATTCAAGGCAGGCAGGGAGAGGCATGAAAATCCTGAAGGCAAAGGACAGAGTAACACTGGTGTTGTGCTTAAATGCCACTGGTTCCTTCAAAATACCACCTTTAATGATAGGAACTGCTAAGACTCCACGCTGTTTCAGAGATTCACCTCCTCCAATTACCTTACACTCATCAGTGCAATGCCTGGCTGGACAGGGAGAAGTACAAACATTGGTGGTATAACATTCTACTTCCACATATTCTTCAGTGGACTAGTGACCCTGTAGCTTTGGTGATGGACAATTTCTCAGGGCATGACATGGAATGCCAAGATCCAAAAGGCCAGGTCTCTGGGTTTCTACTGCCTGCAAACAGTACAGCCATCTTCCAGCCACTGGACCAAGGCGTAATTTCAATCTTAAAAACACAGTACAAGTATCAGCTGTTGAATAAAGTAATTGAAGCTGCAGATCACTATGATGAGCTAGAGTGCAGGTAAAAAGGGTCTCAAATATGGCTGTCCTGCACATGAGCTAGATGCAGGTGAAATCGTCAAAGGTTGCTTGGACCGGTTAGACCCTTTAGCAGTTGCTTCATGTTGGGCAAGAGCAAAGTGTCTCCCTTTCACTGAAACTGTAAATATATCCGCTGAAAATAGGAGTTACAAGAAAAAAGTTGAAACCGAAACGCTAGAGAACATGTGTAAACTTTTTTAAACCTTGCAAGTATGCCAAGCTAGTACGCTAGATGGACTTGGGCTGGATGAAATCTTCAATGCTAATCCGAAAGAACAGAGCTCAGCTGAGGATAGGACAGCTATCTTGCAACGTTGGGTTAACATTGAAGAGGACCCAGAAATTGTGGCTGCAGAAGATACTCGAGTGTTTGAAGAAATCTGTGCTGAATTTGACAATTCTATTACAGTATCTTCCACCAATGAGAACGACCAGCAAAGCAGTAGTGATATCTCAATAATCTTGGAGGACGAAAATGTGCAGGTTGAAAGTGAACCAGCAGTGAATAAAGCTTTAACACAAATTGTAGATTTAGCAATGAATATTCATTCAAAAGCTGGAAAGTTAGATGACCACTTGATCTTGCAGTGCGTCTGCACGCTAGAGCCAGTGCAAAGCTACAAGCTGCACACTGCATGCGAACGCCGTAATGATTCTACAGTGCGCGTACAACTGCTTACACATGTAGTGTAAACTGTTTATGTCACTTTTGTGTACACGGCTATGAATACATGCATCATTGTTATGAAACCGTGCAATAGTCACACTGCGGTTATTTGCATTTAAGACCATTTACAGATAAGACCACAGTTATCTGATTGCGCTTGGTGGTCTTATTTGAGAGCGCTTACTGCAACTTGTTGAGTATTATGATGTGGAAAATTTTCATGCAACAATAATAAATACACTATGTATGGAGCAGCCAAAACAATACTTTTACGGAATAGATAGTGCATTGATTGGACTATAATGTAGCCTTGCAAGTGCAAGGAATTATGCGGCAGCATGAAAGGTATATACAATTAATAATTTAATGTCAATCACGCTTAGCCATCTTAGTAGTTGAAGGGTTAAGGCAGCTTGCGTATGTCTCCAGCAGCTATGCATGTAACATCCTGACAACAAAAGTGGCATAAATATGCTGCAGCAAACCATACATGTAAACTGACCACCTACATATTAAAAGCATGCATGTTGAGTAGATACACACATGTATACGTATGAACGTGCATCTTGTATGTGATATGGCCTGTGTGCAAAAGTGAAGGGATAACAGCTCAATAAAACAATAACTGCATCTTACCAAAAAAAAACGGTAAGCCATTCCGTTCAGGTGTTTCCTCCTCAGCTAAAGGGCTAAAGTACATATTATAAATGATGATCAACAGGTGGGTGTTATACATAAACTACAGGTTCCTGGGCCGCGTGTTGCAGCGATCGATTCGGTCACGCAAAGAACACTAACCCTGGC
The DNA here is from genome assembly GCA_963681505.1 of Eunapius fragilis. NCBI lineage: Eukaryota > Metazoa > Porifera > Demospongiae > Spongillida > Spongillidae > Eunapius > Eunapius fragilis. Next base: position 2,601,519 of record OY811992.1, read on the forward strand.
CTAATACCACAATGAGTAGGGCTTATTTTCGCAATGTGCGAGCTGCTTCTTTTCCTTTTCGCAATGTGCGAGCCGGCCGCTACTGTATCAAGAGAGAATATATAGAGGGATTGGAAACTCATTAATTAACACCCAATTAACACTGGCAATCCTAGCTAGGGTATAGAATCCGTACAAATTCAGGCATACATCTAAGTATTCAATTCTTTTCTGCATAATGTAAGTGGGTTGATGGAAGCTATTACCCATGGTGAAGGGAGAGTTATCTTCAACAAACGAGCACCAAGATGCTGAGAAGTTAACAACGTGCTAGATGCTGAGAAGTTAACAACGTGCTACATGTGAAAGCAGAAAGGGGATAAGAAACTATTGCATTCAACAATTCTGAAGAGTTGCAATCAGTAGTCCTGGAAGTGCTGGGACAGGCGGTCGGGGACTCCACTGAAAGTCCTGACGACGCATGAATCTCCAGCCCTTGCCGCGGAAGAGACACCACAAGACTAACAGCACCACCCTTGCTGCATTCTGCGGCGTATTTACGATGGAGACCAAGGCGAAATTTCCTTCCCATACTGCAGGGCCCGCGGAGGGTATTATAAAGTGGGGGGGCAGATTTTTATACTTAATTAAGTTGTATCTAATATTTCTTCGCACCTCCGTGTATTCATAGAAACGCGCGTACAGATACAAGCCACTGAAATGCACAATAAAATAGATCCTTCACATCTATATACCAAAATGTCGCTTTCGATTATCATTTCTAGAGGCGAAATCAGAGGCAACTTCGTCCAGGTCAATACTAGCTGTTCAAAAAGATCTTTCACTGACTACATTAGTAGCTGGATTGACCAAGATCATTTTAAATATAGTAACAATCTCCGAAATTAGGTCCTTTTCACATTGGTCAAGGCTTTGAAAAGCACTGTAAATTTCGTGGAATGATTGAAATTCTCCACTTAGCATAAGTTTAAAAACAGGTAATTGGGCCTTCAAAAGTGTGACATTCACATCATCTGCATATTTCTCTGACATATATTTTAGTTCATCAGTTACATCAATTCCCGGTTTAAGAGCATTTAGAAGAAATGTTTCCATAATACTGTAGGCCTTAAACCCCGGCTGGTTGAAACGTTGTCTAATGGCATTGGTTACCAAATCGATTGCTTCATAGTATATCCTTCAAAAATATTCATCAGCAGATGATGGCTGATGAGATTGTCCACTTCCTACTTCAAATATTTTTGGGACATTGCGATGCCGGGGCAGTGAAGGTTCAGGTAGACTATGATTCTTAGCCTGTTTTTTAACATTCAGGAAAAATAGATCAAACATTTCATCTGATCTCATGCTTGTAATGGCCCTAATCACCAAATTGGCACAATGCTGCCCTTCTACAGATGGTAATGGAGGGTTTTGGACAGGTTATCTGTCTGGATAAGCAATGTGGCACCAAGATTTAATCCAAAAAAATACTGAAATGACTCCATTTGAGCTTTCACACCAATTATACGAGCCCGCATCTCAGTATCCAATCTTTCTTCCAAGCAGATATCCCATTCCAACATCAGGGCTTCATAATTGTCTTTAATCCTTTCAAAGCTTTCTCCTTGAACAGTCCACCGAGTAGGACACAGCATTTTTATTCCAGGAGTGTCCATATGAATGTCTGCTTTGATACTGCTCAGGATTCCCTCTCTTTTGGGTGAGAATTTAATTAATTTACAAATTTCCATTGTTGTATCGATAGTACTTTGCAGCCTTTTATCATATCATGAACCGCTAGACTAAATGCATGTCCATGGCAGTGTGTTAAATGGGCACTGGGAGCATCGCCTAAGAGTCATGCAGCAACTCCATTTCTACAGCCTGCCATTGTTCCTGCTCCATCATATAACACTGGCCTCTACATTTAAATAGACTCAGATTCATTCTTAGCAGCACATCCTTGATTACTGAAACTATAGTATCAGAAAAAATATTAGGTATATGATAAAACCCAATAAATTCTTCATGTGCTACCAAGTTGTGATCTACATGCCTCAAACAAATTGCTAACTGCTCCTTATTTGAAACATCTGTACATTCGTCTGCCATCAAAGAAAAATATCCATTCTTTCTGATACCTTCTGCTAAATCAGAAACAATTCTTAACGCAATAATATTTATCATTTCATTTTGTATCTCATGGGAAAGATATTTGTCATGTCTTTTCAGCCAATCGTGCATACTGGCATCATCATTGGCTCTGAGTTTGAAGAGTTGAAAAAAATTTGAATCCTCATCCGTATCTCCTTGGAAAGCAATTCCTTGCCTTGCCAAAAACTGTACATTTTCCAATATCTTTCGCAAAATTTGGCGGTTTTTAGCAACTTCTTTTTTATAAGCATCAGATAAAGATGACCCAATATCTGCGCAAGTCTTTGGTAGAGTAACAATGGAATCTATGGCTAGCAGATGGCATGCTGATGTTTGGTGTTCCCGAAATCTTTCGAGCGCCTTTTTCCAGTTACAGTAGCCATGCATCGATAACAAACGCTGGATCTTTCTTTCGGGCAGTTCTTAATTTACCCTCAAATTCTGCTCGCATACACGTATGGCAAACAAAACACATTATCATTAGTCTAAAACAATAACTTAGTTCAGTTAGATAACCCAACATGCACTAAGTTCTCTGCAGCACATTCAATGCATTCACCAGGCTTGGGATATACATATCTGTAGAACATGATCTTATGGTAAGATGCAGGTATTGTTTTATTGAGCTGTTATCCCTTCACTTTTGCACACAGGCCATATCACATACAAGATGCACGTTCATACGTATACATGTGTGCACGTGTATCTACTAAACATACATGCTTTTAATATGTAGGTGGTCAGTTTACATGTATGGTTTGCTGCAGCATATTTATGTAACTTTTGTTATCAGGGTGTTACATGCATAGCTGCTGGAGAATTATGCAAGCTGCCTTAATCATCGTGGACATAGAAAATACAAGAAGATAAACGGTAAAGCCATTCCGTTCAGGTGTTTTCTCCTCAGCTAAAGGGTTAAAGTACATATTATTAATTTCTGGGATGATCAATAGGTGGGTGGTTTACATAAACTACGGTCTAATGAGATTCCTGGGCCATTAGCGGTGGGTTGCAGCGATCGATTGGGTCACGCAAAGAACACTAACCCTGGCGGCCTGGCCTAACATCACAATGAATAGGGCTTATTTTCGCAATGGGCGAGCTGTTACTTTTCGCAATGTGCGAGCCGCTACTGTATCAACCCACCCTCATATCAACCTCGGGAAAATATGTCCTATTCATAGTGATGTTAGGAGATCCTAGCTTCAACTCAACTCACCGGTAATGATATTCACTTTCTGATGGAATCTCATTTGAAGGTGGTTTACTCCAGTTGCACGTTGATTCTCCCAGCATTTATTAATGGAATACTACTGCATGCAAACATTCACCCTTTGGCTCGAAAGAAAACAAACTTACCTGTACAGTACCTGTACAGTACTGTGTATAATGCAACAATGTTGATGGATACATGTTGAAAAATGTGTACGGTACCATATAGCTGCAGCATTACATCCCAGTCCGTCGTGCAGCCCCTCGATCAGGGTATCATTGCTTGCTTTTACCGCAAGTGGCGAGCGAAGCTAGCTTGTGCATGTCGTGGCTGCATGAAGAAGGCGGGGAAGGGGCGGGACAAGCTGGGTAGCTGCATGGCTTCTCTAGATGTGAAGCAGGCTATATGTTGCGGGGGTGGGATGCACTGAGAGACATTCCTGATGAGGTGATTAAGAACTGCTGGCGAATCCTCCCCTTCGAGGTGAACCAGAGGTACATCGAGGACAAGGAGAAGGTCAGTAAGGGCGATACTCAGGTGCAGAAGGCAGCAGATCATCCTGCTGATCTCTTTGGGAAGCTGAGCGGTAACTAGTCTAGGCATTGATTGTGCAACTGATTGGTTTGAACCACAAACCATGCACTTGTTTTTAAACCTATACATGCTAAATTCGGATAATGAACCATAAAAACGTTGGTTTTATCTTTAAGCCAGCCCCAATTAGATTTGAAAAACTTTGGTCCGATATATCATGTAACCAAATAATACTCAGAGTTCTCAGAGTATATACTGAAAAGGATGCGGTCGGGCGGCTCCATTTCAATTATCCATTACAGAAAATGGTGCCACAATCCGTTATTTATAAACGTGATATTCTAGCTATCCTTTTGCGTTCGAATGTTCCACATCCATTTACGATTGTAAATGCAAGACGCCTCGTGATTTTACGTTGACGTGATGAACATTGTCTATAATTAATATTTTCAGGAAATACTAACATTTACTTCTTCTTAGTACAGCTTGTGTCGTGATGTAGCTACTTGGCAATCTTCAAATACATGGTAGAGGGTTTTTAAAATTAGCCGTGGCAATCATGATACGCGAGGCTTAATAAAAAATTTAAAATCACTATTCGAATAAATAGATTGATGGAGCGAATCAGGTTATGTGTTAGGGTTAGGGTTTAGGGTCCTAGCACATTTTTTTTCAAGTTTTCAAATTATTTCATATTCAAAGGGACACCCACGTCCACTACAACTTCTCTCTTACGCACTGGAAATTAGTTTGTCATCAGTACTAGTGCAAGGCCTGAATCCCCAATTACGCGTACATGTTAATTGCGTACATGCTAATTGCTTTGACCCCTGGAAGATTTTTGTAATATGCGCTATGTCCGTTTTCGCTGCCTTGACCCCATACATTGAGAAGACGGGAACTAACTGTGGCCTTGCTCACAGCAAGAAAAAAAAAAGGGGGGGGGGGGGGGGGGGGGGGGGGGGGGGGGGCGCAATCAAAATTTGAATCGACGCATTTATTTATTTATTTTTGCTGCATGTATATAAAGTGTAAGGGAGTGTCGTCTTCGTTGTCAAGTCACCGGCCCAGCTGTTTTAAAATACCTCATAACCAGGAACTGTAACAGTTACTAACCAGTCTACTAGCTAGTCCAGAGTATAAATCCATCAACCGATTCACTATACTGCCAACAGCAAATCGTGTGCATGCCATACGGAACATTTAACATTAACAATGTATACTTACTTATAGGAAAATTCTGCTAAATCCGACGTGAAGTGCACACCACTGCTCTACAATAACACAGGATCAGTTTGTTATCCGTTCCTTGAACAATACAAGAGTTGCATCCCATCTTTGAGCTCCAAGGATGGTGTTTTCATATCCTCAACAGTCAGCTTAATAAAAAGTGAAGAAACGATTCAGTATCAAAGTTTACTTTCATCACGGTGTAGAGATGCTGCTTTGCCCATTTTATGTCTGTACCTATTTCCACTGTGTGATGAAAATCAAACAGAATACCTTCCATCATCGGAGGAATGCACTTCTATTAGTACTGACACTTGTAAAGCTGAATGGACACGTGCTAAAACATTTAAAGTTGACCTACCTGTGTGCTCTGTACTGCCAGATGTCTCTCCCTGCAATAGTATGTCACTGAATATAGGTGTAATACGGGTCTGTAACATATTATTTCTATTTTAAAGGAAATATCTCACGGTCTTCAAATCAAACTCTTGTGCTCAGTAGCAATTGCAGCGAGAATTTCGTGTTCATCCGAAACAGCTGCCTGCCAGAATGTCCAAACTGGGTTATTGCTGGAGATGAAGCAACTATTACTGAGGATGCATTTATACAAATGGCTGTCATAGTTGGGTTCATTAGTGGAGTCATGGTAGTTATAATATCTGCATTGAGGTACAAAAGAATGTAAGTTGCATTGATTAGAATCATTATCCAAAAATAATATATATATACGTTTTTACTCTCATGATCAGGTTAGCTTTTCCATCAATTTTGGTTTTCTACCAAACTGTAATAACTACCATCATAGGTGAGAAAGTATTGAACTTATTGCTATATGTGCAAATTTTTGCTTCTCTTCACAATATTACTATAAAGTGCTTTATATTAATTTGAACATTATGTATGCAGAGCATACCTGTCTTTGCAGTATTTACTAATATTGATATTAACATATCCTGCAGCTGTCCTTGCAGCTGCAAGCCGCATTAACCCAAAGGCACTCTACTGCACATCACCTGATTGGATAGAAAGTTTGAAACATTCCACGCCATTTTGTACTATATCAGGTGGGTTATTCATATTTTTGGTGATAGCTCTTAATCATTATGCTCTAAGGTTCGATGTTGTTCTACTGCCTGATGCAACTGTCTATCATATGGATTTGTCACATTGCTATTGCATTGTGGATGGTCAAATGTCCTTTCCATTTTGTATCATTGAAAAGAACGAATAGACTGAAGTATATTCATGCCATAATTGGCTTCATTGCAATGGTGCTACCAATTGTACCTGTTGCTGTAGCACTTGCAACAGGTGGATTTGTAAACGCTCGCTTTCCTCCCTTTTTGTGTATTGCCCGGAGTGTAAATGCTACTTTTTATGCCCTTGTCTTACCAAGCAGCATATTCATACCTAGTGGAGTGTCATTACTGTTGGTAATATTTTGGAACCTTCAGAAGGTAAATGAAGTACAACTTGATGTATATACAGAGTGCATTTCAAATGTACATTAATTTTCAGTATAGATTTTAATGCTTCGTCGCCTACTTGTAGGCGTCTTAACCTACGCGTAGGCGGTCGCGTATAAATCGCAAAGTTTGGAAAATAACTATAGCCCTACTGTAAATAATACAGCGAATTGAAAAACAGTATTGAGTAAATGTATGATAGCAGCATAAAATATACGCAAAGAATTCATGTCAAACACATCGCTTGAATCGGGTAATTAAACTGCTTTCTTGCTCAATGCGCAATCGCAACCTGGTCAATGTGAAAAGCCAGGCAAGCACGATGTAAATCCAGGCTTTGTACTTCCAGGGTTACAAATAAGAACGATATCCTCATTCAGCTGCGTGCACTCATCGCAATAACATGCATGCTGCCTTTCTTTCACAGTAGACGCTACACTTCCGTTGCGCTATAGGAGCATGGCCATTGTGTGAGGTGCCTTCTTCATCTTGCTCCAGTCGCTGACGCTTGTGTTGAAACACTGGACACTCTCTCGTGTTAGTTTTTAGAGTGTGGCTGCTCATTATCTTTGCAACTACTGTCTGTATAATGGCTGTACATTGGGCGCTACAGGTCCGAAGACGTGCAGAAGGCCCAGTGTCGTGGAACGACTATATATATATGTATAAGGATAGGCGCTCTGTATAAACTCTCTGTGGGAAAGATTGAGTACAAGAGGATGAAATACCGGAAGGCAATACATGCATCAGACTCGCACATGCCGAAGATAGTAGCAAAATTGCGATGCCACCACGTGTGCGTTTTCCAATGACGCTCCAACTCAAGCCTGGCGTAGATGGTTATGGACATCAATAGGATTTGCATTGTCAAAATATGCCTCCTCCACAACTGCTGGCCTCTTACTTCTTTATAGAAAACAACATATGGTGCACATCAAGTGTGGATTGACGAAAGCGTTTCTTGTAGGCAGGGCAGAGAGCTTCAGTAATGCTCCTGGTACTGGAATGAACATTTTTAGTTTCTTGCCATTCCAGCCCACAGCCATGTACTGCCTTCCATCAATATTGGCCTGGAGCACACAATGGTCACCCCTATTAGAGTATGGATATTTCTGAAGCCATGCTTTCTGAAATCGCTTGTGAGCAGTCTTCACTAGACTAATGAAACGAAGACCATGATGTTTGTGGAGTTCTGCTGTCTTAAACGAATCAAATGCTGAATCGGCAACAAACGTATACGGTCAGATCCACTCCAGTATCTGGTCAACCGTAAAAGTTATGTGTGCCAGAGCCATAATCCTCTGCATACTCTTTTTCTTGCATTGGAACCTTACCTTCCTGGATCTCCAGATCTTGGTCTCCTCAAGGACAGTGTGTGATATTCAGTTCCAACCCCTTCTGGTTTCCTTGCAATTTTAGTTACATGTGGTAGCCCTATGCAACAGCATCATGCATCTACATCAGCAGCCAATCCTCGCCAAATTCCCATGCATACTCTAGTCAGCACACAATGTTACACCAGGTGAGATGCCCCCCGCTGCGATTCCTATTGAAAGAATCCATGCACTGCACTTCGAATCGGCAACCATGGATCGTCTGCTAACTCTTCATCGGTGTAAATCAGGCCATATACCTCCCAAGAGCAAGGGCAGAGAATGGCCCATTTGTTTCTGTTCTCCACATATCCCTTTTCTCACCTCCTGAAGCCAGAGTCATTGCAAGAGAATGCCAAAGAAAAGCTGCAGCTGCTCATAATCACGAGGCTTCTGTGCCATTTCAGTATGAGGTTGGTGGCTTCGATGAAAATTTGCGCCTGAGATCTGCAGGCATCATCATTGTCCAAAAATCCAACTCCGTGGACCTCTCGTGCAGTGGATGGTGTAATGCAGCCTTGCGCTGATATGCTCAGTTCAACAGTTACGTCACCCATTTTACGCCATTCAACACCATCGAGTACAATTCTATCATCATCGCCATTAGACTCTGCTGCCGTGTCCCGATTGCTCCAGTTGGTCCTTCTGCATCACGCACCATGCATACGGGCATAATCAAAGAGATGTACTTGATAATGAACCGCAACGGATATTGAAAATGGAGAGTCTTACCTTTCTGAAACGTCCACAGGGAAAAAACACGTGGAATCATTTTGGAATCATTGTGTGATATTACAGAGAATCACACACAAATCACACGCGTCAGATTTTCTATGTAAGATCACGCAATGATTTTTCAGAGGATTTAAAAATCCTCTGTAAAATCAGAACTTGATTCCACGCGTTTTTTCCCTGTGGTCACTTGCTCGACGGATGCTCCATTTTCATCTACTTCGCACATCTCATAACTGTCACTGGTGCAGCTTTCATCGGAGGAAGTATTGGAGCTACAGGAGTTTTCTTCTAACTCCTGCGAAACAACCCTGATGGACGTTAAGGGGGGGGGGGGGGGGGGGGGAGGGGGGGATTAAAGGCATTTGCCCCAGCTCCAACGTTCTAGCTGAAAAACGCTCCAAAACACCACCATTCAGCTTTACAATCCATTTTCGTGCCCGTCCTACTCCTTCCGACGCTTGTACGACTCCTTTCTGTGTGGAAAACTTGCCTCGCACTCCGCTATGCCCTTCGCCATTGAAAGCGTGCACGCGACGATTCGGTTAAGAAATGAGAACGAAATAATTTTAATTCATAGAAAGAGCAATGTTTCAGCTTCGCATAGTATCAATTTGCAAATTTTTACATCACGAAAAAGTATCTTAGCATTATACACAAGAACGCCTACAAGTAGGCTGTTTTTTGCCTTTGCGTAGGCGTGTGTTCGATATATCATTAATCTGCATGCAGAATAGCAGCCATGCTATGATTCTTTTAGATAAAGTATGCATATATCTATTACTTGATACTCTGAATTATGAAGTTAAGAGTAATACCATTTCGTGCAATGTTCAAAACATCTTTCAATTGTCTAGCCACAAATCCTGCCAGGCCAGTGCAGGCATAACGAAGTGCTACAAAATACATGCAATATCTGTGTTTGTGTAACTTTGAGCGGATGGATATTCCTTTCTCCCTCACAAATATATATTTTTATGACTTACCCATAACCTCCATTAGATCTGATTGCCACTCATGATTCCATATTGTATTCATATAGATTTTATTTTACCCTATACAGAATCATATGCGTTCTCATAAGAAGCCATCTAAATTATCCATACTTTTTGGAAAAGCTGAAAGGAAAGTGGTCATCATTTTTCTGTACTATATACTTGTGGGAACTATAGTACTTGTGGCATTTGGATTAAATTCCAATGATCACCATGTTTATAGACAGAAGCTGCTAACCTATTTTGCCTGTGAAAGCACAACACCAGGGAACTGTGACAATGCTAAAAGTGGTGCTTTAAGATATCTCAACCCTGAAATAAACGATATCGCCTATATACTTCTCGCTCTTTTCCCACTTGTAAACTTGGTGTATGCATTTAATTATGAAGAGCTCAAGCAAATCTGCTGCGCGCGGTTTCACGTGAAGAAAACTCATAAGGTAAGCTGCCATATTAGAACCGGTTTTTAAACGGACTGTACAAGTCAAACGCATCGTCTGGAGGACGTTTTAACACCACCAAGTGTCACTACTGATGGATGCGCACCATACCATCGTTTTAAAAGTTTTCCAGCACCTTTTGTTTTGTATATCCACTCGCACCTCTGAGGGGGGGGGGTTCGCGATGAGTGCCAAATTAGAACAGGGGGGTGTGTCGTAGCTTTTTTAATAGTTTCAATCGTACAGACAACCAGCAACGCCGCCAACATATCTAGAAGTATCCGAAGTGAAGTTCTAAACACACAAAAAAATACATTTGCGTTCGCTGTCTGCAACTATGTCACTTTCTGTTAGTTCGAGGGGTAGTGATTTAAAAAACGCCATGCATTGCAAGAGCTAGCAAAAGCCCTCATTTTCCCCATCTTTCTATTCATAAGTCATGAGACATCGATTTTAAGCTTAAAACTTTGTTATAAGTGGTTACGCGGAAGAGCTACTTCAAGTCAAAGAGAGGCTTCGTGACCTCCATTGAAAATTACCGGAAGTGAGTACTAAATGAGCCATAGCTTGCATGGTGGAAATTGGCATCGCTAAGTTACGGTTATAACACAAATCTACGCAAGAAAGAATGAGTTTCAAATCCCTACCTCTTCTACAGCCCCCTGAGAATCGCTGGAATTCAGCAAAACAAAACTTGTTTACCTATACTTGGTTAAATTATTGTAATAAATATTATTGGAAAATTATTGATAGATGCGCGTATATCGGGCACACAATCGGCTATGATTTTTATGGCGTTCAGATCAGTGGTGACATGTCCTTGGCACTGCAGTTTGGCCTTATATTTACCAAATGCTAGGCCTACTTCCTTTGACCCCACGAACGGGTCGGTTCTGTGGAGCGATATCGTTTACATAAGTCCATCGTGACATCTTTACTATTAACTGGGATAGGCGCTTTCCCTTTCGCTGCCAGCCATTTCTTCCACGCTTGGCCTCCAAGAAATAAGAGGTTTACTAACTAGCTTTCGTACGTACGTAAAAACAAATTAACTACTTAGGGGCGTAGTTCGCTAAAGGGTATTATCAACTGTGGTTATAGGCTGCGGTTATTCTGACCCCCCCCCTGTTCCAATAAGGCCAACCTGTTCTAATATGGCAGTTTACCTTACACCTGGTGCTACTGCTTAGTAGTTTTGAAGGCCGAATATGAACAACAACTGGCTATTCCATATCCTGAAGAGAAACTGAAGTTATAGTTTAATTATTATAATTTTAATTTTATTTGACTGCAATCCCTGTAATGATTCATTATCAATTTGTAATAAAAAGAAACGTACAATTTACGTATAACTAAAAGGGCTAGCTAATTAATATAAATGACCAATGGTATATATGACAAGTAAATAAAAACATTCTCTACGAGAAAGTTGGTGGGATATAGGATTTGATTATGACATTGGTGGTGTAAAAAGCAAGGAAACAAGGTCTTATCAGAAGGGAAAATGTCATAGTCCTATATTTAGCACATTTCTAGGGCATGTGTTGTTTGTGTGCTAAATATAGGACTATGACATTTTCCCTTCTGATAAGACCTTGTTTCCTTGCTTTTTACACCACCAATGTCATAATCAAATCCTATATCCCACCAACTTTCTCGTAGAGAATGTTTTTATTTACTTGTTTTCTTAATTTTTTTTTTTCATATATTATATAAAAGCGAGTCCTCCAGCCGATTCTGAAGCTATTGGTGAAATTTTCATCGCTTAGAAATGTTCCTGTCCTGAGTTATGCGTTGCCAAGAAGAAGGAGAAGGAGAAGAAGAAGAAGAATAAGAAGACGACCCGCCCCTTGTTCCGAGACTGGGTACGAGGACGGGCAGTATACTCTTGTTCTCAACAACCACGCGGTTCAGCGACATGAAACAAAAACGAAACTACTCATTTTTGACTTCTAGATCGATTGCTAAAACAAGCTACACGATCCGATCGTCGGGAGTGTTGTTACAGACGGGTCGCGTTTTTTTTAATGACATTCATAGTCGGGGTCAAATCCTATATGGAAGTTTCTAACGGAACTTCCGATGATTGTGAAAAAAAAAAAAGAGAGGCTTGGGTTCCTTCACATGCGCAATTATAGCTCTTCCTACCATCAGAATTGTTAGACTGAGTTATGCTACAGCAGCAAGTGAGGTTGATGCTAGAGCTGTTGGAGATATCACTTCGTCACTTCTAATCAGTCTGCATATGATATATAGTATGGAAAAAAAAAAAAAAACATTTTTTGATATTTACTTATTCCCAGCATGAGTATATCGCTGTGCTAGTCATTAGTGTAACAGAACAAGCTTTTGAGTCCGTCTATTGGTGCAATATTAGGAGTGCACTTGAGAACCTGCTTCGACAGAATCTGAAATAGAAACGAAAGAACGTGCCATTCTCAATTAAGCCTGAGCACGAGGGAGATAGAACTCATTCACATGATGTGCACTAATGTACATGGTACATTTCGTACTCATTGAGGGCATGAATCGGATCGATCTTATAACGCTATAGGCAGACTAGGCCGGCAGCTGCCTAGAGACAACACCTACACATGTACCAGAGGTACAATTGAACATGAAATTGCAATGCCACGTTTTTAATATATTCGTCCGCTAATTATAATCACTTCTCATGCATACATGCGAGTGCTACATTAATTTTACTTGGAAAAGGGGGGTGGGGGAAGAATGTGCAGAATAACATAATGCATGTGTTTGATGCCAATAAGCGTTCCAGCCATTGCATATTGTGGTACATGCATGCGCGGTCATGCAAACATTGTGACGATATGCATGCATTCATGCTTGCCAGTAGATTTACCATGCTAGGCCTCTGTAACGTTTTTTCCGCTTATAGGTATCCCAAAAAACAAAAGAACCAAGTAGTATTTTCCAAGTAAATGTAGGCAGATAAAACGAACACAATAATGCTTAACTTGCCCGCTCACTTTCAAAGGAACAGATTAATTCGATTGGAGCATGGATATTAGAGTAATGGATTGGAAACATCACACGTGACCATTTACAGAAGTAGTATACGTACAATCCGTGTTTCGACTATTTGGGGCGTGACCGCAGAGAAGTTAATAAGTTTGACACTTATTCGTACATTTGGTCGTGTTTAACCGGTGAGAAACGTAGGTTACGATGGGTTTAACCATTTTAAACATTAACCAAAATATTTGTTAGCCTGCTATCGACTGCAAAAGCTTTGTGGGACTCTGCGCTTAGTAACGTAGGCTACCGTAGAGCCATCTATACGTTTTTTGGTAGCCCGTGCGACAATACATTTAATTGTGTATCATAAATATATAGGTAGCGTGAAACACAGGGCGTGTACTGTGTATTAATAGCCGAACTTGATTCATGGGACTGGATCACATCTTCTAGTAGGTGTTTATAAGATCTGCACATCGGAACATAAAGAAAAATCATCGAGTTATTTGATGATGTCGAGGTCTTATATACAGTGCACTCCGATCTCGTTCTTTTAATATTCGTACCGATGTTTGATATGCTATGTGTGATATGTATATTATTATCTTCTTACACTTCTTTTTGGTTTTGCTCTAAGCTATCATGGGAAAGAGGAAGAGGAAGTAGAGGTTCGTAATACCTGTGGCATACGATGCTACGGTGACAGTAGGACTGGAACCAGTAGATTCGGGAGGTACAACAAGTGCAGTGGCCATTGAAGCATACGATACATTTATTGTAGCGGACTGTACGCAACAAATGAGGTCATAGTCCTGTTTCCAATCCATTACTCTAATATCTATTATTGGAGTCTTTAAAACACTAAGACAACCGACAACATGGCATAGCTTATCGTTGGAACCAATTCAGTTCCTCAGTATTAGCGTGTGGCCAGCAACCTTCATGCTATTAAGTAAAGGGAGAGACGGCGAACAATTTTTGCATTGGCACAATTGTTTGTCAGTGGAGTTTGAATTAATCTGGTCCTTAATTAAGTTACGGTCGATGGAGGGATAATGGTCATAGAGAAGGTATCTCATGTTAAGCGGACAGAATTGTACAGGTAGTTTTCTGATTTTTCGATATGTGTATACACACCGATTTCTATTAATGGCACATTTTCTGAATATGCAATAGTTCACACTGACTCGTACCTGCACTATGTTTGTGCCAATTGTATGGCTGTGCTGGCATTGAATTTGTATTGATTCAAGTCTTTTATTCTCTTAGCTTACAGTGAGTCTTACCACCATGCAGTGCATGGAGTAATTACTACTGCACACAGGGGAAAAAACGCGTCAAATCAATTTTTGTTTACAGATGATTGAGCACACCTGCGAAAGAGTATTGTTCAATCATGCGATGAGTTTACAAGTGATTACAATCATTTATGAAATCAAAGGTCTTTTTTTGCTGCATGTGCTGAGGTGGGAGGCCTCATTCATGGCGTCATTATACTTCAAAAGTCACAAGGAAGGTAGCAGCCGGTTGCATGTAGGCTTTAGAACTTTGCCCTTAATTTGAATGCTTAAACCTTTTTTTTGCCGACAGATATCCCATTGTGGTTGATTCCAAACTGCATGGCTGTCGGAGCGCTTTATTCATACTTTTGGTACATGTAGTATAATGGTATTTTGATTTATAGCAGTCGTGGCACCAAACGATAGCAATTTCTAGCTGCTCCTCTCTGTTTGAATGAATCTATTGAGTGCAAGTCAACAGAAGCAGATTGGAGATCCGTTTAGCGTTAGGTGGTGTTAGAGCTGTCACGAGGGCTCGTTCAACCTTCGGTAGCGGTATCATTTAAGCGAGCGAATGCATAAGCAGTCTCGCACAAGAGGAACTGGCCTTACCATAGATACATTATTGGAAGCGCATTACGTCAGCCATTGAGCCTGTACGTAACCGCGCTAATCACACCTTTCAGGTGGTTAAATCCGGGCAAAGTGTTCAGAACGTGGTCCCATTAACGCTTGTTAGGCCTTTCTCATCCTCATTTTGAAAGGTATCGTGTGTTGGTTCTGTGAATGGTGCACAATAATCTTTTAAGAACTGAAGAACCTACCCTTCTCATAAATGGAGGGAAAATTAACAGATTTCGTCAACCGTTTATTTTACTTCAACAGTACGTAACAACTGGGCAGTCCATAGTCATTATTATATCTAGGTGCACAGTGTTTTGGATACATAACAAACAAGCTAGCCGCTGCTAGCCACAGAAAATGTGTGGCTAAGATGTGGTAGGACGTTGCTAGACAGTAATGTGTTGTTGCTTGCTAGCAGAACCTATAAAATTTTGAGTGCACTTATACACTACTACGGTGATGTAATCGCACTACAAGCTGACGAAATCAATGACATAATGTTACAAGAAGCCATTTTATTTATGTCGTCATTTGGTTTAGTAATTTGAAAATTATAAAAATACTACACTGCGGCATGGTACGGTATGTTATCTCTGGTTACAGCTAGAGTTCTTTGCATCTTCTTTCGTCTGTACCTTAACTATCCTTATACTGGTGGAATGGCGGTACTGTAAACAGCATAGGGCCTACCTTTATTTTATTAAGTCATATAATAATGCAGTATGCGCTGTTAGGTCTAGCGATGTGACATGCACATCAGAAATTTGATCGTGGCCCACCCACAGCAGTGCGATTAGCCTGCGCGCGGACTGTCCTGTTTTTATACTAGGGTATACATGCTACATACGTACTGCAATTCTAATTAAAGCTTCCCCCTAGATGCATGGACCGGAAATAAATATGGGTTTACAATAGTATTGGGCTACATACACCCCCCACTACGAAGTAACCATTCACTCCTACCACCTTTTAGATACCACATCCTCGACATGATTTTTATATGCAACCCCTCCACCCCCTGGCCCTAATGATGAATACAATGTCACCAAGACACTATATTTGTATGTTACCCCCCACCCCCCACAGAGTGACACTCCCTGAAGGACATGGTGCACACACACACACACACACACACACACACACACACACACAACACACACACACACTCAACCACACACATTTGCACACATACCCTCTGGGACAAAGATACTCTCTCTGACATGGCACTCCATATGCACCTGTGCCCCCCACCACCCACCCCCCTACCCCCAGCTCTGGAATGACAGCCTCCCCTGCAGGGACACAACGATTTAAACCTAACCATTTAAATGGTTATGGCCTATGTGACGAAACACTCATTAACTCATGATACGTGGAAGTAGTGCATACACTTTGTGCAATGATTGGGGCTGCCTTGTCATGTTATGTTTGTGCATTGGCTCACTGTGGCAGTAAAGGCTAACATGCACCATATGTATGCTCCACACCTGTACATTGTCCAGATGCCTGGAGGTCGCTACTTTCAAGGTCCATCGCTACAACTGATTGTTGCGGCAGCAGTGGGAGTGGCTAGCGGCATCTACATATTTCAGCCCTACTTTAGATCAGTAGGTTCTGATCGTCATCACAAGGAGGGCACACCCACTGGGGTACAGCTTAGTGACACTGCCAGCAAGAACAACTGACTATCCTCGTGTGCATGTTTTTATGTGTTCTCTCTGTGTGACCAGGTTACTGTTGCCATTGTAAGCTAGTGAGTTACAATGCATACCTCTACAGGGAAGGGGCTCTAAAGTGGGAGGTATGGAGGTTACAATGGTACTACAGGAATGGTACGTGCTGTGGCATTACAATGTATGGGAGGGGATCCAGCATGTGTGGAGGCATCCTGTTGCATACCTGGGCCAGCCACAGGTTACGGGTTTTTTAAAGGCCGCATGCTTAAACATTTCATATCACAGGGATCATCTCTAATGTTGCTCAGTATACTAGGTGCATGTATGCAGTGTGTACTTCAGGGATGAGGGAGGGAGGGAGGAGGTTATACTGTGTGTTGAGAATCCAATGGCTGTTCGCAATATACACTGCAGAACAAATAACTCTTGGGGCTGACATAGATGATCATAACTTGGATTTCGTGCTTTCCATAAGTGGTTTCAAATATTTCCTGTAGATGTCATGTACCTGCAAGAACACATCAATTTGAACGCTCAGTGCACCACAGGGAAAAATTACGCATATGGCGTTGTGATCAATATAAAGGGTGTCCCGCAATCAGGGAAAATTAACCATGAGAAGTTAATTAAAATGGTTAATTCTTAGCAAGAAAGAAAACTCCAAGGTGAAGAAATTGGAAATGCAAGATTTCATAACTTGAAATGGGTGGTCGCCTAATCTTGATAGAGTGGTCTGAGTTTAATAAATTATAATTATTTACCATACACTTTAGATGCAGGATGAGTAAAGTAATTCTTTTGTATCAATGTTCCATCCTCAATTACACGTTACTCCAATTACATGCATGTAACCACAAAGTGTTTGAACTATTTGTCTTAACAGTCTCCTTAGATTGTGTGACTGTGTCAAAACCATAACCTAAATGTAGGATTGCTAGATTGATCAAATGTGGAATGCACACACACACACACACACACACACACACACACACACACCTTCTCTTTGTTGCGAGGTGCTTTCAACGCCCACTCAAACAGGTGCTTGTAAACATCACCATCATAGCGACCCAGCGCAGAATTGAGGACAGCATCAGGTATGTCAAAGGCATCGACCAATGGGACTGCTTCTCTTCTGCATGAGGTTTAATGTTACAATGTACTTGTATAGTGTAACAACAATTCAAGTATTGCAGGGCAAATTTAAGCTTAGGCATACCAGCTACTTGCCAGGATTGCATAAAATGCTGAGTTCTTACCCCCATCCCCAGGCTTATAAGCTACGGCACACAAAGGTATGTACGTACCTTAGATCCAGGAGCAGTGCATAGAGGTGTTCCTGTGCCATCCTAAGCTGGTCGGGCGACATGTAGTTGTCCTGGTAACAAAACAGCTGTGATCTCACATTGCAGAGTAAAAGATGCGCAAATATAAAAAAGTACATGCACATGCATACACACACACACATATACACACACACATGTGCACATACACATACACACACCCACATATACACACACTCACAACAGCAAAGTCGCCTGGAGAGTTCACGATTCCTGACACGACAAACATGGCACACAGGTTCCTCAAGACATGCCTAGTTGGGGGTGACAGCTGAGAGGAGTCAAGTGCATCCTGATAGGCCTTGAGGATGACATAATGGCAGTGTGCCTAATGGAGGGCGGGGGGAAGAGAGAAGGAAGGGTGGGTGGGAAGGTAAGAAAGTCAAATATTGCACGTTGGGAATGAGCTAATACAAGAGATGGATCATTGCAGAAGTACAAATATCATATTGTATGCAACCCTCGCATTGGTACGGATATTTGCAACGACCCAGCCTACCATACATGTAGTAAGCTCCACCAGGCCATCATAAGCAGGTACTAATGCTCCATGTAGAATGGAGCCTGTACTAGCACAATTCCCCCCCCCCCCCACCCTTACCCACACACACAACCTTAGCAGCCACTGTCCAGTCCACAGTGGACACATTCCATGCCTCCACTGGCTCCAGTCCCCTGGCCAGGGCCCTGTCGTAGCGTGAGGCCGCAAGAGCGACCATCCTCCTGGCCCTCTGTCTGTAGGCCTCCAGCTGGGTGTGAGGGTCACTGAACTGTGACGGACTCCTAACTCCATAGTGCTTGTGGTGTGTGTAGTCAGCTCCTAAGTAGGCCACATTGGCAGGAAGGCTGGCAGAAGGCTGCTTCTGAAGGTATACCTTATTCAGGTACCTGGATGCAGAGAGTAGGGGGGGAAAGAATTCAGGTTTTGTTGCACCTGCACATGCACACACACACACACACACACACACACACACACACACACACACACACACACACACACGCATACGCACACGCACACACACACACACACACACACACACACACACACACACACACGCATACGCACACGCACACACACACACACACACACACACACACACACACACACACACACACACACGCTCACACACACAAACACATGCACACACGCCAGCAGAGTGTTGACATCATAATGAGGTGTGGCTTATGATCTATCTTTAAAATGCCATGCATCATAATCGTATGCCTACAACCTTGGTACTGCTGGTGGCCATGTACACTACAGACATGCCCCATCAGGTGGTACTACTGGTGACCATGTACACTACAGACATGCCCCATCAGGTGGTATTACTGGTGACCATGTACACTACAGACATGCCCCATCAGGTGGTACTACTGGTGACCATGTACACTACAGACATGCCCCATCAGGTGGTACTACTGGTGACCATGTACACTACAGACATGCCCCATCAGGTGGTACTACTGGTGACCATGTACACTACAGACATGCCCCATCAGGTGGTACTACTGGTGACCATGTACACTACAGACATGCCCCATCAGGTGGTACTACTGGTGACCATGTACACAACAGACATACCCCATCAGGTGGTACTACTGGTGACCATGTACCCTACAGGCATGCCATATCAGTTACCTTGCAGTCTGCAGGTACATGACTGTGTTCTCTCCCTCATACGTCATGGCGGCCACATGGGTCACGTAGAGGAAAGGGATACCGCTGGCCTGCAAATACCCATGTCCCCCACACGCAAGGCGACAGACCTTTTAACAGCCAGGAGGAAGATTGTTACCCAATTGTACAAACACCGATAGTTCATTAATGCTGATGTGACACTTGTAATGTACCTCCATTCCCTGTGAAGACAGCTCAGAGCTGAAGGCCTTCAAACCAGCACTGGTTGCATGGAGCTACATACAGGAGAGGAGGTGACGTGGTCAATGTGCGTCTCTCAAAGTACTTGTGGCACTGTTTTTTGCACACACACCATGCCACCATGCCACCATGCAGTACTTAAATGCAGTTTGAGCAGCTGCTCGTGAATAGAAATAATATACATGTAGGTCTATAATGGGTGCTTGTAATTAGACTACCTCTGACAGTGACTGAAACGATCCCTTCGCCATCTCTGATCGACAGGAAAGGAACAGTCTAAACATGTAGACGCCGGCCATGTTGAGGGCATAGGCCACAGAGAGGAGAGGAAGAAGCTTGTACTGCTGTGTCTGGTAATCCAAAACCTGTGTCTCTGGTCCCCTGAAAGAGGGAGAGGGAGGGAGGGAGAGGGAGAGAGAGAGAGAGAGAGAGAGAGAGAGAGAGAGAGAGAGAGAGAGAGAGCTGCACACCAGTTAGTTAACCGTTTATTATGGAGTGTTTTATATAGCACTCAATAAAAAAAGAAAAAAAAAGTCAACATACATTTGTATGTAATAGGAGTATACTTCTTGGTGTCTAAATAACAAAATTGGTCCCAGGAGGTTTTGTGATAAGATGGTTGCATAGATATGTGTGTGGCAAAAACAACTTATTGCTTTTAAAACATGCAGCCAACGTTTTGAAAACAAAATAGAAACTTCCACAAAGCCAACGACTTTCATTTTCCACACACATGTGCAATACTAAATATCATAATTTTAGCCATGCCACGCCCCTTTATTACGTCACATTGACCTATGGCAAATCCAAAACATGTACATGAGTGCCACACCAGGGAACAGCAGTAACGGTTGCTAAGCCACAGTACAGTCGTACCACATTTGACAACTAACTATAAACGTGCGATTTGGCATTGGATATCGATGGCTATCATTTTTTCACAAACACAGACCCCACCCCCACCCTCCCCCTCAATGATATAACTGACCCAGTGGTCTCCTGCCCTTGCCGTCTCACTACACTGTAGCGCACAGCTATGGTGACGGCTTTGGACAGGCCAATGGCAGCATAGGTGACAATCCGCGTCCTGACGTGTATCATCGTTCCGTACACAATCTTCTCCACAAGGGGCTTTGTGTAAACCCCATCTGGTGCTACCTAGAGAAGAAGCACATTTGAATGGGGCACATTTATTATCAGACCTGCTTAGTGATGCTCACACATCTTACCCACCTAGAGTATCACCTGGTACCTACCTAGTACCCACCTGGTATCCACCTAGTACCCACCTAGTACCCACCTGATACCCACCTAGTGCCCATCTGGTATCCACCTAGTACCCACCTAGTACCCACCTGATACCCACCTAGTGCCCACCTGGTACCCACCTAATACCGACCTAGTACCCAGGTACTTACACAGGTTACTCACCTGGGCATACTTCATCAACATGTGATCACGAGGTATTCGGACATCACGAAGTTGGAGGAAGCCATTGTCTGCATTGGCAAAGCCAAACTTTGGCCCTATGTCCCCTACCTTGATGCCTGGAGCGCATAACACTCGTCAACTACACGTAAGCTCTCATAATGGCTGCAGGTACACACGTACCTAGCTAGACTCTTGACACCCTGCACATTGCCCCCTATATGTATGCGTGTACGTGGGTCCGCATATTTATGTTCACCTGGGAGAGGGGTGTGGTCTTCCAGACTCCTGATCTGCACGATGAAGGGGTGGATCCCGTGGTCACGTCCCAGTGTGACCAGCCTAGCCAGGACAACGGCATGAGTGGCTATGTGACCCACTGCAAGTAGAGAGGGCAAAACAGCACAACATTGGTTGACCTACAGTGTATGGACATAAGGCACCTTATGGGGCCAGATACCTTATGGGCCAGGCACCTTATGGGCCAGGCACCTTATGAGCCAGGCACCTTATGAGCCAGGCACTTTATGGGGCCAGGCACCTTATGGGCCAGGCACCTTATGGGCCAGGCACCTTATGAGCCAGGCACCTTATGGACCAGGCACCATATGGGGCCAGGCACCTTATGAGCCAGGTACCACATGGGGCCAAGCACCTTATGGGCCAGGCACCATATGGGGCCAGGTACCTTATGGGCCAGGCACCACATGGGGCCAGGCACCTTATGGGCCAGGCACCATATGGGGCCAGGTACCTTATGGGCCAGGCACCTTATGAGCCAGGCACCTTATGAGCCAGGCACCTTATGGGCCAGGCACCATATGGGGCCAGGTACCTTATGAGCCAGGCACCTTATGAGCCAGGCACCTTATGGGCCAGGCACCATATGGGGCCAGGTACCTTATGGGGCCAGGCACCTTATGAGCCAGGCACCTTATGGGCCAAGCACCATATGGGGCCAGGCACCTTATGGGGCCAGGCACCTTATGAGCCAGGCACCTTATGAGCCAGGCACCTTATGGGCCAGGCACCATATGAGGCCAGGTACCTTATGAGCCAGGCACCTTATGAGCCAGGCACCTTATGGGCCAGGCACCATATGGGGCCAGGTACCTTATGAGCCAGGCACCTTATGAGCCAGGCACCTTATGGGCCAGGCACCATATGGGGCCAGGTACCTTATGAGCCAGGCACCTTATGAGCCAGGCACCTTATGGGCCAAGCACCATATGGGGCCAGGCACCTTATGGGCCAGGGACAACGTTGGTTGACCTACAGTGTATCCTGACACAACATTGATTGTCCACTGGACACGAGAAGGCACCATAGGTGTATCTTACATAACACCTATACAAAAGTACTTTAGGGTACAAGAGGTCCTATAAGAAAGCACCTTAGCAAAACCAGAATATGCAAGGAAAACACAATAATATCCTGGAGTACACAATAATGTCCTGGAGTACACAATAATGTCCTGGAGTACACAATAATGTCCTGGAGTACACAGTAATTCCTGGAGTACACAATAATATCCTGGCATATACAATGTTTCCACATCTTTATCCAGTCCAGTGGCCAGATACCCTCAGCCCCAGTCCCACTGGTACTGACACAAGTACTTTGTCAGATCTTCATATATGTACTTGTTCCCAGACCATTCAAATAAAACTGATGTCCGTGTCAGAAATTCCAACTGTACATATATATGCGCACTTGTCCCCAGACCTTTCAAAACCCCACAACCCCCCCCCCTCCCCAGACCCAATCCAACGTACATGTCCCAGGCCACCACTTTGTGGCTGTCAGTGTTGGAGTGTTGAGCACAAACTCCTGTGTGGTGAGGTCATAGGTGGCCACAGTCTCCAGTCCACGCACATTTGTACCTGCAGACAGACAATTTTGACGCAGCACAGAGAACCCACACAATACAAGGGCTCATTTACATGAGACCATTGGTGGTAAGCCGCTAATCAACAGTACATCCCCCTCCAATAGCAAGTGGCACCCCCACCAATCATGTGCAATGGAATGGAACGTAAAAACACCCCCACCAATCATGTGCAATGGAATCAATCATGTGCAATGGAATGGAACTTGAAAGCAACCCCCCCCCCCCCTGCGCACCAACCACTGATGTAAATCTCACCATGTCCCATCTCAGACTGCACGTAGGTACCAAGGATCTGGTGGCTATTGGCCAGAGGTAGCCATCTCTTCTGCTGCTCTTCCGTTCCCTGACCCTATCAAGTTAATTAAATAGTCGTATTAATTAACTTACATAGCAACCACTGCTTCGCTGAAGGAACAAACAGCAGCTTTCTTAAGTGAGTAACGTAATTACAAGAAATGACATACGCTTAGCAAGTCTGGGTGTTTGAACACAAAATATATTCTTTAGGGTCAATCCTTTATTTGGACAACACAGTGCAGCAATAACATACTCCCTCAGCAATGATCTTACCTCAATAGTCGGGATGAACATTAGTGAATGAACTGCAAAGCTTGACCTGTTCAGGTAAACACACAACAAGAAACAAGTAAAAAAAAACCACACTTCAAATTGAGACTGATGGGCCATTATGAAACGCTCCATTGCTGAAATTTCCATCACATCCTTCCCACACCACATCCTCACCACACCCACCAGACAGACGCTAAGTTCATTCTTGCAATATAATCTTTTCCTTCATAAAACACCACATGTGAGGTTATAACGATCTCAAAGGATTATAATGATTTCAAAGGTATGTATCAGGTACCACTGATGAGGGCATTGACATAATTAAAAAATACAGAGATTTCATCACAAAACTATCTCTCCTTCCAAATTTGCTCTCATTGCAGCACCTCTCACTTCTTCACACTTGCCTCCTCATCACCACTGTTCCCAACTCCACCCATCACCACTCCACACCGTCTTCACTCTAACCCTCATTACTGTGGACACACCCTCATCACTCTGGACACACCCTCACCACTCCATCCCTCACATTCCTTACAGCATTCCTACACACGTGCTTACTCATTCAAGATTAATCTTCTTTCCTCTTCTGTTATGTCCAGTTCATTACACTTTTTGGTCAAATAAACACTTTGCTCCACACATCTGGTGAACACAGCTTCATTAGAAAGGGCACTGGAATCATTGGTACTGAGAGCAGGGTCATCCTGCATCAGCTTATCTGTGGGCAAGAAAGAACAAGACCATCACCCCACACCCTGGTATCATGGCCAGTGCTCACCCCACACCCTGGTATCATGGCCAGTGCTCACCCCACACCCTGGTGTCATGGCCAGTGCTCCCCCCACACCCTGGTGTCATGGCCAGTGCTCACATCACACCCTGGTATCATGGCCAGTGCTCACCCCACACCCTGGTGTCATGGCCAGTGCTCACCCCACACCCTGGTGTCATGGCCAGTGCTCACCCCACACCCTGGTGTCATGGCCAGTGCTCACCCCACACCCTGGTGTCATGGACAGTGCTCACCCCACACCCTGGTGTCATGGACAGTGCTCACCCCACACCCTGGTGTCATGGCCAGTGCTCACCCCACACCCTGGTGTCATGGACAGTGCTCACCCCACACCCTGGTGTCATGGACAGTGCTCACCCCACACCCTGGTGTCATGGCCAGTGCTCACCCCACACCCTGATGTCATGGACAGTGCTCACCCCACACCCTGATGTCATGGACAGTGCTCACCCCACACCCTCGTGTCATGGACAGTGCTCACTCCACACCCTGATGGCATGGACAGTGCTCACCCCACACCCTGGTGTCATGGACAGTGCTCACCCCACACCCTCGTGTCATGGACAGTGCTCACCCCACACCCTGATGGCATGGACAGTGCTCACTCCACACCCTGGTGAACTTTATTTTAAGACTTGTCTTGTCCTGTTGATTACATCAAAGGCTGTGGATGGAATTCTTACCTACGTGCGAAGGGGTCACGTTTAAGAACCCCCACCCCCTACTCCACCCCCTACTCCACCCCCGCTACATGTAGGTAAGAGCGGTCTCTGTGCATTCACGCTAACAGCAACCCAATCCCCTAGTATCACCTCCCCCACGTATCACCACACGTACGTCCAGTCTTGGAAGGATTTACTACTATCAACACTCACACAGCCGTCTTCGCCTCTCTGTTTTGTGGCGACCTCCATCTAGCATGTTCGTCACCTCCTCTATACTCAAGGTGCTCGACTCTCTCTCCCGCTGAAGTTCCGAAGCCATATCGTTTTTATTTTTATTTTTTAAACCTACACAGCCAAAAAAAAAATCCGTAACTGATCAGACATTTGTCTGTTACGAATTGTCCATATGAGATGTGATTAGTGCCAAAAGTATATATATATATATGGGATGCCAAAAGTCAGTCACGCGCAACGCAACGATCGATGACACAGCGCAGCAATTGAAACGCAGCTGCCGTACCCAGAAATTATGCATATTCGAATATATATGCCGAGAAAAACATTATTAGAGAACTAGAGTGGTCGGGATGACATATCGCCGTATACAGGTGCAACAAATGAAAAAAAAAAAAAAAAAACAGTCGTAAAAGAATATATACAGCCCTAGCATATATTCTACGAATGAAGCGTAGCTACGAGTAGGCCTTCTCTGGCCCCTCCTGCGATATTACCAGTCATCTACTCCAAAGTGGGTACGTCTGTTTATCATTCTATTTGAGGCGCACGGCACCCATATGCACTTACTGCAGTGGCCTGAGGCGTGAACTGTAGTTCTCTTCGAGAAGCAACTGGTGATGTCGGTTTTAATAATTTGAGGTGATCGTTGTTGTTGCTGCTGTATAATTTGTTGTCGTCTTTGCGCTCAGACAGTGCCTCAGTTTCATTGTGCACAATAGAAGTTTTTTACTGCTCAACTTGGCATGTCAACATTCGAAGAGGCCAGATTGGAAATGTGACAGTTGTATAGCTACATACATCTCAAGGCAAAATACATCATGGCTATATTCAGACTAAAGATTACAACCAAACATTTTAATGGAGGCTGAACCAAACAGTTGATGGTTGTGCTTAAAGTGTGTTGATTCATTTATTTGTGTGCATGTGTGAGTGTATATGTGCATCATTGTGTGTACATATGTACCTAAGTTCAATCTTGAAGCATCTCATACTGAGTTAGTTGACTAGAGTTGCAAGTTCTCTACACATGTATACGTACCTTTCAAAGGGATCAGCTGACTCATTGATAATGATTCTGATCATGCAACCTAAAGCTAGTCGTTCCCCTGGAAATATATGCAAATGTCATGCATACCAATGCATTAATTTCATTACTAGTGAATTGTTTGCTAAAATAATTGGTTGTTACGCCATAATTATACAACCAAACTCCTGTAAGTTATTTTTTGATTTCACGTAAAATAAGTCTCTATCTCCATGTTGTCTCTTCCTATGGGGGGTGGACATCTCTCTCCATCCTGCCGTTTCTTTACATCACATGAGGCACTCAGCTCAGCCTCTCCACATCCACCCCCCCCCCCCTCAAAGGTCATACACTTCATTAAGTAAGGAGAGGTTGGTTACCAGAAGGGGTAACGTCCTTCAGCTATATCCTCTCCCTTTTGCCATCTCCTTTGTACCTCCACCCTCCCAGTGAAGGATACATGTTTTGAGGTGGTAAGAGGGAGATATTTGTAATGTGCACAGTTAAATGCATACGTGTTGATTGGGGGAGCATTTTGTGTGTGTGGGGGGGGGGGGGGGGGGGGGGCAGGAGTGGAGGAAGGAGTTTGAGGAGGGAGGAGAAAGCAAAGGTTGAAGGATGGTTGAAAAAAATACAGCCTAAAATGACAACCCAAGGCAGGGAACTAGTCAGTTTACAACACATACTACAGCTACCTGCCCGGTAGAATGAATGCCTTAACAATTGTTAAATTGCCAGCTCATTCAAAGAACAGCAAAGCAATTAGCTAAGGAAGAAGCTGACTGAGTTGAGGTGAGTGTACATGTCCTTCTCATAACTAAAGTAGCCAGCTTGGGATTTGGAACTAGTGTGTTCAAATACTGTACCTCTTAGTAACTTTGCCCTGCTCTGCTGTGCCCTGTTGGATGCTATTGTTCTTTCAACGTGCTGATTGTGAGTGCCACGAAATGATCCTCTGTTAGGTTCCCTTTTAGGGTGCTCTGTCATATACTTTGCAATTTCAACATTCTACAGACCTTTATCACTTCACACTCATGATGGAAATCCATACTGCATTGATTAAAACGCTTCCTTAAAATGATGCAACATTTATTGAAAAGAATAACCATGAATATTATTCCAGCATGGATACACCTAAAAAAATGTATGTAATATATAAAATCTGGTTTGCTTATCAAGTGTATGCGTATCATTGACAAATGTACATAGCCTTGCAAGCGCTATTTTGTTCGTTTGTTACAACTACTCAGTCAGGAAATGTTTGTAAATAGTTCATTTAACTAAGTTTAACCCTCAGAGTTTCTGGTTAATCATAGGGCCAGGCTCTAAATGTAGTTTGTTTTTAATTTTAAGCACAGGCACAAAATTGTATGTACGTTTGGTGATGCATAAATCATGTACCATAATATTATAATATTCAATAATTAAACAACCAGCTGCATGCGCAATGCGGTGTTGGCGGAGACTTGCCGTAGAGCCACTTGATCGTAAAGGTGGAGATGGGTAGAAATCTTACATCTGAGCATGACCATTCACGCCCTGCAGACATTTTGCTACCCAATTGGGCCCTTGGCAAACCAGCTGCCTTTGATATTTCAGTGACATCACCGCTAAAATCGTTTCAATAGCGGGATTGTCAGCTGGGACAGCCGCCTTGTCCACTGAAGAGCGAAAGCATACTAAGAATGACCCCAAATGCAATGCTTTGGGCTGGTGTTGTGTACCTCTGGTCACGGAGTCCTATGGTGCTTGGGGAAAGGAAGCATGGGCTCATTTAAGATGCTTGCCTCCCGTCTTGCCATCATATCGGGCAAACCAAAGTCAGTTGTGCTGTCTGAACTGTATAGGAGGCTCAACTTGCATCTGGTGAGGGCAAATGCGACAGCAATCCTTTCCAGGTGGCTCCCATCTTAAAGTTTATTGAACTGTAGCATGATTTATTAACAATTCATGCATGTTGTTTCTCCCCCACAATAATTTATATTCGTAAAAGAATTACATATACTTACCTAAACTACTGAACAATGTATAAGCATAAGTTTGGTTGACGGAAGAAAAATGCAAAGGAGGCTTCACCTAAATACTTGAAATGTAGGCTTTTGTCAACACCACCTTCGCCAACACCGCTACCGTAGTTGCTTGTCCTAGAACTATTTATTTAATGCTAGTTATGGCTCTTACAGATTATATTAAACTGATGGTAAACTTGTTCACACCTTGTAGCCAATAAAAGGAATTAACCTTGAGAGCTAATTATTAATGTAAACATAGGTGTCAATAGCTGTGTTGCATGTGGTCCACGGCTAGGTCAGGCGATAATGGATTCATCATGCTGTTTGATTCACCAAGTTTGCTGTGAGAACCCATCCGTGCCAATGTCGCAAGCTAAACATGGCCCGCAGCACGATGAATTTGACGCTTGACAGAAATGCGCGGGTCAGGATAACCCATAGCAATGCAAGGGCTATGCTTATCAGGGTAACCATTTGCATATATAGCACTGGTAGATTCGTTGAGTCCAGTTTCATCTGACGCATGCAGGCCTGGCCGTGGTAATGAACTGACGAACGACCTAACTCCACACCATATAGGAATCGAGACATCATTTAGCACCCACGTTATATTCAACCTTTTAGCCGTTCATGCATGGCCTATGCAGTGTAGAACGAGAACGCCCGCGAAGTCCGTGACGTAATGACACCTCCCTATGTATCTACTAGAGTAATTATATCGGAGTTTGTTAATAAGATTTAATAAATCAATTGTTTGAGTCATCAAGAAATTTTACAGTTTTTGGGGGCGTTGACATAGGTATGAAGCCGGGTGGATAGACTGGAGCCTATAGAGAGGAGAAGACATGATTAATTAACACAAATTAATATACAGTGTCTAAGAAATGTGGAAATGTGGGAATGTGAGGGTGTGTGAATTTGGAAACGTGGGAATCAGGAGGCCCGGGGAAAATGTGTTGGTTTTCTATTACCAGATGCGCAGATAAGATCAGAAGTCCAAACCAGAATAAGAAATAAAAATGTAACTTACTAATTGATATAAGTGTTCTAATGGCATGGTATTGATGGATTTATCTTACCCAGTAACCCACCTAAATAATTTTAAAAGGTTCGTGTTCGTACATGTATGTAACATATATCCGCCCACGCCCCAATAGATAAAAGAAATTCTAAGTAAGCGAACCCCTATATCCGTGAACGCTTCTGCGTATATTTAGGCTTTCACGAATGTAGGAAAGTAAAAGTAGTTACGGAGATGCGGATTATTTAAATCCTAATGGTTGCACACCTAATTATGTGTCACAGCTGTCAATGAATGTGTCATGCAACACGTCCGTCCAAACGTGCGAAGTACACATTGTCAGTACATCAGGTGTTAATTCATTCACCATGAAATACACTGGCGTATATGCCTATACGCTTTGAGTTTAAGCAGTGAAGCAGTATGCATGCATGGTCTTATGGTTTAATAACGCCATTCGTATAACCAAGTGTACATGGATACGACAGGTGGCGCCTCACGTTGAGTTAATCATTACCTCGCGGTTGTTGCGATGCGTGGAAATGGGAAGAGGGGAGTGTGTCGAAGCGGCTGTCAACAGTATCGCGGGATGAAGAACTGCATCTGTCAGTGAATGCAGTTCAGCGTGGATGAAATATATACGCAGATTGAGCCTCAATTACGAATTTATTTGTGCATGCAAACCTAAATTATATGAATTGCATATGTACACCATGCACGCCATGAGAATTGACGATCGATCAAGTGGCTAACTTTTTACTGCATTGTTTGGCAGTCGCATCGGGCGCACTGAGGAGCCGCTCCCGGGACCACAGTAGATGCAGCAAACGATAGCTGTAGTCACCGCCGAGCATAGCAAGATGACGACCAGTGTTGGCACGATGAAGTAGGATACTGTACACGGCGAAGAGATTTGTGTACATACGTCATCATGGTGGTTAATAACGGATACATGCAGCTTGTATGTACCAGATGTGTAAGCATGTCTATATACTTACCGTTTTCAGTTCCGGCGCGGACCTCCTGAAATAGAAGTATTCCGTATAGCAGCGATAAACGGAGCCAGTGATTCATCTGGAAATGGACATAAACCTCTCGGTTCTCGCAAACACCTGTCTTTACCTTCTATGGAACTCACGGCGTGCGTACGCACACTTATTTTCAATTTTCATTTTATTTTTTAACTTTTTATATAATAAAATAAGAAAACAATAAATGAGTAATAAAATTAATGAAGTATCAAGTTGAAAGGGTTTGACACAGCCGAGAGATTGACCTCGCTGTCTGAAATTGCAAGGTCAATTGATGTATCGAAGAGATGTTGTGGCCTGTGGTACGAAGAGCGCGAACCACGGAGGCGCATGATAGCTGACCTAAGTAGGGAGAAGCTCACTTTGCAGCGAAGCCAGAATAGTGTTTTACTGTACGGTTGTTTCTGCATATCCGCGATCAATGAAGCAAGTCTCTTGAAAACTACTGTAGCAGTAGCTATAGATCCCGATCCGCCTGTGGTTGAGAAAACGAATGGCGAAAGGAACCAAACCCAATTCCCCGAATGCGTTGTTCATATGCACGTTTCTTTTCCAGTTCAGCACGGCGGTAGTACTGTGGTCGCTTTGGGGTGGAGTTACATGTTTTCGCCGCACGCTACAATCAATAACTTATGCCAGTATAGTATTAATAAATATAGCTACAATGCACCATCAACAATACAACACAACAATTTAAACATATACTCACCGTTCTATAGATGTATGCGTGATCAGAACGATTTTGCCTGTATATATGAACCGGCAGAATGTGCGAACTCAAAATTGTGCTACATTGATTATGATCCTGAAGCTGTTAACAGGAAGGAAGATGGCTAACAAGTACACTTCGAGGCATTGGGAAAGGCTTTCAGTGAAAATGGGTGAAACTGATGTGTAATCATTTTAATAAAAGTATAAACCGCTAATTCTAATCATTGAGCCAGACGACAGGACTGGGCTCTTTATTTTGGAGGGTGTAGGGAAAAAATGCACTTTAGAACATCAGCTGCAGGAGAAGGAAGTTGTTTGCAAACTGTCAAGGCCGTATATACTAAAGGTTTTTCATCGCAGGAAGAGACACCTCCGCATGCATGCTGACGTGTTACGCTGAGTACTCCGTCATGCATTGAGTATGATATTATAGTGATCATGCACTCCACCATAGGAAACAATTTGTGAATAGGGGAGTGGTTTGTATTAACTTGATCGAGCCAGCGGAGCGCAATGGAGCAGCTAGGAGTGCGGGATAAGACTGAAGCAACTTATGCTGCCACAAAGAAGAAATCGTCGATATGGCTAGCCATTGTACTGGTGGTGCTTGTCTTTCTGGCCATAGCAGTATGGGGTCTATTCTCACTGCCAGCAGTGTTTTACTTGGGACTGCCAGCAGAGACAGCAGCGAATGTAGAGGTATGAACCGTATAATGTTGTGAGGTACGTATATTAATCGACCCTTTACGCGTAAGTTTAAAAATTAGATAGAAATTAAGACTCTTCTAAAGTTCTTATTGCGTCGTTCCGTGCCTTCATATGCCATCACAGTTTGGTTGTCTCCAGGCAGGGGCTAATCCAGGATTTTGGGAAGGGAAGGGGGAGGGGGGGGGGGGGGGGGAATAATAGCTATTGAAAGCAGGGGAGGGCCTTGCCACTCACGTGATAGCAAGGGTATCTGGAGGAGCGCTGGTTGGTCCTCCAGTTGGGCCTGGGGCGTAAGCCCCAGTCGCTTTTTTACTTTTGCATTTATTTAACATGAAATCGAACATACTTTTGACAGTGATTTTTTTGACAGCGAACATACTTTTGACAGTGATATCGCCCCAAAACAACCTAATATTTATAACTTGGTATATGTACCAACGCGGCATTACCATGCGTGATATCTGGGAAATTATTGATTGATTCCTATAGAAGCCTGCGTGAATAGCGACGAGAAAACTGATTCCTACTGCTCGCGATTGATATGAAATAACCATGACATGCAAAATGGATTTTCGTAACTAGCCGGAGAGTGATGGCTTTAGAGCCCCGCCCCCCCACCCCCAGCCCTGAACGCTCCAGATAAGTTTGGCCGGAACGCTAAATCGCGTGCTACTCATTGAACGTTTTGATTTTTACGCCGATGAAATTAAGTTTCAGAACTTAATTTTCATTGCTAGTCGGGCCAAGAGCTCACCCCCCGCCCGCCCCCCTCCCCCCCCCCCCCCCGGATCCGCCACAGCTTGCCCCAATAGCTCTTGCTATGGACAGTCAACACCAAAGTAAGTGTGCCATAAAGGTCAGCAATGACCCTACTTTTCGGCAGAGAAGCACAGATTGCAAGCCAAGTGGCCAAATGAGTAAAAGTAGTGTGTGCTTAGCTGCCACAGGTCTCGACAGCCAGGAGAAATTACTTTTATTATCATTTGCCTCCTGTTCAGCACTCCCCACCTTTGGACGAAAGAGGAGGAAAACACAGATATTAATTTACATCAACATTTCTCGAGCTTTCTATATTTCTTAATATGCAGGCAGTTTTAAAAAGATGGCATTAATTCGTGATTGTTTTCTCTTCATGTGGCACTTCATATAATTTGTATGAGAAATGCTGCAATATTCCTGTTTTGTTTTGTTTACCTTATTGTCCTGCACTCACACCCCTGGTAATAAAATAGAGGACTGCAGCAATTTTGGCCGCTTCCTGTAACATGATTGACAACATAAACTATAAAAGCCATATACATCAAATACAATAGCAACAAAAATTCAGACATCACATCAAATGCCATGGTTCACAAGGCAACCAAACAGTATGGATGCACAGCCTAGATGATGGTTGGCCTACTGTTTGATAATGCTCCTCTCCAATCGATCTGTAGTTTCAAGCTCTTTGAACATCCAGATGTATTGAATGCTCTTCTCAGTGTTGTATAAACTCCTTGAACGTCCAGATGTGTCGAATGCTCTTCTCCATTCCCCTTTGCAATGTCAGCAAGGTGCAGAGGTAGATGTTGTCCATATATATAACAAGTTTATGCCCTAAATATCGAAATAACCCTAGCATTGTTACTGAAAACCAGATCCAAGAAATGTGAACAACAGAGGAGTTCAACCAGTGCCACTTTAAGCCTTTAAAATTGTATTCATATCAGTATTATTCCCATGCCACAGTTTGTCACCACTGAAGTTATATGGCTCCTCAAAATGGCTGAGAGTGAGTAACCCTCAACATATCTCTCTGCATAGAGGTGCATTTTCCAAGTTCAAACCCATTGAAAGTTAGGGATTCAGAAATAATGAAAGATACTAACTGATTTCAGTATATGCTTATAGCTGACATCTGTGTGCATTGCTGGAATTCACACCACATATATGCCAGTACGGTATCAAGTTTCTTTTCCAGACACAATTTTCACAGCAGAGGATGGATTACATCACTGCCTGTTGCCATGGTAGAATTGGGTCTGGGTACGAGACTATAAAGTACTGTTTTTGGAGGTGGGATTGCTGTTGATGCATTGTACAATTTTAGGGAATCATACGATCACCTTAAGGAATCATCACACAGGACAACCTCCTTGTCTGTAAGCTCTTTTGATTCAAGTGTGTTGGCAAATAATGGTTAGCTGTTATGATCATCTAGGCTAATCCTTATCAGTCTTTGTTCTTATATGTTCCCACATGCAAACATTCCTAATTAAATAGGTGGTACTCATGTGACCACAAAACCCTGTGAGTAATATTGATTACGTCATTTATTATGCAAGTCCACTGTGGGCAGCAGATTGGTGGGCAGGTGGGCTGATTCGCAATGACATTTGTTTCTGCTTCATTACCATCACAAAACGTCTACAATATCTATACCCAGTCACTTTGGGCTTGGTGAGGGGCTCAAATTCAAGGGGATGGCCTGAGTAAGGGTATGGGTGAGCACTGTGTGAAAATGTAACAGTTGGTAAATAATACATTATACAAATATATTGTAATGAATGCATGTACTGGTGTATATTGTCACAGTGTATTTTTCCATAGGAGAATTCTGCTAAATCCGACGTGAAGTGCACACCACTGCTCTACAATAACACAGGATCAGTTTGTTATCCATTCCTTGAACAATACAAGAGTTGCATCCTGTCTTTGAGCTCCAAGGGTGGTGTGTTCATATCCTCAACAGTCAGTTTAATAAAAAGTGAAGCAACTGCTAGCTCAGCTTTTCAGTATCAAAGTTTACTTTCATCACGGTGCAGTGATGCTGCTTTGCCCTTTTTATGTCTATACCTATTTCCACTGTGTGATGAAAATCAAACTGCATACTTTCCATCGTCAGAACAATGCACTTCCATTAGTACTGACACTTGTAAAGCTGAATGGACAAATGCCAAAACATTAATAGCTGGCCTACCTGTGTGCACTGTACTGCCAGATGCCTCTCCTTGTAATAGTATGTCTTTGATGTCTATACTGGCCTGTAACAATGTGACTTCTATTGTTAAGGAACTATTCCAAGTTCAAGTTTTTCAAATCAATCTATTGTATTGAGAAACCATTGCAGTGAGAATTTTGTGTTCATCCGAAACAGCTGCCTACCAGAATGTCCAAACTGGGTTATTGCTGGAGATCAAGCAACTATTACTGAGGATGCTTTTATACAAATGGCTGTCATAGTTGGGCTCATTAGTGGAGTCATGGTAGTTATAATATCTGCACTGAGGTACAAAAGAATGTAAGTTGGATTGAAAATGCTATCTAAAGCGAGTATATCTACGTTTTTGTTCTCATGTTCAGGTTGGTTTTTCCATCCATTTTGGTATTTTACCAAACTGTAATAACTGCCTTCTTAGATGTTAAAGGTTTTGATGTTATTTATATGGTGTTGACTGAAACATTGTGCTGGATGTAATTCCAGTGCTGGTGCATTCAGAGTCCAATTTATTTAATGTAATTTGCAGCTATTGTTGCAGCTGCAAGCCTCATTAACCCAAAGGCACTCTACTGCACATCACCTGATTGGATAGAAAGTTTGAATCAATCCACTCCATTTTGTGCTATATCAGGTGGGTTTTGTTAACTGTTAAATATTTTAAATTATACCTTATGCACTGCAGGTTCTATTTTCTTCTACTGCTTGATGCAGCTTGCTATCATATGGGTAACTCATGTTACTACTGTACTCTGGATGGTCAAGTTTCCTTTATATTTTATGTTATTGAAACGAAAGCATCAAATGAAGTACATCCATATCATAATTGTCTTCATGGCCCTGGTGATACCAATTGTACCTGTTGCTGTGGCATTTGCATCAGGCGGATTTGTAAATGCTCGATTTCCTCCTTTTCTGCATGTGCCTGCCTAGAAATGTAGATGCTTCTTTTTATGCTCTTGTCTTACCAATCAGCATAATCCTACCTAGTGGAGTGTCACTACTGTTGGTAATTCTCTGGTACCTTCACAAGGTAAAATAAACCCTTTCTATATTTAATATGAGCATTGACATGCAAATTGATGGAACATCTTCTAAGAGCATTAAGTGCATGCTAGCTTTTAGTTTTTTGTAGAGTGTTAAAAAGTATTGCTTGATAACCATTCCAAATTTCAAAAGGCACACAAAAATTTGCTTGTGACCATTCAGATGTACAACATTTCAGGAAGTAAGAAGAATGTGCCAAAGTTACTTTAAATAAAATTTCAATATGAATA
This sequence comes from Eunapius fragilis, assembly GCA_963681505.1. Lineage (NCBI taxonomy): Eukaryota > Metazoa > Porifera > Demospongiae > Spongillida > Spongillidae > Eunapius > Eunapius fragilis. The sequence continues at coordinate 2,637,767 of OY811992.1, forward strand.
GGGAGAATGAACTGGCACCTACAATAATAAAGTTTCATTAGCCATAAATTTAAATGCAACGCTTCAGCCATCCTAAGCAATGTTAATACCACAATACATGACTTACCTATTACCTCCATACTTGTATGTCCTGATTTGGTACTCAGCTGCCATATCATTAAGATATTTATCTATTCTACAACAGCAACATATACAAAGTCAAGAGAAAGAATCAAAATTACCGTTACGTTTTGGAAAAGCGGAGAGAAAAGTGCTCATTGTCTTTCTATACTACATGATTTTGGGAGTCATAACACTTGCAGCATTTTCAATAAATGCAAACGTACACTATGTTTATACACAAAAGTTGCAGATTTATTTTGTGTGTGAAAGTGCTACGCCAGGAAGCTGTGAGAATTCTAAAACTGATGTCATGAGATATTTCTATCCTGGAATAACTGACAGTGCCTATATAGTACTTGCCCTTTTCCCACTTGTAAACATGGTGTATGCGTTTAGCTTTGATGAGCTCAAGGAGATCTGCTGTAAACGGTTTTGTGTGAAGAAAATAACACTTCCTTCTGCTTCCAGTATGAAAACATTAGTGATGACTAAAACTCACATTGCAGGGAAGTATAAGTGTTTGTGGTGCAAATTTTATATGCTATTGTGGCTCTGTAATGATTACATTGATACTGCTATTACTTTTCAACTGGCCAGCTAATATTGTTGACTGGCGAAGCAATTGGATGGCTCGGGCAGGTTTGGTAATTATAGATAGTTCTCAGCCCAAAGCATGCAATGCAAGCATCATCATTTCCAATTTCAGCTTGTACAGTGACATCAGTGCTTGTCCTCCCCCCCTCAACTAATACCAACACAATGTGTCAAATACGTGCAACATGTACATGTATTTAGCAGCCTGTGCGCCACCTCTAGTAGTAGCCATGTCGAACGTATCACTCATCTATTGAAGTTAAATACATAGCGAATACCACTGATCGCAATTAGTCAATCAATTAATAATTTAAATTAACATCCATGCAGGGTGCCTGAACGTTAACTGAGTTCGGATTTATTTGTAAGGCGAAGCTACCATAGGTAGTGGATTGTAATAATGGTGGTAATATCTGTGCTGTTGATGATGACCAACCACTGCATCATTGGAAGCTTTTGCCAATGATGTGCTTCACTGCTTAGAGTGCTCAGTGGAGATTGAGCTAACCCCATGGGCCTGTAATCAAGCCAAACTGGGTCTCAAGTACGGAGAGCTAGGATTGCGCTCCCTGGCCATGCATGCACAAGCAGCCTACATTGCTTCCTTGTCTACATCATTAACACCAATCCAACCATCAGAACTGACTATGCAGCGCCTCTGTGATGCCATCATGGTGTTCAATGGGAAGGTAGCATGCTGTGAGCAGCTCTCTGTAGAAAATGTACTAGCTACTTCTCAGCATCAGCACAAGCTATCCTCAGCCACCAAGAAAGCTGGCTTCCTTTCTTTGCTTGATGGAGCACCCACAGTAGACAAGGCCAGACTACTAGCCATCTCTGCTCCCCAAGCACATGCATGGCTGAGGGCACAGCCATCTCCAAAAGTGGGGTTAAACCTGCTGTCCAATGAAGTCCAAACCTTAGTGAAATGGTGGCTCGGGCTTCCAGTTTTCACTGAGGCAGATGCCTGCCCACATTGCTCCCAAACCCTAGACATCCATGGGTACCATGCCCTGATATGTCATGCAGGTGGTGATGTAGTTACAAGGCACAAACACCTTCGTGACAGCTTTGCAGATTTCTACCATAGGGCTTGTCTTGCCCCTGAACTTGAAACAGGTTGGGGCTCCAACAAAGGACAGAACACGTCCAGCTGATGTGTTGGTGCCTAACTGGTCTCTCTCATGTTCAGCAGCATTTGACCTAAAGGTCATCAATCCGCTCAACTCAAACTTTTTATTGGGAGCGAGCATGACCTCAGGTTATACTGCTGAGCTGGGTGAGAAGGACTAACACTCCAAAAAAGACATTCCCTGTACAGAGAGAGGTTGGACCTGTGCCCCTTTGGTCGTGGAGGTATTTGGTGGTTGGGGAAAAGAAGGAACAAGAAGCCCTCTCAAGAGTTGCCAAAAAGCTAGCCATCAGAACAGGTCGTTTCTGGCCTGAGGTGTTAGCCTCAATGTACTGCCACCTGGACATTACACTGATATGCCAGAAAGCTAGGGCTTTACTTGGAAGAAGATCCACAATTGAAGTCGATAACTGTTTTGTGTAGTTCAGTAATTTAGTTTTATATAGTGTGTATATCTGAGTAGTTTTAATATCATATACGCTTCGTGTATTCTCTTGTATCTTGTTTTAGATGATTGTATCGTACCAAATCATATTCACAATTAAATCATATATGGCACCGACAATTCCATATAGTTGTAAATATAATTTGGGCACCCGCCTATGGGAGTGTTACTGTGAGCCTCCGAAATACCAAGTGGAATGGATTAGCTCCACCATGATATAATGCATTTTCGCACATAAAAGTTGTATTACCCATGATGATTAAAATGATACATTTTATTAGCAAGTTTAAGACTGGTTTAAGTATGAAAAGCTTTTCTACTGGAAGCTGCACCAGAAGCCAACACATGCCATGGAGGGTACTCCCTCTCCTTAAGTTGGCCCCCCATTACAATAAAAATCCTGGCTCTGCACGTGGATATGAGGTCTTCATATATGAACAATTCTATTAAGATATCATTTGGAACCTGATACCAGAAACATCATCTGCCCACCAGATGGTATCATGTTCCAAAACATGATCTAGCCAAAAGATTGGGGCAGACTCTTTGACCAAATAGCTCTTGCTATGGACAGTCAACACCAAACTAAGCCTGCCATAAAGGTCAGCAATGACCCTACTTTTTGGCAGAGAAGCACAGATTGCAAGCCAAGTGGTCAGATGAATAAAAGTAGTGTGTGCTTAGCTGCCATAGGTCTCGACAGCCAGGAGAACTTATTTATATTTTTATTTGCCTCCTGTTCATCTTTGGACGAAAGAGAAGAAAAACACAGATATTAAAATTTACATGAACATTTACTAGAGCATTCTAGTGTTCCCTGAATATTTCTTAAATTTAAGCAGTTTTTAAAAGATGGCATCAAAAAATTTAATTTATGATTGCTCTTATTCTCATGTGACACTTCATAGAATAAATGCTGCAATATTCCTCTTTTGTTTTGTTTACCTTATCACCCTACCTCACACCCTGGTAATAAAATCGAGGACTGCAAGCAATTTTGGCCACTTCCTGTAACATGATTTACTATTCTGATCCTTAGCAGATGATTGTTGCCCCTCATGGGGTGCACTCATGATGCTCATACATACCAGCCCTCATATCTCTTGTACACATCACAGCGAAACCGTTACATGGACACGGTAACGTCTCATCACGTGACCTTACCCGTCTCTTTGATGTAGGCGGATACCGTTGAAATCAATTTCAACGGGCCGTCTGTGGACTGAGAGTGGACGGTAACGTCTCTTTCCCCGTCACTCTTTCACGTCATTTATACGTTATAATCCGTCACTTCGGTAAATCGACGGTTAAAGTGGTTCGCTTTTTACCGTGTCGTACCGTCGGTACGTAAGTTGGGTTTTACGCAACCGCGCCGCTTCTATCCATGCAGCACCACACCATCACATGCAACTTTCTCAGATTCTGAAGCAGTTTTGAAAATACAAATACATAGGATGTGCGAAAGGGAAACGCAAGTATTTTGCTTGGCTCTGTACGTATCGATGTACAAAACAACTGTACTGGTAGGATTCTGTCCTGCATGTTGAAAGATATGATTATAGGATGAGAACCACACGAAGTACTTGCTTAAACACAATTGCGGTATTGATTACACGGGCGTGAAACCTGTACGACAGTCACACAACTCTCTCGTCATCAAACCTTCATCTGATAAAAAAGTCGCAGGTGAGAAAAGAGATTCTTTTGCACATACCTCATTGCGCTCCAATGACAAAGTAACTTCGCGGAAAGGCACTGTAAGCGAGGAAACAAAAATCATAAGCCCAACAATAATAAAACAACTTACAGATTGGAAAGAGTATACCGTAATGCGAAAGGCATAACTTTATTGCCAGCAAACGTTCATCTGTTAAAAAAAAATTACATACTTGTGACACATTGACATACCTCATGGCGCTCCAGAGTGGAAAGGGTAAGCGAGAGGAAAAACATGTATCAGACATCAACGTTAACTTACATAACGAAAAGCATGTACTTTCGCGTTACAACCTATTCCTGTAGACGAAAGAAGGGGGTTCGAAACAACAAAAATGGCGCCTAACGACACATTTACCTGATGAAGCTACGCTCATGAAGGTCCACACCTCCCTGGAGACCAGTATGTGTGTTACATCTGCTGATTTTGAAGCACTCAGGACATGTAGATCTACGCTCGTATTCCCCACAGTGGTGACAGTAAGGTCGCTTGCCGCTCATTTTGAAAGGAGGTGACTTATATCACGTGACCATGACGTCAATAACTATGTGGACGGTACCGTTTTGTGGCGTTTGTCGATTACCATTGCACATACACGGGCACCGTCACAAAACGTTTCCGTGACATTTACGTAGAAGTCCGTCATGTTCGATAGAGACGGAGTACCGTTGCTACCCGTCTCCGGATAGCGGTTTCGCTGTGCATTGTGCAGTGAACCAGGACATCCTTCAGCATCAGGAGCACCAGGTTTGATGCTGGCTTAATGTGCATTGCCTCACATGAATACCAGCAAGGACAATGTACTGAGCCTGTCAATGTATGATGCACTGGGCGTACGCCATTGCTTTACAGGGAAGTTCCATTGGATGTGTAAGAATGCTGGGCACTCAAGTTGATCCAGAATAGATAGATTATCCTTTGCTAATGGAGGTCTTGGATAAGGATGCTCAGATGAGATGACTGGGGGAGGGGCACTCTTATTGACACATCATGTTTGGGGTAGGGCGCCCTTTACTGACATTATGCTGACATTGTGCTGCTTTTCTACTCTTTTTGCAAGAGCACCTTTTTCATTTTAAGTTCTCACACATCTGTATGCATAGCAACACTTCATTTTATGTGGGCACATGTGTAGTCCCCTACCTTGCATTCCTGGTCTGAATGCATCTCCCACTGAAAGGGGGCAGTGCCACATTTGTAGTGAATTTCCCTGTGCATGGCACTGATCACCTTGTCTAATGCACACTTTCAGAATGAACAGAAGTGTTCAGGATGAAGTCTGTTGTCATCGTTGTTGGTAGCTTGTTTGCTATGTATGCCAAGTAACTGTGTAGATGGAATAATGACTATGACTTGCCCATGGCCAGTTGCTACATGCTGTTGAAGTGAAAGAAAGGCAGACAAAATCTGTAACAACCCCTCCATTTATGAGAAGGGTAGGTTCTTCAGCCCTAAAAAGTATGTGCATCACATTCATGATGCCATGATATTTAAAAATGCAGTTCTGACGTGATCAGATCTGATTTGCTCATTGTTATACATGAATGAATTGAAACCAAGGGAAAGAGAAATAGGTTCATGGAAGACCTGACCATCCACCAAATCATAACCACCCTCAGCTCGATCACATGGTCCCTTCACCTGTAAATGAATATGAACTTGCTGATGCCATGAAGTAGCAACTAGTCGATTCCTTGTTATGGTTTATGAGACATTCCAGCTAGGAGACAGTAAACCTGCAGGAGCATCAGCAGTTTACAAATAGAATGCCCTTGGCTGGTGAGCACTCAAGTCATTTTACACTAGTTTACCTTAATAACATGCACTGTACAATCTTGATCTTTCTTTGAAGTACAAGGTGTCCACAAATGGCTTTCGAAAGACCTTGTGCATGTAACTGAACATTTCTCTATCAGTCTTGCCGCATAAAAAAACCATTAATATTGAGTAAACCGCAGATTATATGTCATCATGGTTATTACGTTTGTAATTTTACTCACAGGCAGGATGCAAGATATGTCATAGCCCTAGCTGAACATCTTTTAAAGGTTTTATTCATGTAAACAAGTAAATTAATTCACAATCTACTGTGCAAATGTTACAGGCAGCAGGTAGTATTGGGTTCTTCCACTATACATGTGCACTCTAAATATATAAAATAATTATGCACATGCGGAACTCTATAGATTGCCATATACATTTTCACTATTTCCCTCTGCTGTGTTCATAGTTGCTGATGAATGGCTGTTTACTTCCATATATTGTTCCTCGCTAGGACATGCAGGCTTGCAACCAACAAGATCATATGCAGCACACTCTGACATTTGTATGCCAGGAATTGCAGTTTGATTTTCAGTGCTGTAAGTAAAAAAAAAATGTTATAGTCATGCATAAACAAAAGCAAACACTTTTCATTTTTATTTTACCTTTTCAACAACATTCTCTTTAGATATTTATATGCAATGAAGACCACAGTAATGCAGCAAATGATTGTGACCACGCAAATAGCACCAGTTATGCCAATCACCGAGGTGGTCGAAGATAATTCACCAGCAGCAGCATTGAAGAGATTCTCTATGGCATAGAAGAGACAGGCAAGTATTGCAGCAAAACACAAAGGGTGTGTTGTAAAGCACATCAGTCTCACCAGCCAATAGCCTCAATGACATCGCGATCATAGTGAATTGGGAATTTTTTTAAATTGACCATATGTAGTGTATAACTATTATATATTTTTAGCCACAACTATTGTACTCAGAACATTTTTATACAGGCCTAATATGCTCTGGATGGTAGTTTACATATCGGAAGTTTCCCTAGAAACTTCCATATAGGATTTGACCCCGACTATGAACTCATTAAAAAAACGCGACCCGTCACTAACAAGACTCCCGACGATCGGATCGTTTAGATTGTTATAGCAATCAAACTAGAAGTCAAAAATGAGCAGTTTCGCCTTTGTTTTATGTCAAAGAATTGCGCGGTTGTAGAGAACAAAAGGGTACTGCCCGTCCTCGTACCCAGTCCCTTCTTCTTCTCCTTCTTGGCAACGCATAACTCGGGATAGGAACACTTTTAAACAATGAAAAATTCACCAATAGGCTGGTAGAGCCGCTTTCGTCTAAAATAGCCGGCGTTATATTTTGGTAAACAATCGACTATATGGTATATGTAAGACGCATAATTAGATAACATTTTAGATATCTTAGAGTAAAATTGACGGCATCAAGGAGACGCGTGAAGAAACGGTCCGCTAAAAGGCAAAGTTATTGGTAGAGTCCTGAATCTGCTTGCTTGGCGAAGAGAGTGCGGTACGGGAAGGCGAAGCGTACCCTGCAAAACCAAACGAAAGAGTAAACCGATGAAGTTATTCAAAGGTATGTAAATGTAGCTACCTACTCTTACTAAGCTTGGTTTACAATATTACATTGGTGGCTGAACATTACGGATCAATGTGCACGAACAAAGAAAAGAACAAGTAAATAAATAACCTTCTTTATGAGAAAGTTGGTGGGATATAGGATTTGAAGGCAATGGTGGTAAGGAAACAAGGGTCTGTAATAGTAAGGGAAAATGTGATAGTCCTATATTTAGCCCGTTTATACCATATACTATGTTCGTGTGCTAAATATAGGACTATGACCTTTTCCCTTAATATTACAGACCCTTGTTTCCTTGCTTTTTACTCCACCATTACCTTCAAATCCTACATCCAACCAACTTTCTAATAGAGAAGGTTTTTTATTTACTTGTATAGTTATGACATCCAATCAAGAATCACTTCATCTTTCACTTTCAGTCAGTTTCTTTGCTTTTTACACCACCATTTGTTGAATAAAGGAGGCATTAAAAGCACATTTGATAGTCACATGGCTACCCTGAATGCTTGATTTTCCCCCCTTTTTTGAATCACACAGGCACATTTTAAAATTACATCAGGGGATTTTGAAATTAGTAAATTTATTATTTTTAATTCCTGCTTTGTCATGAAATGACTACACTGATTTTTAAATGGCCGATATATAAATTTTGCTGAAACTGAAATCATATTAGTGCTATGTTACCACAATGCATGCTTACCTAAGCAGGTTTTATTGTTTGAAGTAATGTGGTATCCATAGTAGCAGCTGCGTACATTCTTTTGCAAAGATAATTTTTGCTTGTATCATGAGTTTTGTATGTCGAATATAGTAATTTGACTAGTTTAAAAAATGACCATTAGCAATGCCATTGATAATGATTGATTATCCTCACCCCACCCCCCCTTCTGCTAAGTAGTTATGACAAATCTGGACCTAGAGCAAGGACACAAATCAATACTCATGAACTACAAGTACTAGGTAATATAAACACCTCAGTCTGTGAGTCATGGTACAATTCGATTGGACTGCAACTAGCATTGTAGCAGGAAAAAGCATGCAACACAACTACAAAACCGTACGCAATAGTTGGGCCACACCCAATTAGTTATATACCATTGGCTCCGTTTGGATGTTTGCTTTAAGCAAGGACAAGTCTGGTATTACATACATTTAGCCAATAAGACAGCCTCGGGGTCTTTCCAATACCAGATGCCTTAGTGGCTGCTGGATTGTCCTCGTACCTTTGTCTTTTAGCAAAATGGTTTACCTCAAGGTCCTAATGATAACGGTGCCTATTGAATGAAGCATAGGTTTGGCTTACCGTATGTCACCGAATTGTACCATAGATATAAGGCTTGGGGACTTGATGTCAACCCTGTATACCAAATAAGGTACTACTAGCTTTTGTATTTTGCCCCATTTGTCATACATGTATATGACCCCTAAGGATAAATGCTAAAGCAATTGGTGCTGTTGGTATTTTTCAAAACCATTTCTAGCCCGAGTTCTTCTCAATGGAAGGAAAATGACGACAACAACCAAGCTTAAAAATGGGACTGAGTACAATAGAGAGGTGGGTACAAGCATTTTTGTTATCTAAATACGCACAGTGTGTTATGACACAGAACCACTGTTTTTGATTGTGATATCGTACGATAGCAACAAAGTGGGAAAAGTGATTGAATTCTTGGTTGTCCCTCATGACACAAGTCATGTCTTTAATGGCATCCATTATATTCCACCAATCCTATATCAAACCTGCTTCTACAGGTTCCGATTGATGCTCACCTAAACAGAATCTACTGTTTAAAAAGATTTTGTATGCATGACAGCAACTGCACGTGTAGTGTCCATTAGTCTTCACTAACACCCAGAGCACATTCATCAAGTTTCAATATGATGCAGGTTTGTGCATTACACACACTTAACAACTGTGTTCTGAACAATCCGTAACTTAAAAATTGCCATGCACGATTTCAAAATTTACAATTTTGATACCTCATATGGAACTTGGAAACTGCTTAGGGCAATTTCTAGTTAAATATATAAAATCAGTACATGCATATTTCCATTACTTCTCAGCTCGCAATATAGTGAAACCAAATAAGTATAGTGGGCAATGACAGGCAGGTGCCCTTGGCTCTAAAAACATATGCATGAGCTGTCCCTCCAGCAAGACGAATGCTCCCAGTGGTGCAAGTCACTAGTAACATAAGCGTTGGCATTATGGCTAAATAAATAAGTATCATAATGGACTAGCTGGATTTGAGTTGAAACTGCTAAAGATAAAATACCCATGTAAGCAATATATTCATGCACACTATTCATTTTCTATTAGGCATTCATTAAGATATACTTAAAACATGCATTGGGAACACTGGTGGAGGGATATGCTCGTATCCACTGTATTCATATTCATAAAATAATGCAGTAATGGGGGAATTGAGAATATTTTGGCTCTTGTTCTCAGCTCACTAGTTTCAAAAGTTTTTCAACAGTTCAAGATCTGTGATTGTTATTAAAATTTAGCACCAGGCAGGACAAAATGCAAGTTGTGCAGTTCACTTACTCTCACATGACCTTCCATCAGCAAATAGAGAGTAGCCAGAGATACAGGAACATCGAAAGCTTCCAATAGTATTGTTGCATATCTGAACACACCCTCCATTGTTAGTTAGACATTCACTTACATCTGAGGTAGAATAACCATACAAGTAATTCTTTTCAACTCATACAGGTTTTTCAGAATACACTTTTATTGGCAACTTTAGGATCAATATCATATCACACACTGTGTCCCTGAACCACTGCTGCACATTTCCACTCCTCAGTTTTCAGCTTTCCCATTCTGAAGGACTGAATCATAATAAAATACCCAATTAATCATATTTTGGATGACATTTGTTTACTGAAACAACTCATAAAATACTTTAAGTGTTCCTGCATGTCCTTCATTTCAGTTAGGTCATCATTACAACCTCAAGGTCCTAATGATAACGGTGCCTTTCGAAAGCATAGTGAATGGCTTACTATGTTACGGAATTGTATCGTAGATATAAGGCTTAGGGACTTGATGTCTTATTTATCAGCCCTATATACCAAATAAGGCACTACTCGCTTTTGTATTTTGGCCCATGTGTCATACATGCTTATGACCCCCAAGATGCTAAAGCAAATGGTGCAGTTAGTATTTTTCAGAACCATCTCTAGCTCGAGTTCTTCTCAATGGAAGGAAGATGACGACAATGACCAAACAGAAAAATGGGACTGAGTGCGAGAGAGAAGTGGGCACGAGCATTTTTGGCATGCAGTGTTATGACACAGAACCACTGTAAAACAGTTCTTGTTTGTGATACCGTACAATAGCAACAGAGTGGGAAAAGTGATTGAAATCTTAGTTGTCCCTTGTGACACCAGTCACGTCTTTAATGGCATCCATTATACTCCACCAATCCTATCTAAAACCTGCTTCTACAGGTTCTGATTGATGCTCACCTAAACAGAATCTACTGTTTGAAATGATTTTGTATGCATGGTAGCAACTGCACGTGTAGTGTCCATTTTGTATTCACTTAAACCGAGAGCACATTCATCAAGTTTCAATATGATGCAGGTTTGTGCATTACACTCACTTAAAAACTGTGTTTTGAACAATCCGTAACTTAAAAATAAAAATTGCCATATACGATTTCAAAACTTACAATTTTGATACCTCATATAGAACTTAGAAGCTGCTTAGGGCAATTCTAATTAGATATATAAAATCAGTACATGCATATTTCCATAACTTCTCAGCTCGCAATATAGTGAAACCAAATAAGTATAGTGGGCATTGACCTGTAGGCAGGTGCCCTTTACTCTAAAAACATATGCATGAGCTGTCCCTCCAGCAAGACGAATGCTCCCAGTGGTGCAAGTCACTAGTAACATAAGCGTTGGCATTATTAATATTCTGACTAACTAAATAAGTACATGTACCACAATGAACTAGCTGGATTTGAGTTGAAACTGCTAAAGATAAAATGCCCACTTAATCAATGTATTCATGCACACTATTCATTTTCTATTACTTATAACATGCATTGGGGATACTGGTGGAGGAATATGCTCGTATCCACTGTATTCATATTCATAAAATAATGCAGTAATGGGTGAATCGAGAATATTTTGGCTCTTGTTCTCAGCTCACTAGTTTCAAAAGATTTTTCAACAGTTCAAGATCGGAGATTGTTATTAAATGGAAGATAATTTAGCACCAGGCAGGACAAAATGCAAGTTGTTGCAGTTCACTTACCCTCACATGACCTTGCATCAGCAAATAGAGAGTAGCCAGAGTTACAGGAACATCGAAAGCTTCCAATAGCATTGTTGCATATCTGAGCACACCCTCCATTGTTAGTTAGACATTCATTTAAATCTGAGGTAGAGTAATTCATTTCAACTCATACAGTTTCTTCAGAATACACTTTTATTAGGAACTTTAGGATCAGTATCATATAACACACTGTGTCCCATGAACCACTGCTGCACATTTCCACTCCTCTGTTTTCAGCTTTCCCATACTGAAGGACTACATACTAATCAAATCATAATGAAATACCAATTAATCATATTTTGGATGACATTTCTTTACTTAAACAACTCCTAAAATATTTTAAGTGTTCCTGCATGTCCTCCATTTCAGTTAGGTCATCATTACAACCTCAAGGTCCTAATGATAACGATGTCTTTTGAAAGCATAGTCTAGTTCGAGTTCTTCTCAATGGAAGGAAGATGACGACAACGACCAAACAGAAAAATGGGACTGAGTGCGAGAAAGAGGAGGGCACGAGCATTTTTGGCATGCAGTGTTATGACACAGAACCACTGTAAAACTGTTCTTGTTTGTGATATCGTACGTTAAAACAAAGTGGGAAAAGTGATTGAAATCTTGGTTGTCCCTCGTGACACCAGTCACGTTATTAATGGCATCCATTATACTCCATCAATCCTATATAAAACCTGCTTCTACAGGTTCTGATTGATGCTCACCTAAACAGAATCTACAGATTTTGTATGCATAGTAGCAACTGCACGTGTAGCTTCCATTTTGTATTCACTTAAACCGAGAGCACATTCATCAATTTTCAATATGATGCAGGTTTGTGCATTACACACACTTAACAACTGTGTTCTGAACAATAAATTGCCATGCACGATTTCAACACTTACAATTTTGATACCTCATATAGAACTCGGAAGCTGCTTAGGGCAATTTCTAATTAGATATATAAAATCAGTACACGCATACTTCCATAACTTCTCAGCTCGCAAATATAGTGAAACCAAATAAGTATAGTGGGCAATGACCTGTAGGCAGGTGCCCTTTACTCTAAAAACATATGCATGAGCTGTCCCTCCAGCAAGACAAATGCTCCCAGTGGTGCAAGTCAGTAGTAACATAAGCGATGGCATTATTAATATTCTGACTAACTAAATAAGTACCACAATAAACTAGCTGGATTTGAGTTGAAACTACTAAAGATAACATGCCCACTTAATCAATATATTCATGCACACTATTCATTTTCTATTAGGCATTCATTTAAGATATACTTAAAACATGCATTGTGGACACTGGTGGAGGAATATGCTCGTATCCACTGTATTCATATTCATAAAATAATGCCGTAATGGGTGAATGGAGAATATTTTGGCTCTTGTTCTCAAGCTCACTAGTTTCAAAAGGTTTTCAACAATTCAAGATCTGAGATTGTTAATAAGTGGTAGATAATTAAGCTACCAGGCCGGACGAAATGCAAGTTGTTGCAGTTCACTTACCCTCACATGACCTTGCATCAGCAAATAGAGAGTAGCCAGGGTTACAGGAACATCGAAAGCTTCCAATAGTATTGTTGCATATCTGAACACACCCTCCATTGTTAGTTAGACATTCATTTACATCTGAGGTAGAGTAACCAACAAGTAATTCATTTCAACTCATACAGTTTTTTTGAAATACACTTTTATTGGCAACTTTAGGATCAATATCATATCACACACACACACACACACACACACACACACACACACACACACACACACACACACACACTGTGTCCATGAACCACTGCTGCATATTTCCACTCATCTGTTTTCAGCTTTCCCATTTTGAAGGACTACATACTAATCAAATCATAATGAAATACCAATTAATCATATTTTGGATGACATTTCTTTAACTCATAAAATATTTTAAGTGTTCCTGCATGTCCTCCATTTCAGTTAGGTCATCATTACGACCTCAAGGTCTAATAATAACGGTGCCTTTTGAAAGGGTAGGTATGGCTTACTATGTCACCGAATTGTATCGTAGATATAAGGCTTAGGGACTTGATGTTTTATTTATCAGCCCCATATACCAATTAAGGTACGACTCGCTTTTGTATTTTGGCCCATGTGTCATACACGTATATGACCCCTAAGTTATACATGCTAAAGTAAATGGTGCTGTTCGTATTTTTCAGAACCATTTCTAGCCCGAGTTCTTCTCAATGTAAAGAAGATGACAACAACAACCAAACAGAAGAGTGGGACTGAGTACGAGAGGTGGGCAAGAGCCTTTTTGGCGCGCAGTGTTATGACACAGAACCACTGTAAAACTGTTCTTATTTGTGATATTGTACAATAACAACAAAGTGGGGAAAGCGATTGAATTCTTGGTTGTCCCTCATGACACATGTCACGTCTTTAATGACATCCATTATATTCCACCAATCCTATATAAAACCTGCTTCTACAGGTTCCGATTGATGCTCACCTAAACAGAAACTACTGTATGAAAAGATTTTGTATGCATGGTAGCAACTGCATGTGTAGCTTCCATTTTTTATTCACTTGAACCGAGAGCACATTCATCAAGTTTCAGTACGATGCACGTTTGTGCATTACACACACTTAACAACTGTGTTCTGAACAATAAATTGCCATGCACGATTTCAACACTTACAATTTTGATACCTCATATAGAACTCGGAAGCTGCTTAGGGCAATTTCTAATTTAATATATAAAATCAGTACATGCATATTTCCATTACTTCTCAGCTCGCAATATAGTGAAACCAAATAAGTATAGTGAGCAATGACAGGCAGGTGCCCTTGGCTCTAAAAACATATGCATGAGCTGTCTCTCCAACAAGACGAATGCTCCCAGTGGTGCAAGTCACTAGTAACATAAGCGTTGGCATTATGGCTAAATAAATAAGTACCACAATGGACTAGCTGGATTTGAGTTGAAACTGCTAAAGATAAAATGCCCGCTTAATCAATATATTCATGCACACTATTCATTTTCTATTAGGCATTCATTTAAGATATACTTAAAACATGCATTGGGGGACACTGGTGGAGGGATATACTTGTATCCACTGTATTCATATTCATAAAATAATGCAGTAATGGGTGAATTGAGAATACTTTGGCTCTTGTTCTCAAGCTCACTAGTTTCAAAAGGTTTTCAACAATTCAAGATCTGAGATTGTTAATAAGTGGTAGATAATTAAGCTACCAGGCCGGACAAAATGCAAGTTGTTGCAGTTCACTTACCCTCACATGACCTTGCATCAGCAAATAGAGAGTAGCCAGAGTTACAGGCGCATCGAAAACTTCCAATAGTATTGTTGCATATCTGAGCACACCCTCCATTGTTAGTTAGACATTCATTTACATCTGAGGTAGAGTAACCAACAAGTAATTCATTTCAACTCATACAGTTTTTTTCGAAATACACTTTTATTGGCAACTTTAGGATCAATATCATATCACACACACACACACACACACACACACACACACACACACACACACACACACACTGTGTCCATGAACCACTGCTGCATATTTCCACTCATCTGTTTTCAGCTTTCCCATTCTGAAGGACTACATACTAATCAAATCATAATGAAATACCAATTAATCATATTTTGGATGACATTTCTTTAACTCATAAAATATTTTAAGTGTTCCTGCATGTCCTCCATTTCAGTTAGGTCATCATTACGACCTCAAGGTCTAATAATAACGGTGCCTTTTGAAAGGGTAGGTATGGCTTACTATGTCACCGAATTGTTTCGTAGATATAAGGCTTAGGGACTTGATGTTTTATTTATCAGCCCCATATACCAAATAAGGTACGACTCGCTTTTGTATTTTGGCCCATGTGTCATACACGTATATGACCCCTAAGTTATATATGCTAAAGTAAATGGTGCTGTTCGTATTTTTCAGAACCATTTCTAGCCCGAGTTCTTCTCAATGGAAGGAAGATGACGACAACGACCAAACAGAAAAATGGGACTGAGTGCGAGAAAGAGGAGAGCACGAGCATTTTTGGCATGCAGTGTTATGACACAGAACAACTGTAAAACTGTTCTTGTTTGTGATATCGTACGTTAAAACAAAGTGGGAAAAGTGGTTGAAATCTTGGTTGTCCCTCGTGACACCAGTCACGTTATTAATGGCATCCATTATACTCCATCAATCCTATATAAAACCTGCTTCTACAGGTTCTGATTGATGCTCACCTAAACAGAATCTACAGATTTTGTATGCATAGTAGCAACTGCACGTGTAGCTTCCATTTTGTATTCACTTAAACCGAGAGCACATTCATCAAGTTTCAATATGATGCAGGTTTGTGCATTACACATACTTAACAACTGTGTTCTGAACAATCCGTAACTTAAAAATTGCCATGCACGATTTCAAAACTTACAATTGTGATACCTCATGTAGAACTTAGAAGCTGCTTAGGGTAATTTCTAATTAGACAAGTAATAAAAACATTCTCTACACGAGAAGGTAGGTGGTATATAGCAATCAAAGGTGATGGTGGTGTAAAAAGCAAGGGAACAAGACTTCTGATTGAAAAGGAAAAATGAAATAGACCTATATTAGCAGCATGTTGTCATATTTAAATGTACGTGCTAATATAGGTCTATTTCATTTTTCCTTTTCAATCAGAAGTCTTGTTCCCTTGCTTTTTACACCACCATCACCTTTGGTTCCTATATACCACCAACCTTCTCGTGTAGAGAATGTTTTTATTACTTGTTTCCTAAATTTTTCTGGTGGATTTAGTATTGTATTTAGTTCTTGAAACGCATAGAATCAGGTAGCATAAACGTCAACTTGCGCGATCATGACAGGTTTATTTTAGAATCCGCAATTCTGTTGAGGTGTATACCAAATATTGCACTAGTCCCCAGACTATCTCCATTGAAGGATTGATAAAGGTTAAAAGCGAAGCCATGTAATACATAGGATAAATGTACTCTAAGTAAACTGATCTCACGGTATAATCAGATAAACCATGCACCACAATACATGACCAAATTGACGTAAGCAACTTTGGCGTTATGCACACAGCGCATATTACTATAAAACAGAGAGACGCAGTATCTACCGCTGTAACTAAACTATTCGTTCCATTTTAGCGATATACCATGCATGCTCATCATTTATCGATCCAACATTTATCGATGCCGTAACGTACCTTTGGGTGGTCGTTTTGTTGTTCCTTTCGGTACCGCGCTTGACATACGCACGTTTTGCAGATCTGGCAGTATCTGGATTTTAGATGCTCGAGTGGAATCAGACTCGTCCTTGAGATTGTATGGTAAAACCATCGAATTTGATAACGCTGGTTATATTATACTGGTGCGTCATGAACATTGCGATAGCTGATGTAATGTGCTATTTGTAGATCAATACCAAATAAGGTACTACTAGCTTCAGCTAATTGCCCGATCGGTTAGGCGTCTAACATATACCTGAAGATAACATGCGGACACATCCTGAAGCGATTGGTACACATGGCGTGCTTTACAAACGTTCCTGTCGTGAGTTATGCTATCCCGAAGGAAGAAGAAGAAGAATAAGAAGAAGAAGACGACGGAGGAGAAATTTTAGGTGGGACTGGGTACGGACGATGGGGACGAGTATGTTTGTTCTCTAAAAGTACACCGTCTTATGACACAGATACAACGCAGAACTGTTCTCCTTTTTGATATTGCTCGATTGCCACTAAGAACGACGTGACCCGACTCTTGGCTGTCCCGCTAGATGAGAGTGACGTTTTTTTAATGACATTCATGATACTGCAGGATTCCTATATGGAACCTACTCGCGTAGGTTCCGATATATAAAATCAGTACACGCATACTTCCATAACTTCTCAGCTCGCAATATAGTGAAACCAAATAAGTATAGTGGGCAATGACCTGTAGGCAGGTGCCCTTTACTCTAAAAACATATGCATGAGCTGTCCCTCCAGCAAGACAAATGCTCCCAGTGGTGCAAGTCACTAGTAACATAAGCGTTGGCATTATTAATATTCTGACTAACTAAATAAGTACCACAATAAACTGGCTGGATTTGAGTTGAAACTGCTAAAGATAACATGCCCACTTAATCAATATATTCATGCACACTATTCATTTTCTATTAGGCATTCATTTAAGATATACTTAAAACATGCATTGGGAACACTGGTGGAGGGATATGCTTGTATCCACTGTAAACATATTCATTAAATAATGCAGTAATGGGTGAATTGAGAATATTTTGGCTCTTGTTCTCAAGCTCACTAGTTTCAAAAGGTTTTCAACAATTCAAGATCTGAGATTGTTAATAAGTGGTAGATAATTAAGCTACCAGGCCGGACAAAATGCAAGTTGTTGCAGTTCACATACCCTCACATGACCTTGCATCAGCAAATAGAGAGTAGCCAGAGTTACAGGAACATCGAAAGCTTCCAATAGTATTGTTGCATATCTGAGCACACCCTCCATTGTTAGTTAGACATTCATTTACATCTGAGGTAGAGTAACCATACAAGTAATTCATTTAAACTCATACAATTTTTCGAAATACACTTTTATTGGCAACTTTAGGATCAATATCATATCACACACACACACACACACACACACACACACACACACACACACACACACACACACACACACACACACACACACACACACACACACACACACACACACACACACACACACACACACACTGTGTCCATGAACCACTGCTGCATATTTCCACTCATCTGTTTTCAGCTTTCCCATTCTGAAGGACTACATACTAATCAAATCATAATGAAATACCAATTAATCATATTTTGGATGACATTTCTTTAACTCATAAATATTTTAAGTGTTTCTGCATGTCCTCCATTTCAGTTAGGTCATCATTACGACCTCAGGGTCTAATAATAACGGTGCCTTTTGAAAGGGTAGGTATGGCTTACTATGTCATCGAATTGTATCGTAGATATAAGGCTTAGGGACTTGACGTTTTATTTATCAGCCCCAAATACCGAATAAGGTACGACTCGCTTTTGTATTTTGGCCCATGTGTCATACACGTATATGACCCCTAAGTTATATATGCTAAAGTAAATGGTGCTGTTCGTATTTTTCAGAACCATTTTTAGCCCGAGTTCTTCTCAATGTAAAGAAGATGAAATTAAAGTGGGGAAATTAAAGCGATTGAATTCTTGGTTGTCCCTCATGACACATGTCACGTCTTTAATGACATCCATTATATTCCACCAATCCTATATAAAACCTGCTTCTACAGGTTCCGATTGATACTCACCTAAACAGAAACTACTGTATGAAAAGATTTTGTATGCATGGTAGCAACTGCATGTGTAGCTTCCATTTTTTATTCACTTGAACCGAGAGCACATTCATCAAGTTTCAGTTAGATTCAGGTTTGTGCATTACACACACTTAACAACTGTGTTCTGAACAATAAATTGCCTTGCACGATTTAAACACTTACAATTCTGATACCTCATATAGAACTCGGAAGCTGCTTAGGGCTATTTCTAATTAAATATATAAAATCAGTACATGCATACTTCCATTACTTCTCAGCTCGCAATATAGTGAAACCAAATAAGTATAGTGGGCAATGACAGGCAGGTGCCCTTGGCTCTAAAAACATATGTATGAGCTGTCCCTCCAACAAGACGAATGCTCCCAGTGGTGCAAGTCACTAGTAACATAAGCGTTGGCATTATGGCTAAATAAATAAGTACCACAATGGATTAGCTGGATTTGAGTTGAAACTGCTAAAGATAAAATGCCCACTTAATCAGTATATTCATGCACACTATTCATTTTCTATTTGGCATTCATTTAAGATATACTTAAAACATGCATTGGGGGACACTGGTGGAGGGATATGCTCGTATCCACTGTATTCATATTCATTAAATAATGCAGTAATGGGTGAATTGAGAATATTTTGGCTCTTGTTCTCAAGCTCACTAGTTTCAAAAGGTTTTCAACAATTCAAGATCTGAGATTGCTAATAAGTGGTAGATAATTAAGCTACCAGGCCGGACAAAATGCAAGTTGTTGCAGTTCACTTATCCTCACATGACCTTGCACCAGCAAATAGAGAGTAGCCAGAGTTACAGGAACATCGAAAGCTTCCAATAGTATTGTTGCATATCTGAACACACCCTCCATTGTTAGTTAGACATTCATTTACATCTGAGGTAGAGTAACCAAAAAGTAATTCATTTCAACTCATACAGTTTTTTCGAAATACACTTTTATTGGTAACTTTAGGATCAATATCATATCACACACATACACACACACACACACACACACACACACACACTGTGTCCATGAACCACTGCTGCATATTTCCACTCATCTGTTTTCAGCTTTCCCATTCTGAAGGACTACATACTAATCAAATCATAATGAAATACCAATTAATCATATTTTGGATGACATTTCTTTAACTCATAAATATTTTAAGTGTTCCTGCATGTCCTCCATTTCA
The DNA here is from genome assembly GCA_963681505.1 of Eunapius fragilis. NCBI lineage: Eukaryota > Metazoa > Porifera > Demospongiae > Spongillida > Spongillidae > Eunapius > Eunapius fragilis. The sequence continues at coordinate 2,657,977 of OY811992.1, forward strand.
GTTAGGTCATCATTACGACCTCAAGGTCTAATAATAACGGTGCCTTTTGAAAGGGTAGGTATGGCTTACTATGTCACCGAAATGTACCGTAGATATAAGGCTTAGGGACTTGATGTTTTATTTATCAGCCCCATATACCAAATAAGGTACGACTCGCTTTTGTATTTTGGCCCATGTGTCATACACGTATATGACCCCTAAGTTATACATGCTAAAGTAAATGGTGCTGTTCGTATTTTTCAGAACCATTTCTAGCCCGAGTTCTTCTCAATGTAAAGAAGATGACAACAACAACCAAACAGAAGAGTGGGACTGAGTACGAGAGGTGGGCACGAGCCTTTTTGGCGCGCAGTGTTATGACACAGAACCACTGTAAAACTGTTCTTATTTGTGATATTGTACAATAACAACAAAGTGGTACTGAGTACGAGAGGTGGGCACAAGCCTTTTTGGCGCGCAGTGTTATGACACAGAACCACTGTAAAACTGTTCTTATTTGTGATATTGTACAATAACAACAAAGTGGGGAAAGCGATTGAATTCTTGGTTGTCCCTCATGACACATGTCACGTCTTTAATGACATCCATTATATTCCACCAATCCTATATCAAACCTGCTTCTGCAGGTTCCGATTGATGCTCACCTGAACAGAAACTACTGTTTGAAAAGATTTTGTATGCATGGTAGCAACTGCATGTGTAGCTTCCATTTTTTATTCACTTGAACCGAGAGCACATTCTTCAAGTTTCAGTATGATTCAGGTTTGTGCATTACACACACTTAACAACTGTGTTCTGAACAATAAATTGCCATGCACGATTTCAACACTTACAATTTTGATACCTCATATAGAACTCGGAAGCTGCTTAGGGCTATTTCTAATTAAATATATAAAATCAGTACATGCACATTTCCATTACTTATCAGCTTGCAATATAGTGAAACCAAATAAGTATAGTGGGCAATGACAGGCAGATGCCCTTGGCTCTAAAAACATATGCATGAGCTGTCCCTCCAACAAGACGAATGCTCCCAGTGGTGCAAGTCACTAGTAACATAAGCGTTGGCATTATGGCTAATAAAAATAAATAAGTACCACAATGGATTAGCTGGATTTGAGTTGAAACTGTTAAAGATAAAATGCCCACTAAATCAATATACTCATGCACACTATTCATTTTCTATTAGGCATTCATTTAAGATATACTTAAAACATGCATTGGGGACACTGGTGGAGGGATATGCTCGTATTCATATATGCAGTAATGGGTGAATTGAGAAAATTTTGGCTCTTGTTCTCAAGCTCACTAGTTTCAAAAGGTTTTCAACAATTCAAGATCTGAGATTGTTAATAAGTGGTAGATAATCAAGCTACCAGGCCGGACAAAATGCAAGTTGTTGCAGTTCACTTACCCTCACATGACCTTGCATCAGCAAATAGAGAGTAGCCAGAGTTACAGGAACATCGAAAGCTTCCAATAGTATTGTTGCATGTCTGAACACACCCTCCATTGTTAGTTAGACATTCATTTAAATCTGAGGTAGAGTAATCAACAAGTAATTCATTTCAACTCACACAGTTTTTTCAGAATACACTTTTATCAGCAACTTTAGGATCAGTATCATATCACACACTGTGTCCCATGAACCACTGCTGCATATTTCCACTCATCTGTTTTCAGCTTTCCCATTCTGAAGGACTACATACTAATCAAATCATAATGAAATACCAATTAATCATATTTTGGATGACATTTCTTTAACTCATAAAATAGTTTAAGTGTTCCTGCATGTCTTCCATTTCAGTTAGGTCATCATTACGACCTCAAGGTCTAATAATAACGGTGCCTTTTGAAAGGGTAGGTATGGCTTACTATGTCACCGAATTGTATCGTAGATATAAGGCTTAGGGACTTGATGTTTTATTTATCAGCCCCATATACCAAGTAAGGTACGACTCGCTTTTGTATTTTGGCCCATGTGTCATACACGTATATGACCCCTAAGTTATATATGCTAAAGTAAATGGTGATGTTCGTATTTTTCAGAACCATTTCTAGCCCGAGTTCTTCTCAATGGAAGGAAGATGACGACAACGACCAAACAGAAAAATGGGACTGAGTGCGAGAAAGAGGAGGGCACGAGCATTTTTGGCATGCAGTGTTATGACACAGAACCACTGTAAAACTGTTCTTGTTTGTGATATCGTACGTTAAAACAAAGTGGGAAAAGTGATTGAAATCTTGGTTGTCCCTCGTGACACCAGTCACGTTATTAATGGCATCCATTATACTCCATCAATCCTATACAAAACCTGCATCTACAGGTTCTGATTGATGCTCACCTAAACAGAATCTGCAGATTTTGTATGCATAGTAGCAACTGCACGTGTAGCTTCCATTTTGTATTCACTTAAACCGAGAGCACCTTCATCAATTTTCAATATGATGCAGGTTTGTGCATTACACACACTTGTGTTCTGAACAATCCGTAACTTAAAAATTGCCATGCACGATTTCAAAACTTACAATTTTGATACCTCATATAGAACTTAGAAGCTGCTTAGGGCAATTTCTAATTAGATATATAAAATCAGTACACACATACTTCCATAACTTCTCAGCTCGCAATATAGTGAAACCAAACAAGTATAGTGGGCAATGACCTGTAGGCAGGTGCCCTTTACTCTAAAAACATATGCATGAGCTGTCCCTCCAGCAAGACAAATGCTCCCAGTGGTGCAAGTCACTAGTAACATAAGCGTTGGCATTATTAATATTCTGACTAACTAAATAAGTACCACAATAAACTGGCTGGATTTGAGTTGAAACTGCTAAAGATAACATGCCCACTTAATCAATATATTCATGCACACTATTCATTTTCTATTAGGCATTCATTTAAGATATACTTAAAACATGCATTGGGGACACTGGTGGAGGGATATGCTTGTATCCACTGTATTCATATTCATTAAATAATGCAGTAATGGGTGAATTGAGAATATTTTGGCTCTTGTTCTCAAGCTCACTAGTTTCAAAAGGTTTTCAACAATTCAAGATCTGAGATTGCTAATAAGTGGTAGATAATTAAGCTACCAGGCCGAACAAAATGCAAGTTGTTGCAGTTCACTTACCCTCACATGACCTTGCATCAGCAAATAGAGAGTAGCCAGAGTTACAGGCGCATCGAAAACTTCCAATAGTATTGTTGCATATCTGAGCACACCCTCCATTGTTAGTTAGACATTCATTTACATCTGAGGTAGAGTAACCAACAAGTAATTCATTTCAACTCATACAGTTTTTTCGAAATACACTTTTATTGGCAACTTTAGGATCAATATCATATCACACACACACACACACACACACACACATACACACACACACACACACACTGTGTCCATGAACCACTGCTGCATATTTCCACTTATCTGTTTTCAGCTTTCCCATTCTGAAGGACTACATACTAATCAAATCATAATGAAATACCAATTAATCATATTTTGGATGACATTTCTTTAACTCATAGAATATTTTAAGTGTTCCTGCATGTCCTCCATTTCAGTTAGGTCATCATTACGACCTCAAGGTCTAATAATAACGGTGCCTTTTGAAAGGGTAGGTATGGCTTACTATGTCACCGAATTGTATCGTAGATATAAGGCTTAGGGACTTGATGTTTTATTTATTAGCCCCATATACCAATTAAGGTACGACTCGCTTTTGTATTTTGGCCCATGTGTCATACACGTATATGACCCCTAAGTTATATATGCTAAAGTAAATGGTGCTGTTCGTATTTTTCAGAACCATTTCTAGCCTGAGTTCTTCTCAATGTAAAGAAGATGACAAGAACAACCAAACAGAAGAGTGGGACTGAGTACGAGAGATGGGCACGAGCCTTTTTGGCGCGCAGTGTTATGACACAGAACCACTGTAAAACTGTTCTTATTGGTGATATTGTACAATAACAACAAAGTGGGGAAAGCGATTGAATTCTTGGTTGTCCCTCATGACACATGTCACGTCTTTAATGACATCCATTATATTCCACCAATCCTATACAAAACCTGCTTCTACAGGTTCCGATTGATGCTCACCTAAACAGAAACTACTGTATGAAAAGATTTTGTATGCATGGTAGCAACTGCATGTGTAGCTTCCATTTTTTATTCACTTGAACCGAGAGCACATTCATCAAGTTTCAGTATGATGCAGGTTTGTGCATTACGCACACTTAACAACTGTGTTCTGAACAATAAATTGCCATGCACGATTTCAACACTTACAATTTTGATACCTCATATAGAACTCGGAAGCTGCTTAGGGCAATTTCTAATTAAATATATAAAATCAGTACATGCATATTTCCATTACTTCTCAGCTTGCAATATAGTGAAACCAAATAAGTATAGTGGGCAATGACAGGCAGGTGCCCTTGGCTCTAAAAACATATGCATGAGCTGTCCCTCCAGCAAGACGAATGCTCCCAGTGGTGCAAGTCACTAGTAACATAAGCGTTGGCATTATGGCTAAATAAATAAGTACCACAATGGACTAGCTGGATTTGAGTTGAAACTGCTAAAGATAAAATGCCCACTTAATCAATATATTCATGCACACTATTCATTTTCTATTAGGCATTCATTTAAGATATACTTAAAACTTGCATTGGGAACACTGGTAGAGGGATATGCTCGTTACACTGCATTCATATTCATAAAATAATGCAGGAATCGGTAAATTGAGAATATTTTGGCTCTTGTTCTCAGCTTACTAGTTTCAAAAGATTTTTCAACAGTTCAATATCTGAGATTGTTATTAAATGGAAGATTATTTAGCTACCAGGCAGGACAAAATGCAAGTTGTTGCAGTTCACTTACCCACACATGACCTCACATCAGCAAGTAGAGAGTAACCAGATTTACAGGAACATCGAAAGCTTCCAATAGTATTGTTGCATATCTGAACACACCCTCCATTGTTAGTTAGACATTCATTTACATCTGAGGTAGAGTAATCAACAAGTAATTCATTTCAACTCATGCAGTTTTTTTCAGAATACACTTTTATCAGCAACTTTAGGATCAGTATCATATCACACACTGTGTCCCATGAACCACTGCTGCCCATTTCCACTCCTCTGTTGTCAGCTTTCCCATTCTGAAGGACTACAAACTAATCAAATCATAATGAAATACCAATTAATCATATTTTGGATGACATTTCTTTAACTCATAAAATATTTTAAGTGTTCCTGCATGTCCTCCATATCAGTTAGGTCATCATTACGACCTCAAGGTCTAATGATAACGATGCCTTTTGAAAGAGTAGGTATGGTTTACTATGTATCGTAGATATAAGGCTAAGGGACTTGATGTTTTATTTATTAGCCACATATACCAAATAAGGTACGACTCGCTTTTGTATTTTGGCCCATGTGTCATACATGTATATGACCCCTAAGTTATATATGCTAAAGTAAATGGTGCTGTTCGTATTTTTCAGAACCATTTTTAGCCCGAGTTCTTCTCAATGTAAAGAAGATGACAACAACAACCAAACAGAAGAGTGGGACTGAGTACGAGAGGTGGGCACGAGCTTTTTTGGCGCGCAGTGTTATGACACAGAACCACTGTAAAACTGTTCTTATTTGTGATATTGTACAATAGCAACAAAGTGGGAAAAGCGATTGAATTCTTGGTTGTCCCTCATGACACATGACACGTCTTTAATGACATCCATTATACTCCACCAATCCTATATAAAACCTGCTTCTACAGGTTCCGATTGATGCTCACCTAAACAGAAACTACTGTATGAAAAGATTTTGTATGCATGGTAGCAACTGCATGTGTAGCTTCCATTTTTTATTCGAGCATATTCATCAAGTTTCAATATGATGCAGGTTTGTGCATTACGCACACTTAACAACTGTGTTCTGAACAATCAATTGCCATGCACGATTTCAACACTTACAATTTTGATACCTCATATAGAACTTAGAAGCTGCTTAGGGCAATTTCTAATTAAATATATAAAATCAGTACATGCATATTTCCATTACTTCTCAGCTTGCAATATAGTGAAACCAAATAAGTATAGTGGGCAATGACAGGCAGGTGCCCTTGGCTCTAAAAACATATGCATGAGCTGTCTCTCCAGCAAGACGAAAGCTCCCAGTGGTGCAAGTCACTAGTAACATATGTGTTGGCATTATTAAAATTCTGACTAACTAAATAAGTACCACAATGGACTAGCTGGATTTGAGTTGAAACTGCAAAAGATAAAATGCCCACTTAAGCAATATATTCATGCACATTATTCATTTTCTATTTGGCGTTCATTAAGATATACTTAAAACATGCATTGGGGATACTGGTGGAGGGATATGCTTGTATCCATTGTATTCATATTCATAAAATAATGCAGTATTGGTTGAATTGAAAATATTTTGGCTCTTGTTCTCAGCTCACTAGTTTCAAAAGATTTTTCAACAGTACAAGATCTGAGATTTTTATTAATTTAGCTACCTGGCAGGACAAAATGCAAGTTGCTGCAGTTTACTTACCCTCACATGACCTTGCATCAGCAAGTAGGGAGTAACCAGACCTACAGGCGCATCGAAAGCTTCCAATAGTATTGCTGCATATCTGAGCACACCCTCCATTGTAATTTAGACATTCATTTACATCTGAGGTAGAATAACCATACAAGTAATTCTTTTCAACTCATACAGTTCTTTCAGAATTCACTTTTATCGGCAACTTTATGATCAGTATCATATCACACACTGTGTCCCTGAACCACTGCTGCACATTTCCACTCCTTTATTTTCAGCCTTCCCATCTTGATAGACTGCATACTAATCAAATCACCATATCTCAAGACGTTAGTGATAAAAACATCCTCTATGCAAGAAGGTAGGTTGTGTGTAGGAATCAAAGGTGATGGTGGTGTAATAAGCAAGGGAACAAGACTAATGGAAAAATGAAATAGACCTATATTGGCATATTTTAATGTGCGTGCTAATATTTCATTTTTCCTTTTCAATCAGAAGCAATTTTACACCACCATCGCCTTTGATTTCTATATATTACCTACCTTCTTTCATAGAGAATGTTTTTATCACTTGTTTCGTAAAGTTTTTTGATGGATTTAGTATTGTATTGAGTTCTTGAAACTTATATATCCATGTAGCAAGAATGTCAAATGACTGTTCTATTTTAGAATCTCGTGGCCATGCAGAATATATTTTAAGTGTTCCTGCATGTCCTCCATTTCAGTTAGGTTATCATTAGGACCTCAAGGTCCTATTGATAACGGTGCCTTTCGAAAGCATCAGCACGGCTTACCATGTCACCGAATTGTATCGTAGATATAAGGCTTAGGGACTTGATGTTTTATTTATCAGCCCCATATGCCAAATAAGGTACTACTCACTTTTGTATTTTGACCCATGGTCATACATGTATATGACTGCTAAGGTTAAAATGCAGATATCAGAAGTTTCGCCAGAAACATCCATATAGGATTTGACCCTGACTATGAATTTCATTAAAAATATGTGACGTGTCTCTAACAAGACTCCCGACGATGGGATCATTTAGCTTGTTATAGCAATCGAACTATAGGTCAAAAATGATCAGTTTCGTTTTTTTTTGTCACAGAACCACGCAGTTGTAGAGAACAAAAGGGTACTGCCCGTCCTCGTACACAGTCCCGGAACATGGTCTCCTCCTTTGACTCCTTCTCCTTCTTCTTGGCAATGCATAACTTGGGATAGGAACACTTTAAAACAATAAAAGTTTCACCAATAGCATTCAGAATAGGCTGGAAGAGCCGCTTTCATATAAAATAGTCGATGTTATATATTGGTAAACAATCGACTATACAGTCTATGTAATATGCGTAATTAGATATCTTTTAAGACGTAATTTTAGATATCTGAAAATAAATGTTTGTCTAAATAATGAACAACTAGAGTAAACACTTTGGTGCTTCAATTGTCGTTTGGTGTAACCTCTTTTGCTTGTGAAGTTGTTTTTCTCGAAATGCCTTCAATCAGGAAAAGAAACGAGCGAAACAACGTGCAAAATACCTTCAAGTTCAAGACGATGTTTTAGAATCGACACGGGCATCCACAACAATACATAATATTCACAGTGATTTCAGTGACTTGGGTATGAACAAAAATCAAGGAAACAAGTAACTAAACACATTCTCTACGAGAAAGTTGGTTGATATAGGATTTGAAGGAAATGTAAAAAGCAAGGAAACAAGGTGTTGTCAGAAGGGAAAATGTAATAGACATACATTTAGCACATTACTAGGGCATGTGTTGCTGGTGTGCTAAATATAGGACTCCCTTAAGACCTTATTTCCTTGCTTTTTACACCACCAATCGCCTTCAAATCCTATGTACCAACAACTTTCTCATAGAGAATATTTTTAGTTACTTGTATGCTAAAGCAATTGGTGCTGTTGGTATTTTTCAAAACCATTTCTAACTCGATTTCTTCTCAATGGAAGGAAGATGATAATCAGCAAACAGAAAAATAGGACTGAGTACGAGAGAGAGGTGGGCACGAGCATTTTTGTTATCTAAAAGCCTGCAGTGTTATGACACAGAATGACACAGAACCACTGTAAAACAGTTTTTGTTTGTGAATTCATACGATAGCAACAGAGTTGGAAAAGTGATCGAATTCTTGGTTGTCCCTCAAAACACAAGTTACGTCTTTAATGGCATTCAATATACTCCACCAATCCAATATAAAACCTGCTTCCAGAGGTTCCGATTAATGCTCACCTAAACGGATTCTACTGTTTGAAAAGATTTTTGAGTGCATGGTAGCAACGGCAGGTTTAGCTTCCATTTTGCATTCACTTAAACCGAGAGCACATTCATCAAGTTTCAATATGATGCAGGTTTAACATTACACAAACTTAACTACTGTGTTCTGAACAATCCATAACTTAAATTGTCCTGCACGATTTCAAAATTTACAATTTTGATACCCCTCATATAGAACTGTTAGAAACTGTGTAGGCAAGGTCTAATTAAATATATAAAATCAGTACATGCATCTTCACAGCTCGCAATATAGTGAAACCAAACAATTCAAATAATTACAGTGAGCTATGACAGGCAGGTGCCCTTGACTCTACAAACATATGCATGACTATGACGACCAGTTAGTATATAAGATTGTTTGCTAGTTGCTAAACTTCTGATTTCAATGACATGACCAAAAGCATTGAAATGGACTGGCAATTACATGCATCATTTGGTAAGGGTTGATACATTGTTCCCCTTGACAAGAATCTCTTAAGTAGAGCTTTGAACCCAATGTCTTTCCTTTCACCCGTAGATTCATTATGATTAATGATTGTGCATTCATTAGTGAGATAATTAAGAAACCGTTTACAGCAAGGAAGTTGGTGATACAATTATCAAGGCAACAAAGAAGGAAACAAGGTGAATGAAAGTAAAAAAGCACACTACATTTCAGTGCATTTTGACACAATAGGTTTGGTTACCCCAGAATTCCTCATTTTATTGATCGGAATGTTTATTTACTAGATACATGAGTTTCATTAAAGTTTCCTGCTGGCAATGAATTGATGTAACACTTATATACATAAAGTTGGCAACCAAATTATTACAGAGAGCACAGGATAAAAAGAGCCACCTTACGAGTGACTTTCATATACATCACCCACCTAATCTCACAATAACATGCCATATCCATGTGTCCATATATCACCAACATCAAGGACCATCAATTTTTATCCCTTCTGGGCTCTGCTGAATAGCAGTGGCTTGTTCAACTACATACAGATACACTACTTATAGTAGCTTGTGTTTAACAACATGTGACAATTCCCATTTGGTACAAACACATGAATCAGAATATGACTTTTATGTCTAATTCTCTAAGAGTATTAGTCAACTGTATTATTAGACATTTATAATTGCTTAAACAAATATGCATCCCACTCATGACATCTGCCAAATTTATAAATAGCCTTGGGCACGCCAGCTTTATCTAGATGTCAACATTTTGTTCTCTTTGGTGCATAGCATGATGTGGAATTATAAGGTGTGAAGACCTCCATGCTCACGCTTCACTACTCTGGTCCATTTGCCCAGCCACTGTACCTTAGCACACCCCTATCTACCTGTAATCATCATGCCTCTGTTCATACGTTTTAAGTGCTGACTGCCCTGGAAAGGGGATCATAGACAGAGGTGGTCAGTCAGCGTGGAAAGTGTCAATTCATTTCAAATCATGCAGATCTATTTTATCCAAGCTTTCTACGGGCAATGTTTTATCCAACATGTCATCACACTAAATCACTGCTGCATTGCCCCCCTCTTCCATAGTTCACTTACCAACACAGGTTCGTGCATCAGTACCATAAGAGTATCCGGTGTTGCAGGAACATGTGAAGCTTCCAACAGTATTGTTGCATATCTGAGTACACCCTCCATTGTTAGTTAGACATTCATTTATATCTGAGTACATTAACCACACATATATTTGCCATAACTTGGTGGTTACTTTTTAAAAATCATTTCTGAATGTGCTTATTTGTATAGTTCTCCACAGTTACAATTCAAACACCTTGGTTACCAACCTTAACCCTAACCCCACAAAACAAACCTGCACCACACTGTACACTAGCATCTTCTTGGTGGCTGCAGTTGTGTATACCAATTCCATTGCTGACACAGTCCCATAGTCGTGGCTCAGTCCCAACGCAGCCAACATCATCCAGCCATATGGATCCTGTTCCTTGGCCATAAAATGCTTGAGGCAAACCTGTACCATTAGCTGTTTGGACACCCATATAGAAAATTATCTATTATAATTAGATAGCATATAATGTCATTTACATTTAACGATAACCACATCAATGTGTTTACAACAACATTCATGCACTCATATGCATGTCTTAAAACACTAGAACTGGATATTACAGTTATTTTGCTTGATTGATATGATGTATTGTGGCATTGTTTTCACTTAAATGGCACTGATTTTGTACTTGAACTATATGGCTAATTGTGACCAGAGTGACTAAGTATCATGCAATGGAATATTTTGCACCAGCTTCAGCAAATATTTGGCTTGCACTACAGAATGCACATATGCAGTATTAATCTCAAAAAGTAGGTTTGATATAATTAACATGTCTTTTCAGCATGCATATTTTGGCTGGCTTTGATACTACATGTTGAATTTTTATCCTCCAATCATCACAGTAAGCTAGGTATTGAAATATAAAAACAATGATATGAACCTCATCACTATTTATTTTTGATATTGGTGCTTTATTAATTACTCGGACCATTCATATTTTTAAAGCTGAATGATCTAGGTATGGTAAATGGAACACAGTGCTCTTAAGATAAATAATTATAGCAGGCACGGGAATAACGATTGACTAATCACATATTAGATGTCTGAATTTTACCATATCCAAGCTGTCTGCAGGCAACGGTAGCATCTATGTTATCCCACGAGTCATCACACACTGTGCCCCATGATCGACTGTTGCATACTTCCACTCTTCCATTTTGAGCTGTCCCTCCAGCGAGACGAATGCTCCCATTGGTGCAAGTCACTAGTAACATAAGTGTTGGCATTTAAATAAGTACCACAATGGACTAGCTGGATTTGAGTTGAAACTGCTAAAGATAAAATACCCACTTAAGCAATATATTCATGCACACTATTCATTTTCTATTAGGCATTTCATTTAAGATATACTTAAAACATGCATTGGGGATACTGGTGGAGGGATATGCTCATATCCACTGTATTCATATTCATTAAATAATGCAGTAATGGTGAATTGAAAATATTTTGGCTCTTGTTCTCAGCTCACTAGTTTCAAAAGATTTTTCAACAGTTCAAGATCTGTGATTGTTATTAAGTGGAAGATAATTAAGCTACCTGGCAGGACAAAATGCAAGTTGTTGCAGTTTACCTACCCTCACATGACCTTGCATCAGCAAGTAGAGAGTAACCAGAGTTACAGGAACATCGAAAGAGTATTGCTGCATATCTGAGCACACCCTCCATTGTTAGTTTGACATTCATTTACATCTAACCATACAATTAATTCATTTCAACTCATACAGTTTTTTCAGAATACGCTTTTATCGGCAACTTTGGGATCAATATCATATCACACACTGTGTCCCATGAACCACTGCTGCACATTTCCACTCCTCTGTTTTCAGCTTTCCCATTCTGAAGGACTACGTACTAATCAAATCATAATGAAATACCAATTAATCATATTTTGGATGACATTTCTTTGCTTAAACAACTAAAATATTTTTAAAAGTGTTCCTGCATGTTCTCCATTTCAGTTGGGTTTCCATTAGGACCTCAAGGTCCTAATGATATGAAAGCATAGGCATGGCTTACCATGTCACCGAATTGTAAAGCACTTAATGTTTGATTTATCAGCCCTGTATACCAAATAAGGTACTACCTGCTTCTGTAATTTGGCCCATGTGTCATACATGTTTATGACAGGTTAAAATGCACATATATGCTAAAGCAATTGGTGCTGTTGGTATTTTTCAAAACCATTTCTAGCTCAAGTTCTTCTCAATGGAAGGAAGATGACGGCAATGACCAAGCAGAAAAATGGCACTGAGTACGAGAGATGGGCACGAGCATTTTTATGACAAAGAATAACACAGAACCACTGTAAAACTGTTTTTGTTTGTGATATCATACGATAGCAAAAGAGTTGGAAAAGTGATCGAATTCTTGGTTCTCCTTCAAGACTCAAGTCGCGTCTTTAATGGAATTCATTATTCTCTACCAAGCCTATATAAAACATTCTTCCAGAGGTTCCGATTAACGTTCACCTAAACAGATTCTACTGTTTGAAATGATTTTGTGTGCATGGTAGCAACTGCACATGTAATTTCCATTAGAATTCACTTACACCCATCAAGTTCAATATGATGCAGATTTGAGTAGTACACAGACTTAACTACTGTGTTCTGAGCAATCCATAACTTAAATTGCTCTGCACGATTTCAAAATTTACAATTTTGATACCCCTCATATAGAACTGTTACAAACAGCTTAGGGCAATTTCTAATTAAATATATCAAATCAGTACGTGAGTTTCACAGCTCGCAATAAAGTGAAACCAAACAATCCAAATAAGTATAGTCTGCAATAACAGGCAGGTGCCCTTGACTCTAAAAGCATATGGATGACTATGAGGACTGGTTAGTATATACGATTGTTTGCTAGTTAAATTTCTGATTCAATGGCATGACCAAAAGGACTGGCAATTACATGCATCATTTGGTAAGGGTTGATACATTGTTCCCCTTGACAAGAATCTCTTAAGTAGTGCTTTCAACCCAATTTCTTTCCTTTTGCCCATACATTTTAGATTCATTATGTGCATTCCTTAGTGAGATAATTAAGAAACCGTTTACAGCAAGGAAGTTGGTGATACAATTATCAAGGTAACATAGAAGGAAACAAGGGTGAATGGAAAGTAAAAGGCACACTACATTTCAGTGCCTTTTGACACAATAAGTTTGGTTACCCCAGAAATCCTCATTTTATTGAAGGGACTGTTTATCAGTTTACTAGATACATGAGTTTCGTTAAAGTGTCCTGCTGAATTGATGTATCCTGTTCTAATTATAACATAAAGGTTGGCAACCAACTATTACAGAGAGCACAGGATAAAAAGAGCCACCTTACGAGTGACTTGAATACACATCACCCACCTAATCTCACAGTAACATGCTACCAACATTCCCCATATCCATGTGTCCATATATCAACGCCATCCAGGACCATCATTTGTTATCCCTCCTGGGGTATGCCAAATAGCAGTGGCTTGTTCAACTACTTACAGACACACCCCTTATGGCAGCATGTGTTTAACAACAGATGACACTTCCCATTTGGTACAACCACATGAAAGAGAAAATGACTTTTAGGTCTGATTTCATAAGAGTATTAGCCAACCACCATTTGCCCAGCCAATTTGCCTTAGCACACCCCTATCTACCTGTAATCATCATGCATCTGTTTCATAACTTTGTAAGTGCTAACTGCCCTGGAAAGGCTATCATAGACAGAGATGGTCAGTCAGCGTGGAAAGTGTCAATTCATTTCAAATCATGCAAATCAAGCTTTCTACGGGCAATGTTTTATCCAACATGTCATCACACTAAATCACTGCTGCATTGCCCCCTCTTCCATAGTTCACTTACCAAAACAGGTTCGTGCATCAGTACCAAGAGAGTATCCAGTGTTGCAGGAACATGTGAAGCTTCCAACAGTATTGTTGCATATCTGAGTACACCCTCCATTGTTAGTTAGACATTCATTTATATCTGAGTACATTAACCACAAATGTATTTGCCATAACTTCGTGGCTAATATTTCTAAATGTGCTTATTTGTATAGTTCTCCACAGTTACAATTCGAACACCTTGGTTGCCAACCTTAACCCTAACCCCACAAAACAAACCTGCACCGCACTGTACACTAGCATCTTCTTGGTGGTTGCAGTTGTGTCTACCGATTCCATAGTTGACACAGTCCCATAGTCGTGGCTCAGTCCCAACACAGCCAACTTCATCCAGCCATATGGATCCTGTTCCTTGGCCATATATTGCTCCAAAACCTGTACCATTAGCTGTTTGGACACCCATATAGAAAATTATCTGTTAAAATTACATAGCATATAATGTCATTTACATTTAACGATAACCACATCAATGTGTTTACAACAACATTCATGCACTCATATACATGTCTTAAAACACTAGAACTGGATATTCTGGTAAAATACAGTTATTTTGCTTGATTGATATGATGTGTTGTGGCATTGTTTTCACTTAAATGGCACTGATTTGGTACTTGAACTATATGGCTAATTGTGACCAGAGTGACTAAGTATCATGCAATGGAATATTTTGCTCCAGCTTCAGCAATTATTTGGCTTGCACAACAGAATGCACATATGCAGTATTAATCTCAAAAGGAAGGTTTGATCATTAACATGTCTTTTCAGCATGCATATTTTGGCTGGCTTTGATACTACATGTTGATTTTTTATTCTCCAATTATCACAATAAGCTAGGTATTGAAGTATGGAAACAATGACCTAAACCTTATCACTATTTATATTTGATATTGGCGTATTATTATTTGTTCAGACTGTTTATATTTCTAAAGCTGAGTGATCTAGGTATGGTAAATGGAACACAGTGCTCTTAAGATAAATAATTATAGCAGGCACGGGAATAACGATTGACTAATCACATATTAGGTGTCTGAATTTTACCATATCCAAGCTGCCTGCAGGCAATGGTAGCATCTGTGTTATCCCACCCGTCATCACACACTGTGCCCCATGAACCGCTGTTGCATACTTCCACTCTTCCATTTTGAGCTGTCCCTCCAGCAAGACGAATGCTCCCAGTGGTGCAAGTCACTAGTAACATAAGTGTTGGCATTATTCTTATTCTAAATAAGTACCACAATGGACTAGCTGGATTTGAGTTGAAACTGCTAAAGATAATATACCCACTTAAGCAATATATTCATGCACACTATTCATTTTCTATTAGGCATTTCATTTAAGATATACTTAAAACATGCATTGGGGATACTGGTGGAGGGATATGCTCGTATCCACTGTATTCATATTAATAAATTAATGCAGTAATGGGTGAATTGAAAATATTTTGGCTCTTGTTCTCAGCTCACTAGTTTTCAATTTGCTAAACAGTTCAAGATCTGAGATTGTTATTAAAATAATTAACCCACCTACCCTCACATGACCTTGCATCAGCAAGTAGAGAGTAACCAGAGTTACAGGAACATGTGAAGCTTCCAATAGCATTGCTGCATATCTGAGCACACCCTCCATTGTTAGTTAGACATTCATTTAAATCTAAGGTAGAATATTCATACAAGAAATTCATTTCAACTCATACAGTTTTTTCAGAATACACTTTTATCGGCAACTTTAGGATATCACACACTGTGTCCCATGAACCACTGCTGCACATTTCCACTCCTCTGTTTTCAGCTTTTCCATTCTGAAAAACTAAATACTAATCAAATCATAATGAAATACCATATTTTGGATAACATTTCTTTACTTAACACCGCATCCACGAGAAACGCAAAGAAATTTAATCTATTTTGGGTCAAACCGAAAAATGATTAATTCCCTCTAGATAGAATGGATTGGTTTTGAGTGGAGATTTCACTACATGTACCATTATTATGACATAATTGTGTATTTGTAATAACTTGATGATTACTTGTACTGCGCATTGGGATGTATTGATATGACCTTTGCCTAAGCCGCAAGCTATTTCACATGGTGGCAGCGGTTGGTCATGGCTACGTCAAACTTTCGACTAGAACCTCCGTCGTTTAATTTTCGGAAGCCTGACGAGTGGCCGCGTTGGGTTCGCCGTTTTGACTAGTCTCGGGTAGCATCTGGCCTTGCCCGCGGACAGCGAAGAGAAAACAGATTAGTACACTCTTATACAGCCTGGGTGAGGAAGCAGAAGAGGTGTTAGCGGTAACCGACACAAAATCAAAGAAGACCTACAAAGCCATTGTTGACACTTTTAACTCCTTTTTCGGGGTGAGGAGGAATATTATTTATGAAAGAGCGCGCTTCAACACACGAGTCTAACAAGAAAGTGAGTCAGCTGAACAGTACATCATTGCCTTGCATTCTCTAGCCGAAAATTGTGGATATGGAGCGCTGAAAGATGACCTCATACAGGACAGACTGGTTATTGGGATTCGGCACGAGGCCTTGTCCAGACGACTTCAGATGGATCCAGAGCTCACACTGGGAAAGGCTACTATGATGATGCGCCAGGAAGAGGCTGTAAAAGAGCAGCAGGTGGCCTTAAAACAAGACAAGGATGGTGAGGGGAGTGTAAGGGCAGAGATAAGCAGGATGAAGGTCAGCAAACCGAAAGAGTCAACTATTAAACAAGCTTGCTGGAGATGTGGAAACCACCACGACTATGAGAAATGCCCTGCCTACTGAGCAACATGTTACAGTTGTCATAAAAGGGGGCATTTCAAGTCTCAATGTTCTTCAAAAGGTGGAACACCTGATCATGATACAGATGAGGGAGAAATTGAACATGTTGAGACTGCATTCCTTGGAGGAAAAAAAGGTCAGTGGGTAACTAAAATGTCATTACGTGGTCAACTAACTCAGTTTAAGATTGATACGGGAGCAGAGGTGTCAGCCATCTCTCATAACCAATACAAGAAACCGAAGTTAAATGTTACTTTGACTAAGCCTTCTAAAGTGCTGTATGGCCCAGCAAATCAATTCTTACCGGTGTTAGGGGAGTTTGTAGGTGCTCTCACATTTCAGGATAAATCCTGTAGTCAAAGAATCTTTGTGGTAGCAGGTCTTAAGAATAACTTACTTGGTCTCCCGGCAATTGAGGCACTGGGTCTTTTGGTACGAATAGACACAGTTTCAGGGGATTACAAAGCAAAATAGTTGCAAAATATGCATCCTTGTTCAAAGGCCTAGGGACAATGGGAGAACCTTACAAAATTCAGTTGAAACCTGAGGCTAAACTGGTTAGTCTGTTTGCTCCAAGACGGGTACCGATCCCACTTTGCGAACAGGTTGTAAATGAGTTGAAGGATGGAATCGCTTAGCATTATATCTAGAATAGACATTCCTATTCCCTGGTGTGCAGGCAAGGTTGTGGTACCAAAGGCCAATGGAACCATAAGGATTTGTGAGACCTTAAACCGTTAAATGAATGTGTTTTGAGGGAAATCTACCCACTACCCAAAGTCGATTATATCCTTGCCCAGCTTACAGGGGCGACAGTGTTTAGTAAACTGGATGCTAATTGTGGGTTTTGGCAGATATTCTTAATAAATATTCTTGAATATGTAATGAAAACAAATTAATGAATATTCAAACAAAAATCATATTTTATCTTACTCTAACTTTCTCAAGAGAATTCACCCAATGGAATATCAGAAAATGCAAATTTGAAACTTTTGTAACTTTGGTGATCTTCTCGCCTACTGACAACATTTGTTACACCCTTTGGACGTTTCTGTTTTAATAAACTGATATCGAGTGCCCCTGAGCTTTTCCAGAAGCGGATGAATGAGATTCTAGCTGGCTGTACAGTGACATTGTGCCTTATAGATGATGTGCTGGTGTTTGGAGCAACTCAGGAGGAACATGACCTTAGGTTGGATGGAGTACTTGCTAGAATCCAAGCTGTAGGAGTAACACTCAATGAAGAAAAATGTGAGTTCAGTACTACTATGGTGAAGTTTCTAGGGCGCATTGTAGACAAAGCTGGAATCAGAGCAGATCCCGAGAAAACAATGGCTATCAACAACATGGCCCAGCCCACAAATGTTACTGAGTTAAGGCGTTTCATGGGGATGATCAATCAGTTAGGGAAATTTTCGCCAAATCTTGCATCCATTACCCAATCGTTGAGGGATCTGATGAGCTCAAAGTCGGTATGGGTTTGGGGCCCTGCCCAAGAAGAATCCTTTCAAGCTTCAAAATCTGAACTTTCAAAGCCAATGGTACTTGCACTGTACAATCCAGAGTCAAAAACAAAACTTGCGTCTTTATATGGATTGGGTGCAGTCTTGTTGCAGGATAATGACAATGAATGGAAACCTGTTGTGTATGCATCACGATCATTAACAGAAACGGAGAATCGTTACGCCCAAATTGAGAAGGAAGCACTATCAATCACATGGGCTTGTGAAAAATTTTCCGACTATATTCTAGGGAAACACATCTTGATTGAGACAGATCACAAACCACTTGTGCCACTTCTTAGTTCCAAACATTTAGATAGCCTTCCCCCACGTGTCTTGAGATTCCGACTTCGATTGATGGAATTTAGTGTTTCCACTATTCATGTGCCAGGCAAGTTCATGTGTACATCTGACACACTTTCCCGTGCACCGGTAGAGACTGCTGACAAAAACAGCACAGCACTCCAGAAGGAAGTAGAGTGTCACATTGCTGCCATTACTTCTGGCTTCCCAGCTACTAAACATCTGCTTGAGATTTACCGTACTGCCCAAGCCAGAAACCCAATTACAGAGACACTGATCAAATTTACCAAATTTGGTTGGCCGGAGAAGCATAAACTTCCCTCTACCATTAAACCTTATTGGTCAGTGAGAGGACAGATCACATTGCATAATGAGCTCCTTCTGTTTGGTAATCGAATTGTAGTCCCTGAGGAATTGCAAGATGACGTACTTGAGAAGATCCATCAAGGGCACCAAGGGATCTTGAAATGTCGACTTAGAGCAACATCAGCGGTGTGGTGGCCGGGAATCTCAAAAGATATAGAGAATATGGTCAAAGAATGTTACACCTGTGCCAGCAGAATACCACAAAGGAAGGAACCTATGATTGCCTCAGATTTACCCCTTTATCCATGGCAGAAAGTTGGAGCTGATCTGTTTGAACTGAAAGGAACAAAGTATCTGTTAGTGGTTGACTATTTTTCACGTTATGTGGAGATTGTAAAACTGACTTCTACCTGCTCAGAGGTTGTTATTGGTCACTTGAAAACGATTTTTTCTCGGTTTGGCATTCCAGAAATTGTGGTTGGTTATAATGGGCCGCAGTTCATGTCTAGTGAGATGAAAACCTTCGCTGTCTCATATAAATTTGAACATGTTACCAGCAGTCCTAGGTATCCGCAAGGGAATGGCTTAGCGGAACGAACAGTGCAGACCATGAAGAGTATGCTGACCACAAAGGATGATGTCAACCTATGTTTGTTGAGTTATAGGATGACAACTATGCCCTGGTGTGGACACAGTCCTGCTGAACTTCTAATGGGACGTCAGCTTCGTACTCAAGTTCCCCGAGCACAAGAGCAGTTTATCCCCGAGTGGTCTTACCTGAAAGAGCTGAGGAAACAGCACAAAACATACAAAGGGAAACAGACTGATTATTATGATATGAGTCATTGGGTGAGGGAGAGGCCTGGTCTGAGTATTGATAGTGAAGTATGGGTGACCAATCTGGATGGCAAACGTGAGCCAACTCGTGGTGTAGTCTCCTCACCAGCAGAAACTCCGAGATCATATGTTGTTCATACTCCATCTGGACCACTTCGGAGAAATAGCCAGCATTTGAGGCCAGTGCCAGAGGAGAAGACAGCATCCAAGGAACCAGTACCTGAGGATGGACAACTCCCGAGGGAGCCTGTATCGTCAAACATCGATCAGCTACCTTCAGTTCGCAGTCCCATAATGACACGACAGAGATCAGGCGTTAAGCTGCAACCTCCCCTACGCTATAGTGGTGATGAGAATCACTGACTTGGAAAGATAGTTGTGACATAATTGTGTATTTGTAATAACTTGGTGATTACTTGTACTGCGCATGGGGATATATAGATATGACTTTTGCCTAAGCTGCAAGCTATTTCACAATTATGAGGCATATTGCATTTTTTTGCATCTCAAACAGACATACCATTGGCTCAAAACGTCATTGCATAGTTGAGTACAGATTTTTTTAAATAACATATTCTTCTAGAGCATTACAATAAATGTGTAAAAACTGTATGAAACTTTGTGAAAATGGTTTTAAATTATGGCTCTAAGTTAAATACATGTAATCAAAACTCACGGTCAGGAGTGAAATGCAGTGCAAGGTAATGAAATGTGAAAATGGAGTGATTTTTGCGTGGGCGGAGTTCAAGAATCTTTCTCCCTGTCGTACTAAATAATATACCATGACTCTATCCAGACAGGTACAGACTGGGTGTTTTGGTAGAACTTGCAAAACCTGCCTTCGCTGGCTCTTTGGATGAGCGGACCATGCCCCCTGCCTACCGCGAGTGAAAATGTCTTGTAACTTACTGCTGAAAACGAGTGCAATAGAAGCTTTGGCGTGGTTGAAAAAGGAATGTATGTACCCTCCTATAGTTGTATAATGCAATTTTGATTCAATAATACTCAACCTGGTGGTGGAAAACATGACCCTGAAAAAAATGTACCCGAGGGCATTTATCACATCAAAAACTATGTACCCATTCAACATTTTCATGTAACAAGGAGTTATTTATAGAGCACCATTACAAAAAAAGTAGAAATTACTCTTTACAAATGGGTGAGCTTTATGATTTTTTTTTCCAGTCAAAAAAACAATTGGATGGAATTATCAATATCCACAAATGCCCCCAAATTTCCCCGCGTTTTTCGTGGATGCAGTATTAAAGTATTTTTTTTTATCATTTCTAAATGTGCGTATTTGTATAGTTCTCCACAGTTACAATTCAAACACCTTGGTTGCCAACCTTAACCCTAACCCCACAAAACAAACCTGCACCGCACTGTACACTAGCATCTTCTTGGTGGCTGCAGTTGTGTATACCAATTCCATTGTTGACACAGTCCCATAGTCGTGGCTCAGTCCCAACACAGCCAACATCATCCAGCCATATGGATCCTGTTCCTTGGCCATAAAATGCTTGAGGCAAACCTGTACCATTAGCTGATCGGACAGTACGAACCATAATCATGGTAGTATGCATCTGTTCTAATTGCATAGTAGTACATTGCACTTGGATTCAATAGGCTATGGTACTACATGGGTGTATTTGCCAATATGCTCATAGAAATAGTATGAACACTACAACAGGATAGTCCGATGTATTATTATTTCTTGATATACTGAAATGGTACAATTTGGCCAAAATGGATCTCATTGGCAATTGATTCATATGACTAGTGGGTACTGCTTTAGACAGAATGAGGAAATAAAAGTAAACTGGAACTCTTTTGGCCAGCAACAGACTGCGCTAACATGCAACATAAACAATCTGAATGTTGGATTCATAATAAATGTGTCTTGTCAGCATACACATTTGGGCTGGTATTCTTTATTGACGTCAACCTGTCACGGAGGAAACTGTCCACAGAGTAAAGTGCCCACCTGGACCATTTACTCCGGAGTAGGTTGTCCTAGGACACTTTACTCCAACGCAACCTGTCCCTCAGGACAAGTTACTTCGGAGTAAGCTGTCCCCATCTGGAGTAAACTGTCCCTACCTCAACTGTCGTCCCATGCACAATTTACTCCGGAGTATGATGTCCTAGGACAACTTACTCCAGAATAATATGTCCTAGGAAAGTTTACTCTGACAGTTTGCTTTTCGCTGGATATATGCATGTGCCCTGAGTTCATTATGACATCAGCAAACTCTCGTTCCTCCTTTTCATCTGTCCTCTCTTGAGTCTCATCCATTTACCTCAGCTATAAATGTAGTAGAAGTCACATATACTACCTCTTAAAGCCAGTAGGCAGCTAAGCTCCTTATAGGTAGTGATTAACAACTTACATCACGTGGCTGCACACTAGTTTGAATAGCAATTTACACGATACTTACTCCATTGGGGAACAATTTACTTCGGAGTAAAATGTCCGATAGGATAATTAACTCCGACAGACACTTTCCTCCGTGACAGGCTATTCATCCCTTATTTATGGATGGTGATCTTTAAATAAGGAAGGTGTTTAAACATAAGAAGAATGGCATAAGCTCAGCCACAAAATGATGGCCACATAATTAACAATTTCTGGACGGGTTTTATATCTGAATAGCTGAAATAAATTAAAGTGCTTTTAATTCTGTACATATGTGTGTTTGTTCTTAACATTGCAAAATAATGATTGTGGGCTGGGAATAAGGATGTAAAAATTACAAAGTATTAAAAAGTGTGTGTGCTTTACCATATCCAAGCTGTCTGCAGGCAACGGTAGCATCTATGTTATCCCACGAGTCATCACACACTGTGCCCCATGAACCACTGTTGCAAACTTCCACTCTTCCATTTTGAGCTGTCCCTCCAGCAAGACGAATGCTCCCAGTGGTGCAGATCACTAGTTTCATAAACGATGACATTATTATTATAAATACCTACTAATTTACCATATAATAATGAGTTAGCTAATTAATTTTTCATCTGGTTCATTTAGTTGAGAGTTCATTAGTTAAGATTAAGTACACATTACGGTTTGTTTGATCAAATCATATGAAACATCCAAGTATTTAAACACACCAATTTTATTTGTTTAGCATTTGTTTGTACCAATGTAACTATTGGCACAGTTGCGCCAAGATGCATACAATGCCCAGAATGTTTTGGCCAGTTAATGGATATCGTACACTGGGGTAAATAATTAATAAGGATGGGGGGGGGGGGGGTTAACACAATATGCATTTTTAATCTACACAGCCATCTATTAGTTAATCAATACATGCCTTTTTTTGTCTGAAATCCAACAGTTGTATGAATGCAAGGCTTCCTCTTGATTGATTTTTCTCTTGCTACACAATGCTAAATGAATTTTGAAGTTAAGCCAATATCACTAAGTCACTAAGTTGTGAGAATAATTGAAGGTCCTGGATCATATACAAAACTGCTTCTTCCATAACGACAAGATGCTAAACAATTGGGTCAAGGTTTGTAATGACATTTTGGTCACATCCTATTAGGTACTTTCTGCTGCAAGTGCTGATTGGTCATGTTATGCCCCTTCACCACCACCCTAACCTCTATGAGGATTGGGGATGAGAGCAGTGGGAGCCAACATGGGATAAAAGCACGAGCCCACCCTTGGAAAAACAGATGGGCACTGTCCAATGGAAAGAACTGTTTGTCTTATTAGTTCCTACGCAAGCTCAAAGGAGAGCCACATCTGTTTTCTTGTGGGAGTCTGGGATGTACAAGAGAGCCAAAGACAGTACAGAAAAGGTCAGAATGTGGGCCAGAAGAGAAGACCTATAGAATATACTGTATCATTGCCATGAAAAAAAGGGACCTAAAAAAATCTTTATCAAGTTTGTAAAGGACAATCAATACCTATGAACACACACCCCCCTCCCCCCCCCTGTCCTTAACTTTAATAGTTAATACGGTGTGGGAACGAGGCTAACGTGCGAGCTAGCTATTGGGCTATTCTATTTAATGACCGTAAAGGGGTATGGATGAGACTATAATAAGTTCCCCTGGATATTACGATTATTAAAGCTAACCAGCGTTAATATCTATTTTTCCGTCCGTACCCCTGTTCAGTCATTGAATGGAATAGCTAGTTCATATAGAGTGCGTTTCTGTACATGGTTCTTAGAGCTGGAAATGAACCAGCTACCTAGAATTTTCCATTTTGAAATACACACAAAAA
This sequence comes from Eunapius fragilis, assembly GCA_963681505.1. Lineage (NCBI taxonomy): Eukaryota > Metazoa > Porifera > Demospongiae > Spongillida > Spongillidae > Eunapius > Eunapius fragilis. The sequence continues at coordinate 2,682,259 of OY811992.1, forward strand.
TAACACAACTAGTTATGTACATGGTTACTAGGAAAATGCTTGTGGTGAAATCCATACAGGCATGACAGCCGGGGATTGGGAAAAGCTAGCACTGAAAAATTATACGGAAAATTTACAAACAAAATTACTATTTAATCTTGAATAACTTTGATAATAGAGGGCTTTGAATATTTGGATTTGTGAGGGTTTTAATAAAATTCCTTAACCGCTTACGATCATTGAAATCGAATTGGTGGATTGTTAGAATTCGGCTAACTACTGCAACATATGTTAAAGTAATGAAGCAGTTAATTAATTTCAATCCTGAGTTATAGTGATTATTAAATGTTGCGTTCTTTTGCAAACACACCCTGTATCATGTTAAGGTCACCCTTTTTGTCATGACCTGTAACATACCCTGTTCCAATTATATACCATTAGTATATGAGCACATTTGCAAGCCAATCAGTAATAATTTAGACCATTTGGAAGAAGAGCTGAATAATTCACTGTCTGTAACAGGGATTTTGAGTGCATTTTTTAAAACCTCATTAATATAAAAAAACTTCAACTGACATCCTGGTACCCAACTGGTCTGTGGGCAAGCCAGCGGCCCTTGATCTATCTGTTACCTCACCGCTCAATTTAAACGTTTTGTTGGAAGCGGGACTCACAGCTGGTGCAGCCGCCAGAGCTACAGAGCTGAGAAAGCATGAGGCAAATGATGGGAAGTGCAGGGAGCTTGGGTGGGTCTGTGTCCCCATGGTCGTTGAAGCTTATGGGGCTTGGGGTGCTGAAGCCATGGAGTCATTGTCGTGTCTGGCCTCTCGCCTAGCAACCAGTTCAAACAAGGCAAAAGCAGCTGTCCTCAATAGCCTGTATGGCAGGCTAAATCTTAACCTTGTTAAAGCAAATGCCACTGCAATGCTGTCTAGATGCTTTGCCTCGGACATGTACACTGTTTAGATTAGGTAGTTTCTTATTTTATTATGATGTGTCATGTTATAATTCCTTAATTAATTTATGTATTCAAGAAAATTTACAAAGTAAAACCTCAACTATAATAAAGATGAAATCAATACAATGAAATTACTGTACAAAATGAAATTACTGTACACAGGAGTAATTTTGTACCTGTGGAACATGGTGGTGCAGCACTCCCTTGATATATCACTTTTCTCCACATTTGATCACCATTTAAATATGTCGCACATCCAGCTCTCCATCCACCAAATGTTTGGTCCAGGTGCCAGCACAAACGATGTGCACAGTCATCATTGCCTACATCACAGGAACCCAAGTTCACATTGGATGAGGATGCGAAACCAAAACTGTATGATGGATATCGGTACCAGTAAGCTCCTCCAGGGTCGTAGTAAGCTGTGCTAGTGGAATTTGTAACTGTAAGAACATTAGTTGTTCCAAATGCTCCAATTGCAATGGTTTTTGTAAAATTAGATCTCTTGGCACCAACAAAGACAACTTTGGAACCATTACAAGCATGTAAATCACTTGAGGTTGTAAACGATGAATATGGCTGGTCATAACACTTCACAAAGCCACTCAGGAGTAGTATAGTCTCATTATAATTGTACAAGACTCCACTGGATGTAACTGTAGGACATAATTAGTATGCATGTTTAGCACTTTCATTTATTAAATAGAACATACTCACTTCCTGAAACATACCTTGATTAACTTGAAACACCCACTTCCCTCCTATTCCAACATTACTCATTTGAGTAATGTTAAGAATACTGGGTGTACGTGATCCTGGAATATTTAGATAGTTTATGTTGTCTCCAGCATTCAATCCAACCTGTGCTCCAGAAGGTGGCCACTGTATCAAACCATCCGCATACAGGAATATTATGTATGACCTGATATTGTCTGTGGTCAGGATACATTGAAATGTGTTGGTCTGAGTATGAAATAATGTTTTTTTTAATTAAATGCCACTCAAAAAAAAACATCCATACTGATCTTTGTTGTCATATACACAACCCATTTTGTGAGATGCAAAATTTAGGGGGAGACGAGTCCATCATAAATGTGATTATGGGAAGCGTGTGGAGGTGGATACAATGAGTGAATTGAACAGATGGGAAGGTGTGAGTGATGCAAAACGTTGACTTAGGATGAGGTGTGAACTGCAATGTGCCTATGCTTGGATTGTAACATATTTTATACCCACGTAGGATATTCCCATTCTAAAATGATACACTGATGAAGTGTACCCATGCCCCTTTTAGATAAAGCAGGTTGATGAAAATGATCAGAAACAATTATAAATACATACATCTGACTAATGCATTTAGTGTGTGTGTGCAGGTTAATTACATGTATAAGACACTTTGTGTACCTTATCAGTATTAGTGCTGTAGTATCCAACATGATCCCAGGTTGCAATGAACAACCACTGAGGACTAATGGTTCCATACAAGGACTGTACATCCCTTGCAGCCTTTGCTAGATGTGTGGGATCTCGTGTACTTCTGTACCACACACTGCCATTACCTCTAGTGTCGACATTAGCCTGATAGGGTGCTATCAACAGAATGTTTGGAATGGGAAACGCTGTTGGTACGTATTCTGACCATGGCATTCCAAAGGACAAGTCGCCATTGTTATTCACCTGAAATTACAAAATGCATGATGCAAATTCTAAAGCAAGTACAACTCAAAATAAGAGCTCTTAGCAGGTTAAGTTATTAAGCGCAATATGAGTATTGATAAATATGTTTTTGTTATAGCTTAATAACCTACGCATGGCGCATGCGTAAGGAACGTGATTTATGTGCGTGATTGCTGTGCAATTGTCAGTCATGTAATTGGCTTGATACCATTAAACTTGATGCTTTACGATATTACATATTTGGCGACGAGGGTGGGATGGCAGCTGTGTACGGGTCGGTCGGCGAGTACGTGGAAGGTGAAGAGGAGTGGGCTCTATACTTGGAGAGGCTAGAACAGTTCTTCGTTGCGAACGCTGTAAGCGAGAAGGGACAAAGGCAAGCCATTTTTCTTTCCACAATAGGACCAAAAACGTACAAGTTGCTTAGTACATTGGTGGCGCCAAGGAAACCAGCAGAGCTGAAGTATGAATTGCTGACAGCCACCTTAGAGAAACATTTCTGCCCGCAACCTCCACTAGCAGTACGGAGGTTTAAGTTCCACACGAGGCAACGGCAAATAGGTGAGTCTGTTGCTGCGTATGTGGCTGAGTTGCGTTCGCTAGCCAGATACTGTGAGTTTAAGGACTCGTTGGAGGACATGTTGAGGGACCGTTTGGTATGCGGGGTTAACGACGCTCAAATTCAAAAAAGATTATTGGGAGAAGCAGAGCTAACGTTTGAGAAAGCATTTGCAGTGGCTATGGGATTTGAGGCGGCTGCAAAGGGTGCCCAAGAAATAGTGAAGGTTGAGCCGGGCAGGGATAAAACGGTAGAAGAGGTGCATGCCGTGGCGAAGCGGTCGACCGACGAGAGGACAGGTAAATGTTTTCGGTGTGGAAGAAGGAACCATACAGCAGGTCAGTGTCCGCACATTGAATCAGTATGTTATAATTGTGGCAAGAAAGGGCACATACAAAGGACATGTTGTCAACCGCGAAAAGCTGAAAGGGGACAAGGAAGAGAAGTCCGACGTCTGACGGAGGACAATGGAGATGAAGAAGTACAAGGTGACGAGGAGCCACCAAAGTACACTCTACAACAGATATTGTCTACCGTGAACCATAAACCCATACAAGTGGAGGTCAGTATCGATGGTCAGGGTATAACAATGGAGTTGGATACAGGGGCTGCAGTATCTTTGGTGTCTGAAATTACATACAAGCGTTTGTGGCCAAAGCAGGTTCTAACAAGAAGTACAGCAACTCTTACTACGTACTCGGGAGAAGTACTGAAGGTGATAGGGAAATGGGAACCAAGAGTATGTTGGAATAGCAGAACAGAGAAGGTACCCTTAGTGGTGCTAAAAGGGAATGGGCCTTCCTTATTGGGAAGAGACTGGTTGGATTGTTTCAAGATAAATTGGGATAAAGTGCTAGAAATAAAAGATATTCCTTCTCTTGAGCAGGTTTTGGAGAATCACAAAGAAGTATTCTCAGAGGAATTAGGACTGCTCAATGGAGTAGAAGTGAAACTAGCACTAAATCCAGAGGCATCACCCAAATTCTGCAAGGCTCGACCAGTTCCATACGCCATGAGGGAGAGGGTGGAAATTGAGTTAAGAAGGTTGGAGAAGGAGGGTATATTAGAACCGATAGAAATTTCGAATTGGGCGGCACCGATTGTGGCAGTATTGAAATCGGATGGTAAAGTAAGGATTTGTGGTGATTTTCGTGTGTCAGTCAATCCTGCTTTGAAGCTTGACAGGTACCCTATTCCAAAGGTGGAAGATTTATTGGCAACGCTGGCAGGAGGTAAATCTTTTACCAAGTTAGACTTGAACCAAGCTTATACACAGCTAGCACTGGATAAAGAGTCAAAGGAGCTAACAGTGATCAATACACACAAGGGGTTGTTTCGCTATACAAGGTTGCCTTTTGGGGTGTCTTCGGCACCGGGTATTTTTCAGCGAATTATGGAAACCTTGCTCCTAGGTATACCGAATGTTGTGGTGTATATAGATGACATCTTGATTACAGGGCACACAAATCAAGAACACTTGGATCATCTACATGAAGTCCTCCAGAGGTTAGAAAAAGGAGGCATGAAACTGAAAAAGTCAAAGTGTGTATTTATGATGAAATCAGTTGTATACCTTGGTCACAAAATTGACTCTTGTGGCATATCCTCTGTAGAAGAAAAGGTGAAAGCAGTTCATCAAGCCCCTGATCCTACGAATGTGACAGAACTAAAATCCTATTTGGGACTGTTAACTTACTATAACAGATTCTTACCCAACTTAGCAGCTACTTTGGCACCCCTGTATCAGCTGCTCAAACCGAACGTGGCGTGGAAATGGAATAAAGAAAGAAAGGATGCTTTTGAAGCGTCCAAGCGTCTCTTGACTTCAACTAAGGTCTTGACACATTTTGATCCGGCTGAAGAGATAGTACTGGCCTGTGATGCTTCTTCATATGGAGTGGGAGCTGTGTTGTCTCACACTAAAAAGGATGGAAAGGAACGACCCATAGCATTTGCGTCTAGAACACTAAATTCGGCTGAGCGGAATTACTCGCAAATAGAGAGGGAGGCACTTGCGTGTATATTCGGAGTGAAGAGATTTCACCAATATCTTTATGGGCGGAAGTTTATATTGTATACTGACCATAAGCCATTGCTGACTTTGTTTTCACCTTCTAGAGGCATACCGTCGCAAGTTTCGGCTAGGATTCAGCGATGCGCTCTAACAATGGCAGCGTACGAATATGACATAAAGTACAAAAAGACGTCACAGCATGGAAATGCAGACGGACTGAGTCGTCTGCCATTGACCGAGCCAGATGAAGAGAAGTCAGAGGTACCAAGCGAGGTAGTACTGCTGCATGGTGGAAGCCTTGGAGGATGCACCAATGACTTATGCTCAGATACAGAGGTGGACCAAGCGAGATCCTCTGTTGTCCAAAGTATCTCAGTTCATACTACACGGGAGGAAAGGAACGAGGGGGACGAAGAGCTGAAGCCATATTGGACAAGACGTTGGGAGTTGTCATTGCATGAGGGGTGTATTTTGTGGGGGAATCGGGTGGTGATTCCGACGCAGGGGCGGGAGTACGTATTAAGAGAACTGCATGGGGGACATCCGGGCATGAGTAGAATGAAAGCAATTGCAAGAACGTTGGTCTGGTGGCCTCGTATGGACCAAGATATCGAAGGAATGGTAAGAAGATGTGAAGAATGCCAAACACAACAAGCATCACCTCCACATGCACCGCTGCATCCATGGAAGTGGCCTACCAGACCATGGGCCCGACTGCACGTAGATTTTGCGGGGCCTATGTGGGGGAGAATGCTGTTGGTGGTGATTGATGCACACTCGAAGTGGATTGAAGTCGAAGATATGAATGAAGCCACAGCAGGCGCTACCATTCAAACGTTGAGAGCAATGTTTGCGAGATTTGGTATTCCGGAATCGCTGGTTTCTGACAATGGGCCTTGCTTCATCAGCAAAGAATTCAAGGATTTCTTAAGGAAGAATGGGGTAATGCACATCACATCCGCTCCGTATCACCCGACCTCGAATGGCTTGGCAGAGAGGGCTGTGAGGATTGTCAAGGAAGGGTTACGGAAGATGAAAACGGGCGATAAGTGACAAAATCGCTAGATTGTTGTTTCAGTATCGGATGACACCTCAAAGTGTGACAAAGCTATCGCCTGCGGAGTTATTACTGGGAAGATGCCTGAGAGGCAGATTGAATTTGTTGCACCCAAATCTGGCTGACAGAGTGGAAAAAGCAGCAGAAAAACAGAAAGAGTACCATGACGTTCATGCTAAGGAAAGGAAACTCCAGACCGGAAATAAAGTGTATGTGAAGGTATACGAAAAAGGTGGCAAATGGAAGTGTAAGAAGGGAGAGATAGTGAAGTGTACGGGGCCGGTGTCATTTATAGTACAGTTGGAGGGAGGAATAGTTTGTCGCAGGCATCTGGATCAGCTAAGAGAGCTTCTGGAAGAGCAGAACGAAAATCAGTGGGATTGGGCGGAAAACATTAATATTGGTCCAGAGGTGATGAGTGATCAAGGACAGGAGAACAATGAACAGACGGAAGGAGGAGATAGTACGAAAACGGTTCCAGAAGAACCAAGGGTTGTGGAAGCACATGGGAATGTTAATGTGGGGTCTGAAGCAGAGGGGGAACTAACGGATGAAGCAGGCGGGAAGTTAGAAATTCAACCAAAGAAATACCCCAGTCGGGTTAGGCAACCTCCAGACAGATATGGATGGTAAAACCGTTGTTTTCCTTCGGGAGAGGAGAAGATGTTATAGCTTAATAACCAACGCATGGCGCATGCGTAAGGAACGTGATTTATGTGCGTGATTGCTGTGCAATTGTCAGTCAAGTAATTGGCTTAAACTTGATGCTTTACGATATTACAGTTTTGTCCTTAGCAACTAAAGGTATATCTCCAGAACTTTTCCCACTATAGTTTTAATCCAACCAGTTCCCATGCACACAACATCTCAAGTTTGCCTTTAACCATTCGATTAAATACATCATCTAACATTTCCATTGTACACATTAATAGACATCCACCTTTATGCATTTTATTAATAACCTGGAGTGCACTACAAGTAACATACACAGGATATCATCCCCAACTTACATATACTGTGCTATATTTGGTTCCATAGAAATTAAATGGAGCAGGCAATGTGATTGAAGGAGAAGATCCATCATCATTTAGAGGCAGTGAAGTATCACCAGCAGCTGATCCATAAGAGTAAAATGAGCTCAATGGAACAGCAGTTCCATAAGGCATCATACTGCTAAGTAGCAAGGTCAGCACAGCAGTCACCAATGCAGTCAGCATTGTTATAGAGCTGCATATAACAGTCAAGCATGTAGAGACATCACTAAAGGTACCACACACCTCATCATGCAATGTTTAATGCCAGCCTCAACTGACATGTGTCACAACTACTGACTGAATGCACATTCACATTCAGTCATACGTGTAAAGAATCCAATAATAAGAGAGGCCAAAGAGCTGCTCTCTGCCGTAGTATATGCGGTGGCGGGGGGGGGGGGGGGGGGGGGGGGGGTAGTGGACCTCCTGGTGTATGGGGGGGGGATCTCCAGGTATATGTGGGTGGGGGGGGGGGTCCAGGTGTATGTTGGTTATGAGGGGGAGGGGGGGGGGGGGGCAGTGGACCTCCAGGTGGTGGTCTCTCTTCTACACATTTGTGGGAATTCTGCAAGATGATCCACTTTGTATTCGTCACCCCACCCATCCTTGGATATGAGTAATGTTTGTGCTAAGCTCGGCAATTTAATTTCCTTATAGAGTGCACCTGGAGCCATGCATACCTTGGTCTGAGGTGTGTCGCTCACTCACATACCAAGTCTGAAGTTTTGGGCTGAGAAAGTCTATTAAGACCACTAACCACATGGTGCATGTCTCTGTCCCACTAACCATGTGGTACATGTCTCTGTCCCACTAACCACGTGGTGCATGTCTCTGTCCCACTAACCATGTGGTACATGTCTCTGTCCCACTAACCATGTGGTGCATGTCTCTGTCCCACTAACCATGTGGTGCATGTCTCGAGATGATTGGGGCAATTCTTTTAGAAAGCAAGTCTACACCCCCTCCTGACACTTGGAATGGTGCAGTTTAAATGGTTTGGCAGGGATGGCTGCTGTACCTGCCATTTTGGCATGGCCCACCCAAGATGGTATAGGAGTGAGTGGTGATAATGTCACCCAAGATGGTAGGAGGGTTTTAGTGGTAAGAGAGGTGATGTCACAGCCACTGTCTCACTCAGCAATGATGACATCAGCCAAGCATTATTGGGGTTACACCCATCTCTCCATCTTTACATAAACAGCATCTTTCATAACAGACTAACTAGTACAAAGCACAATAAAAACACTATAACATTACAGTAGTACACATGCACAAACAGGATGGCAGGTGTTCTCTCATCAGGATAGGTGTCTCAAGACTGTATCAGTTGGGTTCCTAGCATGAATCCTAACAAGAGCAGCGATGCGTCGTCAGGAAATATAATTTGGGTTTCTGGCTCAAGGGGCGGCCGAAGGCCTGCTACGCCGACCCAACTTTGCACCCCCTCTCCGAATCCGCCCTCAAATTGCACCCGTCCCTCCATCCCGACACTCTTCATTGAAACTTACTAACTCGTCTCTCCTTAATAAACGCCATCTATTTCTCCTAACCAGTGTGCATTGGTCAGTGGTGCAACCTTCATTTTCCTTATCCAATATTGGCCATCACCACACTCATAGTAAACAACGCCACCATAATACTGAGCCACCATTAGGTAGTACTGGCCTATCGTGAGTCACTGAGCCACCATTAAGCAATGTCTAGCAGCACAGTAATCAGGCACTATAACCTCTTCGTGTGCACAATTGCAAAAGCAACTTATTTTAATACTGCTCACCGGAGTATTCGGTACATGCTAATCATGAAACATTATATGGGTATAGCATGTCCATCAACATAGAATAGCATACAGCCCACGCTAATTACTCATGAAACAGGGCTTATAATACATTAACAAGCCTCTGTGCAGATGACGACTATCACTATGAATAAAACGCCTGGATATGACGCTAGCGTGCAACTCGGCCTGTCAACGCAACCATATTAACGTGCAGACACGCACGCACGTCCTCACATCGTACATACACGCGCGCATATACTAGACCATAATATCCTACACGAGCTAGTATCTAATTGCTTACTGTTTGTGCTACTTTAGGTTCTTCTTCCGATTTCCACCGGACTGCAGATCAAATCGGAAAACGAAGTTAAACACCATACAATAATACGTCACGTGTGTAATGAGTTGAATTGTGCGCTTGCGCACACAAAAGTACAAGTGTATGGAATGACTGATCGTATATATATTTTTGTAATGCTGTATTGTAATTGCTGTGATTGTCATTACTTTTGGCCAAACATTACACTGGCGTAGTCGGCAGCTAGAGGAGATGGCTACTGCGAAGCCCTTGCTGTTACCGGAGGTTTTCATTGGAGAACCACAGAGCTGGACGGAGTGGCTCGAACATTTTGAAAGTGTGGCGGCTATAAACAAATGGGAGAGCGCCGAGGAGAAAATGAAGTGGCTTAAGGTCCGAATTACTGGTCAAGCTCGGATGGCTTTCCGTAAGTTTCCAGCTAGTGTACAAACTAAATATGAGGAGTGTATTAAAGCATTCAAGCAGCGTTTTGAACCGGACAGCAAAAAAGAGCTGTATCGGGCAGAACTGACAACTCGAGCTAGACGGCGAGACGAGGATTGGGCTACCTATGGCGATGTGTTGAGGACGTTGGCTGATAAGGCGTACAGTGATCTGGAAGAAAAGGCGCGCGAACGCCTCGCCTTAGGTCAGTTTCTCTCCAACATTGATAACCCACAGGTTGCGTTTGGCGTACGTCAAAAGTGCCCTGAGACCTTGGACGCGGCAGTTATGATGACTATTGAACTGGAGTCATACCTAAAGATTGCCACCACTCCTACACCTGTTGTGGCGGTTGCTACAGCAGCGGACAAGTCCGAACCACTATCCAAAGCCTTACAGCTATTGAATGAGAGGCTAGACAAGCTGGAGGTCATGGTGGTGAGTAAATCTAATCCATCTTCACAGGAAAAGCAAGATACCGACAGAGCAAAGGATGCTAAGAAAAGGGGGCCAATATGTTGGAACTGCGGAAAGAGAGGACACATTGCGCGTAGGTGTTGGAGTAGCAAGAATTCAAAGCAGCAGGGAAACTCCAAACCCTCCATGGTAAGGGCCAGCCATGCAGGGGAGGAGGCACTGAAGGCCCAGGACAGTGAAGCACAAATAGCAGTTCCCACTTTGTCGGTACCCAGCAGTATGTTGAGGGTTTGTGTACAGGGAACTATTGCCTCTACCCCTATTAAATTTTTAGTAGATACGGGTGCAGCAGTGTCATTGTTGAGTAGCAAAATATGGAGAGAAATAGAGAACACAAGGGTTCCTATTGTTATGCAGCCCTGGCCTGGTGAAAAACTAATGGGGGTTAATGGCACTCCATTGTCTGTTAGAGGATGTATACATGCGCCCTTGTGCATTGGTGGTACTCAGTTTGATGGATCCTTTGTCATAGCAAGTGACCTTTGGGTAGAAGCGATTGTTGGATTAGATTTCATTAGGGCACACAAGTGTGTTATTGACTGCTCTAATAACACTATTAGTTTCAAATCAGCTGATGTGTCTGTAGAACTCCTACCTCCGAAAGCAATGGAAGAAATGTCATCCACAGTGGGATCAGTAGGACTGGTGACAACGGAAAGAATACTTGTTCCTCCTGAGTGTGAAATGGAGTTGATGGTCACACCGGTGGACAATACGGTTAGGGCATTGGGCGGTGTTTGGATGGTAGAAAATGACCCTAAGCTGAGTCATGGGGTGATAGTTGCCAGAGCTGTTACGTGTCCATCGGAGGGATTGGTTCCTATTCGCATTCTTAATCCTCGAGAGTGTAGCATCGAGCTGAAGAAAGGAGCTGAACTGGCTAAAATGGATCATATTGAACAGGATTCTATACTCAATGTCTCAGTCACAAAAGCAAGCAGAGAATCTTCAACTACGAACCAGTTGTTGTGGGAGTTGGTGAACAAGGTGGGTGATTGTCTGGGCACTAAGGAGAAAGAACAGTTGCTACGTATTGTTACAAGAATATGCAGATGTGTTCTGTTTCAGAAGTAACGAATTGGGGCTAACGTCAGTATTGCGCCACCATATTAACACAGGAAATGCTTCCCCAATCCATCAGCTCCCCCGACGCGTTCCCCAGGCACGCCGAGAAGAAGTGCGCCGTTTGCTGAGAGAAATGCTCGACAACGGTATTATTGAGCCTTCTGATAGCTCATGGTCGTCCCCTGTTGTGCTGGCCAAGAAAAAGGATGGTAGCTTGCGTTTCTGTGTGGATTATAGAAAAGTAAATGCTGTAACAAGAAAGGATGCCTTATCCTCTCCCCAGAGTCGATGACACATTGGACAGGTTAGGCGGGTCAAAGTTCTTCACCACCTTGGACCTCGCCAGTGGGTACTGGCAGGTAGAAGTGGCCACAGAAGATAGGCGAAAGACGGCATTTGTAACACCGGAGGGACTTTTTCAGTTCAAGGTAATGCCGTTTGGCCTTTGTAATGCCCCTGCTACTTTTCAACGTCTAATGGACAGGGTATTGGGCGGCCTTAAATGGTCAAGCTGTTTAGTGTACTTTGATGACATCATTGTTATTGGTAGCACTTTTTCGGAGCACTTAAAGCATTTGGCAGCTGTACTAACCCATCTCAGGCAGTCTGGGTTAAAACTGAATCCAACTAAATGCAAACTTTGCCAGCAGCAAGTGACGTTTCTAGGACACATCGTTTCTACCCAGGGCATATCCACAGACCCGGAAAAGGTCGAAGTGATTGCAAAGTGGCCTACACCTCAATCTAAGCGTGATGTCCAACAGTTTTTGGGACTGGCGAATTATTACCGCAGATTTATCAAGGATTTTGGTGTCATCGCTAAGCCACTTAATCGACTAACAGAAAAGAATGCCGCGTTTGAATGGTCAACTACGTGCCAGCATGCTTTCGAAAACCTTCGAAAGTGCTTGGTGGAGCCCCCGGTTCTGGCCTACCCAAACTACACGAGGGACTTTCTCCTAGATACCGATGCTAGCAACTGTGGGATCGGTGCGGTACTCTCGCAAGTTGATGATTCTGGTGTTGAAAGAGTTATTTGTTATGCTAGCCGCTCTCTCAGTAGACAGGAGCAGAGATACTGCGTGACCCGAAGGGAATTGCTGGCGGTCATGGAGTTCACTCAGCATTTCCGCCACTACCTCTTAGGAAGGAAGTTCATCTTAAGAACCGACCACGGGTCACTCGTCTGGCTAAGAAATTTTAAGGAGCCAGAGGGACAGCTGGCTCGATGGCTTGAACGCCTGGAAGAGTACAACTTCACAGTGGTTCATAGAAAAGGATCTCAACATAACAATGCAGATGCTCTTTCGCGATTACCTTGTCGGCAGTGTGGGCGTGATAGTCATACCCCAGAAAACAGTAATGCGACACTATCTGAAGTAATGGGAGTTGTGACCAGCAGTCCTTTCCAGACATACAGTACCAAGGAGATGCGTAAGTTGCAAATGGAGGATGCTATTATTGGACCAGTGTTTGCTGCAGTTAAGAGTGGGAGGCGACCACTGGCGGATCAGGTAAGTGCATGGCAAAGAGAGAGCAAGTGGTTGCTACAACAGTGGGAGTCTCTGTGTATGTATAATGGGCTAATGTACAGGAGAAATTTTCTCGAGCAGATGACTAAACTCCAACTAGTGCTGCCCTACTCCCTGCATTGCGAGGTATTGAAAGAGCTCCACAAAGGCGCTGTGGGTGGACACCTTGGTAAAAGCAAGATGCTGGGACGACTCAAAGAACGTTTCTATTGGCCTAGTTGCAGTGATGCAGTATCTGAGTGGTGTAAGTCATGTATTAAGTGTGCCACTAGGAAGACCACAGTACCAAAAGCAAGGGCAGGCCTTCAGACTATCCGAGCTGGGTACCCCATGCAGATAGTGTGTGTGGACATTATGGGGCCACTACCAGAGACGGAGAGAGGGAGCAAGTATGTCTTGGTAGTGGCAGACTACTACACTAAGTGGGTGGAAGTCTACGGCATCCCTAATCAGGAGGCAACTACTGTAGCAGTAAAGTTAGTTGATGAAATGTTCTGCCGTTTTTCCCCTCCCGAACAGCTACACTCGGACCAAGGCCGCCAGTTCGAATCCCAGCTTATTAAAGAAATCTGCAATTTGCTTCACATCAGGAAGTCGCACACCACCCCATATAGACCTCAAGGGAATGGAATGGTGGAGCGATTTAACCGGACCCTTCTGGACATGCTGGCCACAGTGGTTGGAGATCACCCATCTGACTGGGAAATGTGCATTCGAAAACTGTGTTTTGCTTATAACACAAGTACCCATTCTTCCACAGGCTTCACACCATTCTATCTGATGTTTGGTCGTCAGGCATCCATTCCTGTTGATTTGATGTTCCCTTTTAACCTAGGTCCTGAAAAGGAACTTCGGACGTATGTGGAGCAGTTGCGGAAAGGATTGCGTGATGCTTATGCTATCGTCCGGGAGAACTGTGACGCCGATCACCGTCGGCAAAAGGCCTTGTACGATCGCAAAGTCTCTGGTCAACCGTTCGGAAAAGGGGCTTTAGTGTGGCTGTTCGACCCAGCAGTACCACGTGGGAAATGCAAAAAACTTCATCACCCGTGGAAAGGCCCTTTCGTAGTCGTGGATAAAGTGGGCGACAGCACCTACAAGATTCAGAGGAAAGAAGGTGGGAAGTTTCAAATTGTTCATTTCGATAGATTGAAGCGGTGCAATTTGAGCGAATCCAGAGATGACCCTTTACCACCTCCTACACCGCCTATTACTGCTCACCCTGACGGAGACAGTAATGTTCAGGAGAAGGATGAATTAGTACTACTGGATGACGACGACGATGATGACGACAATGTGGACCGTGAAATTGCCGAGCAAATCATTCCGGAAGGAAACCTCCTAGGCCAGGGCCAGGCAGTTGCAGAAGTCCCTCTAGCGAATCCAGAAGCAGCCGAAACCATCCGCCGACGTTACCCAGGCAGACACCGTCAGGCTCCGGACCGCTACGGCCCCTACGTCTCATTTTAGAAAGAAAGGGAGCAATGTAACGAGTTGAATTGTGCGCTTGCGCACACAAAAGTACAAGTGTATGGAATGACTGATCGTATATATATTTTTGTAATGCTGTATTGTAATTGCTGTGATTGTCATTACTTTTGGCCAATCATTACACGTGCAACTGGGTACTCAAATCATAGCAGAGATAGTATAACGAGTAAACAAAAACATTCTCTAACGAGAGAGTCGTTGGTATATAGGATTGACCAATGGAGGTGTAAAAAGCACGGAAACAAGAGTGACAGAAATTTTACTGGAAAATTGAAATAGGCCTATATTTAGCCCATTACTCAGACATGCGCTGTTATATTGTGAATGTGCTAAATATAGGCCTATGCCTATTTCAATTTTCCAGTAAAATTTCTGTCACTTATGTTTCCGTGCTTTTTACACCTCCCTATATACCAACAACTCTCTCGTTATAGAATGTTTTTATTTACTTGTTTCATGAGTTTTTTTTTTCGCCCTATCAGCAGTATCGCAGTCAATAATCAAATATCTTTTAAAATTATTATGATTATTTTTATAAGAATTAGTTGAATGTTTGATGATGTGTCCACACCCCCGTGCCCTCTTCTTCTTCGGGGACATCCTCCTCCCGGCCTCCCCGCCATGCTTGTTCTGGCCAGGCGGGTCAGGGTTGCAGTGGCCATGCAAGCCAGGAGGTAAGCACTGCTGGTGGTGGTGAGGGCAGCACTGCTGGTGGTGGTGAGGGCAGCACTGGTGGTGGTGGTGAGGGCAGCACTGGTGGTGGTGGGGGGGGCAGCGCTGGTGGTGGTGGCGGGAGAGCAGCGCTGCTTCACGAGGTGGCAGGGTGAAAGGGAGAGGAGTCGGAATATGAATGTAGTCATCTTCTCCCTCCTCCGACCCCACGTTGGTGAAAAAACCTCTGAGGTCTTCAGCTGCATGCCATCTACATGTACGTGACAGAGAGTATGATTAACTTTCTTTTTTCAAGCAAAGTGCAAAGCCTAGAATCAGCATAGTGTTAAATTTTTACCTCTGTTTGCAAAGTGCACTATTCAGTCTTTTATACCTTGCAAAGCCTTAACACGTGTGTAGACTGCAGTGCTAAAAATCTATGGGTCCAATTCCATCATATAAATGACAGGGAGGGAAGGGGTGTATGTGTGTCAGTTGTGCTAAAAATCTATTGGTCAAATTTGATCTAGTAAAAATGCTCCCATCTAAACATGGAGGTGTAGCCTACATGCAATAGATGGATAGTGTGGAGGAACTCATGAAGTGAACTACATGGATCAGTGCAGATCGATAAGGAAGCCTTATCAGATTAAAACAATAGACATTACTGTACACACATTTGAGTCACCATGCATGCTTTACATGTGAAGTGAATGGTTTTGTGCAGATCCATGCTGTACATAGACGGGCGGGCCCTACTACCGCGTTTGGTCAGGTAGTAGGGTGACAAGCCCGACCAAACGCGGTAGTAGGACCGCCCGACTAAGCTGTACAAATGTTGCATGCACAGCTTTTTAATGTTAATTAATACCATAACATACCTTTGGGCGGTAGTGGTAGTCCTGCGGTACCGCGGAAGCACATTTAGCCAATCGGACAGCGGGGTCATTCCAATACCGACTCCTTTTAGATGCTTTAATGACAGCTGAATTGTCCTCGTATTTCTGCCTGTTAGCAGCGTCGAGGTCCTCTTCATATCGCCGCCTTATAGCAGCACGGTTTTCCTCGAGTTAGTTAGTGCGCTGTAGTTGTCGCATTCGTACAGAGGCCATTTTCTTTTCGGGATCGGCCTTGTAGCTGTCGCGTACAGAGGCCTTCTTTTTTTCGGGATCGGCCTAGCAACTGTCGCATACATGTACAGTGGCCTTCTTTTTTCCGGATTGGCCTTGTAGAGCGCTCGGTCTTTAAGCTTTGTTCTCGTCTTGCTTTTGGAGGTATTTCGCTTGTTGCTTTGATCTCTTCATTTGATTACACGAAGCATTTTAAAAACATTAAATAGCCAAAGCAACAACTAAACTGCGATAGAAACATCAATAAATTTAGTGTAGGTTAGAGTTTTTATACTGCCTAAAATTATTTATAAAAATCTATTTTATATCATTATTAAATAGAACTTGATATATATGACATGTAAGGATAACGTGCCGGTAAATTTCGAAGCGATTGGTACTATTGCCGTTCTTCAAAACCGTTTGTAGCTTGAGTTATACCTTCCTAAGAAGAAGACGATGACGACCAATAATTATTTTGGGACTGGGCACGAGAAACAGGAAATTGTTTTGTTTCTCAATAACCACACCGTTTTATGACACGAACAAACGTAGAACTGTAGATCGTTGTGCTTTCATTCTATCGCTATAAAGAGATAAGCGATCCGTTTCTCCATTGTCCCTCCAGACGCTAGTGAAGTTTTATTAATGACTTCATCTTCTATATATTATCTCTGACTTCATCAACCCTCAATCAATCCTATATTGAACCTGCTGCCGCAGGTTCAGATGTGCAATGGAAAATCGTGGTACAGTGGAAATCGTGTGAATTTTGGTCACTTGAATGTATTTTGATTAATGAGGACGTAAATAAAAATCTAACAACGCTCGTTTGTTGCATATGTGTTTTTCAATAAGCATTCACAACTAGAATGCGTCACGTGATTTTCACTACGATTATTGATAGTAAACAAATTACCATTATAGTTTTAGGCACATTTCTCTCTCGCACGGCTACGAATCATTACGAATCATTGCACATAAGGAGAGTGGCCATTTTACCATCGTTTGCTTGAGTTAGATTTTTAGTCCGGTAAAAGGAAACGGTGTTTTCGATTCAGACGCCATATTTGATATCGTTTTGTGTTAGGCAAGCCGCTTCGCTTTGCATATTATGTCTCGCAAACTTATAAGATAGCGGTACGATCTTTACTTTATCGTTTGAACTCTTTTTTATAGTGTCAACGCGCCACGCATCGCAAAAAAATGCTTTCAAAGAAATAGGGCTTGACAGCACAGCCATTTACAATGAATTACAATAAAATAGTAACGTTATTCAAGTTATCCACTAGTTATTCGCTGAGGGCGTTGGTAGTGTTGTTAAAAGCGAAAACGGTTTTTTTCAGAGCGTCGCTTGCCGAGAAAGGCTAGTCGAGCTGCAATGTCTGCTTGGAAAACCGCTTTCTGTGAAGAAATCTCCAAGGGGAGACCCGCGAGCTGGGGCAGCAGCGAAACGGTCCGTACAGCGAGCCAGCAAGATTTTGTAGATGAGCGCGACGAAGAGAAGGACTGCAGCTGCAATCGTAAAAAGTGCCGCGAAAGAGTTGCAGTCTCTAGCGGAATTTATGCCTAACCTTGCTGATGAAGATGCAAGAACACTTGCATACTACATTGAATTGGCAGATGGCGTATCTCCCATTCGTGCTCGAAACAAATTAAAGTAAGTCAAATGTTCTTGGTAAGTGTGATAACAGTGAAAAGATGGTCTTCGTCGTGGGAAGCTAATGAAAACAGGATCTATTTGATTATAGGACATGAAGAGTTATAGTCAGTATACAGTATACATGTTCAGACATGCATGTGCAAGATCTTTACAATCGCAGGATCACTGTAGATTTCGTACGCGACAATCCACCCGCACTTCACGTTCAAAGGAATAATAAATCACGCGACACACATTACAATTATTACGTAACAACTAAATATCAGACACTCCCCTTTGACTGGCATAGCTGGTCAACAAGGGACATGGTTAACAAAGGGTTCAATCATTCAGTAGTTCCTGTACCCTAAATCTGGTGGCCTGGGCTGCTACCCTTCTAGGACGATGAGAATCCTTATCCTCCTCAATGATAGGATCAACCAAACACTCTCCTTGGTCAGTGGCAGGTTCTTGCAATCCTGAAGGTACTACATCAGTCTCGAGTGGATAGATGTGCTGAACAGGTCGCCTCAACAGTATTGGACGTCTATCACCTGATTGCACGCGTAGGGAAGCCCCCCTTACGCTTTCATCTGAACCATGTAGCAGCTCCTCAACTCGACCCATTCGCCACAAGGACCTTGGTTTGTTAGGCTCATGAATCAGTACTACATCTCGCACGGCGATAGCATCGTTGGTAGGCCTTGCTTGTAAGTTACGGTGACTTTCAATCCGGTGAGATACTCAGCCTTCCATCTTTCCCAGAAGTGGTGCAGAATTCTGTTTAGATAGACCATCCGCTGCGTCAGGCCAGTTCGGTCAGGATTGGTTCCGAAGTCTGGGTCTGTCTCACTGTTCACCGAATCAGGTAAATTGAGCAGACGGTGACCAACAAGCAAGTGGGATGGTGTGAGCGGTTCATCCACATCCTCTGATGACACATAAGAAATGGGGCGAGAGTTGAGAGTGGCTTCGACCTCCACCAGAACGGTGAACAATTCATCATGTGACAATCTGGCTTGCCCAACGACCTTCAGCAGGCATCTCTTAACAAGCTGAACCATCCTCTCATAGAACCCTCCCCACCACAGTGCCTTCTCCAGAATGAACATCCATTGCATGTGAAGGTTCTTGAAATGCTGTTGCGTCTCTGGCATGCCTAGGAGCGAGGTCACCATCTTACTGGCAGATCTACATGTCTTGCTGTTGTCTGAGACAACCTTGCAGGGAATGCCGCGCCTAGCAGTAAATCGCCTCAAGCATCGGATGAACGCTTCTGCTGTTAAGTCTGGAACTAACTCCAAATGGACAGCTCGAACAACGCAACAAGTTAAAAGACAGATCCATATCTTATCACCATTCCTCAAAAACAGAGGCCCAATGTAATCGACACCGGTGAAACTAAATGGCGGTGACACTTGTGTTCTGAAGTCAGGCAAAGCAGGAGGTGGTCCAACTATAGGTTTGGAGTTAAACCGTTTGCAAACCTTACACTCATGTACCAGTCTCCGCACAAATTGTCTCCCCTTCACTATCCAGAACCTTGACCGCGTTCAGTGAGGGTTGCCTTAACTCCACTGTGCATAACTCTAGCGTGGCAGTCTCTCACAATCAGCGTGGTGAAGTAGTTCGACTTATCCAGAAGAATAGGATGCTTGCTTGATTCGGGTAGGTCAGCATGATGCAATCTCCCCTTGCATCTCCAAACATCATCTTTGTCACAAAATACAGCAAGTTGTTGATAGTGTACATTAAACTTCTCGTCATGCACAAAGGTTTGTGACAACTTGATCCAGCTCAACTCCGCATTAGCAATATCTACTGTACTAATCATTGCTGTCATCTCTTCACCCTTTGCTCTTGGCCTTAGAAGCGCAACAAACTTCATTACGAGAGCCGTCACCTTGAGAAGGCGCTTGAGCGTACTAAAGTCTTCACACTTTATGGCATTGTTCAGACGAGCAGAAGCATGGGTCAATAAGTTATGGATGCCTTGAGAGCGAGCCTCAGTTTTCAGTTCTGCCAAGCACTCCTCTGGGACAACTTCTGAAGCAGAATCACAGTTCAATTGCTCAGGTTCATAAATGTGATGGGGTATCATGAACCACAATGTGCTCTCGGTCAGCTCAGAAAGATCGACTCCTCTTGAAGGAAGATGGATTCGTTTCGCCAGAACAATGGTGCCAATACTTGGTAGGAATCAAGGATCGAATTTCATTGACACGATTTTGAACAAATTGTCTCCATTCTTTCTCATATCTCCTGATCCAGAAGAGTGCAATTTTTGAGTCAGTATAACACACTGATTCACCAAGTACTAACTCTGGTCCTAGGGCACTGGCTACACTGGATAATAGTCGAGAAAGAAGAAGAGCAGCCAACAGTTCAAGCCTTGGTATCGTCTGCGTGTTCAGAGGGGCGACCCTTGTTCTAGAAACTACGAATCGTACGACACATTTATCTGCAAGTCTCATTTCAGGTAAACAACTGCTGCATATGCCCTTTTTGATGCGTCACAAAACCCAACAAGGTTGCAAGAAGTAGGCTTGTCAAGACCACGGTAGTAGCAGCGTGGAACATACAGTGGTTGTGACTGTCGAAGACCCAACAGCAATCCATTCCACTACTTCAGTAATTCACCATCTAAGTGAGCATCCCAGTCCAGCTTGGCAGCGCAAATTTCCTGGAATAGCATCTGTTACAGGCGAAACAAATCCCAGAGGGTCGTAGAGCCCAATAATGTTCCGTTTGGTGGCTTCTGTTACGGTAGCGATACTGTGAAGGTTGCTGATATCAAAGATGAGGACATCATCTCTTGGTCTCCACTTCACCCCCAACACCTTCCCAGTCTCAGAGTTATCCGACTGTTCATGCTCCCCTAGGGTGGTCTTCGTGTAGGATTCATCGTCATGTGTAAGTAGGCCATCACCAATCTCTGTTGTGGATGATGTTTGAGAAGAAATGTGAGCTTGAACAGCTGACGAATTGGAGATGAACTTCCTTAGGTTGAATCCCGCTTCAGCCATACACTGCCTGGACTTAGTGTACAGTTCAATAGCTCCTTCTTCACTGTCGGATCCACAAGTAAGGTCATCGACGTAGATTGAACGGATGAACCTTTCAACAAACAACAGATCGCTGAGTCGATAGCCCTCCACATGACGTCTGATCGTGGCGTTCAACAGAAAGGGACTAGAGGATACATCAAATACCACACGAGCAAATCGCAGTGTGACAAGTTTGGGCAGTGGTGCCGTGACGTCGTCAACCCAGAGGAATCTCAGTGCATCGCGGTCCTCCCTTGCAACAGATACCATCAGAAACACCTTTTCAATATCTGCAGTCACTGCAATCCGAAAAACACGAAACCGAATCAGTATGTCCAGTATGTTTTGGCCAAAGGTTGGACCAGCATACAAGCAACAATTAAGGGATGGTCCAGTGCTCTTGGCGGAAGCGTCGTATACAATTCGCATCTTGGTTGTCCTTTTGTCCTCCCTAATGACTGCGTGATGGGGAATGTAGTGTGTTGCTCCAATCAGTCCATCGTGTGGGTTTTCGACGATTTCCACTATGTCACTCTTAATCTGTTCTCGAATAACAGCATCATACTGGTTCAAGACATGTGGCATCTGGCGAAGTCGCTTAAGTAAGTTGAAGAGTCTCCTCTGGCTCAGTTCAAAGTTGTCAGGGAGCATGGGACATGGTGTTTTCCAAGGGAGACTCACGCAGTACCGACCATCTTATAATGAGACGCTCTCAACAAACTTATCATACACAGAGTTTTCACCATCTACTATCCCAAGAGTGTCTAAATCCCAGAATGCTTGCAGCTTCTTTTCCAAGTCAGCGAGTCGATGTGGTACCGAGGTGATGGATGTATCAACCTTCAAAACATGTGAGCAAGTCAGGCATGCCATTGATGGATCACGGTTAAGTCCAGGAACAGGCCCAGAGAGAACCCATCCTAACTTCGTCTCCATTGCTGTAGGCCCAGTGTTGCCACGCAGAATTCCTCCTGTGGCGACCTTCCAATACTGGTCCACTCCAATCAAGATACTCAACTCCAGTGCATCGCTTGAGTCACATGAATCAGCGAGATCAAGTCCCTGTAGGTATGGAAACCGCTCAACTGCCCAGTTTATTGGCTGTCCAGATAGAGGCTCACAAATCATGGGAACAGTAAACAAGGAAAGCTCGAAGTCCGTTCCCATCTTTGCCTTGAATTTGAGCTCCACAATATCACAGGTCTCCACCCTCTCAACTTGAGACCCGAACGTCTTGATTGACACTGCTTGCGACTGCTTCCTTGGTAACCTAAGAGAGTCTCTAAGCTTATTTATGATGTAGGACTTCTGGCTGCCGCTATCGAGGATCAATCTGATGACAGTGGTAGCATAGGGTCTATCAGCGGAGTACACAGTTGCAGTAGCTGTCTGCAGGAGGACAGGATTCTTCGTGTCAATGTACATGGACAGTGTTGTCGATTGTGGTGAGGACAGTGCTTGTGTTGATGATGTCTGTCTGGAGGGTAGTGCACCTGATGGACTTGAGCCTTGAGTCGTTCCGGAGCAGATGCTGGAATGGTGTCTTCCATTGCAGGTGGAACATCGAAGAGGAGATCTGCACTTCTTCGCCATGTGATGCTTCTTCAGACACACAAAGCATCGTCCACCTTTCAAGAGTGCCTTTTTTCTTGCCTCCGGGTTACTCACTATCCCACAAGAATTTGGGACATGTGGCTGCCCACAATAGCAGCAACCCTCAGTCGAAGGCGTCAGGAGTGCAGCTACCGTAGGTTGCTCTCTGCCCTGTCTTTTACCACCCATACACAAACTTGCAGCTGCTCTCTCCCTGGCATCGATTTCCTTCTCAACTATCTTCATCACTGCGTCTAGTTCCCACTTATCCTCAGCAACTTCTCTGCTGACGGTGAGTCTAAGTTCTGGTGGGAGCTTGTTCATGAAGACAGATGCCAACAATGTACCAAAGGATGACGATGGAATCCCAAGAGCATGCAAGCCTTGCACGTGAGACTCCATAAGGTTGTACAGCTGTCTGAGTCCCTTGTAGTTGTTCTGTGAAGCCACTGCCTCCACACATTACAATTATTACGTAACAACTAAATATCAGACATGCCACGAAATGATCCTCTGTTGATAGGTTCCCTTTTAGGGTGCTCTGTCATATACTTTGCAATTTCAACATTCTACACCCTTTATCACTTCACACTCATGATGGAAATCCATACTGCATTGATTAAAACGCTTCCTTAAAATGATGCAACTACTGAACAATGTACATGCACAAGTTTGGTTGACAGAAGAAAAACGCAAAGAGCTGCAAAAGAAGAGAACCGAGGCTTCACCAAAATACTTGAAATGTAGGCTTTTGTCAACACCACCTTCGCCAACACCGCTACCGTAGTTGCTTGTCCTAGAACTAATTCTTTAATGCTAGTTATGGCTCTTACAGATTATATTAAACTGATGGTAAACTTGTTCACACCTTGTAGCCAATAAAAGGAATTAACCTTGAGAGCTAATTATTAATGTACTTGTACTGACAAAGTAATGAGTAAACAAGATTATGGACCATTGAAACATTGGTGTCAATAGCTGTGTTGCATGTGGTCCACGGCTAGGTCAGGCGATAATGGATTCATCATACCGTTTAATTCACCAAGTTTGCTGTGAGAACTCATCCGTGCCAATGTCGCAAGCTAAACATGGCCCGCAGCACGATGAATTTGACGCTTGACAGAAATGCGCGGGTCAGGATAACCCATAGCAATGCAAGGGCTATGCTTATCAGGGTACCATTTGCATATATAGCACTGGTAGATTCGTTGAGTCCAGTTTCATCTGACGCATGCAGGCCCGGCTGTGGTAATGAATTGACGAACGACCTAACTCCACACCATATAGGAATCGAGACATCATATACCACCCACTTTATATTCTACCTTTTAGCCGCTCATGCATGGCCTATGCAGTGTAGAACGAGAACGCCTGCCCAAAATTGAAGTGCGTGACGTATATAACACCTCTTCATGTATCTACTAGAGTAATTATATCGGAGTTTGTTAATAAGATTTAATAAATCAATTGTTTGAGTCATCGAGAAATTTTACAGTTTTTGGGGGCGTTGACATAGGTATGAAGCCGGGTGGATAGACTGGAGCCTATAGAGAGGAGAAGACATGATTAATTAAACACATATTAATATACAGTGTCTAAGAACTGTGGAAATGTGGGAATGTGAGGGTGTGTGAATTTGGAAACGTGGGAATCAGGAGGCCCGGGGAAAATGTGTTTGTTTTCTATTACCAGATAGATCATAAGTCCAAACCAGAATAAGAAATAAAAATATAACTTACTAATTGATATAAGTGTTCTAATGGCATGGTATTGATGGATTTATCTTACCCAGTAACCCACCTAAATAATTTTAAAAGGCTCGTGTTCGTACATGTATGTAACATATATCCGCCCACGCCCCAATAGATAAAAGAAATTCTAAGTAAGCGAACCCCTATATCCGTGAACGCTTCTGCGTATATTTAGGCTTTCACGAATGTAGGGAAGTAAAAGTAGTTACGGAGATGCGATTATTTAAATCCTAATGGTTGCACACCTAATTATGTGTCACAGCTGTCAATGAATGTGTCATGCAACACGTCCGTCCAAACGTGCGAAGTACACATTGTCAGTACATCAGGTGTTAATTCATTCACATGAAATGCACTGGCGTATATGCCTATACGCTTTGAGTTTAAGCAGTGAAGCAGTATGCATGCATGGTCTTATGGTTTAATAACGCCATTCGTATAACCAAGTGTACATGGATACGACAGGTGGCGCCTCACGTTGAGTTAATCATTACCTCGCGGTTGTTGCGATGCGTGGAAATGGGAAGAGGGGAGTGTGTCGAAGCGGTTGCCAACAGTATCGCGGGATGAAGAACTGCATCTGTCAGTGAATGTAGTTCAGCGTGGATGAAATATATACGCAGATTGAGCATCAATTACGAATTTATTTGTGAATGCAAACCTAAATTATGAATTGCATACACATCATGCACGCCATGAGAATTGACGATCGATCAAGTAGCTAACTTTTTATTGCATTGTTTGGCAGTCGCATCGGGCGCACTGAGGAGCCGCTCCCGGGGCCACAGTAGATGCAGCAAACGATAGCCGTGGTCACCACCAAGCATAGCAAGATGACGACCAGTGTGGGCACGATGAAGTAGGATACTGTACACGGCGAAGAGGTATATATGTACATACGTCATCATGCTGGTTAATATACATGCAGCTTGTATATATACAAGATGTGTATGCATATGTCTATATACTTACCGTTTTCAGTTCCGGCGCGGACCTCCTGAAATAGAAGTATTCCGTATAGCAGCGATAAACGGAGCCAGTGATTCATCTGGAAATGGACGTAAACCTCTCGGTTCTCGCAAACACCTGTCTTTACCTTCTATGGCACTCACGGCGCTTTGTTGATGTACGTACGCACACGTATTTTCAATCGTCGCTTTGGGGGTGGAGTTACATGTTTTCGCCGCACGCTACAATAACATATGCCGGTATAGAATTATAATACATATAGCTACAATGCACCATCAACAATACAACACAACAATTTAAACATATACTCACCGTTCTAGATGTTTGCGCGATCAAACCGGTTTTATATTTTTAGCCGTATATATATGAACCGGCAGAATGTGCGAACCCAAAATTGTGCTACATTGATTATGATCCTGAAGCTGTTAACAGGAAGGAAGATGGCTAACAAGTACACTTCGAGGCATTGGGAAAACAATGGGTGAAACTGGTGTGTAATCATTTTAATTAAAGTATATACCGGTTTCTAATCATTGAGACAAAACTGGGCTCTTTATTTTGGAGGGTGTAGAAAAAAATGCACTTTAGAACATCAGCTGCAGGAGAAGGAAGTTGTATGCAAACTGACAAGGCCGTATATACTAGAGGTTTTTCATCGCAGGAAGAGACACCTCCGCATGCATGCTGCATGACGTGTTACGCTGTAGTACTCCGTCTTGCATTGAGTATGTTATTATAGTGATCATGCACTCCACCATAGGAAACAATTCATGAATAGGGGAGTGGTTTGTAATAACTTGATCAAGCCAGCGGAGCGCAATGGAACAGCTAGGAGTGCGGGATAAGACTGAAGCAACTTATGCTGCCACAAAGAAGAAATCGTCGATATGGCTAGCCATTGTACTGGTGGTGCTTGTCTTTCTGGCCATAGCAGTATGGGGTCTATTCTCACTACCAGCAGTGTTTTACTTGGGACTGCCGGCAGAGACAGCAGCGAATGCAGAGGTATGAACCGTATGATGTTGTGAGGTACGTAAGTCAGAATACCTTAGCCGTTATGATAACTTTTACACCTGCGTCCAAGTTCGCAGCGGTACGTTGAGTCAATCTTATTCTTTATATTGCGGCTTCGTTTAAAATTCTGTTATCATTTATGGGGGAGTCCACTTAATTAACACATTTCACGAGACGCGATATTCAAATATGTATAACTTTACGCGTAAGTTTTAAAATTAGATAGAAAGACTCTTCTAAAGTTCTTATCGCGTCGTTCTCACTTTGATGCGTGTGCCATCACAGTTTGGTTGTGGTTGCCTCCAGGCAGGGCTAATCCAGGATTTTGGGAAGGGGGGGGGGGGGAGGGGGGGGGGGGGGGTCAAATAACTTTTGAAAGCAGGGCAGGGCCGTGCCCCTCATGTGATAGCAAGGGTGGTTAGTCCTCCAGTTGGGCCTGGGGCGTAAGCCCCAGCCGCTTTTTTACTTTTGCATTTATTTAACATGAAATTGAACATACTTTTGACAGTGATTTTTTTGACAGCGAACATACTTATATCGCCCCAAAACAACCAAATATTAATAACTCGGTATATATACCAACGCGGCATTACCGTGCGTGATATCTGGGAAATTATTGATTGATTCACAGAAGCCTGCGTGTATAGCGACGAGAAAACTGATTCCTAATGCTCGCGATTGATATGAAATAACCATGGCATGCAAAATGGATTTTCGTAACTAGCCGGAGAGTCATGGCTTTAGAGCTCGCCCCCCCCCCCCCCCCCCCCCCCCCCCACCCCCCACCCCCCTCCCCCTCAACGCTCCAGAAAAGTTTGGCCGGAACGCTAAATCGCGTGCTACTCATTGAATTTTTACGCCTATAAAATTAATTATTCATAACTTAATTATTCATTGCTAGTCGGGCCAAGAGCCCCCCCCCCCCCCCCCCCCCCCCCCTTCCCCGGATCCGCCACTGTTCATGCAGGTGTGCTATTAAATTCCTCATCTCTATGTGTAAAGGTACATTTTTCAGCTAAATATATAGGTTGCGCGTTCGGCATATAGCCAGGGGGCTACAGAAACATCATGTGCCCACCAATGATGGTATCAGGTTCCAAAACATTATCTAGCCAATAGATTGGGGCAGACTCCTTGCCCGAATAGCTCTTGCTATGGACAGTCAACACCAAACTAAGTCTGCCATAAAGGTCAGCAATGACCCTACGTTTCGGCAGAGAAGCACAGATTGCAAGCCAAGTGGCCAAATGAATAAAAGTGGTGTGTGCTTAGCTGCCATAGGTCTCAACAACCAGGAGAAATTACTTTTATTATCATTTGCCTCCTGTTCAGCACTCCCCACCTTTGGACGAAAGAGGAGGAAAACACAGATATTAATTTACATCAACATTTCTCGAGCTTTCTATATTTCTTTAAATGAGGCAGTTCTAAAAAGATGGCATCAAACAATTTAATTCATGATTGTTTTCTCTTCATGTGGCACTTCATATATTTTGTATGAGAAATGCTGCAATATTCCTCTTTTGTTTTGTTTACCTTATCGCCCTGCACTCACACCCCTGGTAATAAAATAGTATAGGACTGCAGCAATTTTGGCCACTCCCTGTAACATAACCATCCAAATGCTATAAAAGCCGTATACATCAAATACAATAGCAACAAAAATTCAGACATCACATCAAATGCCATGGTTCACAAGGCAACCAAACAGTATGGATGCACAACCTTGATGATCTCCAATGGATCTGTTGTATCAAGCTCCTTGAACATCCAGATGTATTGAATGCTCTTCTCGGTGTAGTATAAGCTCCTTGAACCTCCAGATGTGTCAAATGCTCTTCTCCATGCCCCTTTACAATGTCAGCAAGGTGCAGAGGTAGATGCTGTCCATATATACCCTAAAAATTGAAATGACCCTAGCAATGTTATTGACAACCAGATCCAAGAAACGTGAACAACAGAGGATTTCAACCAGTGCCACTTTAAGCCTTTAGGATTCTATTCATATAAGTATTCCCATGCCACAGTTTGTCACCAATAAAGTTATATGGCTCCTGAAATGGCTGAGAGTGAGTTACCCTCAATATATCTCTCTGCTTAGAGGTGCATTTTCCAAGCTCAAACCCATTGAAAGTTAGGGATTCAAAGATAATGAAAGATACTAACTGATTCCAGTATGTACTTATAGCTGACATTTTCGGGGGCATCTGTGTGCATTGCTGGAATTCACTATATATATATGCCAGTACGGTATCAAGTTTCTTTTCCAGACACAATTTTCACAGCAGAGGATGGATTACATCACTGTATGTTGCTGTAGTAGAATTGGGTCTGGGTACGAGACTATAAAGTACTGTTTTTGGAGGTGGGATTGCTGTTGATACATCATACAATTTTAGGGAATCATACGATCACTTTAAGGAATCATCACACAGGGCAACCTCCTTGTCTGTAAGCTCTTTTGATTCAAGTGTGTAGGCAAATAATGGTTAGCTGTTATGATCATCTAGGCTAATCCTTATCAGATTTTGTTCTTATATGTTCCCACATGTCAACATTCCTAATTAAATAGGTGGTACTCATGTGACCACAAAACCCTGTGAGTAATGTTTGATGACATCATTTATTACGCAAGTCCACTGTGGGCAGCAGATTGGTGGGCAGGCGGGCTGACTCGCAATGACATACATGTTTCTGCCTCAGACAATCCATGATACTGTCACAAAACATCTACAATATCTACCCATGAACCCAGGCCACTTTGGGCTTGATGAGGGGCTCAAATTCAAGGGGATGGCCTGGGTAAGGGGTATGGGTGAGCACTGTGTGAAAATGTTTTAGAAAGAAACAGTTGGTAAATAATACACTATAAAAATATATTGTAATGCATGTACTGGTGTATATTGTTACAGTGTATTGTTCCATAGGAGAATTCTGCTAAATCCGACGTGAAGTGCACACCACTGCTCTACAATAACACAGGATCAGTTTGTTATCCGTTCCTTGAACAATACAAGAGTTGCATCCCATCTCTGAGCTCCAAGGATGGTGTGTTCATATCCTCAACAGTCAGCTTAATAAAAAGTGAAGCAACTTCTAACTCAGCTTTTCAGTATCAAAGTTTACTGTCATCGCAGTGCAGAGATGCTGCTCTGCCCTTTTTATGTCTGTATCTATTTCCACTGTGTGATGACAATCAAACTGCATACTTTCCATCGTCAGAACAATGCACTTCCATTAGTACTGACACTTGTAAAGCTGAATGGACAAACGCGAAAACATTAATAGCTGGCCTACCCGTGTGCTCTGTACTGCCAGATGCCTCTCCTTGTAATAGTATGTCTTTGTAATGTATGTCTAAACTGGCCTGTAACAATGTGACTTCTATTGTTAAGGAACTATTCCAAGTCCAAGTTCTTCAAATCAATCTATTGTATTGAGGAACAATTGCAGTGAGAATTTTGTGTTCATCCGAAACAGCTGCCTGCCAGAATGTCCAAACTGGGTTATTGCTGGAGATGAAGCAACTATTACTGAGGATGCATTTATACAAATGGCTGTCATAGTTGGGCTCATTGGTGGAGTCATGGTAGTTATAATATCTGCACTGAGGTACAAAAGAATGTAAGTTGGATTGAAAATGCTATCTAAAGCGAATATACATGTATCTACGTTTTTGTTCTCATGTTCAGGTTGGTTTTTCCATCGATTTTGGTATTTTACCAAACTGTAATAACTGCCTTCTTAGGTGAGACATATGTTAAAGGTTTTGATGTTATTTATATGGTGTTGACTGAAACATTGTTTGTGCAGGATGTAATTCCAGTGCTGGTGCATTCAGAGTCCAATTTATTTAATGTAATTTGCAGCTATTGTTGCAGCTGCAAGCCTCATTAACCCAAAGGCACTCTACTGCACATCCCCTGATTGGATAGAAAGTTTGAATCAATCCACTCCATTTTGTGCTATATCAGGTGGGTTTTGTACACTGTTTTAAATGTTTTAAATTATACTTTATGCACTGCAGGTTCTATTTTCTTCTACTGCTTGATGCAGCTTGCTATCATATGGGTAACTCATGTTGCTACTGTACTCTGGATGGTAAAGTTTCCTTTATATTTTATGTTATTGAAACGAAAGCATCAAATGAAGTACATCCATACCATAATTGTCTTCGTGGCCCTGGTGATACCAATTGTACCTGTTGCTGTGGCATTTGCATCAGGCGGATTTGTAAATGCTCGATTTCCTCCTTTTCTGTGCCTGCCTAGAAATGTAGATGCTTCTTTTTATGGTCTTGTCTTACCAATCAGCATAATCCTACCTAGTGGAGTGTCACTACTGTTGGTAATTCTCTGGTACCTTCACAAGGTAAAAATAACCCTTTCTATATTTAATATGAGCATTGACATGCAAATTGCTGGAACATCTTCTAAGAGCATTAAGTGCATGTTACCTTTTAGTTTTTTGTAGAGTGTTAAAAAGTATTGCTTGATAACCATTCCAAATTTCAAAAGGCACACAAAAATTTGCTTGTGACCATTCAGATGTACAACATTTCAGAAGTAAGAAGAATGTGTCAAAGTTACTTTAAATAAAATTTCAATATGAATAGGGAGAATGTACTGGCACCTACAATAATAAAGTTTCATTAGCCATAAATTTAAATGCAACACTTCAGCCATCCTAAGCAATGTTAATACCATGATACATGACTTACCTATTACCTCCGTACATGTATGTCCTGATTTGGTACTCAGCTGCCATATCATTAAGATATTAATCTATTCTACAACAGCAACATGTACAAAGTCAAGAGAAAGAATCAAAATTACCGTTACTTTTTGGAAAAGCGGAGAGAAAAGTGCTCATTGTCTTTCTATACTACGTGATTTTGGGAGTCATAACACTTGCAGCATTTTCAATAAATGCAAACGTACACTATGTTTATACACAAAAGTTGCAGATTTATTTTGCGTGTGAAAGTACTACGCCAGGAAGCTGTGAGAATTCTAAAACTGATGTCATGAGATATTTCTATCCTGAAATAACTGACACTGCCTATATAGTACTTGCCCTTTTCCCACTTGTAAACATGGTGTATGCGTTTAGCTTTGATGAGCTCAAGGAGATCTGCTGTAAACGGTTTTGTGTGAAGAAAATAACACTTCCTTCTGCTTCCAGTATGAAAACATTAGTGGATGACTAAAACTCACATTGCAGGGAAGTATAAGTGTGTGTGGTGCAAATTTAATATGCTATTGTGGCTCTGTAATGATTACATTGATACTGCTATTACTTTTCAACTGGCCAGCTAATATTGTTGACTGGCGGAGCAATTGGATGGCTCGGGCGGGTTTGGTAATTACATATAGCTCTCAGCCCAAAGCATGCAATGCAAGCATCATCGTTTCCAATTTCCACAGCAAATAAAAACCGCGAATCAATATTTTGATTTCACAAATGATTTTAAAATCACTTGTAAAATCATCGCATGATTGAACACAGGTGTGCTCAATCATATGTAAAATCAAAAATTGATTTGACGCGTTTTTTTCCCTGTGTTCAGCTTGTACAGTGACAGTGCTTGTCCTCCCCCCCAACTAATACCAACACAAGGTGTCAAATAGCCTGTGCGCCACCTCTAGTAGTAGCCATGTCGAACGTGTCACTCATCTATTGAAGTTAAATACATAGCGAATACCACTGATCATAATTAGTCAATCAATTAATAATTTAAATTAACATCCATGCAGGGTACGTGCCTGTACGTTAACTGAGTTCGGATTTATTTGTAAGGCGAAGCTACCATAGGTAGCGGATTGTAATAATGGTGATAATATCTGTGCTGTTGATGATGACCAACCACTGTATCGTTGGAAGCTTTTGCCAATGATGTGCTTCACTGCTTAGAGTGCTCAGTGGAGATTGAGCTAACCCCACGGGCCTGTAATCGAGCCAAACTTGGTCTCAAGTACGGAGAGCTAGGATTGCGCTCCCTGGCCATGCATGCACAAGCAGCCTACATTGCTTCCTTGTCTACATCATTAACACCAATCCAACCATCAGAACTGACCATGCAGCGCCTCTGTGATGCCATCATGGTGTTCAATGGGAAGGTAGCATGCTGTGAGCAGCTCACTGTAGAAAATGTACTAGCTACTTCTCAGCATCAGCACAAGCTATCCTCAGCCATCGAGAAAGCTGGCTTCCTTTCTTTGCTTGATGGAGCATCCACAGTAGACAAGGCCAGACTACTAGCCATCTCTGCTCCCCAAGCACATGCATGGCTGAGGGAACAGCCATCTCCAAAAGTGGGGTTAGACCTGCTGCCCAATGAAGTCCAAACCTTAGTGAAATGGTGGCTCGGGCTTCCAGTTTTCACTGATGCAGATGCCTGCCCACATTGCTCCCAAACCCTAGACATCCATGGGTACCATGCCCTGATATGTCATGCAGGTGGTGATGTAGTCACAAGGCACAACCGCCTTCGTGACAGCTTTGCAGATTTCTGCCGTAGGGCTTGCCTTGCCCCTGAATTTGAAACAGGTTGTGGGTTCCAACAAAGGACAGAACACGTCCGGCTGATGTGTTGGTGCCTAACTGGTCTCTCTCATGTTCAGCAGCATTTGACCTGAAGGTCATCAATCCGCTCAACTCAAACTTTTTATTGGGAGCGAGCATGACCTCAGGTTATACTGCTGAGCTGGGAGAGAAGGACAAACACTTCAAAAAAGACATTCCTGTACAGAGAGAGGTTGGGCCTGTGCCCCTTTGGTCGTGGAGGTATTTGGTGGTTGGGGAAAAGAAGGAACAAGAAGCCCTCTCAAGGGTTGCCAAAAAGCTAACCATCAGAACAAGTCGTTTCTGGGCTGAGGTGTTAGCCTCAATGTACTGCCACCTGGACATTATACTGATATGCCAGAACGCTAGGGCTTTACTTGGAAGAAGATCCACAAGTGAAGTCGATAATTGTTTTGTGTAGCTCAGTAATTTAGTTTTATATAATGTGTATATCTGAGTAGTTTTAATATCATGTATGCTTCGTGTATTCTCTTGTATCTTGCTTTAGATGATAGTATCATACCAAATCATATTCATAATTACATCATATATGGCACCGACAATTCCATATAGTTGTAAATATAATATGGGCACCCGCCTATGGTAGTGCTGCTGTGGGCCTCCGAAATACCAAGTGGAATCGATTAGCTCCACCATGATATAATGCATTTTCGCACATAAAAGTTGTATTACCCATGATGATTAAAATGGTACATTTTATTAGCAAGTTTAAGACTGGTTAAAGTATGAAAAGCTTTTCTTCTGGAAGCTGCACCAGAAGCCAACACATGCCAGGGAGGGTACTCCCCTTTCCTTAAGTTGGCCCCCCATTACAATAAAAATCCTGGCTCTGCACGTGGATATGAGGTCTTCAAATATGAACAATTCTAAAGAGAACTATTAAGATATGATTTGGAACCTGATACCAGAAACATCATCTGCCCACCAGATGGTATCAGGTTCCAAAACATTATCTAGCCAAAAGATTGGGGCAGACTCCTTGCCCAAATAGCTCTTGCTATGGACAGTCAGTCAAAGACTGCCATAAAGGTCAGCAATGACCCTACTTTTCGGCAGAGAAGCACAGAGTGCAAGCCAAGTGGCCAAATGAGTAAAAGTAGTGTGTGCTTAGCTGCCATAGGTCTCGACAGCCAGGAGAAATTATTATTTTTTATTATTTGCCTCCTGTTCAGTTGCCTCCTGATCATCTTTGGACGAAAGAGAAGAAAAACACAGATATTAAAATTTACATGAACATTTACTCAAGCTATCTATTGTTTCTTAAAATTCAGGCAGTTTTAAAAAGATGGCATCAAAAAATTTAATTTATGATCGCTCTTAGTCTCATGTGATACTACATATAATTTATTAATAAATGCTGCAACATTCCTCTTTTGTTTTGTTTACCTTATTGCCCTGCACTCACACCCCTGGTAATGAAATAGAGGACTGCAGCAATTTTGGCCACTTCCTGTAACATGATTGACTATTCTGATCCTTAGCAGATTATTGTTGCCCCTCATGGGGTGCACTCATGATGCTCATACATACCAGCCCTCATATCTCTTGTACACATTTTGCAGTGGACCAGGACATCCTTCAGCATCAGGAGCACCAGGTTTGATGCTGGCTTAATGTGCATTGCCTCACATGAATACCAGCAAGGACAATGTACTGAGCCTGTCAATGTATGATGCACTGGGCGTAAGCCATTGCTTTACAGGGAAGTTCCATTGGATGTGTAAGAATACTGGGCACTCAAGTTGATCCAGAATAGATAGATTATCCTTTGCTAATGGAGGTCTTGGATAAGGATGCTCAGATGAGATGACTGGGGGAGGGGCACTCTTATTGACACATCAAATGATCATGTTTGGGGTAGGGCGCCCTTTACTGACATTATGCTGACATTGTGCTGCTTTTCTACTCTTTTTGCAAGAGCACCTTATTCATTTTAAGTTCTCACACATCTGTATGCATACCAACACTTCATTTTATGTGGGCACATGTGTAGTCCCCTACCTTGCATTCCTGGTCTGAATGCATCTCCCACTGAAAGTGGGCAGTGCCACATTTGTAGTGAATTTTCCTGTGCATGGCTCTGATCACCCTGTCTAATGCACATTTTCAGAATGGACAGAAGTGTTCAGGATGAACTCTGTTGTCATCGTTGTTGGTAGCTTGTTTGTTATGTATGCCAAATAACTGTGTAGATGGAATAATGACTATGACTTGCCCATGGCCAGTTGCTACATGCTGTTGAAGTGAAAGAACGGCAGATAAAATCTGTAAAAACCCCTCCATTTATGAGAAGGGTAGGTTCTTCAGCCCTAAAAAGATTGTGCATCATATTCACAATGCCATGAAATTTAAAAATGCAGTTCTGACGTGATCAGATCTGATTTGCTCATTGCTATATGAATTGAAACCAAGGGACAGAGAAATAGATTCATGGATGACCTGACCATCCACCAAATCATGACCACCCTCAGCTCAAACACAGGGTCCCTTCACCTGCAAACGAATATGAACTTGCTGATGCCATGAAGTAGCAACTGGTCGATTCATTGTTATGGTTTATGAAACGATCTTAGGTTACAGCTAGGAGACAGTAAACCTGCAGGAGTATCAGCAGTTTACAAATAGAATGCCCTTGAGTGATGAGCACTCAAGTCATTTTACACCAGTTTAGCCTTTACTTGCCTTAATAACATGCACTGTACAGTCTTGATCTTTCTTTGAAGTACAAGGTTGTAATATTTGTACTGTTGACTATGTCTAGTCTCTCTGTCCTTCTCTGTCTGTCATTGTGCATGCTCTATAGATGACGTCATAGTTGCCAGTCAGTCTGTCCATCTGTGATTTCCTATATAAGTGTATTGCTTGTGTGAGTACGGAGTTCTTGAATATAGCCTGCTGCCCGTGATTGGGCTGCACCATCCAGTCTACTAGCTGACAATACGCGTGTAACGTGTACATTGGCGACACTACATTGCATGGCGACGAGGGCAAAAACACATGGCAGTCCACGGCGCGGTGGGTCAGTTCAATGAAGATGCGGAAGAATGGCCGGCATACTGCGAGCGGCTGATGCACTACTTCACTGCAAACGACGTCAAGACGGACGAGAAACGTCGCGCTATCTTGCTCAGCGTCTGTGGAGCTCACATATATCAGCTGGTTCGCAGCCTGGTGTCTCCCGAAAAGCCGGCCGACAAGACTTTCGAAGAAATTGTGAAGTTGGTTCGTGACCATTTGACACCACCATCTTCGTGTATCGTGCGACGGTTTTATTTCAACTCTCGTTTCCAAAAAGAGACTGAGACAGTGGGGCAGTTTGTCGCTGAGCTTCGCCGTCTCTCCGAGTACTGTGAGTTTGGGGGTTCGCTAGACGAGATGTTACGGGATAGGTTGGTGTGCGGGTTACGTGATGTTCGAGTCCAACACAGGCTTTTCGCCGAACCGAAGCTAACATTCACGAAAGCGTTCGAGCTGGCACAGGCGGCCGAGCTCGCCGAGAAAAGTTCACAAGATATTTCAAGGGCGGGTACATCAGTCAACGCTCTGGAACCAAGGAGGGCGACAGCTGATCAAACGGCCGACCATCCTACTCCTTGTTTCCGTTGCGGAGGTAGGCACAGTGCTTCAAAATGTCGTTTCAGGTCTGTGGAGTGCCACAAATGCGGTGAAAAGGGGCATCTGGCAAGAACGTGCCGCAGCAAGGAACAAACAGTTAAAAAACAGTTCGGTAATAGAGCTGGGAAACAGTCGACAAATCTGCTCGCAGAGCCGTTAGAGAAAGACGAGGACGCGGAAGACATGTATACCTTGTTCAACGTGAGCAATGTTTCCTTAGCGCCGTTCAGAGTTCCAATGGAGATTAATAAGGTTAGTCTTGAAATGGAAGTTGATACAGGTGCGGCCGCGTCGGTTATCAGCGAGGTCACCTACAAGACGCTTTGGAAAGGAAAATGCAACGAGCGGCCTCCCTTGAAACACACCAATGCGTTGCTCCGTACCTATACTGGTGAAAGACTGCGAATTCTGGGACGAATTTCAGTGCAGGTGCGTTACCAGAAACAAGAAGCCAATCTGGGCTTACTGGTAATTGAGGGAGATGGGCCGTCCCTCCTGGGGAGAGATTGGATTGGTAAGTTTCGGTTTTCATCTTGTCTAAATCGCGGAATTTTCCATACCAGCAGTCAAAGCACCTTGCAGGAGATACTGGGCAAGCATAAAGAGCTATATTCAAGGATGAGTTGGGTCTGCTGAAGGGCACTCTGGTCAAGATCCATGTAAACGAGACCGCTACTCCCCTCTTTTTAAAGCCGCGAGCTGTTCCATATGCTGTCAGGGAGAAGGTGGAAAAGGAGCTGGAGAGGCTCGCGAAACTAGGGGTGATTGAGGCCATACAATTTTCAGAGTGGGCCGCTCCTGTTGTACCGGTGGTGAAAGGTGACGGCAGCATAAGGCTGTGTGGCGATTATAAGTTGACGGTCAATCGTGTAGCTAATCTGGAATGTTATCCTCTTCCTCGCATAGACGATTTGCTGGCATCCCTGGGGAAGGGTAAAATGTTCTCGAAGCTGGACCTTGCAAATGCATATCTACAGTTGGCACTGGAGGACGAGTCAAAGAAATACGTCACGATTACGACACACAAAGGCCTCTATCGCTACAACAGACTACCTTTTGGTGTCGCATCGGCGCCAGCTATTTTTCAAAGGACAATGGAGAATCTGCTGAGGGACATAAGCAATGTGGTTGTTTATCTGGATGATATTCTCGTTTCAGGTTCAAGAAGCTGAGCACCTTCACACGCTGGATCGTGTCATGTCGCGTTTGGAAGAGCATGGACTACGCTTAAAGCTCTCCAAATGCGTCTTCATGGCTCCTTCTGTTGAGTACCTGGGCCACCACATCTCAGCTGATGGCATTCGTCCAGCGGAAGGGAAGAAACGCGCCATAGAGGATGCTCCGAGACCTCAGAACGTTGGGCAGCTGAGATCGTTTGTGGGTCTCCTGAATTATTACGGCAAGTTTTTGCCCAACATGGCTGACATACTCGCTCCACTGTATAGGCTGCTCCGGAAGGGTGCTGCTTGGTGCTGGGAGGCAGAACAGGATGCGGCGTTCAACCATGCAAAGCAGCAACTGCATGTCCTCCTCCAGCCTGTTGATCCACTTTGATCCAGAAAAGGAGTTAATCCTTTCATGTGATGCTTCACCCTACGGACTTGGAGCAGTTTTGTCTCATCAGCTGAAAGATGGATCTGAGAGGCCGATCGCGTATGCGTCCCGTACCTTAGCACCTGCCGAAGCCAAATACTCTCAAATAGAAAAGGAAGGCTTAGCGATCGTTTTTGGGGTTAAGAAGTTCCATCAGTACCTTGTGGGCAGAAGCTTCACGATTTACTCCGATCATAAACCACTACAGTATCTCTTCAGTGAGACACGCCCTGTACCACCGATGGCATCATCAAGAATACAACGGTGGGCGTTGACTTTAAGTGCCTACAATTATCGTATTGTGTTTAAGTCTGGTGATTCTCAAGCAAATGCCGATGCTTTCAGTAGATTGCCACTTAGTGAGAGTACTGCAGATGTGCCTGTTCCCGGGGACACCATATTCATGTTGGAAACGCTCAGAACAGGCGACTCTCCTGTGACCGCTGCCGAAATAAAGTCCTGGACGGATAAAGATCCTATTCTGTCCCGTGTCAGAAACATGGCTTTGACTGGATGGCAGGCTCACGCTAGTAACGATGCGACTTTTCGTCCATACAAGCAGAGAGAATGCGAGCTAAGCGTGCAGGATGGGTGTGTATTGTGGGGGCATCGCGTAGTTATTCCGCCTGCTGGGAGAGAGGCTGTGATGCGTACTCTGCATGATGCTCACCCTGGGATCACGCGTATGAAGGGACTAGCTAGGAGTTTTGTTTGGTGGCCTGGGATTGATGCTGACTTAGAGGGCAAAGTAACAAGCTTGTCAGGAACATGGTAAAGCACCTGCGGTGGCCCCCTTGCACCCGTGGGAGTGGCCAGCCAGACCATGGTCTCGACTTCATTTGGACTTTGCAGGCCCGTTTTTGGGAAAGATGTTTATGGTCGTTGTGGATGCGCATTCAAAGTGGTTAGATGTAGCTGTGGTAACAACACCTTCTTCTCAACAGGCCATTAAAGTATTGAAAAACCTTTTTGCCACGCATGGTCTACCAGAAATGATGGTTTCAGATAACGGTTCCGCATTCATTAGTGCTGAGTTCCAGACATTTGTTAAAAGGAATGGCATCAGGCATGTGAGAAGTGCTCCTTATCATCCATCATCTAATGGACAAGCTGAGAGAGTGGTCCAGACCTTCAAGGAGGCCATTTTGAAAACTACTGGAGATCTGGATACAAGGCTGGCCAGATTTCTATTTCAGTATCGGCTTACACCACACACAACAACTGGACTTTCACCTGCGGAGATGTTGTTGGGTCGGCGGCCACGATCCCACCTGGACCTTTTGCATCCAGACATCTCACCCAAGGTGACTCAAAGACAGGAGCTGCAGAAGGAAGCCTATGATCAACATGCCAAGTATCGCAAGTTCCAGAATGGGGATTTGGTGTATGCACGTATTTTTCATGGTTCTCCCACATGGGTCCCAGGCGTGGTCACCGCTATGTCTGGTCCTGTGTCCATGGTGATACAGCTGGAGGATGGTCAAGCTGTGCGTCGTCATACAGACCATGTAAAGGCTCGGTCACCCACACCTGAGCCGCAAGTCCCTAAGAAGACAACAGCAGCACAGCAGGATGAAGTAGTTGACCTTCCAGACATTCAGGAGGAGGCTGCAACAAGAGATGAGGAAAGACCACCCATGGTTGACATCTCAGTACCTCTAGCTGATGCTGTAATCCAGGCAGTTCCTGAACCCATTCCAAATCCAGTTCCACTCCGTCGGTCTACCAGGGACCGACGCCCACCTGATCGTTTGTAGCAGCAGCCTTTGCAAGGAGGGAGGAAATGTAATATTTGTACTGTTGACTATGTCTAGTCTCTCTGTCCTTCTCTGTCTGTCATTGTGCATGCTCTATAGACGACGTCATAGTTGCCAGTCAGTCTGTCCATCTGTGATTTCCTATATAAGTGTATTGCTTGTGTGAGTACGGAGTTCTTGAATACAGCCTGCTGCCCGTGATTGGGCTGCACCATCCAGTCTACTGACAATACGCGTGTAACGTGTATATTGGCGACACTACAAAGGTGTCCACAAATGAAAAAATGCTTTCGAAAGACCTTGTGCGTGTAACTGAACATTTCTCTATCAGTCTTGCCGCATAAAAAAACATTAATATTGCGTAAACCGCAGATTATATGTCATCATGGTTATTACGTTTGTAATTTTACTCCCACGCAGGATGCAAGATATGTCATAGCCCTAGCTGAACATCTTTTTAAGGTTTTATTCATGTAAACAAGTAAATTAACAGTGCAAATGTTACAGACAGCAAGTGGTATTGGGTTCTTCCACTATACATGCGCACTCTAAATTTATAAAATAATTATGCACATGCGGAACTCTATAGATTGCCATATACATTTTCACTATTTCCCTCTGCTGTGTTCATAGTTGCTGATGAATGGTTGTTTACTTCCATATATTGTTCCTTGCTAAGACAAGCAGGCTTGGAATCAACAAGATCATATGCAGCACACTCTGACATTTGTATGCCAGGTATTGCAGTTTGATTTTCAGTGCTGTAGCTAAAAAATATGTTGTAGTCATGCATAAACAAAAGCAAACACTTTTCATTGTTAATTTACCTTGTCAATGACCTTCTCTTTAGACATTTATATGCAATGAAGACCACAGTAATGCAGCAAATGATTGTGACCACACACATAGCACCAGTTATGCCAAACACCAAGGTGGTCGAATATAATTCACCAGCAGCAGCATTGAAGAGATTCTCTATGGCATAGAAGAGATAGACAAGTATTGCAGCTAACACAAAAGGGTGTTGTAAAACACACCAGTCTCACCAGCCAATAGCCTCAATGACATCACGATCATAGTGAACTGTGAATTTTTTTTTTAATTGGCCATATGTAGTGTATTATATATTTTTAGCCACAACTATTGTAGTCAGAACATTTTTATACAGGTCTGATATGCTCTGGATGGTACTTTACATGTCGGAAGTTTCGCTAGAAACTTCCATATAGGATCTATGAACTCATTAAAAATACGCGACCCGTCTCTAACAAGACTCCCGACGATCGGATCGTTTAGATTGTTATAGCAATCAAACTAGAAGTCAAAAATGAGCAGTTTCGCCTTTGTTTTATGTCAAAGAATTGTGCAGTTGTAGAGAACAAAAGGGTACTGCCCGTCCTCGTACCCAGTCCCGGAACATGGTATCCTTCGTCTTCTTCTTCTCCTTCTTGGCAACGCATAACTCGGGATAGGAACAGTTTTAAACAATGAAATTTCACCAATAGCTTCAGAATAGGCTGGAAGAGCCACTTTCGTATAAAATAGCCGACGTTATATAAACAATCGACTATACGGTATATGTAAGACGCATAATTAGATAACATTTCAGATATCTTAAAGTAAAATTGGCGGCATCAAGGAGACGCGTGAAGAAACGGTCCGCTAAAAGGCAAAGTTATTGGTAGAGTCCTGAATCTGCTCGCTTGGCGAAGAGAGTGAGGTACGGGAAGGCTAGCGTACCCTGCAAAACCAAACGAAAGAGTAAACCGATGAAGTTATTCTACTCTTACTACGCTTGGTTTACAATATGACATTGGTTGCTGAACATTACGGATCAATGTGCACGAACAAAGAAAAGAACAAGTAAATAAAAAAACCTTCTCTATGAGAAAGTTGGTGGGATATAGGATTTGAAGGCAATGGTGGTGTAAAAAGCAAGGAAAAAAGGGTCTGTAATAGTAAGGGAAAATGTCATAGTCCTATATTTAGCCCGTTTGTAGCATATACTATGTTCATGGGCTAAATATAGGACTATGACCTTTTCCCTTATTATTACAGACCCTTGTTTCCTTGCTTTTTACTCCACCATTGCCTTCATATCCTACATCCCACCAACTTTCTTATAGAGGTTTTTTATTTACTTGTATAGTTATGACATCTGATATTATGCCAATCAAGAATCATTTCATCTTTCACTTTCAGTCAGTTTCTTTGCTTTTTACACCACCATTTGTTGAATAAAGAAGGCATTAAAAGCACATTTGATAGTCACATGGCTACCCTGAATGCTTGATTTTCCCCCCTTTTTTGAATCACACAGGCACATTTTTACATTACATCAGGGGATTTTGAAATTTTAAATGAGTAAATTTATAAATTTTTAATTCCTGCTTTGTCATGAAATGACTACACTGATTTTTAAATGGACGATATATAAATTTTGCTGAAACTGAAATCAAATTAGTGCTATGTTACCACAATGCATGCTTACCTAAGCAGGTTTTATGGACCTAGAGCAAGGACACAAATCAATACTCATGAACTACAAGTAATAGCTAATATGAACACCTCAGTCTGTGAGTCATGGTACAATTCGATTGGACTGCAACTAGCATTGTAGCAGGAAAAAGCATGCAACACAACTACCAAACCGTACGCAATAGTTGGGCCACACCCAATTAGTTACATACCATTGGCTCCGTTTGGATGTTTGCTTTAAGCAAGGACAGGTCTGGTATTACATACATTTAGCCAATAAGACAGTCTCGGGGTCTGTCCAATACCAGATGCCTTAATGGCTGCTGGATTGTCCTCGTACCTTTGTCTTTCAGCAAAATGGTTCACCTCAAGGTCCTAATGAAAACGGTGCCTATTGAATGAAGCATAGGTATGGCTTACCGTATGTGACCGAATTGTATCGTAGATATAAGGGACTTGTTTTATTTATCAACCCTATATATCAAATAAGGTACTACGAGCTTTTATATTTTGCCCCACATGTCATACATGTATATGACCCCTAAGGATAAGTGCTAAAGCAAATGGTGCAGTTAGTATTTTTCAGAACCATTTCTAGCTTGAGTTCTTCTCAATCGAAGGAAGATGACAACAACGACCAAGCAGAAAAATGGGACTGAGTACAAGACGTGGGTGTTATCTAAAAGCACACAGTGTATGACACAGCAGGGATCGAAATATTCTTTAAAAAGTACCTGCACAAGGTGCAGATGGGGTATCTATACCACCTGCACTTTGGCATGTCTACCTGCACACTTGTAGATACATGCATGGTTGTGCATGTATTTTTTAAATTGTGATTTGGCAATATGAATGAATTTATTTGCATGAATTCAAACGCTGCCATGCAGGAACATCACTAGTCAAAATACGGGCCTTCTTTGGCGGCATTTTGATCTGTTAATAAGCCACTAATCATCAATTTATACGCATGCGCGTGTAAGCTAAATGCTTTCTTACGCACGCGCAAGCAATTATAGTGCAAATTCCTTTGGAATTTAATACGTTCGCCTGCACTTACCTGTGCAAAGTGCAGGTATACGTACAGGGCTACCTGCATACTGAAAAAAGCACCTGCGCGGCGCCGGTGCGGCACCCGGTATTTCGAACCCTGCACAGAACCATGTTTGTGTGCTTGTGATATCGTACGATAACAACAAAGTGGGAAAAGTGATTGAATTGTTGGTTGTCCCTCATGACACAAGTCACGTCTTTAATGGCATCCATTATATTCCACCAATCCTATATCAAACCTGCTTCTACAGGTTCCGATTGATGCTCACCTAAACAGAATCTACTGTTTGAAAAGATTTTGTATGCATGACAGCAACTGCACGTGTAGTGTCCATTAGTCTTCACTAACACCCAGAGCACATTCATCAAGTTTCAATATGATGCAGGTTTGTGCATTACACACACTTAACAACTGTGTTCTGCACAATCCATAACTTAAAAATTGCCATGCACGATTTCAAAACTTACAATTTTGATACCTCATATAGAACTTAGAAGCTGCTTAGGGCAATTTCTAATTAAATATATAAAATCAGTGCATGCATACTTCCATAATTTCTCAGCTCGCAATATAGTGAAACCAAATAAGCATAGTGGGCAATGACCTGTAGGCAGGTGCCCTTTACTCTAAAAATATATGCATGAGCTGTCCCTCCAACAAGACGAATGCTCCCAGTGGTGCAAGTCACTAGTAACACAAGCGTTGGCATTATTAATATTCTGGCTAAATAAATAAGTACCAATGATTTGAGTTGAAACTGCTAAAGATAAAATACCCACTTAAGCAATATATTCATGTACACTATTCATTTTCTATTAGGC
Organism: Eunapius fragilis; assembly: GCA_963681505.1. Classification (NCBI taxonomy): domain Eukaryota; kingdom Metazoa; phylum Porifera; class Demospongiae; order Spongillida; family Spongillidae; genus Eunapius; species Eunapius fragilis. The sequence goes on from OY811992.1 coordinate 2,726,303, forward strand.
ATTCATTTACGATATACTTAAAACATGCATTGGGGACACTGGTGGAGGGATATGCTTGTATCCACTGTATTCATATTCATAAAATAATGCAGTAGTAGGTGAATTGAGAATACTTTGGCACTTGTTCTCAGCTCACTAGTTTCAAAACATTTTTCAACAGTTCAAGATCTGAGATTGTTATTAAGAGGAAGATAATTAAGCTACCTGGCAGGACAAAATGCAAGTTTTTGCAGTTCACTTACCCTCACATGACCTTGCATCAGCAAGTAGAGAGTAGCCAGAGTTACAGGAACATCGAAAGCTTCCAATAGTATTGTTGCATATCTGAGCACACCCTCCATTGTTAGTTAGACATTCATTTAAATCTGTGGTAGAGTAACCATACAAGTAATTCATTTCAACTCATACAGTTTTTTCAGAATACACTTTTATCGGCAACTTTAGGATCAATATCATATCACACAACACTTCTGCATATTTCCTCTCCTCTGTTTTCAGCTTTCCCATTCTGAAGGATTACATACTAATCAAATCATAATGAAATACCAATTAATCATATTTTGGATGACATTTCTTTACTTAAAATATTATAAGTGTTCCTGCATGTCCTCCATTTCAGTTAGGTCATCATTACGACTTCAAGGTCCTAATGGTGCCTTTCGAAAGCATAGTGAATGGCTTACTATGTCACCGAATTGTATTAGAGATATAAGGCTTAGGGACTTGATGTTTTATTTATCAGCCCCATATGCCAAATAAGGTACAACTCGCTTTTGTATTTTGGCCCATGTGTCATAAATGTACATGACCCCTAAGGATAAATGCTAAAGCAAATGCTGCTGTTAGTATTTTTCAAAACCATTTCTAGCTCGAGGTCTTCTCAATGGAAGGAAGATGGCGACAATGACCAAACAGAAAAATGGGACTGAGTACGAGAGGTGGGCACGAGCCTTTTTGGCGCGCAGTGTTATGACACAGAACTACTGTAAAACTGTTCTTATTTGTGATATCGTACGATAACAACAAAGTGGGAAAAGTTGGTTGTCCCTCATGACACAAGTCACGTCTTTAATGGCATCCATTGTGCTCCACCAATCCTATATAAAAAAACCTGCTTCTACAGGTTTCAATTGATGCTCACCTAAACAGAATCTACTGTTTGAAAAGATATTGTATGCATGGTAGCAACTGCACATGTAGCTTCCATTTTGTATTCACTTAAACCGAGAGCACGTTCATCAAGTTTCAATATGATGCAGGTTTGTGCATTACACAAACTTAACAACTGTGTTCTGAACAATCCATAACTTTAAAATTGCCATGCACGATTTCAAAACTTACAATTTTGATACCTCATATAGAACTTAGAAGCTGCTTAGGGCAATTTCTAATTAAATATATAAAATCAGTACATGCATACTTCCATAACTTCTCAGCTCGCAATATAGTGAAACCAAATAAGCATAGTGGGCATTGACCTGTAGGCAGGTGCCCTTTACTCTAAAAACATATGCGTGAGCTGTCCCTCCAGCAAGACGAATGCTCCCAGTGGTGCAAGTCACTAGTAACATAAGCGTTGGCATTATTAATATTCTGGCTAAATAAATAAGTACTACTGTGGACTAGCTGGATTTGAGTTGAAACTGCTAAAAATAAACAGTTCAAGACAGAAGATTGTTATACAGTGGATGATAATTAAGCTACCTGGCAGAGTTGTTGCAGTTCACTTACCCTCACATGACCTCGCATCAGCAAGTAGAGAGTAGCCAGAGTTACAAGAACATCGAAAGCTTCCAATAGTATTGTTGCATATCTGAGCACACCCTCCATTGTTAGTTAGACATTCATTTACATCTGAGGTAGAGTAACCATACAAGTAATTCATTTCAACTCATACAGTTTTTTCAGAATACACTTTCATCGGCAACTTTAGGATCAATATCATATCACACAACCACTGCAGCACATTTCCACTCCTCTGTTTTCAGCTTTCCCATTCTGAAGGACTACATACTAATCAAATCATAATGAAATACCAATTAATCATATTTTGGATGACATTTCTTTACTTAAACAACACATAAAATGTTTTAAGTGTTCCTGCATGTCCTCCATTTCAGTTAGGTCATCATTACGACCTCAAGGTCCTAATGATAATGGTGCCTTTCGAAAGCATAGTGAATGGCTTACTATGTCACCGAATTGTATCGTAGATGTAAGGCTTAGGGACTTGATGTTTTATTTATCAGCCCCATATGCCAAATAAGGTACTACTCACTTTTGTATTTTGGCCCATTTGTCATACATGTATATGACCCCTAAGGATAAATGCTAAAGCAAATGGTGCTGTTAGTATCTTTCAGAACCATTTCTAGCTCGAGTTCTTCTCAATGGAAGGAAGATGACGACAACGACCAAACAGAAAAATGGGACTGAGCACGAGAGGTGGGCACGAGCCTTTTTGGCGCGCAGTGTTATGAAACAGAACCACTGTAAAACTGTTCTGATTTGTGATATCGTACGATAACAACAAAGTGGAAAAAGTTGGTTGTCCCTCATGACACAAGTCACGTCTTTAATGGCATCCATTGTGCTCCACCAATCCTATATTTTAAAAACCTGCTTCTACAGGTTTCAATTGATGCTCACCTAAACAGAATCTACTGTTTGAAAAGATACTGTATGCATGGTAGCAACTGCACATGTAGCTTCCATTTTGTATTCACTTAAACCGAGAGCACGTTCATCAAGTTTCAATATGATGCAGGTTTGTGCATTACACAAACTTAAGAACTGTGTTCTGAACTTAAAAATTGCCATGTACAATTTCAAAACTTACAATTTTGATAACTCATATAGAACTTAGATACTGCTTAGGGCAATTTCTCATTAAATATATAAATCAGTACATGCATATTTCCATAACTTCTCAATAAGTACCAATGAACTAGCTGGATTTGAGTTGAAACTGCTAAAGATAAACAGTTCAAGATCTGAGATTGTTATTAAGAGGAAGATAATTAAGCTACCTGGCAGGACAAAATGCAAGTTGTTGCAATTCACTTACCCTCACATGACCTCACATCAGCAAGTAGAGAGTAGCCAGAGTTACAGGAACATCGAAAGCTTCCAATAGTATTGTTGCATATCTGAGCACACCCTCCATTGTTAGTTAGACATTCATTTACTTCTGAGGTAGAGTAATCAACAAGTAATTCATTTCAACTCATACAGTGTTTTTAGAATGCACTTTTATCGGCGACTTTAGGATCAATATCACATCACACAACCACTGCTGAACATTTCCACTCCTATGTTTTCAGCTTTCCCATACTGAAAGACTACATACTAATCAAATCATAATGAAATACCAATTAATCATATTTGGATGACATTTCTTTACTAAAACAACACATAAAATATTTTAAGTGTTCCTGCATGTCCTCCATTTCAGTTAGGTCATCATTACGACCTCAAGGTCCTAATGATAACGGTGCCTTTCGAAAGCATAGTGAATGGCTTACTATGTCACCGAATTGTATCGTAGATATAAGGCTTAGGGACTTGATGTTTTATTTATCAGCCCCATATGCCAAATAAGGTACTACTCGCTTTTGTATTTTGGCCCATGTGTCATACATGTATATGACCCCTAAGGATAAATGCTAAAGCAAATGGTGCTGTTAGTATTTTTCAGAACCATTTCTAGCTCGAGTTGGAAGGAAGATGACGACAACGACCAAATAGAAAAATGGGACTGAGTACGAGAGGTGGGCACAAGCCTTTTTGGCGCGCAGTGTTATGACACAGAACCACTGTAAAACTGTTCTTATTTGTGATATCGTACTTAAAAATTGCCATGTACAATTTCAAAACTTACAATTTTGATAACTCATATAGAACTTAGATACTGCTTAGGGCAATTTCTCATTAAATATATAAATCAGTACATGCATATTTCCATAACTTCTCAATAAGTACCAATGAACTAGCTGGATTTGAGTTGAAACTGCTAAAGATAAACAGTTCAAGATCTGAGATTGTTATTAAGAGGAAGATAATTAAGCTACCTGGCAGGACAAAATGCAAGTTGTTGCAATTCACTTACCCTCACATGACCTCACATCAGCAAGTAGAGAGTAGCCAGAGTTACAGAAACATCGAAAGCTTCCAATAGTATTGTTGCATATCTGAGCACACCCTCCATTGTTAGTTAGACATTCATTTACTTCTGAGGTAGAGTAATCAACAAGTAATTCATTTCAACTCATACAGTTTTTTCAGAATACACTTTCATCGGCAACTTTAGGATCAATATCATATCACACAACCACTGCAGCACATTTCCACTCCTCTGTTTTCAGCTTTCCCATTCTGAAGGACTACATACTAATCAAATCATAATGAAATACCAATTAATCATATTTTGGATGACATTTCTTTACTTAAACAACACATAAAATGTTTTAAGTGTTCCTGCATGTCCTCCATTTCAGTTAGGTCATCATTACGACCTCAAGGTCCTAATGATAATGGTGCCTTTCGAAAGCATAGTGAATGGCTTACTATGTCACCGAATTGTATCGTAGATGTAAGGCTTAGGGACTTGATGTTTTATTTATCAGCCCCATATGCCAAATAAGGTACTACTCACTTTTGTATTTTGGCCCATTTGTCATACATGTATATGACCCCTAAGGATAAATGCTAAAGCAAATGGTGCTGTTAGTATCTTTCAGAACCATTTCTAGCTCGAGTTCTTCTCAATGGAAGGAAGATGACGACAACGACCAAACAGAAAAATGGGACTGAGCACGAGAGGTGGGCACGAGCCTTTTTGGCGCGCAGTGTTATGAAACAGAACCACTGTAAAACTGTTCTGATTTGTGATATCGTACGATAACAACAAAGTGGAAAAAGTTGGTTGTCCCTCATGACACAAGTCACGTCTTTAATGGCATCCATTGTGCTCCACCAATCCTATATTTTAAAAACCTGCTTCTACAGGTTTCAATTGATGCTCACCTAAACAGAATCTACTGTTTGAAAAGATACTGTATGCATGGTAGCAACTGCACATGTAGCTTCCATTTTGTATTCACTTAAACCGAGAGCACGTTCATCAAGTTTCAATATGATGCAGGTTTGTGCATTACACAAACTTAAGAACTGTGTTCTGAACTTAAAAATTGCCATGTACAATTTCAAAACTTACAATTTTGATAACTCATATAGAACTTAGATACTGCTTAGGGCAATTTCTCATTAAATATATAAATCAGTACATGCATATTTCCATAACTTCTCAATAAGTACCAATGAACTAGCTGGATTTGAGTTGAAACTGCTAAAGATAAACAGTTCAAGATCTGAGATTGTTATTAAGAGGAAGATAATTAAGCTACCTGGCAGGACAAAATGCAAGTTGTTGCAATTCACTTACCCTCACATGACCTCACATCAGCAAGTAGAGAGTAGCCAGAGTTACAGGAACATCGAAAGCTTCCAATAGTATTGTTGCATATCTGAGCACACCCTCCATTGTTAGTTAGACATTCATTTACTTCTGAGGTAGAGTAATCAACAAGTAATTCATTTCAACTCATACAGTGTTTTTAGAATGCACTTTTATCGGCGACTTTAGGATCAATATCACATCACACAACCACTGCTGAACATTTCCACTCCTATGTTTTCAGCTTTCCCATACTGAAAGACTACATACTAATCAAATCATAATGAAATACCAATTAATCATATTTGGATGACATTTCTTTACTAAAACAACACATAAAATATTTTAAGTGTTCCTGCATGTCCTCCATTTCAGTTAGGTCATCATTACGACCTCAAGGTCCTAATGATAACGGTGCCTTTCGAAAGCATAGTGAATGGCTTACTATGTCACCGAATTGTATCGTAGATATAAGGCTTAGGGACTTGATGTTTTATTTATCAGCCCCATATGCCAAATAAGGTACTACTCGCTTTTGTATTTTGGCCCATGTGTCATACATGTATATGACCCCTAAGGATAAATGCTAAAGCAAATGGTGCTGTTAGTATTTTTCAGAACCATTTCTAGCTCGAGTTGGAAGGAAGATGACGACAACGACCAAATAGAAAAATGGGACTGAGTACGAGAGGTGGGCACAAGCCTTTTTGGCGCGCAGTGTTATGACACAGAACCACTGTAAAACTGTTCTTATTTGTGATATCGTACGATAACAACAAAGTGGGAAAAGTTGGTTGTCCCTCATGACACAAGTCACGTCTTTAATGGCATCCATTATACTCCACCAATCCTATATAAAAACCTGCTTCTACAGGCTCCGATTGATGCTCACCTAAACATAATCTACTGTTTGAAAAGATATTGTATGCATGGCACATGTAGCTTCCATTTTGTATCAAGAGTTACGTTAGTACCTCTCATATAGGATTTGACCCCGATTATGAATGTCATTTTTTAAAACGCGACCCGGCCGCTCTAACAAGACTCCCGACGAGCGGATGGCTTACCTTGTTATCGTCGTCGTACAAGAAGGCAACAACAAGCAGTTTCGTGTTTATTTAATGTCACAAAACCGCGTGGTTGTAGAGAACAAAACTATTTTTCCAAACTCGTACCCAGTCCCACGTATTTCTCGTTCTTCTTCTTCTTGTTCTTGACCACACGTAACTCGGGATAGGAACACTTTTAAGAAATGAAAATCACACCAATGGCTTCAGAATTCTTTGACATTCTCGCTTCTTTGGTCATAACGTCTCGAGGCTGCATGACATATATCGGTGGTCGTGTTAGCAAATCACGTATAGTTAAGCTTACTGCACTGACACGACTGGGATAGGTCCTACTTCGCTCTTTATACGAAGTACTAGCAGTATATATGGTGTAATCAAATGTGTACGGTCTGGGCACTACACGTAGTGGTAATTAACTGTGGCATGTATCTGGTTTTGTACTACATGTGTTTAATAACGTGCACGTGCATACTATAATAATTCTTTTTATTCGATCGTTGTAAGTTTGACGGTCTTTGTAACTTTGTGGAGTTGTTTTTTTTTTTTTTCAAAATGCCTTCACGTCAGGAAAAGAAGAAAGCCAAACGACGAGCAAAGTACCTCAAAACTAGAGACGACGTATTAGATTCAGCCCGAGCGGAACTACAACCCAGCAAAAAATTCTAGTAAGATTTTATAAGATTATGGAACACTTTTCTTATATACATATTACCCTTCTTTATGTTACATACTGACCGAAATTTTGCTTTGCGTACCAAAGTACAATCATTCCTGTCATAAAAGTTGAAATCCTTTGGGCAGCTCCATGATTATGGAAGCAACAACGTGCCACTCCCATCATGGTCCAACAATAGGAGGCGCGGTGCAATGTAGTTTCAATAGACAATGAGCAATCAGAAAGGTTTACACTTTTTATGATAGAGAAATGATTGTACTTTGATACGCAAGGCAACATTTTGGTCAGTATGTGACATAAAGAAGGGTAATATGTATTTAAGAAAAGTGTTCCATAATCTTATAAAATCTTACTAAAATCTTATAAGAATTTTTTGCTAGGAAAGCAGAGCCTGAAAAGAAGCGGGCCTCTCAACGTGAAAACTATCGAGCTGAGCCTGCAAAGAAACGGACCTCTCGACGTGCAAGGTATCGAGCAGATCCTGAAAAGGAACGGGCTGCTAAAAGACAGCGACATTGCCATAGTCCTGAATGGTGCATCTCACTTGGCAAAAAGAGGTAAGATCACTCAAAGGTATGTCATACCTTTACAACCTCCCTCTCATATCAAGATGGATTACTTAACATGCTATACGGCTCATAATCGAGTATGAATAAAAATCTATGAAACAAGTAAATAAAATGAGAAAGTTGGTGGCATATAGGATTTGAAGGCAATGGTGGTGTAAAAAGGAAGGAAACAAGGGTCCAATAATAAGGGAAAATGGAATAGTCCTATATTTAGCACATTTCTATATGTAGGATATAGAATGTTGTTCGTGTGCTAAATATAGGATTATTCCATTTTCCCTTATTATTAGACACTTGTTTCCTTCCTTTTTACACCACCATTGCCTTCAAATCCTATATGCCACCTACTTTCTCATAGAAAATGTTTTTTATTTACCTGTTCACTTAAACCGAGAGCACGTTCATCAAATTGCCCTGCACAATTTCAAAACTTACAATTTTGATACCTCATATAGAACTTAGATACTGCTAAGGGCAATTTCTAATTAAATATATAAAATCAGTACATGCATACTTCCATAACTTCTCAGCTCGCAATATAGTGAAACCAAATAAGCATAGTGGGCAATGACCTGTAGGCAGGTGCCCTTTACTCTAAAAATAAATGCATGAGCTGTCCCTCCAGCAAGACGAATGCTCCCAGTGGTGCAAGTCACTAGTAACATAAGCGTTGGCATTATTAATATTCTGGCTAAATAAATAAGTACCACTATGGACTAGCTGGATTTGAGTTGAAACTGCTAATGATAAACAGTTCAAGATCTGAGATTGTTATTAAGTGGATGATAGTTAAGCTACCTGGCAGAGTTGTTGCAGTTCACTTACCCTCACATGACCTCGCATCAGCAAGTAGAGAGTAGCCAGAGTTACAGGAACATCGAAAGCTTCCAATAGTATTGTTGCATATCTGAGCACACCCTCCATTGATAGTTAGACATTCATTTAAATCTGAGGTAGAGTAACCATACAAGTAATTCATTTCAGCTCATATAGTTTTTTCAGAATACACTTTTATCGGCAACTTTAGGATCAATATCATATCACACAACCACTGCTGCACATTTCCACTCCTCTGTGTTCAGCTTTCCCATTCTGAAGGACTACATACTAATCAAATCATTATGAAATACCAATTAATCATATTTTGGATGACATTTCTTTACTTAAACAACACATAAAATATTTTAAGTGTTCCTGCATGTCCTCCATTTCAGTTAGGCATCTTTAAATTGTGTTCACTTACCCACACATGATCTTGCATCAGCACCAAGAGAGTATCCAGTGTTGCAGGAACATATGAAGCTTCCAAAAGTATTGCTGCATATCTGAGCACACCCTCCATTATTAGTTAGACATTCGTTTATATCTGTGTACATTAACCACACATGTATTTGCCATAACTTGATGGTTACTTTTTAAAAATAATTTTTTTATCATTTCTAAATGTGCTTAGTTCTCCACAGTTACAATTCGAACACCTTGGTTACCAACCTTAACACTAACCCCACAAAACAAACCTGCACTGCACTGTACACTAGCATCTTCAGAGTGGAGGCAGTTGTGTATACCAATTCCATTGTTGACACAGTCCCATAGTCGTGGCTCAGTCCCAACGCAGCCAACATTATCCAGCCATATGGATCCTGTTCCTTGGCCATAAAATGCTAAAGACAAAGCTGTACCATTACCTGTTGGAGAGTGCCAACCATTATCACGGTAGTATGCATCTGTTCTAATTGCATACATGTAGTAGTACATTGCACTTGGATTCAATAGGCTATGGTACCACATGGGTGTATATGCCAATATGCTCATAGAAAAAGTATGAACACTACAACAAGATAGTCCGATGTTTTTTTTGATTTACTGAAACGGTACAATTTGGCCAAAATGGATCTCATTGGCAATTGATTCATATGACTAGTGGGTACTGCTTTAGACAGAATGAGGAAATAAAAGTAAACTAGAACTTTTTTGGCCAGCAACAGACTGCGCTAACATGCAACAAAGTAAACAATCTGATTGTTGGATTCATAATAAATGTGTCTTGTCAGCATACACATTTAGGCTGGCATTCTTTATTGACACCTGTCACGTAGGAAACTGTCCACGGAGTACAGTGTCCGCCTGGACCATTAACTCCGGAGTAAGTTGTTCTAGGAGACTTTACTCCGGAGCAACCTGTCCCTCTAGGACAAGTTACTTCGGAGTAAGCTGTCCCCATCTGGAGTAAACTGTCCCTACCCCAACTCTCTTCCCACGGACAATTTACTCTGGAGTAAGATGTCCTAGGACAACTTACTCCGACAGTTTGCTTTTCGCTGGATGTATGCATGTGCCCTTAGTTTCATTATGACATCAGCAAACTCTCGTTCCTCGTTTTTATCTGTCCTCTCATGAGTCTCATCCATTTACATCAGCTATAAAGTCACATACAGCCAGCTGGCAGCTAAGCTCCTTATAGGTAGTGATTAACAACTTACACCACGTGGCTGCACACTAGTTTGAATAGCAATTTACACGATACTTACTCCGTTGGGGAACAATTCACTCCAGAGTAAAATGTCTGGTGGGATAATTTACTCCGACAGACACTTTCCTCCGTGACAGGCCATTCATCCTTATTTATGGATGGTGATCTTTAAATAAGGAAGGTGTTTAAATATAAGAACAATGGCATAAGCTCAGCCACAAAATGATGGCCACATAGTTACATAATTTCTGTACGGGTTTTACATCTGAAAAGCTGAAATAAAGTGCTTTTAATTCTATAGATATGCATGTTTGTACTTATCATTGCAAAAAAATGATTGTGGGCGGGGAATAAGGATGTAGAAATCACAATGTAGTATTTTTATACCAAAAAGTGTGTGTGCTTTACCATATCCAAGCTGTCTGCAGGCAACGGTAGCATCTATGTTATCCCACGAGTCATCACACACTGTGCCCCATGATCCACTGTTGCATACTTCCACTCTTCCATTTTGAGCTCTCCCTCCAGCAAGACGGATGCTCCCTGTGGTGCAGATCACTAGTTTCATAAATGATGACATTATTATTATACATACCTACTAATTTATCATTTAATAGTGAGTTAGCTAATTAATTTTTCATCTGCTTCATTTAGTTGAGAGTTCATTAGTTAAGACTAAATACACATCACGGTTTTGTTTGATCAAATCATATGAAACTTCCGAGTATTCAAACACACCAATTTTATTTAATAAATTACCCTGGATATAACGAATATCAAAGCTAACCACTGTTAATAACTATTTTTCCATTCATACCCCTGTACAGTCATTGAATGGAATAGCCCATTGCATGTGTCCCCTTGGATTGCTAGCTCATATAGAGTACGTTTCTGTACATGGTTCTTAGAGCCGGAAATGAACCAGCTACCTAGAATTTCATAGTGTTCCATTTCGGAATACACACCGTGCACACAAAAATATCACAACTAGTTACGTACATGGTTACTAGGAAAATGCTTGTGGTGAAATCCGTACAGGCATGACGGCCTGGGACTGGGAAAAGCTAGTATACGGAAAATTTACAGCCAAAATTACTATTTAATCTTGAATAACTTTGATAACAGAGGGCTTTGAATATTTGGATTTGTGAGGGTTTTAGTAAAATTACTTAACCACTTACGATATTTGAAATCGAATTGGATTGGTAGAATTCGGCTAACTACTGCAACGTAATGAAGCAGTTAATTAATTTCAATCCTGAGTTATAGTGATTTTAAAATGTTGCGTTCTTTTGCAAACACCCTGTATCATGTTAAGGTGTCACCCTTTTTGTCACGAGCCGTAACATACACTGTCCCAATTATATGCCATTAGTATATGGGGACATTTACAAGCCAATCAGTAATAATTCAGACCATTTGGAAGAAGAGCTTTATAATTCATTGCCTGTAACAGGGATTTTGAGTGCAGTTTCACTAATATAAAAATCTAAACTTCAAATATAATAAAGATGAAGTCAATACAATGAAATTACTGTACACAGGAATACTGTACCTGTGGTACATAATGGTGCAGCACTCCCTCGATAAATCACTTTTCTCCACGTTTGATCACCATTTAAAAATGCCACACATCCAGCTCTCCATCCACCAGATGTTTGGTCCAGGTGCCAGCACAAACGATGTGCACAGTCATCATTGCCTTGACCAACATCACAGGTATTCAAGTTCACACTTGATGAGGATGCAAAACCAAAACTGTATGATGGATATCGGTACCAGTAAGCTCCTCCAGGGTCATAGTAAGCTGTGCTAGTTGAATTTGTAACTACAAGAACATTATTTGTTCCAAATGCTCCAATTGCAATGGTAAAATTAGAGCTCTTGGCACCAACAAAGACAACTTTGGAACCATAGCAAGCATCTAAATCCCTTTTGGTTGTAAATGATGAATATGGCTGGTCATAACACTTCACAAAACCACTCAGGAGAAGTATAGTCTCATTATAATTGTACAAGACTCCACTGGATGTAACTGTAGGACATAATAAATGATAATTAGTATGCATTTTTAGCACTTTCATTTATTAAATAGAACATACTCCTTCCTGAAATATACCTTGATTCACTTGAAACACCCACTTCCCTCCTATTCCAACATTACTCATTTCAGTAATGTTAAGAATACTGGGTGTACGTGATCCTGGAATATTCAGATAGTTTATGTTGTCTCCAGCATTCAATCCAACCTGTGCTCCATTAGATGGCCACTGTATCAAACCATCCTCATACAGGAATATTATGTATGACCTGATATTGTCTGTGGCCAGGATACATTGAAATGTGTTGGTCTGAGTATGAAATAACGTTCTTTTTTATTACATCCATAATGATCTTTGTTGTCATATACCATAGCCCATTTTGTGATGCAGAAATTAGGGGGAGACGGGTCCATCATAAATGTGATTATGGGAAGCGTGTGGAGGTAGGTACAATGAGTGAATTGAACAGATAGGAAGGTGTGAGTGATGCAAAACGTTGACTTAGGATGAGGTGTGACCTGCAATGTGCCAATGCTAGGAATATTACCTATTTTATACCAACACAAGAGATTCTCATTGTACAATGATGCACTGATGAAGTGAGTATTATGCATACCCAGCCATGTTAAGAGCATCTATGATCATAATTTCAGCTGCCACAGCTGCCAGCCTAGTTATAGCCCCTGCTTTATTTCAAGTAGTGGGACTAAATGTAAAGGCTAAAGTCAAGCTGAAAGTTGCTGGCTTGCCAATCCTCCAATTATTCTTGTCAAAGTCTACAATGCCCTTCCCAAGTTTGAGTAAATATTATATGTTTGATCCATCCAATCGGGCCAAATATATTTTCTTCCAGTTTCCTCGTGCACACACATGGGTAAGCACAACCTAACCATCATAACCCCATGATATAAAATATTAATTGTAGGGTTACTAGGCCTTAAGAGATTGCCCCTTTTAGATAAAGCAGGTTGATGGAAATGATCAGAAACAATAAATACATACATCTGACTAATGCATTCTGATTGTTTAGTGTGTGCAGCTTAACTACATGTGTAAGACAATTTGCGTACCTTATCAGTTCCCCTGCTGTAGTATCCAACATGATCCCAGGTTGCAATGAACAACCACTGAGGACTAAATGTTCCATACAAGGACTGTACATCACTTGCAGCTTTTGCTAGAAGTGTGGAATCTCGTGTACTTCTGTACCACACACTGCCAGTACCACTGGTGTCAACATCAGCATGATAAGCTGCTACCACTGGAATGTTTGGAATGGGAAATGCTGTTGGTGTGTAGACTGACCATGGCACTCCAAAGGACAAATCGCCGTTGTTATTCACCTGAAATTACAAAATGCATGATGCAAATTCTAAAGCAAGTACAACTCAAAATAAGAGCTCTTAGCAGGTTAAGTTATTAAGCCCAATGTGAGTATTCATAAACATGTTTGTCCTTAGCAACTAAAAGTACATGTATATCTCCAGAACATTTCCCACTACAGTTTTAACCCCAACCAGTTCCCATGCACACAATATCTCAAGTTTGCCTTTAACCATTCGATTAAATACATCATCTAACATTTCCATTGTACACATTAATAGACATCCACCTTTATGCATTTTATTAATAACGCCACAGGGCATTCCACAGGACCTGGGTGCACCTCTGTGCTCTGTTGTGTATACATATAACCTGGAGTGCACTACAAATAACATACACAGGATATCATCCCCAACTTACATATACTGTGCTATAGTCGGTTCCATAAAGATTAAACAGAGCAGGCAATGTGATTGAAGGAGAAGATCCATCATCATTTGGAGGTAGTCTTATATCACCAGCAGCTGATCCATAAGAGTAAAATGAGCTCAACGGAACAGCAGTTCCATAAGGCATCATACTGCTAAGTAGCAAGGTCAGCACAGCAGTCACCAATGCAGTCAGCATTGTTATAGAGCTGCATATAACAGTCAAGCATGTAGAGACATCATTAAAGATACCACACACCTCATCATGCAATGATTAATGCCAGCCTCAACTGACATGTGTCACAACTACTGACTGAATGCACATTCAGTCATACGTTGTGAAGAATCCAGTAATAAGAGAGGCCAAAGAGCTGCTCTCTGTTGTAGTGTATGTGGTGGGGGGGGGCATAGTGGACCTCCAGGTGTATGGGGGGGGGGGGGGTCTGGACCTCCAGTTGGTGGTCTCTCTTCTACACATATGTGGGGATTCTGCAAGATGATCCACTTTGTATTCGTCACCCCACCCAGCCTTGGATATGAGTAATGTTCTGTGCTGAGCTCGGCAGTTTAGTTTCCTTATAGAGTGCACCTGGAGCCATGCATACCAGTCTGAGGTGTGTCGCTCACTCACATACCAAGTCGAAGTTTTGGGCTGAGAAAGGCTATTAAGACCACTAGCCACGTAATGCATGTCTCTGTCCCACTAACCACGTGGTACATGTCTCTGTCCCACTAACCACGTGGTACATGTCTCTGTCCCACTAACCATGTGGTACATGTCTCCGTCCCACTTAGTGATGAGATGATTGGGGCAATTCTTTTAGAAAGCAACTCTACACCCCCTCCTGACACTTGGAATGGTGCAGTTTGAATGGTTTGGCAGTGATGGCTGCTGTATCTGCCATTTTGGCATGACCCACCCAAGATGGTAGGAGTGAGTGGTGATGTCACCCGAGATGGTAGGAGGGTTTTAGTGGTAAGAGAGGTGATGTCACAGCCACTGTCTCACTCAGCAATGATGACATCAGCCAAGCATTATTGGGGTTACACCCATCTCTCCATCCTTACATGAACAGCATCTTACATAACAGACTAACTAGTACAAAAGCACAATAAAAACACTATAACATTACAGTAGTACACACAAACAGGATGGCAGGTGTTCCCTCATCAGGATAGGTGTCTCAAAACTGTATCAGTTGGGTTCCTAGCATGAATCCTAACCAGTGCATTGGTCAGTGGTGCAACCTTCAATTTCCTTATCCATAATATTGGCCATCACTACACTCATAGTAAACAATGCCACCATAATACTAAGCCACCATTAGGTAGTACTGGCCTTGGTGGTGACTGAGCCACCATTAGGTAGTACTGGCCTTGATGGTGACTGAGCCACCATTAGGTAGTACTGGCCCTGATGGTGACTGAGCCACCATTAGGTAGTACTGGCCTTGATGGTGACTGAGCCACCATTAGGTAGTACTGGCCTTGATGGTGACTGAGCCACCATTAAGTAGTACTGGCCTTGATGGTGACTGAGCCACCATTAGGTAGCACTGGCCTTGATAGTGACTAAGCCACCATTAGGTAGTACTGGCCTTGATGGTGACTGAGCCACCATTAGGTAGTATTGGCCTTGATGGTGACTGAGCCACCATTAGGTAGTACTGGCCTTGATGGTGACTGAGCCACCATTAGGTAGTACTGGTCTTGATGGTAAGCAATGTCTAGCAGCACAGTAATCAGGCACTATAACCTCTTCGTGTGCACAACTGCAAGCTAAGGGCAGCAAAAGCGACTTATTTTAATACTGCTCACCAGAGTATACGGTACATGCTGAAACATTATATGGGTATAGCATGTCCATCAACATCCTTGCTTTAGAATAGCATACAGCCCACGCAAATTATTCATGAAACAGGGCTAAAATGCACTAACAGATATAAAGCTTCTGTGCAGGTGACGGCTATCACTACGAATACAAACGGCCTGGATTTGACGCTAGCGTGCAACTCGGCCTGTCAACGCAACCATATTAACGTGCAGACACGCACACACGTGCTCACACCGTCCCCGTCCCCCCTCACACACACACACACGCACGCACACGTACGCACACGCATGCATAATATCGTACACGAGCTAGTACCTAATTGCTTACTGTTTGTGCTACTTCAGGTTCTTCTTCCGATTTCCACCGGACTGCAGATGATCAAATCGGAAAACGAAGTTAAATACCATACAATAATACGTCACGTGCAACTGGGTGCTCAAATGATAGTACATGTATAGAGACTATCTCTTATCATAGATATTAGTGTAATGATTGGAAACAGGACTATTAATCTCATTTGTTACGTACAGTCCACGTTTCGCAGCTGCAATAAATGAATCGCATGCTTCAATGGCTACTGTACCTCCCGAATCTACTGGTTCCAGTCCTACTGTCACCGTAGCATCTTAACTTAAGCTCCTTTTGAAACAGCTCTTTAGTTGTACCTTTTCTTCGTTGATTTATTGCTTCTAACTTTGTCTCAATTTAGAGCTACGTTATTTCCTATACAATAAGCCATCTCTACTATAAGGTGTATTACTTCAATCATAGATATTAGAGTCAACTTCCTCTCTCCCATGTTAGCTTAGAGCAAAGTGTAATAAGATAATAATAATCTGAACCTGCGGCAGCAGGTTCAATATAGGATTGATTGAGGGTTGATGAATGTCATTAATAAAACTTAACTAGCGTCTGGAGGGACAACCGAGAAACGGATCGCTTATCTCTTTATCGCGGCGGAATGAGAGCACAACGACCTACAGTTCTACGTTTGTTCCGTGTCATAAAACGGTGTGGTTATAGAGAAACAAACAATTTCCTGTTTCTCGTGCCCAGTCCTAAAATAATTCTCCATCGTCGTCTTCTTCTTCTTAGGAAGGTATAACTCGAGCTAGGAACGGTTTAGAAGGACGGAAATAGTACCAATCGCTTCGAAATTTACCGGCACGTTATCCTTACATGTCATATAGACACATATCAAGTTCTATTTAATAATGTATGTAATTGATATTTATTCATAATTTTAGTCAGTATAAATACTCTAACCTGCACTAAAAATATCTGGTGTTCCTATCGCAGTTTAGTTGTTGCAGAGATATATTATCTCTGGTTGTTGCTTTGGCTAGTGAAGTTGTTTTTCTAATAATGCCTTCGCGTAATCAAAAGAAGAGATCTAAGCAACGAGCGGAATACCTCCAAAAGCAAGACGAGAATAAAGCTAAAGCCCGAGCGCTCTACAAGGCCAATCCCGAAAAGAAGAAGGCCTCTGTACGCGACAGCTACAGGGCCGATCCCGAAAAGATGAAGGCCTCTGTACGCGACAGCTACAAGGCCGATCCCGAAAAGAAGAAGGCCTCTGTACGCGACAGCTACAAGGCCGATCCCGAAAAGAAGAAGGCCTCTGTACGCGACAGCTACAACGCAGGTATTGAATCTAAGCGATCTGCTAAAAGGTGGCGATATGAAGAGGACCTCGAGGAGAACCGTGCTGCTAAAAGGCGGCTATATGAAGAGGACCTCGAGGAGAACCGTGCTGCTAAAAGGCGGCGATATGAAGAGGACCTCGAGGGAAACCGCGCTGCTAACAGGCAGAAATACGAGGACAATTCAGCTGCCATTAAAGCGGAATCGGTATTGGAATGACCCCGCGTCCGATTGGCTAAATGTGCTTCCGAGAGGACGCGGTACCGCAGGGGTCACAGCATGCACTACCACTACCACCCAATGGTATGTTATGGCATGTTGTATTAACATTAAAAAGCTGTGCATGCAACATTTGTAGAGCATAGTCGGGCGGTGTTTGGTCGGGCTTGTCACCCTACTACCTGACCAAACGCGGTAGAAGGGCCCGCACAACTATGTACAGCACGGATCTGCACAAAACCATTCACTTCACATGTAAAGCATGCAACTGTGTGTACAGTAGTATAGTGTCTATTGTTTTAATCTGATGTATTATAAAAAGGCTTATTTGAAGACTTCCTTATCTGTCTAGCCATGTACATGTGTTGCAACTATGAATATAATTGCAGTTGCAAGGGCTGAGAACTATAGGTGAAATGAAAATAACTGCAACCTTATCCTTCTCCCATATAGCTACTCCTTGTATGAACCCAAATCTCATGCACTAATGGAGCTTCTAAGTGAAGTAAATGATGCCTTTTGTAAGTCTCATCATTGCTAGCTCAAAAGGTTGTTATTAGATCTGCCCATGCAGCAGTAAGTAAGATTGGGGCAGAGGCATTGGTTTCTAAAGCACATGTATCAATTCATGATACATGCAAAAGTGTGGTATTCACCTAACTTAAGCCAATCTCATGTACATTTCAAGTGCTTTGTCCATTGTACACACCACCAGCACTAGCAGCAGACTTTCTTGCCACCACATGCCACCAATAGTCTTGTACTTTGGCAAATCAACTTGTTATAGCTACCATAAGGTACTTCTACTCTCACATTTATGTAGTGAAAAATTCAGACATTCTGCCCACACTCATAACATGCAGACCCTGTCCACAGATATTACTCATCTGAAAACATATCCTTATCAATCTGCATGGTGCCATGTTATCCCAGATCTACATGCAGTCATGTAGTTCACTTCCTGAGTTCCCACACTATCCAGCTTTACTTCATGTAGGCTACACCTCCATGTTTAGATTGGAGCCTTTTCAAATTTGACCAATAACATTTTAGCACATGCCGTTAATATGATGGAATTGGACCAATAGAATTATAGCACAGTCTGTACACGTGTTAAGGCTTTGCAGGTATAAAAGTCAGTCATGCACCCGCTGAATTAT
Source organism: Eunapius fragilis (assembly GCA_963681505.1). Classification (NCBI taxonomy): domain Eukaryota; kingdom Metazoa; phylum Porifera; class Demospongiae; order Spongillida; family Spongillidae; genus Eunapius; species Eunapius fragilis. The sequence goes on from OY811992.1 coordinate 2,745,196, forward strand.
AGTGCACTTTGCAAAAAGAGGTAAGAATTTAATAATATACTCTATGTGGATTCACGTGTAAACTTGCTTGAAAAAAGAATAAGGTAAAATTTTTAAAATCATACTCTCAGTCTCTGACACGTACATGTAGATGTCAGCTGAAGACCTTACGGGTTTTTTTAATCAAGAGGGGTCGGAGGAGGAAGAGGATGACATACATCGTCCGACTCCTCTCCCCTTCACCTCCAGAAGCCCCGCCACTCCTACCACCACCAGCAACACTGCCCCCACCACCACTACCAGCAGCGCTACCACCGCCGGCACCACCAGCGCTGCCCCCGCCGGCACCACCAGCGCTGACCCCGCCGGCACCACCAGCGCTACCCCTGCCGGCACCACCAGCGCTGCCACCGCCGGTGTTCCTGGCGGAACAACAAGCAGGGATAATCGCGCCACCACCACCACCAGCTGCGCTCCCACAGGTACCACCGCCGACTGTGCTCCCTCCCTGGCCTGCATGGCCACTGCCACCCTGGCAGAATGCAGCATGGCGGGGAGGCCGGGGAGGAGGACGTCCCCGCAGGAGACGAGGGCGCGGGCGAGGACAATTAACAATAAACACTACTACTTCATATAATTATAGTTATTATTATTTAAGTTATTTGTTATTGCATTAAGAGATAAAGGGGATCGTCCAAATTATATATGCTCTTCCTACATTTCATCGACGGTGAAAAAAAACCTATGAAACAAGTAAATAAAAACATTCTCTAACGAGAGAGTTGTTGGTATATAGGATTGACCAATGGTGGTGTAAAAAGCACGGAAACAAGAGTGACAGAAATTTTACTGGAAAATTGAAATAGGCCTATATTTAGCACACAATATAACACACATGCCTGAGTAATGGGCTAAATATAGGCCTATTTCAATTTTCCAGTAAAATTTCTGTCACTCTTGTTTCCGTGCTTTTTACATCACCATTGGTCAATCCTATATACCAACAACTCTCTCGTTAGAGAATGTTTTTATTTACTTGTAATTATATAATTTACATGAAAAATGTGAAGTCTATAGTCGCAATGACATTACTATGTTCCCAAGTTGTATCAAATCTTCCAACATGCCTCACTTTGAGATACTCGGTGCTCCTATTGGAGATTATCTGTACTGTGCCAATTTCATTTCCTCTAAGCACCAACAGGCTGTAAGGCTTCTGTCCAGGTTAGAGGGTGTTGCCAGAATAGACCCTCAGGTGGCACTATTGCTCCTTCGCATCTGTGCTGGTTTCTGCAAGCTAGTGCACCTGGCTAAAATAACTCCTCCTAGACTTCCCATCTGATGTCATTTCAGTAGAGTCTGTATTGAATGCTCCTGTTCTTCAACCAGACCTTTCCAAGAAAATTGACCGTAATTTATTTCAGTCATTGTTAATTTCCTCATCACCTGCAAACAGAGCTCGTCTTCTCTCTGAGTCAGCTCCTCATGCTGCTTCTTGGCTCTCAGTCACTCCTTCTGTACAGCTGGGCTCCACCTTGATCCGAATGAGCTGCAAACTGCAATAAAGTGGTGGCTGGGATTAGATACGTCTGGTGGATCCATGTGTTTGCTTTGCCCAGATACTGCTCTGGACACCCTGGGACATCATGCAGTCCCTTGCAGAAGGGCTGGAGATGTGGTTACACGCCACAACTGTTTGCGTGACACTTTTGTAGACCTTTGCCGCAATGCACATCTTAGTGTCGAAGTAGAGGTTGGGAATAACCTCACATTGGACAACTCCTGCCCGGCTGACGTCTTGGTGGGCAATTGGGATAGGAGGAAACCTGCTGCATTTGACTTTACAGTTTCTTCTACCCTATCATCTGCCATCTTATCTGAGGCTAGCAGGTGCAGCCGCCCAATCAGCTGAGGAACGCAAGCACAGAGCTAATGATGTGAAGTGTGCTGAGCTGGGCTGGTCCTGTGTTCCACTTGCGGTGGAGACCTATGGAGCCTGGGGTGATGAGGCACAATGCACCTTTTCTCGTCTGGCTTCTCTTCTCTCTGTGGGATCTGCTTGGCCCAAGGGTAAAGTATACTATCTGACATTTATGGCCATCTTAACTTCAAACTTATGCGTGCCACTGCAAGAGCTTTGCTAGCCAGGTCTCCACCAATCCTGGCTCAGCTGGACAGTGGTTAAATGCGTGTTGTGTTAGTTCCATAGTTATTTGCGTATATTTACTATTTGTTGTATGTACAAGTAAATAAAAACATTCTCTAACGAGAAAGTTGGTGGGCATATAGGATTGACAATGTTGGTGTAAAAAGCACGGAAACAAGTGTGACAGAAATGTTACTGGAAAATTGAAATAGGCCTATATTTAGCCCGTTTTCTCAGGCGTGCGCTGCCTAAATGTGACTGGGCTAAATATAGGCCTATTTCAATTTTCCAGTAACATTTCTGTCACACTTGTTTCCGTGCTTTTTACACCAACATTGTCAATCCTATATGCCCACCAACTTTCTCGTTAGAGAATGTTTTTATTTACTTGTTTCATAAGTTTTTTTTTTCTTTTTTTTTACTCCCTAAAATTATACATTTTATTAAGAACTTGCTAGAACTTGCTAGATGGCCATAGAACTTGCAACAAAATAGGGTATTTCTCGCTGTAGTTTCTTTCTAGATGTGATATTGTCCTAATGACATGCTAGGATAACGTGCCGGTAAATTCTGAAGAGATTGGTACTATTGTCGTTCTTTAAAACCGTTCGTAGCTCGAGTTATACCTTCCTAAGGAAGACGACGAGAACAATTTTTTTGGGAATGGGCACGAGAAGCAGGTTCTTTGTTTGTCTGGAAGCGCATAGTTTAATGACATGAAACTAGCATGAAAACGTAGATCTTGGTGTTGTCGTTCGATTGCTGCAACGAGATAAGTGATCCGTTTCTCCGTTGTCCCTCCCGACGCGATTTAAAAAATTTAATGACATTCATCATTCCTCAATCAATCCTATATTGAACCTGCTGACGCAGGTTCAGATAATAAATACATATTACACATACCATATCCAACATCGGTACAAATATTAAAAGAACGAGATCGGAGTGCAGTGATTGTATATACGACCTCGACATCATCAAATAACTCGATGATTTTTCTCTATGTTGCGATGTGCAGACCTTATAAACACCTACTAGAAAATGTGATCCAGTCCCATGAATCAAGTTCGGCTGTTTATACACAGTACACGCCCTGTGTTTCACGCTACCTATATATTTATGATACAAAATTAAATGTACTGTCGCACGGGCTACCAGAAAACGTATAGAAGGCTCTACGGTAGCCTACGGTACTAAGCACAGAGTCCCACAAAGCTTTTGCAGTCGATAGCAGGCTAAAACAATTTTTTGGTTAATTTTTAACCCATCGTAATCTACGTTTCTCCCCGGTTAAACACGACCAAAGGGTACGAATACAGTGGCGGATACATGGGGGGGGGGGGGGGGGGGGGGGGGGGGGGGTGGAATCGGACTCCCCCCTCAGATCTGATGATGAATAGAAATAAGTATCAATACTATTAACGAAAGCAACACCCCACGTGATATAGCGTATCATCCAGTGCACAAGTGCGGGACCCCCAAAAGCTTCCGCGCTTCGCGTCGAACCCGCCCCCTTCCAAAATTCCTGTGTCCGCCCCTGGAATAAGTGTCAAACTCGTTAACTTCTCTACGCCACGCCCCAAATAGTCGAAACACGGATTGTACGTACTACCATATGATCATACCAACTCCGGTCCGTCCCCCTTTAATTTTCGTAATTCTGTATCCGCCCTGTTTGAACAACTCTCGCCTAAACCCACATATATTTGTAACACAACACGTACAGATCTTGGAGGGGCGGAGGGAGGCTGCGGAAGGGCGGGGTATCACATGCACGTTCATTGTGCCTCCATTTCACAAATAGAAACCTCTTTAATCTCGGCACTTTCCTTCATGAAGACATGCAGAATTCGCCAGCGGATCCCCCGACCTTGAGAGTAGACGGGACAATTTAATTTCTGCGGTGGGAGGACAATTTCTGCTAGCTTATTGTGTCCGTGGGGGGACAAAATCCTAGCGGATTATGTCCGGGGGCTCAGACACGGAGGGCGTGTAGCAGTTTTCCCTGATAATGAATATTTTATTTTTTGTTATAGTATTCATAGCTTATCAAGCAGCCTCAGCAATGAATATTTAATTAGTGGTCAAATGGTTAAATTTTGGGCCCCCCCCAAGTTTTAAAAAGTTGTTGTGCAAGGAGTAGTCCCCCACGCATCAGATAATCGAGTGCGCTCAAACCATAGATACTAAAGTATCTAAAAAGTATATGTGCTCAAGAGTCAAGCTAGCTAGCACACATGCCCATAAAAAGAAAAAATATATATATATAATATATATACATTTGTCCATGCATGCTCGAAGGGGAAAAAAAAAAAAAAAAAACATTTTATGGCCCCGCTGGACGGTCCTTCAGCCACTTCGCGATCCTGGGGAGCTCCTCCACGCGCTTCTTAATTTGCCACAATGATGGATACTTGTCGGCAATGGATGTGTAAAACAGGGCCAAGGCCTCGAGACCATTGAATAGAGCGAGGTCGCCGTAGGTCACTTTGGAACCAACCAACCAGCCATCCTTGTTAGGGGCAACGAACTTCTCTAGGTTGCCCAGCGTGAAATAAACTTCGCCCTCCAATTCCTTCAGCTTCTCAGCTTTTTTGGTCTCGTCCTTCTCAAAATACACAATCGGCGCGATCTTCTGCAGAAGGTCAGAAAGGGCGTCGAGAGCACTGTCGATAAGGGCGTTCTCCAGGTCGTTGGCGCCACCAAGTCCGTTTGCCACCGCTACGTATCTGGCGATGACCAGACTCCCACCGAGCTGCTTTCCGTTCACCTCCAGGACGGGTAGCGTGCCAAAAGGGGTGTGCGGGGAGCGCGCAGGCCAGTCCTGAAAGGCGATGCGCTCGTCAGTGTACTCCACGCCTGCCTGCGCGAAGATGAGGCGGGTGAGCTCAGCGCGAGCCTTGAGTGGGAAGTAGGTTAGCTTGTACGTAGTCATCTTGGCTGAAGTGAGCTATAATGCAGGTGATTGTTGTGCTGGCCCTTATATAGGCTTAGAGAGCTGGATACCATATACCGTAATAAAATTTTACACACCGCAATGAATTTGTTTTCTTATACAGTCAGCGCATTCCACACCCACATATAGCGTAACGAATACCGCTACTGCGCCAATAAAGTTAACGGTACTGATGTACATAATACATACGTAGATTATATACTGTAATCGTTTCTTTTTATGGTCGGGGACGAGAATACACTTCATATGTATTGTACCGCATGCACCTCATAGGTCAATTATAATAACCAATTAGCAACTGGCTCCACGGATCACGGAGTGCACGCTCAACTCTCTTCATAGAAATGTACGGTTCACGTGCGCCGTTTCCAATCCATATATATCATGCTAGGGATGACTTACAAAATTAAAGCATCCCTTCGAGTACCTCCACATAAATGGCACTTCATTGCCGTCATGTAAAATCGGTTGTCGTATTGCGCACATCCCCCCCCCCCCCCCCCACCCACCCCCCCCCCCCCCCCCACACACACACACACACGTATGTCAAATGTAGGTACATGTAGATCTTGGGGTGGATTCCATTATATACAAGGAAAGACTTACCGGCAACAATTCCTTAAAAGAAGAAGGTATAAGTATAGCCGGGCCTATAGAGTAGCACAGTCTGATAGAGCCAACATATACTTGCCGGTATACATGCCACATGCAAGGTTATTTAGAAGAAATGAATTATCTTCATTTAATGACGAAAAAAAATGCTCCCATATACTTACCGGTGTAGTGCCAGTAGTAACCATACGCTTACTGCCCCTATATATAAACTGACTTGCACCATAGCTTAGATAATAGCACGCGCAAGCTGTAGATACAGAATATACATGTGGAACACGCAGGTTCAGTCAAGCGTTGGCTTATACATCAAATCCTGCCCCTGTCTGCTAAATCCTGGCGACGACTCCTAATTTGTTGAAAGATTTTCTCTCTTCCAGCGCTAAACTTCTGTCTGCTTACTTTTTAGGCACCCGAAGTTCTCGTTAAACTAAACCAAAACCTATACAATTGGTTCAAATATGTATACATATGTACTACAAGTAAACTGAACTGAAAGAGTGTGTGGGACAAGAACAAATTTAAACTATTTCGTGGGGGGGGGGGGGGGGGGGGGGTGCGCATGCGTAACTTTGATCTTGTCACATTCGTGGCCCACATCAATGGGACTGGGTACCACCAGTTATCGGTTGCACGTGCTCCGAAGTTGCCGCCCATAAATTAATATTAAATAAGCACCCGTTGAAGTCGGTTCGATGGCTAAGGAGCTTCAGTGCGAGAGGGAACGTAGTACCCTGAATATCGAAGAGGTGACTAACATGCTGGATGGAGGCGAATATTTCACCGAGCGACGACGGCGGCTGAGTGCGTGAGCGACCGTGTATTCCCGTGTTTAAAAAGTGGGGAGCTACTACCCCTGTCCCACCCCACCCCCCTTTCTTACACCACTGCTACAATGGAATCCCTATAGTGCCCTGAGTAAGCCTATCATAAGTAAATGCAGAACTACGCAGTGGGCAAATTGTGGTGTCGGTAACCCCCTCTAGTGTTCGTCTTGGACATTACTATATGTAATTATAACAATAATGTATTTTTATTATTGTGTACCAAACTGACATGTCTATATGCAGTACAAGGTACATATGGCGCAGACCCACTGTATTGTAGCACATATCACGTTGTTAATGATTTGTGCACAAACGTGCACCCTCACCCCCACCCCCCACCCTCCCACTTGTCTATAGATGTAACCATTTAGCCTGCTTGCCCCCCCCCCCCCCCCCCCCCCCCCCCCTCCCGGCCTTCCTACCCCCCCCTACCCCCCCCCCCCCCTTCCTATAATGATGCTTTATATAACTGCCACAAGCAACTGTCAATGTGTAGTTTGTGTATATATATTTAACCCATCACGGCTGGTACTGAAGATGTGGCTTGCATGGGTATGGTACGCTTAGAAAATGAGTGGCAAGTCATGTCATGTCAAGTCATGTCAGTTTACGCTTGGACCTGAATCGCAGGACAGAGGTGGTTCCACCCCTTTTCCTCCCAGCCATGCCCACCAACTTGAAGGCTAGGCAGACTGACTTTAAATTCGATCTAATCATCTCATTATGCAGCTTGACATGTGTGAAAGTCTTCCGATGTTATTGGAGCTCTTTTTTTCTTTTCATTCCTGTCTTTGGGCAAAGCGGACACCATGTTGGATAGGAAAGGTGTGAATATCATACCCACTCCAAGGCATGCTGGCCTGGCCTTCGCTTTCAAGAATCCTATAAATAAATCACATGCTCTAGGCCCATGTCCCATATAATGCACTGCTTCCAGCGATCTAACCACTTAAAGCACTTATAACCAGGCTTTGTGCACTAGTAATCTAACCAGCACAATCATATTAATAATGGCACAGTACATGTACTGCCCACTCACTTTATAAACCTAATCACTGGTTTATCCTATTAATAACCTGCCGACGGTTTATAATAATCTGCCCAGTATTAAGAACCAATATACTACCCCTCCCTCCCCTCCTCCCTCTCCCCTCCTCCCTCTCTCCTCCTCCCCTTCCCCTCCTCCCCTCCCCCTCCCTCCCTCCCTCCCCCTCCTCCCTTCCTTCCCTCCCCCTCCTCCCCTCCTTCCCTCCCCCTCCTCCCCTCCTTCTCTCCCCCTCCTCCCCTCCTTCCCTCCCCCCCCTCCTCCATCCTTCCCTCCCCCTCCTTCCCTCCCCCTCCTCCCATCCTTCCCTCCCCCTCCTCCCCTCCTCCCCTCCTTCCCTCCTTTCTTAGGCAAGGTTGTGACAGATGACACTACACTCAGACAGGATGACAAATACTACCTCTCTGGTGAAGAGGCGTTTGACCGGGGCATGGAGAAGAGCATTAGATACATCAGGATGTGCAAGGAGCTTAGTATTACAGATCCAATGGAGAGGAACATCATCAAACAGTAGGCCTACCGTCAGTTTAGGTTATTGTGTTTGGTGGGTGTGGCTTTACTGCATTTAGGTTATGGTTGAAGAGGAATGAGTGGTCAAATATATTATCAAGACATACCAGTGGCATTGGGGGAGGGGGAGGGGGGAGGTAAATTGAACTGAGGGGTTATGAAGTGGAGCTTAATGTCATTTCAGTTATGCCTTGAGGATCATGTTATGAGAAAAAGTTTGGCAAAAAAAGGTGTACCTGTAGGTCTAGCTACCTCATAGTGATGGTGAGATCAAGGTCACCGCTGTAATGGTCAAATCAAGGTCACCTTTTGTGATGATCAGATCAAGGTCGCCTTTTGTGATAATCAGATCAAGGTCACCTTTGTGGTGATCAGATCAAGGTCACCTTTGTGATGATCAGATCAAGTTCACCTTTGTGATGATCAGTTCAAGGTCACATTTGTGATGTATCAGATCGAGGTCACCTTTGTGATGATCAAATCAAAGTCACCTTTGTGATGATCAGATCAAGGTCACCTTTGTGATGATCAGATCGAGGTCACCTTTGTGATGGTCAGATCAACGTCACCTTTGTGATGGTCAGATCAAGGTTGATGTAGTACATGCGGTGCATAAGATAGTTGAAAATGAAAATTCAAATTGTGGATGGCTGGCACTGCAAGGGGTTAATTTTGTTATCCTCCCTCAGTGCAACGGGAGAGGAACTACCAATAGGACTTCATGAAACCATGTTCATCCCAACCATTGAGGTATGCAGTTCCTACATCTAATGCTAATGCTGTAATATGACGCTTAACCACCCATGATTGTGACTAGTTAATTAACTTGACAGGGTCAGGGAACGGAAGAGCAGCAGAAGAGATGGCTACCTCTGGCTGACAGCTACCAGATCATTGGTGCCTATGCGCAGACTGAGATGGGACATGGTGAGATTGTGGGGTGTGGCTTGAAGCCGTAGGCATCTTAATGGCGTGTTGTGGGTGTGGCTTTGAAGCCGTAGGCATCTTAACGGCATGTTGTGGGTGTGGCTTGAAGCGTAGGCATCATCTTAATGGCGTGTTGTGGGTGTGGCTTTGAAGCCGTAGGCATGTTAATGGCGTGTTGTGGGTGTGGCTTGAAGCCGTAGACATCATCTTAATGGCATGTTGTGGGTGTGGCTTGAAGCCCTAGGCATCTTAATGGCGTGGGTGCAGTGATTTTTGTATTGTTATCAAAATCAAATCAAATGTTTTGTTAAGGCCAGAACCTTTTATTTGCAGTGCTGTTTCTGGCATCTGTAGAAGAGATGTGTCTCATAGCAATGCAAACAGTCCATTCCCAACCCTCTCCCTCTCAACAAATACAAACACCCACACTATCTGATGATAAACATCTCTTCTCCAGAAGCCATCTAACAACACAATACAACCATCACATTGTGCTATCCCATGACAGGTCACTTTGCCTGTCATGGGATAGCACAACTTGATGGGTTGTATTCTGTTGTTAGATGGCTGCTCTGTGTTTTTTTTTTTTGCAGGTTCAAATGTGCGTGGACTGGAGACTGTGGCCACCTATGACCTCACCACACAGGAGTTTGTGCTCAACACTCCAACACTGACAGCCACAAAGTGGTGGCCTGGGACATGTACGTTGGATTGGGTCTGGGGACAAGAATGGTTTGGAAGAAGGTGTGTGGGTGTGTTATGGAGAGATGGACATTGATGGGTGTGTTATGGAGAGATGGACATTGATGGGTGTGTGTGTGTGTGTTATGGAGAGATGGACATTGATGGGTGTGTGTGTGGGTGTGTTATGGAGAGATGGACATTGATGGGTGTGTGTGTGGGTGTGTTATGGAGAGATGGACATTGATGGGTGTGTGTGAATGTGTGTTATGGAGAAATGGACATTGATGGGTGTGTGTGTGGGTGTGTTATGGAGAGATGGAACATTGATGTGTATGTTATGGAGAGATGGACATTGATGGGTGTGTGTGAGTGTGTGTTATGGAGAGATGGAACATTGATGTGTGTGTTATGGAGAGATGGACATTGATGGGTGTGTGTGTGTGTAGGTATGTTATGGAGAGATGGAGATTGATGGGTGTGGGGTTTGTGTTATGGAGAGATGGACTGGGGTATATTAGTTGTTGGTACAATGGTAGCATTTTAGTTTCCTCTCATCTGATATCCTTTGAATGGTGCCTGGTCCATAAGGTGCCTGGCCCATATGGTGCCTGGCCCATAAGGTACCTGGCCCATAAGGTGTCTGGCCCCATAAGGTGCCTGGCTCATAAGGTGCCTGGCCTCATATGGTGCCTGGCCCATAAGGTGCCTGGCCCATAAGGTGCCTGGCCCATAAGGTGCCTGGCTCATAAGGTGCCTGGCCCATAAGGTGCCTGGCCCATAAGGTGTCTGGCCCCATAAGGTGCCTGGCCCATAAGGTGCCTGGCCCATAAGGTGCCTGGTCCATAAGGTGCCTGGCCCATAAGGTACCTGGCCCCATATGGTGCCTTATGTCCATACACTGTAGGTCAACAAACGTTGTGCTGTTTTGCCCTCTCTACTTGCAGTGGGTCACATAGCCACTCATGCCGTTGTCCTGGCTAGGCTGGTCACACTGGGACGTGACCACGGGATCCACCCCTTCATCGTGCAGATCAGGAGTCTGGAAGACCACACCCCTCTCCCAGGTAAAGGTTTTTGGAGTGAGTTGTGTTACTCCTTGTGCGTAGACGTAGTGACCTTTTTATGTTGTGTTGTAACAACGCATGCTGCAAAAGGTATCAGAGGTTGTGCTATGTCAGCAGAACTAATGTGTAATTGCCACATCTCGTGTGTGATGGTGAGGGAGGGAGGAGTAGTGAGGGAGAGGGGAGGAGTGGCAAGGTGTAGTCAACGTTTGGTGCCGCGTATGTCTGCAGTGAAAAGGATGCCTGTTTTGGCGTCCAATGTTGCCACACATGGGTCACTGCACTTAACCCTCTGGTGTTATGCACTCCAGGCATCAAGGTAGGAGACATTGGGCCAAAGTTTGGCTACTTTGGTATGGACAATGGCTTCCTCCAACTTTGTGATGTCCGAATACCTCGTGACCACATGTTGATGAAGTATGCCCAGGTGAGTAACCTGTGTAGGTACTAGGTGGGTACTAGGTGGATACGAGGTAGGCACCAGGTGAGTACCAGGTGGGTACTAGGTGGGTACGAGGTAGGCACCAGGTGGGTACCAGGTGGGTACTAGATGGGTACTAGGTGGATACCAGGTGGGTACCCTAGGTAAGTACTAGGTAGGTACCAGGTGGGTACTAGGTGGGTATGGATGTGTCAAATCCATTGTTGATACAATTTGGCCATCTCATATAAGCATATTGTATATGCCATTTTTGTTTCACCATTTAGGTGGCTCCAAATGGAGTTTACTCCAAACCTCCAACGGATAAGATCACTTACGGCACCATGGTTCAAGTGAGATCAGGACTGGTCATCTACTGTGCTCGAGCCCTGTCCAAAGCCGTCACCATAGCTGTGCGCTACAGTGTAGTTAGACGGCAAGGGCAGGAGACCACTGGGTCAGTTATATCATTGAGGGGGAGGGTGGGGGTGGGCAGGAGACCACCGGGTCAGTTGTCACATGACCTACATTGTTGGTGTTTCAGAGTTTAGTTGTGTGGTAGTATTGCAAGTGTGTGGGGTGTGTGTGGAGCATGTATGGGGTGTGTAGAGCATGTGTGGGGTGTGTGTGAAGCGTGTGGGGTGTGTGTGGAGCATGTGTGGGGTGTGTGGAGCATGTGTGGGGTGTGTGGAGCATGTGTGGGGGGTGTGTGGAGCATGTGAAGTGACACTGGTGAAGATTTTATGTGATACCCATACAGTTTTGTCATAGAAGTAATAAACACAGTCTCTGTGAGAAAGTTGGTATGTAGGATTGGAAGGCAATAGTGGTGTAAAAAGGAAGGAAACAAGATAATAAGGAGTTACCACATTATACATTAGAGAATACATGAAACGAATTTATTATTATTACCTTATTATTGTTATTATACATACCACCTAGACTACAAGAAAGATTCGTTAAAAACATAAGCAGGGAAAATATATATTTTGCCCATTTGTAGGACATTATGTTTGTGTGTGAAATATACATGTAGGGTTATTATATTTCCCTGTACCTTGTTTCCTACCTTATTGCCTTCCAATCCTATATGCCACCAACCTTCTCATAGAGAATGTGTTTTTAATTTCTTCATGAGATAAGAGATAGTAACAAGACTATTTAGAAATAAGACCATTTAAGTTTGTGGTGTTATTCATCATTTCGCACCCCTCGCTCCTGCGATTTAACCAGTCACAATTTGTACTAAATACTAGCTTATATGAACACCTGTATTCATAGTCTGTGGGTGATATAGCTGTCATGCTCATAGACCATTTCTGGATCAGCCTCGTAGCTGTCATGCTCATAGACCATTTCTGGATCAGCCTCGTAGCTGTCACCTTATATCGTGCTTGACTTGTTGATTTTTTTAAAGAGATGACCAAAGGGGTCTTGAGTGTAAAGTGTAGGTGTGGCTTACCGAATAGCATAGTAGATGTATGGCCTGGATTGGAGCTGTTTGCATTATTGAACAATGTTTCTAGCTCGAGTTATTTGTGGTGGAAGGAAGAAGGAGGAGGAAAAGGAGAGGAGGAAAAATAACGGCGAATAACAGTTAGACCGGGTATGAGACGTGGGCACAAGTATTTTTGTTCTCTAAACTGACACAGAACCAACGCAAAACTGTTCCTATTTGTGTTATTGTTCAATAGCAACAAAAGAGGGAAATGATCCAATTCACAGCCGTCCCTCCAGACACGAGTCATGTTTTTAATGACATTCATTACCCAACACCAATCCTATATGGAACCTGCTTTCTCTGGTTCTGATATCTAAGTACATGTAGTCAACTATGCACACCTCCCCATATGCACACCGCACACCACCATATATGCACACCTCCCCATATGCACACCTCCACATATGCACACCACCATATTTTCAGCTAAACATTACGAACAAGCACATGTTAACATTTTTTTCTTCTTTTGAGTTCCTATACACACCTGCTGATTCCCATAATAAGTGGTTAACTAACTGGTGCGCCTCTCTCTACTTTTCCCTTTCTCTCTCCCTCCTCCCTTCCTCACTCTCCCACCTCACTCCCTCCTTCCCTCCCTCCTCCCTCCCTCCCTCCTCCCTCCCTCCCTCCTCCCTCCCTCCCTTCCTCTCTCTCTCTCTCCCTCCCTCCCTCCCTCCCTCTCCCTCTTCCAGGGGACCAGAGACGCAGGTTTTGGATTACCAGACACAGCAGTACAAGCTTCTTCCTCTCCTCTCTGTGGCCTATGCCCTCAACATGGCCGGAGTCTACATGTTTAGACTGTTCCTTTCCTGTCGATCGGAAATTGTGGAAGGAAACCTCGAATCCTTACCTGAGGTAAGGCAAAAATCCATGCAATGCAACTTTATGTATCACACGCACAACATACACACACACACAACATACACACACACAACATACACACACCACCATATGCCACACATGTGTGTATTGTGTGTATTGTTTGTATAGATATAGACATTTTTTTGTGTTGTGTGTATATGTGTTGTGTGTACTTGGTGAGTGTGTGTGTGCATTCTGCCTAAGAGTCCAGCTATTTATTAAATTGATCAATATAAATTTATTAACCAAGAGATAATTGCTTGTGTCACGTGATTTCTATGAATGGGCCTGACATGCCTCCTCTTCTATCTATAGCTCCATGCAACCAGTGCTGGTTTGAAGGCCTTCAGCTCTGAGCTGTCTTCACAGGGAATGGAGGTACGTGTGCTCTCTCTATCCCTCCCTCCCTCCCCTTCCCCTCTCCTTCACTGTTTCATTAGTTTAGAACACAATGCACCACCAACATGGTGGTGAGTAGGGGCAAATTGATTGTTCCCATTGCCACATGGTCTAGAGCACAAGCATTTGCCACCATTACTCTGTGTAATGCCAAAACCTGTTCAATCAAAATCTACCCCCTGCTATCCACCACCCCCTCTCCACCACATCCACCCCTCCCCACCACACCCCCTCCCACCACATCCACACACAGGTCTGCCGCCTCGCGTGTGGGGGACATGGCTACTCACTTGCCAGTGGTATCCCTTTCCTCTATGTAAACTTTGTGGCCGCCATGACGTATGAGGGAGAGAACACAGTCATGTACCTGCAGACTGCAAGGTAACTGATATGGCAGGGTAGTGTGTACATGTAGGGTAGTGTGTACATGTAGGGGAGTGTGTACATGTAGGGTAGTGTGTACATGTAGGGTAGTGTGTACGTGTAGGGTAGTGTGTACATGTAGGGTAGTGTGTACATGTAGGGTAGTGTGTACATGTAGGGCAGTGTGTACGTGTAGGGGAGTGTGTACATGTAGGGGAGTGTGTACATGTAGGGTAGTGTGTACGTGTAGGGTAGTGTGTACATGTAGGGTAGTGTGTACATGTAGGGGAGTGTGTACATGTAGGGTAGTGTGTACATGTAGGGGAGTGTGTACATGTAGGGTAGTGTGTACATGTAGGGGAGTGTGTACATGTAGGGTAGTGTGTACATGTAGGGGAGTGTGTACATGTAGGGGAGTGTGTACATGTAGGGTAGTGTGTACATGTAGGGGAGTGTGTACATGTAGGGTAGTGTGTACATGTAGGGTAGTGTGTACATGTAGGGTAGTGTGTACATGTAGGGTAGTGTGTACATGTAGGGTAGTGTGTACATGTAGGGTAGTGTGTACATGTAGGGTAGTGTGTACATGTAGGGTAGTGTGTACATGTAGGGTAGTGTGTACATGTAGGGTAGTGTGTACATGTAGGGGAGTGTGTACGTGTAGGGTAGTGTGTACATGTAGGGTAGTGTGTACATGTAGGGGAGTGTGTACATGTAGGGTAGTGTGTACATGTAGGGGAGTGTGTACGTGTAGGGGAGTGTGTACGTGTAGGGTAGTGTGTACATGTAGGGTAGTGTGTACGTGTAGGGTAGTGTGTACATGTAGGGGAGTGTGTACATGTAGGGTAGTGTGTACATGTAGGGTAGTGTGTACATGTAGGGTAGTGTGTACATGTAGGGGAGTGTGTACGTGTAGGGTAGTGTGTACGTGTAGGGGAGTGTGTACATGTAGGGTAGTGTGTACATGTAGGGTAGTGTGTACATGTAGGGTAGTGTGTACATGTAGGGTAGTGTGTACATGTAGGGTAGTGTGTACATGTAGGGGAGTGTGTACATGTAGGGTAGTGTGTACATGTAGGGTAGTGTGTACATGTAGGGTAGTGTGTACATGTAGGGTAGTGTGTACATGTAGGGGAGTGTGTACATGTAGGGGAGTGTGTACATGTAGGGTAGTGTGTACATGTAGGGGAGTGTGTACATGTAGGGTAGTGTGTACATGTAGGGTAGTGTGTACATGTAGGGGAGTGTGTACATGTAGGGGAGTGTGTACATGTAGGGTAGTGTGTACATGTAGGGGAGTGTGTACATGTAGGGGAGTGTGTACATGTAGGGTAGTGTGTACATGTAGGGGAGTGTGTACATGTAGGGTAGTGTGTACATGTAGGGTAGTGTGTACATGTAGGGTAGTGTGTACATGTAGGGGAGTGTGTACGTGTAGGGTAGTGTGTACATGTAGGGTAGTGTGTACATGTAGGGTAGTGTGTACATGTAGGGTAGTGTGTACATGTAGGGTAGTGTGTACATGTAGGGGAGTGTGTACGTGTAGGGTAGTGTGTACATGTAGGGTAGTGTGTACATGTAGGGTAGTGTGTACATGTAGGGTAGTGTGTACGTGTAGGGGAGTGTGTACATGTAGGGGAGTGTGTACATGTAGGGTAGTGTGTACATGTAGGGTAGTGTGTACATGTAGGGGAGTGTGTACATGTAGGGGAGTGTGTACATGTAGGGGAGTGTGTACATGTAGGGTAGTGTGTACATGTAGGGTAGTGTGTACATGTAGGGGAGTGTGTACGTGTAGGGTAGTGTGTACATGTAGGGTAGTGTGTACATGTAGGGTAGTGTGTACGTGTAGGGGAGTGTGTACATATAGGGTAGTGTGTACATGTAGGGTAGTGTGTACATGTAGGGTAGTGTGTACATGTAGGGGAGTGTGTACGTGTAGGGTAGTGTGTACGTGTAGGGTAGTGTGTACATGTAGGGGAGTGTGTACATGTAGGGTAGTGTGTACATGTAGGGTAGTGTGTACATGTAGGGGAGTGTGTACATGTAGGGTAGTGTGTACATGTAGGGGAGTGTGTACATGTAGGGGAGTGTGTACATGTAGGGTAGTGTGTACATGTAGGGGAGTGTGTACATGTAGGGGAGTGTGTACATGTAGGGGAGTGTGTACATGTAGGGTAGTGTGTACATGTAGGGTAGTGTGTACATGTAGGGGAGTGTGTACATGTAGGGTAGTGTGTACATGTAGGGTAGTGTGTACATGTAGGGGAGTGTGTACATGTAGGGGAGTGTGTACATGTAGGGTAGTGTGTATATGTAGGGTAGTGTGTACGTGTAGGGTAGTGTGTACATGTAGGGGAGTGTGTACATGTAGGGTAGTGTGTACATGTAGGGGAGTGTGTACATGTAGGGTAGTGTGTACATGTAGGGTAGTGTGTACGTGTAGGGTAGTGTGTACATGTAGGGGAGTGTGTACATGTAGGGTAGTGTGTACGTGTAGGGTAGTGTGTACATGTAGGGGAGTGTGTACATGTAGGGTAGTGTGTACATGTAGGGTAGTGTGTACGTGTAGGGTAGTGTGTACATGTAGGGGAGTGTGTACATGTAGGGTAGTGTGTACGTGTAGGGTAGTGTGTACATGTAGGGGAGTGTGTACATGTAGGGTAGTGTGTACATGTAGGGTAGTGTGTACGTGTAGGGTAGTGTGTACATGTAGGGGAGTGTGTACATGTAGGGTAGTGTGTACGTGTAGGGTAGTGTGTACATGTAGGGGAGTGTGTACATGTAGGGTAGTGTGTACATGTAGGGTAGTGTGTACATGTAGGGGAGTGTGTACATGAAGGGTAGTGTGTACATGTAGGGTAGTGTGTACATGTAGGGTAGTGTGTACATGTAGGGTAGTGTGTACGTGTAGGGTAGTGTGTACATGTAGGGGAGTGTGTACGTGTAGGGTAGTGTGTACATGTAGGGTAGTGTGTACATGTAGGGGAGTGTGTACATGTAAGGGTAGTGTGTACGTGTAGGGGAGTGTGTACATGTAAGGGTAGTGTGTACGTGTAGGGTAGTGTGTACATGTAGGGGAGTGTGTACATGTAGGGGAGTGTGTACATGTAGGGTAGTGTGTACATGTAGGGTAGTGTGTACATGTAGGGTAGTGTGTACATGTAGGGTAGTGTGTACGTGTAGGGTAGTGTGTACGTGTAGGGTAGTGTGTACATGTAGGGTAGTGTGTACATGTAGGGTAGTGTGTACATGTAGGGTAGTGTGTACATGTAGGGTAGTGTGTACGTGTAGGGTAGTGTGTACGTGTAGGGTAGTGTGTACGTGTAGGGTAGTGTGTACATGTAGGGGAGTGTGTACATGAAGGGTAGTGTGTACATGTAGGGTAGTGTGTACATGTAGGGTAGTGTGTACATGTAGGGTAGTGTGTACATGTAGGGTAGTGTGTACGTGTAGGGTAGTGTGTACATGTAGGGTAGTGTGTACATGTAGGGTAGTGTGTACATGTAGGGTAGTGTGTACATGTAGGGTAGTGTGTACATGTAGGGGAGTGTGTACGTGTAGGGGAGTGTGTACATGTAGGGTAGTGTGTACATGTAGGGTAGTGTGTACGTGTAGGGTAGTGTGTACATGTAGGGGAGTGTGTACGTGTAGGGTAGTGTGTACATGTAGGGTAGTGTGTACATGTAGGGGAGTGTGTACATGTAGGGTAGTGTGTACATGTAGGGTAGTGTGTACATGTAGGGTAGTGTGTACATGTAGGGTAGTGTGTACATGTAGGGTAGTGTGTACATGAAGGGTAGTGTGTACATGTAGGGTAGTGTGTACATGTAGGGTAGTGTGTACATGTAGGGTAGTGTGTACATGCAGGGTAGTGTGTTATGCTGGTACACCATGCCTTGGGCGTGTGGTGTAGCCCAGAGATATGCACATGGTGTCCAACTGTATTGACGCATGCAGCAATGGTGTTTGGAAAATAAGGGCGCAACAAGTGGTCTCCCAGATCAAACAATTCTTGTTAAGGCTCTCCTGTTACCAATAACCCTGGCTAAGCAAGTGTAACATCATATTTAGAAAGTTTAGGCAGAGAGATAATATCATCTCCGGTTTAGCGGCATGTAAAGTTGACTGGTGTAAAAGGAGCTGAGACAAGGTGTTATTTCAAGTGATTGGAAGATGCAATGGAAACAATTATGGCTTGCAAATCGTTATCTAGTTTTCACAAGTGTAGACTATTCAATCCCATCACCTGACATATCCCTTGGTTTTGCAATCACCCTAGTCCAGAGAAGTTAGTGTCTCATACACCTGTAACTGCAGGACATCTCCCCCCCCCCCCCCCCTCCCACTCTCTACGTCCAGGTACCTAAATAAGATATACCTTCAGAAGCAGCCTTCTGCCAGCCTTCCTGCCAATGTGGCCTACTTAGGAGCTGACTACACACACCACAAGCACTGTGGAGTTAGGAGTCCGTCACAGTTCAGTGACCCTCACACCCAGCTGGAGGCCTACAGACAGAGGGCCAGGAGGATGGTCGCTCTTGCGGCCTCACGCTACGACAAGGCCCTGGCCAGGGGACTGGAACCAGTGGAGGCATGGAATGTGTCCACTGTGGACTGGACAGTGGCTGCTAAGGTTGTGTGTGTGTATGTATGTGTGTGTATGTGTGTATGTGTGTGTATGTGTGTGTGTGTGCGTGTGTATGTGTGTGCATGTGTGTGTATGTATGTGGCCAAATATGGGCATGGCCATATATGGGCATGTATGTAAAGGTCATGTATTGGCATGGAGGCACATGTGGATGCCATGTATGGGCATGTGTACGTAGCCATATGTGGGCCTGCATGTACATGTTGCTTGTACTTATGAGTGTGTACAATGAGAAAAAATTATATGTTATCACAACAGAGGTACATGTAATATGCATACTGGTATTCATATCACTCATGAAGATAAATTAACTATGATGAAACTGAGATGGCCTTACCTTTTACCCCATCTCCTCCTCCTCCTCCTCCTCTTCTTCCTTCTCCCCTCGTCCTCTTTCCTCCTCCACCTTCTCCCCTGACTTCCTCCTCCTCCCCTCCCCTCCTCCCTCCCTCCCCCTCCTCCTCCTCCCCCTTCTCCTCCTCCCCTCCTCCTTCTCTCCCCTCCTCCTCCTCCTCCTCCTTCCCTCCTCCTCCCCTTCTCCTCCTCCCCTCCCCTCCTCTCCTCCCCTCCTCCTCCTCCCCTGACCCTCCTCCTCCTCTCTCCTCCACCTTTGATCACAGGCACATTGTTACTATGTTGTCCTCAAAGCCTTCCATGAAGCAGTGGACACTAATGAGTTGTCTTCTCCCACTGTCCACACCTTGAAGGTTCTGTGCGCCATGTTTGCAACGTACGGTATCGTCAGTTGCCCGGGAGACTTCTCCACTGTGAGTAGGCTCTAAATAGAATATGCATGTGGCATACTGCACCCACCCTTACCCTCCCCCTTCCCCCCCCCCGCCCCCCCCCAACCACATCCACATATGCCAGGATGGGTACATGTCATGCAGTCAGATCGACATGGCCAAGGAACACGTGTATTCTCTTCTAGCAGAGATCAGGTGGGTGTTCACTGGTGACTGCTGGAACATGTGAATGTACTGTACGTATATGCTATCATTTATACACTAAGCTATTATTTTTGTCCAACCAGGGTGAATTTTAAATCAATATTTCTGGTTCAATACGCACGTGTGTACATGTATGTGTGAGTGTATGTGTGTGTGTGTGTGTGTGTGTGTGTGTGTGTGTGTGTGTGTGTGTGAGTGTGCTGTCTTCACGTATGTGTCAGATACCGCAGAGTACTGCTTATAAGCCGCCCCCTGCCCCTACGGGGGGAAAATGGTTCGTATTTAAGCGTATCTTTTTTTTCCATGTACGGGTACCTGAAAAATTGAACAAGTTTGTGGAGGCATTTGTGGTTACAGAGGTGATCACGAGCCCTTTTTTTTTTCCATTGAGGATGAGGGGGGGGGAGGGGATTGAGGCCTTATATGTGGTGCCTTACAGTGTAAGTATTCCGATGGTAAAATCATCTGTGAATGGGTTGAACTATTTAAGTGAAATTAGCTAGGCCTATTCTGTTCTCCCTGTGTAGTGTGTGAAGCAATCCTGTTTGCATCATGTTGCCTTCATAAATTAACCAGGTTAAACTGGTATAACATGTTGCCCAGGCTTGTAGGGCAGTGGGCATAGGGACACTGTAGCTGCAATGTACATCTTTGGGCTTATTTTTGGGGTACGCAAAGTTTCCTACCAACCTGTTTAACATTCCGTTTAACATCGATTGGACAATCTATGTTTAGTGTGTTCACTTTCTATTTGCCATTTGCATTTGTATGTTTATATTCTTGCAGTCATCGACACCCACTGTGTATTCTCGTTGGCATCTCATTGTATGCCCTTTGTTGAGCGTAGCAATGCTTTGCAGTGCCCTATCTGATCACGATAATAATAATGATTACTTGTGTGTTACTAATTCCTCTAAACAACATTGTGATCTAAATTTCTTTTCGGCATTGAATAAAGATGTTTACCAAACTGTTGT